>CAMGYJ010000010.1:44537133-45737133 GCA_946122785.1 Linum tenue
CAAAAACCATGCAATTGGGCTGTAATAATTATTATAAGCCCAATTATTACTTGAGCCTTCTTTTTGTTAAAAATTACAAGCCCAGTGTCAGGTTTTCATGCGCTGTTTGCGAAGTTGTGTGCAGTGTGCTACAATCTTACTTGGGGGTACTGTTTGTTGAAAGAAGAACTGCAGAAACAGCAGAATAGAATGTTTGAGCAGAAGAATTCCTTCGCTGATATGAACAACTGGTGAAGAATCCTTAAGTCAGATTGGACCTTGATTTGGAATAAGCAGAGGGACATTCAACAATGGCGGGGCTTCGATCTTTCGTGCCGGGAGCTGTGGGTAAACGAAATGGGAATCCCAGATGTTCTTTTCTGCAGAAGCTTATTGAACGGGAGAGTAAAATCTCTCATACTAGAGCATATATCCTAATGCAGCAGCATTGCATTGCAGTGATTTCCCAAAATTGAATACCAAATCGATGATGGACGTACGACGTTAAGACCACTGCTTTCCCTAGCACAGTATGCTATATAATCCAACTCGAACTATGCAGTTTTCTTCACGCAGCCTTGCAGTGAGTACATAGCGAACTATTCTTTCGCCTTTTACTAAAGAATACCGTGTATGCGCTGCACAAAGAGGCATACGTCTATTTTTGGAGGGTTGTTCCTTAACTGGTCCATCCCCAACAATAACCTAGTTCAACAAGTTTTGAGGTTTCTCTTTAATGAAATCAAATTGATCCAACTTCAGCTGCCAACTCCTTTACTTGTAAAGCTTGACAGGAAACTGCATATAAGGAAAGACTTGCTGTCTGTTTCTACATCCATTGTTCTTTGAATCAAACCTCAGAAGCATAACTTGTATCCATCGATCGAATCCAATAGTATCCATCGAAACATGTTATACAAGCCAAGTCGAACTTGTCCCTTTTTCTGATGCAGAATTGCCGTGAGTACATATCGAATTGGCGAGGACTGGACAACTAAACATCATATCAACATCAGAAGCAATAACGCTTAGTTCATAGTAATGAAATCCCAGAGGACAAAAATGGCCATATCACACTAATCATAGAGCCAAACTGAGTTCATCCATATCGAAATACCACATCGGTGGTGGACTGAAGACCACCCAATCCTTGGCACAGCTTGGCTATATAACTGAACTCCACCGTTACTGTTTTCTTCACGCAGCCTTGCAGTGAGCACATAGCGAACTATTCTTTCGCCTTTTACTAAAGAATACCGTGTGCGCGCTGCTTAACAGAGGCATACGTCTATTTTTGGAGGGTTTGTTCCTTAATTTGATCTGCCCCACAATACCTAGTTTAATTTCTTATATCGGTCAGTGGTGCTCTGTTTTTTGGTTCTGAAGATGTGTATTTTGAACCAGGATACTAAAAATGTATCGATCTATTCCTAAATTTCTGCAGCTTAATCGACTGGGGAGAGTAAAATCTAACACATTACAGCGTATCCTAATGCCAGCAGCATTTGCATCCGGTACCTCCCGCAAAATTAAATACCACATCGATGCTGAACGTAAGACGCACTGCTTTCACTGGCACAGTGATCTATATAAAAGCCGACTCGAACTGTCCAGTTTTCTTCACGCAGCCTTGCAGTGAGTACATAGCGAACTATTCTTTCGCCTTTTACTAAAGAATACCGTGTACGCGCTGTGCATAGAGGCATACGTCTATTTTTGGAGGGTTGTTCTTTAATCGGATCACCCCATCAATTCTTAGTTCAGCAGCTTGATTGGCTCTTGTTTACCAGCTTCTTGAGTACCAAGTCTAGAAGCAAGTTTCTAGCAAACACCACAGAAGGGCAGTCACTTCTTTCTAAAATAAATTGCAGAAGGGCAGTCATTTCATTTCTTCTACACCGTCATTTTGTTCTTCTTCTGCATATGCTTCGCTGCAGAAATTTGGGAGAAGAATAATTCTGCGTTAAGTCTTTCTTCTGCATATCCTGAACTAATAATCATGGATTAGAAACAAACCTTGGCAATGAATTGAGCACTTGCACGTTCTGCAGTGCAGGCCAACAGAAGAAAGCTAGTTCCGAGCTAAGATTCTACACATTTGCTGCCTTCTTTTTTTGAAACTCCAAACAAACATAGACAAAAGTTTTCAGCTTTGGAAGCAGATTTGACAACCAGACTAGTGAACAGCTTCAAAAACCATGTAGCTGAAAGAGAATTCACCAGTGGAACTAGAGACCAGAAAGGATCACAGAGGGGAAAAAGAGTTCTTACAATTTTGGATTCCTTCAGCAAGACCCTAAGAAATGGGGGCTTCATCTTCTCCACATCTGTGTTAAAGATAATAGCTTTGCCCTGAAGGGCCAGATTTGATACTCCTAAAACCATGGCAGCTTTCTGAGCTTGTAGCAAATTTCGAACTAGTTTGGAATAACTAGAGGAGGTTCGACAAAGGCGGGTTTCGATCTTTCATGAACGGTAGATAAAACGAAATGCGAAATTCCAGATGTTATTTTCTGCAAGCTTATTGACTGGTGAGACTATAATCTCCATACTACAGCTTATCCTAGTGCAGCAGCATTGCATTCATGGCCTTCGAAATACCACATCGATGAATGACATAATACCACTGCCTTCCCTGACACAGAATTCTATATAAGCCAACTCCAACGTTAATGTTTTCTTCACGCAGCCTTGCAGTGAGCACATAGCGAACTATTCTTTCGCCTTTTACTAAAGAATACCGTGTGTGCGCTGCTAATTAGAGGCATACGTCTATTTTTGGAGGGTTGTTCCTTAATTGGATCAGCCCCACAATACCTAGTTCAACAGTTCGATCTTTTCTTTGTTAAGAAGCTGTTTTGATGTCATCGCAAGCCCAAATAATAGTGCCAGTGAATAATAGTGCAACTAAAGTTGCAGCTTCTTGAGTTGTAAGTTCACAAGCAATTTCCCAGCAAACACCACAAATTGAAGTTCTTGCTGGCTAGCTGCTTGTTCCATTTACGACTGTTTCTTTGTGCACAGACCATTCGGTTCCTCTTTCTGCTTCCCATCAGCTTCGTTTTCTGCGATAATTCGAGGAAGTGTCAGAGAGGATGAGAGACAGTTGCTTGAATCAACATCAGAAGCCATACTTGTATTCACGGAATGAATCCCTAGTAGTTCAAAGGGTTATCATGGTTGGAGGAGCTTTCGCAGAACGAATACTACACCGGTGATGGACTCAGGAGAACGAATACTACAAGCAGAATTAACACCAGAAACTAACTTGATAACAGAATAAGTGAAAGATCACATGAATACTCACTTTCATTAGGTCATTGCAGATGGCCATCATGGAGCTAATGGAGTTCATCCATGTTGAAAAACCACATCGGTAGTGGACTGAAGAACAACCATCATCCTTTCCACAGCTAGCTATATAACCGAGCTCTAACCTGTCTTCCATTCTCACTCAGCCTTGCAGTGAGTACATAGCGAACTATTCTTTCGCCTTTTACTAAAGAATACCGTGTACGCGCTGCATAAAGAGACATACGTCTATTTTTGGAGGGTTGTTCCTTAACTGGATCAGCCCCACAATACATAGTTCAATTCTTCTGAAGAAGGTTTCCTTTGTTCTGAATCTGCCTACTTGCTATATCATTACCAAAATAATAATTGAGCGAATCGTAAATCTATTTCTGACCCTGGTCTTTCACAATTCAATCAAGCTGTTTACTATGGTTTTAGAATAGAATTAAACCCAACTAAACTTGCCAGCTTCCTGAGTTATAAATTCGCAAGCAAGTTCTCACAAACAGCGTGATGTTCTCCTTAATGGAACTCAGTTTTTATAAGACAGCATAACAGATGGAAAGACTTTCTGGCTGGCTGCTTGTTTCATCTACGATGCTCGCTGGTGTTTCTTTGTGCAGACAGTTCGTTCTTCTGTCTGCTTACAGAAAAAAGGATGCATGCTGAGTGTAAAAACTCTTACCCATAAGGCATTCTATTCTGTGAAAGAGTGCTAACTCTGCTAAGTCGACATGCCTAACTCGTGCTGAAAATCCTGAAGGCAACTATTATTTGCTTCTTTACAGCATATGTTTCGGGTTCTGAATTTTTCGACTCTGAACACCCTCTTTTTCTAGGAAATGAGATAACTGAGTCTACCTTGGTGACAAAATTACAGGCAAAACAGAAAAATAAAGACAGTAACAGCTCCACCAAGCTAGGCAAATGAAAGATTTAAGATATACTACTTGTCACTATTTCTCAACGCTGACGGGGAGGAATCTGAACAAATATGTATTCCAGATTGCAACGAGCACCGTTGACCTAGCAAAGTGTAAACTGGGAAATTGTCGAATCTTCGTCAACCAACAGAAGTACAAAGTTCGAGAGGGAACTATGAGATCGCCACCAGTGTTACATTCGTAGCGAAACTCCAAGCGCTCCCAGCCCATGGCTGAATCCAAATTGGTTGAATAGAGAAGATGCATGCTTCACTTCATGCACAGAAATTAAGCTTCTTCATGACCTTTGCATAAGCTGCTGGCACTATAGCGGGCTTTCTAAGCCTGCGCTTTGCTTTGCTCGACTGCAGCAAGTAACAAAGAATCGTTAACCATTCAATATAAACATAGAATGGAGCTATCTGAAATGGAGCTATCTTAATAAAACGTTATGTGCAGACGAAAAGGATTCAATTAGATTAAATGCTTGTCTTGTCATTATTCAAACATCTCTACCTGAAATGTGCTTTTCCAAATGAAAGCCTATTTCTTTTAAATCTTTCCATACAAGCAGGTAATATTGTCGATGCGAATCAACTTTGTTCCTGAAGTGTCTAAAAATACTCAGGTGCATCTCTTTTCTACTAGATAGCTGATTGTATTACTCTTACCCAACACCACACACATGTCTATGAACTTCCACATGCAGAAGCTTCTTGAACTAACTCTCATAATCCAGTCAATAAATTACCAAACATGTGCTTCAAAGCCATTTGTCATTTGAGGTCCTAAGTTTCAGATAACAGCTGTTGAAGTCCCTGTCCTCAATTAGTACAAGTGAATATCCCTTTTGAGCTAGAAACTAGAATGAAACTAGGGCAGAATGGTAAGAAATAATATCCTCCTATGCGTAGTGTAGGACTCTTTAATTGGCTAGTTTTCGTTTTCAGATTTAATTATAAAGTGCCTATTACAATATTTTTCTTTGTAGGTGATGATACCTTTACAGTTGATTGTATCCAGATAGAAACCCGATTCTACAAAATGAAGCATGCCTATACCCAGCTATACATGATGCTAAGGATCCTGTGTAATGTATAGAATCATTCTCACACTATCAGATACACTTTTAAAGCCATGCAAAACCCCTACTTTTCATCTTAGAAACATGGTCTAAATTTCACTTCAAAATCCTAGGAAAACGTAAGATGTTCCATAAACCTATATGGGCCACCAAGCATTTATGTGCTTACAAACACGAACCAAGTTTCAAGTAACTTCTGAAAAAAAGCAACCCTAGTGGGCAGTGGCTTACCAGTAACAGCCAGGAAACATGTTTAAGTATGTAAACTAACAACAGTAGCTAATGCATGTTGAGGGAGTCTGGGGGGTGGGATAACAGAAGAATCATGGAGAAGTTGGTACAGCAAAAGAACAGACAAAGTTGTAATGAATCAGCCTCGTAATATGCAATGACAAGAAATGCAACTCTTTAGTATCTATCCCTGACATAACAACGGTGCAAGATAGGATATTGTTGGTGAACTTAATTTGGCACTGATGCATCAAGTTCTGACTTAATGAAACAACTTCATAGCATTGGTCGGTCTCGGGTTATGGGGAAAAGGATAACTAGCCAGTTACTTTATGATAAGGCAGAAGGGAACAAGCTTCTATTGCGAGCACAAAGGGGTGTATGATCTGAATGCTAGGCAGACAAGTGAAAGATAAAAGGGATAGCAAAAATGATCAAAGCCATACCTTCAAGTGTGCATTGTGCCTCTTACCCTCGTGCCATCGCCGGATAGTCCCATCATTCAGGGTACGAAATCTTCCCTTGAAGGAACTGAAATGTCATAGATTGAGAAATGGAAGTCATTAAACATCGCAAACAAACGAGACACTCAAATTTCCAAGTAACTGCTTCATGTCTTACGAGTAGCCCTTCATTTTTATCTTCTTAACTTTGGAGGTGACTGGTGTCATGGGCTTCCTCCTCTTCTTCCGCTCCCTCGATGAAACACCTCGGACACCCACCAACTATATTCAAATGAAGAATTCCAACACTCAATTCGTATACGAGGAACACTCTAAATTGAAAATCCAATCCAAATTCTCGCTCAAATGAGGATTCAAGTGCACTTCTTTCCAGCATTTTGTCAGTCACCTTACTTGCAATTCAGAATGACCAATAGGGAGCAAGAACTTCAGAAGCTTACAGAGAAAGGCGATGAGACAGATTGAGACGGCAACACAGGGGACGATTTAGACGCATTGAGGAGCTGCCCACAAAGACTCCAAGCAGTAGAAGCAGCGGCGGAATGGAGTGGCTGGCCTTTACATGAAATCAATGGAGAAGAGTGGAGAATAAGGCGACGGGAAGAAGAGGGTAGGAAGATTGGAGATCGATTAGAGGATTGCGCCGCTAAAGAGCGGAGCTTGCTGCAGATTCTCAGCATCTTCCGGCTTCAGCTTCACTTCCTTCCTTCGAATCACCACCTCCTTCTAGCGAAAACAGGATTCTTCAATTTTCGCTTCGTCGCCCGGTGAAAATACTTAGGAGCTTCTTTCTTGGTTTGCTTGCGGGCTTATAATTGGGCCTTAACTGAACCCAAAGGGTCAAAGGAGAAAGCCCATTCATTCAGTTGGGCATGGTGTGCACCTGTCCGTCCGGTTCGGAGAGGATCGTCCCATGAGAACCGCGGTCCAATGATCGAAAGAATTCAATTTTAGAAGTAAAAGAAATTGTAGCATGATTCATGAATGATCGGATCAACATTGCATTATGTCTGCTGTGATTAATTTTCTCCTTCATCCATCCTGTAGTGGGTGCTTCCAAATCCACATAAATGATAAAACCACTCACTACTCACAACTAATATTATCTTGCACAATCTCCTCAAATGTCGAATTTAGTTGTTTCGTTCTGGCCTCCATAATAATATGATCCGTCGACTCTGATACCAAGTTGTTATATGGATTTTTTCGGAGAATAGATTTAGGAAGGGGTTGTTATGGAAGAAGAATGGAAAATAAATAAATAAATAGAATAGCTTAATTCGAGGAAACCCAACCTCCCAAATTAACAATAACACATACGTGTGTAAATCCTCTTTAGTCTTTTTTTAATTATGCTCAATTCATAATGTGTACACTAATGATTACTCCTAGTCTCCTACATCTTAAATAAGTAAATTACAACTAATTGCATATAATTTAGGGAACTTGATCTGCAAATCCTAACTAGTGAAATCGGAACCTTCCACTAATTGCACCCACTAATCCACGTGATAATCCCACCCCTAACAACCCATAATTAACTAATAATAATAATAATTAAATAAATGCACATGAGTCACACTTAAAACTTAAAAAGACTCCAGCTTTCACTGGCCAGGTATACTAAAATACTCCACCTTTCCCTCTCATTCAACCTGAGATTCGCATGAGTTTCATTGATAACGCAATCAATAGTAAAATTCTTCCAGGCACGGAAAATCCCCATTGGCAAGCCGAAAGGTTTTAGACAGAAGTTGAAGTGCAGAGCATCAATGGCGGAGGAGCTAATCATCACCCTGCCGGATGACTGGCATCTCCACCTTCGCGACGGGGACCTTCTTCAAGCTGTTGCGCCCCACAGGTGAGAATCTTAATGCTGTGTCTGATGTGGGTAGTAGCAACTAGCAATTAACTGAATTAGTTTGATCAATAGAAGAACAAGAGCTTCTGATGGTTAGGGGAACTGATTGGGTTCATGAGTCTGCACTTTGCAGCTCAAGTCATTTTGGAAGGGCGATTGTGATGCCAAATCTGAAGCCGCCCATTACCACCACTGCAGCAGCCGTTGCTTACAGAGATTCTATTATGAAAACCCTGCCTGCTGGTAGTAACTTTTCTCCTCTCATGACACTTTATTTGACGGATAAGACAAGCCCTGAGGAGATCAAGCTTGCAAGTAAGCCCAAGTTCTTGACTATCCCATTTGAAATGTCTATTTGTTTGATCCACTTTTGGGGTTTTAGTTTAATGTCATTGCAATTTGCTGTCTTTTCCAAATGCCATACATTTGAATGATCTTTGCATTTCCTGCTTATCAGTAAGCACAGATTTTGTTTCCACTTGAAATGGAAGACTTGTGGATAGTCTTGTAATGATTGTTGTTCTGATTCTGTTGATAGGAAGAAGTGGGATTGTTTATGGTGTGAAGTTGTATCCTGCTGGTGCTACCACAAATTCCCAAGATGAGGTTACTGATCTTTTTGGGGAATGTCTTGCTGTGCTGGAAGAGATGGTTGAGCAGAATATGCCTTTACTGGTATTCTCACACTTCCACTATGTTTGACTAGCTGATTATGCTTTGGTGTTTCTTTTTCTTTTCTTGTGGAAAGTGCTTCGGTGTTTCTAGTAGGGTTACTGCTTCATTCTGTTTCTTCTTGAATGTGCGTCATTATTAACCCAATGGTGGGTTCTTCAGTAAGAGTAATGGTGTATTATGTTGATGAAGAGAGCCGTTTTTTGGATGATCAAGTCAGTCTCGTTTCGTCTTTGCCTAGAAATGATACATTAAATCGTCAGGTACTGACAGTGTACTGTATAGAACACCTTTCTTCGAACCATAAGCGACCTTCAGAGCTCCAATTGATATAAGATATAGCTCACATAGCTGTAGAATATTTTCACTTGCATAAACCTGTGCTGGTTGGATTATTAAATCATTCTCAAGACTCAGAAGCTCGATTTTAACAGCAGCTTGGACTAAGCTCAACTTTCTATTTTCATTTCTTGTTGTTTCTTCAGGTCCACGGGGAGGTCACAGATCCAAAAATCGATATTTTCGATCGTGAAAAGGTCTTTATCGAAACTATATTACAGCCTCTAATCAAGAGGCTTCCCAAATTAAAGGTTGTCATGGAGCATATCACAACAAAGGATGCTGCTGATTTCGTTGAATCCTGTAGTGAAGGTATGCTAACTATTCGTCGAAGACTTCTTTGATTTTCTGCTGAGTGCTCTTGCTTACAGTTGTTTCGTCATAGACATTTTGATCAATGTGCTCCCTTGTACTTCTACCTTGTAGGATTTGTTGCAGCAACTGTCACTCCTCAGCATCTTCTTCTAAATAGAAATGCTATCTTCCAAGGAGGATTGCAGCCGCATAACTACTGCCTTCCAGTACTCAAACGAGAAACCCATCGTATGTTACGAAGCTAAATTTATTATGGTTGTGTTTGCTAAGCTTTTGCTGCAAATGAACTTGTTATTTGCTGTTAAGTTTCTTGTCGGTTGGTCTTTTCATAGTAAGCAACAGTTGGGGGTTAACATAGAGCTTCAGAATATATGTTATATGTATAAGAACTCTCCCAAGATGATGAGTAATGTCTGTTTATTTGTGTTGATCCTTTCCAGGACAGGCAATCGTTTCTGCTGTGACTAGTGGAAGTAAAAGATTCTTCCTTGGAACCGATAGTGCACCTCATGAGAAGCAATGCAAAGAGTCTTCTTGCGGATGCGCTGGCATTTACAATGCCCCTGTTGCCCTGTCAGCATACACCAAGGTTTTCGAAGAGGTGATTTCTTTTCCTGTGTCTGTAACTTAGGGCTACTAAATGGATTTCGGTTTTCCTGGTTAACCGGTTTAAACACCATAACGGTCATTCTTGTCGGTTATAAGTCAGTTAGCAAATGATTTTGGTTAACCATTAACAGTGAAGGTTTGGTTTCTGTTACATACTTACATGTAATATGGACATAACGATTAACTGTTTATTGGTTAACTGAACCGGTTTACGAGTCCTCTGTATTAAGCTTTACAAGTTATGCCCTAAACAAATACTGTGTCACTTTACATGGTTTCTTTTTGAGCTTGTTATAGGCTGGAGCACTTGACAAGCTAGAAGCATTCACCAGCTTCAATGGGCCGGACTTCTACGGCCTCCCCAGAAATACATCAAGAGTCAAACTCGCCAAGACTCCATGGAAGGTACCGGAGTCGTTCTCATTCTCATTTGGAGAGATTGTGCCCATGTTTGCTGGTGAAACGCTGGATTGGCAACCTTCCCTCGTCTGATCGATCGAATGTACCTCCGTCTGCTCATCGCTCTGGTCATGTCTACGCGGTACAAGTTCGACGAATGTCGATTGTTAGCTTGAAATAAAATGTTTGTAGACAACAGCAAATGGTGGGATGAAGTTTTATATGCACCTGAAGTCCTGAATGAACATTCAGGGTAGGACAGAGGTAAGCATATACTACAATACCCATGATGATTCCTCTACCCTAATTTCTCCTTCATAGGCTTGGGCCTTGGCCCACGAGATCCAAGTAGTGGCAAGTGGGCCGCACATGGGCTTGTATGTAACCTTCAGGTCCAGCCTCTGCTTTGTTTGTTCTTCAAAGTTTTTTTCTTCAATTATCATTTCCTCTAATTTTGAGTGACTAATGCTAATGTACACTTCTACACCTATCAAAGGGATTACACATTGGTAGTGGAAGAGTTCTGCCTTTACATTATGACCTATTTCTAAGTTTGTACCCTCCATGTATTTTATGTGCTTTCTTGTATCATCATCATCCTATTATGCTTCATTCTCAAGGTTCGCCTTTCGTCTAATTTTCTATCATTTTTTTGTTAAATGATTTGATTCCACGGAGGATGATAACTCATTGTATATATGAAATGTCGAAATACCCTACCTATAGACCCCAATTTCTTCTCCTTAGGGCTAAAAATCTTCGTTTGTTGCCACAAATCTTTCATCGTCCTTCTTGAGAGCCTTGTACCTAGAATCTTAGCTCCCACAATTCGTGAGAGAATTAGGGAACAAATTAGGGTTGGTTCTTCCATCCTTAATTAATCTCCTCTCTGTCCGTTTCAAATTTCACAATTCTTGACTCATTTTTTTTTATAAAAAAAATCATACACAGTTGTGTTTTAATTTTGTCTTAAATCCTCCAAGTTATCAACCGACTCTCTTTAATTAATCGGTCTCTAAATATCAATCCTTCATCGCACATGTTCAAGAGAGCGATTCCAGTAGCGGAAATAGTGGGGTCTCTTTCCACAATGGTGATGTTCACAGGGTAAATATAAAAGCAAGGATGGTAGTGTCATAAACCAGTTAGTCCCAATAACTCGAGTTGTTGGGAGAAGGTTATGCTGGATCTTATATCACTCTCTAACACGCCCCCTCAAACGAAAGTCAACCCATGGACTTAAAGTTTGCACAGGCCAACCATACATTGTGTTTTTTTTTAATCAACTGTTAATATTAGGGGTCGTGGAGATTCGAACACATGACCTTTCGGTTCTAGGTTCTGATACCATGTCATAAACCAGTTAGTCCCAATAACTCAAGTTGTTGGGAGAAGGTTATGTTGGATCTTATACCACTCTCTAACAAGTAGTCCTCACGAGTCACGAGGAGGCTAACCAAGGAAGACAATGTCAAATGACAACTCGAGAATTTCAAATCGAAAATGGACACGACTTGAGATATTAAATCGTTGAATTGTCATCTCGTATTGAAATCCTATTAGATTTCGCAAACCTTACCATCCTAAATTAAAGGAATTATCAAGATTTAGATACTCAAGGGGGGCGGTAAATTTTGGTGGAACCCAACATCAAATATCAAACGTGGAGATGAGTGAGTGAGTGAGGCAAAGTTTTTGTTGTCTTGTACATTAGTTGAATCAAAACGGGGAGGCTTGGGGAGTGGCCCATGGGATTGGAATATGGGCGTGGCACCAGATCCAAGAAAGCTTCTCCTCTTAAACAGCAATGGCGTGTGACACTCTGTTTTAGGCATCTCTCTGTTTCTTTCTTTCTTTCTTTCTTTCACCTTCTGGCCCTCTGTTTCCTTTTGGTTCCATCTGATAACATAACACCAAACCCTCTCCTTCATACCTTCGCTCACGGTATAGAGTAATGACAAAGATCGGTGTTTTCTTGGAACCCAACAATGAATGACCAAAACCCATAACAATACCGTCGTTTTGCTCTGTCACAGACAAAGCAAGAGAATGAAAGAAGAAAAACCCAGAAACAGAGAGAGAGAGAGAGAGAGAGAGAGAGTTGATTTTTGGCGGATGGGTCCAAATTTCTTCCCGTGGGGCAATGGGGGCAGGAAAGCCATACGTTTATGGAAACCTGATCTCCAAAACGGGGGCCCGTTTCATATTCCCCCCGTTATTTTTGAGTTGCTCGTCGAACAAGTTAAAGAAGACTTATTACCAGAGATTCCTTTGAGGGGCATGGCGATTGAATGCGGGACGTTGTCGCTTTTCAATGGGTTGTTGTTTAGGAGTTCTATCACTGTCATCCATACAGCAACACAAACTACCGCTTTTTCCTTAACCGGGCTTGTTAATGATTTACATTCGACACTTATTTTATGTAGTCGTCACTTCTAAGCGAATGGTCGTTAATTTCTGATTTCGAATCCGATTACACTCAACATTGACTTTTGAATCAAACACAAGGTTGTCTAGGCTAATTAGTACAAGATTCACGCCACGCCCTACTGAACAAGCTTTCAAAAGGGTAAGTGACGACTTTCCCACCATTTTAAAATCTCTGATTCCTCGTTAATTTTATCTGGAATTACAATGGTAGTTGACGGACAATACAGAAATTTGTCTTTTGTTTAAACTTTTTTTTTTTATACTATTTGCATCATAGGAGAGGAGAGTATATGTGTATGCTTTTAGGGTTCAAAATGGATAGTTTCCTTTAAACGGTTATTACCCCCATGGTTTAAACCTATAAGGTGAAGCTTATCCCCTCACATTACATAAACGTACCAAACCCCTTGAAGTTAAAGTGAGATAGTTGTTGGTAAAGTATAATTAAACAGTATTTATGTAATTTGTTATATAATTATGTGTTTCATAAAGGTACGCGAGCTCGATATGAACAGTGAAACCTGATCGAAGAAAGAATGCTACGAACTATATGTTACCTACAAATACTAACAAGCCATCGCTCTGCATTGCATGACCCAAGACCTTACCGTTTCCCTAGCTTTCATTAGCTTACGCGTACTCGGTTGAAGGCTCGGTGAGACCTTGTCTTCTTTTCGAGAGAGATAGATGAAGGCTTCCTTATTTTAATGGTAGGGTAGTTATTGTAACAGTAAATGAATTGTACTTCATATAACTAAGAGCAGATTCAGTAATAACATAGTTGCACCAATTGTAGAATTCCAATTTTTTTTTTTTAACATTACACAGTCAGAATAGTGGGAAGCAGAATGTTTTTCAGAACATAGATACAGCCAAGCTATATCCCATTTTTATGCAGGCAGATTGGCCATCCTCCACATTGCCACCACCACAAGACTGCCACCCTGAACTCAAAGAAGATAAAAAAAGAGAGAAGGGCCGGGTAAAAAGTAAAAACTGAAAAGCAAAAGAAAAGAACACCACCACTGTCCCAATCTCTCTTCCAATAAGGAAGGGATCGTAAAGTTACAACACTGGAAAAACACAGTGAAAAGTGCTACCCTTTACACCATTTAAAGCCATGGAAGAAAGAAAAATGTTTGGAAAAGAGTAGGAACGAAGAAGGCGATGTTTGGGTAAGAATCCCTTTTCAAAGGTCTATTTAATAAATATCGTTTGCTGATTTCAAATCTTAAAAATTTAAGATTAATTCACATATGTGGTCCAGATATATCGATGATTAAACATAATGTCTCGTTATTTTTCTTTGCGTTCTTCGGATTTATAATATTAAAAACAAATATAAATCACCAATTTTAAATTGACAAATCCACCTATAAAGTAAAAAAGAAAGAGTGAAATTGAGACACCAAAGAGGATTAAGAGGAAACAAGTGAGCATGATGGTGTAGAATTAAGAGGAAATACAAGTCACTATCACCTAGATTAGACTAGAGACAAGCTAGGAGTTAAGGCATGAGTTTAACCCTTCCTTTTTCTGTCTATTGCACTTCAAAAGTGAGTACAAAGTTAAGGGTAAAACCCATGGAAAGATACAGCAGAAATCAAAAGGGAAAACAAAGCCCACAAACAAAGCCCTAGCAAATGTTTCAAAAAGAAACAACAAATGAAGCCCAAACCCCAGAGCCTGCAAAGTGAGCCCAATAAACCCTACTGACAACTACCAACATCAACCCTAGCCATCATCTCTTCTCCAACCTGCCGCCGCCAACCATACGAACAGAGCCGCCGAAAAACCAACGTCGACCACCAGCTCGCCGTGCAACGATCGGACCAACACCACAACGGGAGAACAGCAGTCCGCGAGGAGCCCGGAGACCAAGAAAACGGCAACGAACAGGCTTGGAGAAAAGAGACGAGCTTCAGGCCGATGCATCCCTGCCTTCAACATCTTAGAACCGCATCCAGGCCGCTGCATATGAGAAGGCCTTTGCATCTCCGAAACACCGGCTCAATGGGTGAAGCAAGGAGGTAGATGAAAGGTAATAAGATGCGAAGACAAGCTACCGATCAGAGATCTATAGCCCCCTTTGACCACCGAGAGAAAGAACCAAAACATCTAAATCTGAGGATCAGAAGTAGAGTCTGGAACAGGAGACATCCATCTCACAAGGAGTGGCAGAATGAAAATCCCAAAGATGGGCATGAAGGTGAAACGGAGATCTGGACAAGGAACAAACGAAACATGCACTGAGAATAAAACTGGAACCAAAACAAAATAAAAAGCTGGAAAGAAAAAAAGGGTTGGGGGGCCACCGTCGGTCCCAAAGGGAAGCCGCCGGCAGCCCCATGGAGCTTGAATCTGAAGCCTAACTTAGAGAGAAGGCAGAGAAAAGGAAAGTTAGAGAGAGAATTTGTTTATCGCATCGAATTTTTCATTCCTTTTTCTGTCTATGGTGAAACATGGTGTTTGGTACTATCCCAAACATTGATAGTTACATCCACATTAATGTTGATCTACCAAGTACCAACCTAATGCAATAAATAACAACCCTCCTGAAAGTTGTAGGTGATGTTTTTCCATGGATCGATTGTGGTAAATAACGGAGTTCTAACATTGATTAACTTTACTCTTTGGAATCCAATGTTCGGAGAATTTGAACTGTGATAATATCCTTCGTTAACTCTGGAAACTTTGATGATTCTACAAAATTGGAAGGTTTCAAGAATGCTAAGTCCGTTTGGTCAT
Source organism: Linum tenue (assembly GCA_946122785.1). Classification (NCBI taxonomy): domain Eukaryota; kingdom Viridiplantae; phylum Streptophyta; class Magnoliopsida; order Malpighiales; family Linaceae; genus Linum; species Linum tenue. Next base: position 44,552,482 of record CAMGYJ010000010.1, read on the forward strand.
GACTTGTTTTTCATCGCAAGGTCTCCACTCCAGTGAGGAGTTTATTGTACGGAGGATGTTGTATTGTAGGAGATTATCTCAAGTGTTGTGAGGTATGAATAGTATACTAATGTAGAATGAGTTCTTGCTTTCGCAGTTGTACGATCCTACACTTATTAGGATATGGCACTAAAGGATCAAATTCAAATATGAAGAGGAGCAAAAACTATTGACGGTAGTCATTTGCCGATTTCCAAGCATAAGTTTTAAGATTAATTCGCATATGCAGTAGTCTAGATTTATCATTTTACGGACGACATGATTTAGGAAATTATAAGTGAACTATTAAATGTAATGAGGAAACACAAGTCACAATCTCTAGACTAGAAACAAGCTAGGAGATAATGCATGAGTTTAACCCTTCTTTTTTTCTGTCTATGGTGAGACATGAGATTTGGTACTCTCTAACATTGATAGCTACATCCATATTAATGTTGATTTACCAACCTAATGCAATAATAAATAACAGTCCTTTCTACCAAAAAAAAAAAAATAAACAACAGTCCTCCTGAAAGTTGTAAGGACTAAGGAAATGTTTTTTCATCGCTTGGTGGTAGAAGCTCGGAGTCCTAAACCCAGATTAACTTTACTTTATGGCATTCAATGATTGGGAAATTTTTGAACTCCGATCTTATCCTTCAGTAACTTTTGAGCTTTGATGATCCTCTTTCTTTTTTTGTGTGTCGAAAACTTTGATGATTCTCCAATCTTAGAAGGTTGAACTTCACAATGCTAAGTCCGCGTGTAGGGATGACAATTTTGTCCATATCCATGGGTATTTTACTAACTCAATTAGGTTGGGTATGGATTCCAAATAAATGGTAGATGAGTAGAATTTGATGGATTTGTACCCATACCCATTTATTTGGGTTGGGTTGGGTTTTTTAACACATGGATTTGGGTTTGTACCATGCCCAAAGGCAAATTACAGTTGGGTGCCTAAACTTAATAGATATTCAGATTTAGTACCTAAATTTAATTTTTTTTGCATATAAGTCCTCAAAATATCGATGGAAAATTACGTTTTGGTACCTAAATTTTTTTGGTCTTACATTTTGGTACCTAAACTTTTCAAGTTTTACAAGTAGGTCCAATTTTTGTGTGTGTAGTTAAAACACCCTCAAGTAAATGGATATCCATATCCAACCCATACCCATTTACATTATGAAAGCAATATCCATACCTAACCCAAACCCATCTACAAACCCCCAAACCCATATAGACTTCATCCAAACCCTCCCCATACTAAATGGATCTATTTGGATTTGGGTAAAATTACCCATGGGTGGGTAATTGCAATCCCTATCCGCGTGACATGAGCTCGTTGCTCATCGCAAAGTCTCCCGTGACTAGTTTATTGCATGGTTGTGTTTGTATTGTATGAAATCATCGCAAGTGACGACATGGGTTGTGACTTGTGAGGTATGAATTAATAGTCTATTAATGTGAAATGAGCTCTTGCTTTCGCATTTATTTGATCATACACTTAGGGTATGAAACTAGAATCATAATTCGATGGTAAAGATTAACGACACCTGGAGTAGCAACGTGATGAAGAATACAAGGTCATAAACCATCGATGTTGGATTAACATGCCTTAATAACAAGCCATGTATAGAAGTAAATCAAACTTCATGATAAATATGTTTTCCACTTTCACAAGTCTCCATTGTACACCTAGCTAGCTAGATCAAAGGTTTCAAAATGTTTTCTCCCTATGTTTTTTGGGGTCTTTTTTCTCAAATACGTACATTTCAAATAATGTACACGCGCGTTCGCTCCCTTTCTTTGAAATTAAAGCACAAGCATTGGTTTTCTTCTCTCTCACTTTCTGCCCTTTCTTTTATGAGTTAAAGGAATATCCAATCAGAAGAAAAGAAAAGACGAGGGTGCGACAAAGGAAGGACGATTAAAAGTAAAACGACAAAGTCAGCAATTCATTCTTCCTTTAGGCGATCAGATAATAGTTTAGCTCAAGCAGGGGTAAATATTTTTTTCGGAACGGTAAAAAAAGACAGCAATTCTGCTTCTGGAATTAAGAACACCAGTAATTGTAATTCTGCTGCCTGACAAAAGATACGTATAATAATAGTACTACGCTACTCTGTACAAGTTATCCAGAGCGGTAAATTAAATTTGACAGCAGGATAAAAAAAAGAAAAGAAAAAAGGAAAATCCCTAATATAATAATAATATTGAATTGAGTTAACCAAAGAAGGCGGCAGCTGCAAAGAGATCGGCGATCCAGAGAGAAAGAGATACCTAATTTGGGAACAATGGTGAATGAATCGTTAACAATTACGAGGCTGCTGCTGCTGAGTAAGGATGAGATCAGCAACCACCTTCTTCTTCTTCTTCCTTCTTCTTCGACTGCTCACTCTCTCTCTCTCTCTCTCTCTCTCTCTCTCTCATGGCTTTAATGGAATCCACTCGTAACGTCCTTCCAACGGCTTCTCGTTGGCAAAGTCGAAGTTGTACCTGACCACAGCAGCAGCAGCACCATCAGAAACCACAGCCACAATTAAAGTAAAAAAAAAAAAAAATTACCAGGCAATTCAAAATTTTCTCACCGCCTCTCTTTTTTTTTTTCCCCTCTCTCTCTCAGGAAACAAACAGTCCGGGAGAATTCAGAGAAAAAATTATGATGCATGCATGACTTACTTCTCATTCAATCGATTCAGTTCTTGTTTCCCGCCGTTCATACTGCTGAAGAACAGCTCCAGCTCCGCTTCCGTCACCACTATCCTCTGCTGGTTCGCCGTCGAAGAATTCCGCACAGCCGCCGCAGAGGATTCCTCCTCTCCCCGCTCCACCGCCGTGGAATTCCGCAGCTCATCAGGTCTCTCCATTGACTTGAGCTCGTCGACAATCTCTTCTCCTGTCGTCGTCTTGATTATCACCGTCGACCGACTACTCGTCGTCTCTCTCCTGCGAGGAATTGGAAACGGAAGGAAAAGAAAGAATTGAGAGAAACGGACATCGCTATATGTAAAAACAGGAGAGGAGGGAATAAATACCGAAGCCGCGGAGGTTTTCGAATTCGAAATTAATACGGAGAGAATGAATACTTTTTTTTCAAGAATTTGAAAAACGGAAACTATTAAGAGAGTCCGACTTGGATAATAAAACGACTACAAACCTTTCTCTCTCGCTGCCGCCGCAATTCGTCGGCGATTCGATTTCAACTTCAGCCTGCTCATCCTCCTGCCGGTAAAAAAAATTTAAAAATCAATTTAAGCAAAAGGAAATCAAAATTCTGACTGAATTATAAAAAAAATTCCGGCAGTCTTTCCTTTCTCACCTGCAGATCTGAGAATTCAAACGCTCCCTCGCTCGATCCATTACTGGAGCAGCAGGAATCGTCGGAGCAGAGCCGATCAACTTCCTCCTCCTCCGCGGCCGCATCCGCCGCCGCGCTAGGGCTTGTAAAACACCTCTCGATCTCTCCGCTCCGGCGACCGGAACTCGAATCGCCTGCTGCCGTGCTAGTCCCCGAGTCGCCTCCTCCACTCGTAAATTCGCGTTCTCTGCCTCCGGCGGCGCCGCGGTGGTTGAATTTCCGTCGCTTGGTGGAAGAGGAGGAAGGGGGAGGGGAATCAGGAGTGGAAGAGGAAGAAGCCAAAGGGAAAGGGCGAGGTCTTGTCGTGACGCCGACGCGAGCCATTTGCGCGAGAAGACTGACTGACTGACAGACAGACAGACAGTGTGGGAATGGCGTTTTGCTGCTTCTTCTTCTTCTTCTGCGGAGAAGATATGATATGGAGAGCTCTGAGAGAAGGAAGGAAGGAGGGGAAGAATTTGGTTGGGCGTTATAAGTGTGAGAGAGAGAGTGTGTGGGTGGGGGGTCCGTTAACAGTGACGGGGAATCTGTAACGGTGAAATTGACGGCGCCGTTATGCAGATCGGGAATGCGCCGATTTCGAAGCAAATGAGTGGAGGACACGTGGGGTCTGCGCACGTTAGGAATGTCAATTAATAATTTTTTTTTAACAGTGGGGGAAGGAAGAGAGAGTGAGGGAGTAATGATTTGATGCAGTGGGAGATGGTAAAGGATGTTATATTGCAGAGAAAGAGAGTATTAATGCTTCTTTGATCTCATTATAATCGGAGTTATTATATTTTAGGTCAAGTCTGATTATCAGATTATGTGTAGTGGATAGGCATAATTATAATTTTGTAAATAATTGGTATCGTATACGTTGAATAACCCACGAAGCACGTAACAATATCGTCCATGGAGTAATGACTTACTTAACAATGTGAAATTCAGTTGTTTTTGTACAGATTTAGGTGTTTCGTTTTCTAATCCCACTCATTTTGTACAATGCTTATCCGCTATACGGATTGATGATAATCTAGTGATGCATGAGCGAACAAAACATATTAAATTTGACTGTGATCTTTCTTTGATTAGAGAATTGGATGTGTCTTTCTCTAACCAACTTGCAAAAGGTACTTATGAAGTCTATGTTTTTTACATGCATATGTAGTAATAGTGACCAACACCCATCTTCTCTGTCGAAACGTAAATTCCAAGCATTAAAATTGGTAACTAGAGTTGTCATTAATTAATATTTTAAACACGGCTGTTAGGGCTGATGGCAAGTGGCAACCCAAGGCAAAAGCAAGAAGGAATGAGATAGCATGCCTACCCATAAAAGGGTTGGCAAAATGACAACCCCTATTAATTATAGGTTTTTAAGATAATTAATTTGTGTTGCATTTAATAATCTGTATGAATTAAAAACACATATTAATTACTTTCCTTTTTTCAGTGCACTAGTAGTTGTATCAGTGCACTGGTAGTTGTGTACATGTGCAATTGTAGATGTATCACTACAATGGTAGTTCCAAAAAAGAAACGTAATTAATATGAGTTCAGTATACCAGTGCATTGATACAACTACCAGTGCACTGATACAACTACCAGTGCACTGAAAAAAGGAAAGTAATTAATATGTGTTTTTAATTCATACAGATTATTAAATGCAACACAAATTAATTACCTTAAAAACCTATAATTAATAGGGGTTGTCATTTTGCAAACCCATACAAGGGTTAGCATGCTAACCGATCCCACCAACTGCGGGAAAACAAAAGGAAACCCCCGTTTTGGAGTTTGACTAAGTAACTTTGGGGATGTTTAAATGGAACGGAACCGTTAATTTAATGGGAAAAATTGTAAAACAAGACGGTTCAATGAAGTATTGTTGCTTCGAAATATAAAATAATTTTGTACTATAATATTCAAGTTAAAATTTCAGTTCAATTTGTATTATAAATAAATTTGTACACTTATGTTATAGTACAAATTCAGTTTGTATCGTAATATAATGATATATATTTAATTTATACTATAAAAATTGTACGAAAAAGTATAGTATAGATGTCAAATTGCATTTGTACCATTATGTAAAAGTTATTCAATGTGTATCATAATTTTTTTTTTAAACTGAAACACCAATACTATAAAAACATTTTAAAATTACTCAAAACAGAATGGGTGGTATTATTATGAAATGGGTGTAGGGGACATGACACATGATTGTTTTAATTTGGGCCATAAACGGCTGGACGATTGGGTGAGGGGAAGAAATTAATTTGGGGCCATAACGACTTCAACCATTATTATAACAACATTTTTATGTCACATCCCTCATTACAAATTATATGGGAACTAAGACACCAAATCACCTTTGTAAGTAAATAAAATTTAATTTTTACGAGATGATTAATCCGACGTGTTATTTAACCAAATGAAACAAACTAACCAGGCAATCATAGGTCTCATCTAGGGATGACAATGAATCGTGGGGTGCATAGATAAAAAAAAAATGAATGACAAAATACCTACAGGGCTTTTGAAGAGAAAATCCAACTCAGTCCAATCCAACAAGTATATGAGGGTGCATGGGTATCCATAGATTCACGAATATAACCGCGAATAATTCTTTTCAACACGTGTATCCTTATATTATTAAAACTTTTTCTAAAACTATATTGCTATGACGCCAAAAACATCAATAATTATCCATATCATTAGAATTATATTTTCACAAATACTACTAATAATCATAAATTATTCATATTATAAGGATTGTATACTAAACTTTGTCATTTTTCTTTCCAATTAAGGACGGGTCGTGTGGATAACGGGTTGATCGAGTTTTGGCTAAACCCGCATTCTATCCAATCCACCATTTCCAAAAGCGAGTTTTACCCACATCCAACCAAAACCTGCCAACTTGAATATTACTCGTTTTTATCAGATTGAATTGGGTTGGGTAATCGTGGATACCGTTCAATTGTCATCCCTACTTGCATCTCGCGCGTCCTCTTCGATACTTGGAGCATCATTCTGTCACCTTGAATACTTGGATCATACCATCTCACACCATGGGTACTTCACTCCACCACACTACCAAACATAAATTGCACTATGGTTCTGCCTTCTTCCTCCAATAATAATCTAAGAAGATGATGCCTTGGGTTCAAAACTAAAAGGCACCCAACACTATGATCATTTCCACCCACAGTTTCCTCAATGAAGGGGGGGAAAAAATAATGATATTGGATAAGGATATAAAGCAAGATTCCTTTGGAATTAGATAAATTATAGTAGTAGACAAAGGCACATGGATCTGTATATTTGTAATGCCCCTTATATGTATACCTGAGATTAGAGACAAATTCATGATATGTCAAAGTACAAATGACTTAATTGGTAATTAAGGTATGGAGTTGACATGTCGTATTTTCGAATACAATTTCATGTACATTTTAATTCGAAGGAAATTTTTTGAATGATACTCGTAGATTGAATTATAAATCTAAATTGATAGTAGGGGAGTCCGAAGATGGGATGATGTGCATGGTTTGCAGGTTGCGTGAGACATGGGGCATCAACAGCAGGTAGTCCTCCAAATGAACTCACAAATGGCTATACAACTGCATGTTACAATAATATTCGGAGATTTGTCACCCTCATTTTGTCACGACGACATAGGTCCCCATACTTCTTGTTCTGTATTGTCAAGTCCAAATCGTCCATATTTATAGGGATCGCGACGTGGTTGCGAATTATCTAGCATCAGCAGGGCCTATGTTACCATTGGAGAGCACATTCTAGCAAACCCCAAATCCCTAGTACTCCAAATTATTGGTTGTAATATGCTTTACACCATGCACTATGCCTATCTAATGTATGGTTACTATTGGGTTGATCCTTTAATAAAATAAACCTCTATAGGACGGCAGTCAGTGACCACAAAGAAGGGGGGAAAACAATGAACTTTAATCTCTCATCAAAATGCACCTTTTTCTTTTTTGTTAAGTAACTTTAAGTTGAATCTGTGCAACATAAATTATTGGGGAAAAGCCCGATTTGAATGATTAGGCTGACCTCACCAAATATTCCCTCCCATTCAGCAGTGTTATACCACTAGCCAAAGAAAAAGAACAGAGTTTTTGGTGCAATCTGATGATTTCTAGTGTATTTATGGGCTATACATGAAGTCAATGGGGGATAAGAGAGGACTTGCCAAAATTTTCCCTCATTCGATCGATCTGTATAATGTATTTGTGGTACAATTGTCAATAATTTTTTGACGTACAAAAATAAAGTTGGTTCATTATGGGGATGAATAATCGTCATGATTGTCCTTTTGGTGGTTTTCTTCTTTCTGCCATGACAAGCACCAAACGTTCCTTCTAGTTCTAGCTAGCTTCTTGTTGATGCTAAAAATCTTAGATAGGCTAAGTGAAGAAACTCACAAAAATACAGCTATATATAGAGAGAGGGAGAAGGAGGAGCATGGCCTTATCATAGGAGGAGCCATGGCATCCTTCGATTAATAAGTTTTTACTGACTCTGGGATAGTAGTATTTGAAGGAGACGTATATGTCGGGGAGAGAGACAGAGTGAGATAGAGAGAGTGTTGTCGAAGATATAAAGCGAGATCGACGGGGAGGGAGGGGGAGAGGAGAGATCGAGATTGATGGAGAGGGAGAGGGAGGATAGAGAAAGGGATGTTGGAGCCTGGAGGCAAGATCAGCGAAATAGAGACCAGAAAGAGGACCTAAGGGCTGGATAAAAGAGGAAGGGAAAACCAAAAGACGAGATCCTCGTCTTACGCTGAACCATCCAAACACAAATTTATCCCTCCCAAATCTCAACTCTTAATTTGAAAAAAAAAGAGAAACAAACGGTTCTAAATTAAAGTTGGTTGGCGTGATCGATGCATGTCAACTCTTGAAAAGGTTGGCACATACACTAACTGGCTAACTTGTGCTCTTGATTCCTAATCAAATTTAAAGCTAGTACTAACTCTACTAGTTGCGACAACAGGTTTTTCGAAGACCATTTTCCGCTGAAAGCATCATTAAGAATGAGTTCCGGAATCAAATTGGCGTCAATGCTACATTATCGATTTTATGCGGTTAAATTGACAATTTTTTTTATAACAACGACCACTTTTGTTTCATAATATATCGTTTAATTGCCAAACCATCCATACAAATGCAATATATACAGAATTTCCTACACCCTAGACCCAAGCATGTTGGACTGGTAAATAATTTCCTACACCAAGATCCACCTAAATAATAATTTAAAAAGAGGGTAGGAATAACTTTCACATAAAACATTCCCAATTAATGATGATCATACAATTCAATTGAACAAATGAAACTAGATCAAATTTTGAATGAACTAAGAAAAAAGGGTAATGGAAAAGAAAAGAAACTAGTTCATGGTGGTGGATCCAAGATTGAGTTATAGGGGAGGGAACATCAAATTTTAAAATAGAGGGTCTCACAGTTCTCTAGTTTGCACACATATTCTAGGCCTGGTAATCAACAAAATTTGTCGCACACTTTGCAGACCAGGTTTTACAACCTAAAAGAAAGAGCTCAAAAAAAGAAGAAGAAAAAAGAACATATGTGTATGGAACCTTTCTCTCCCTTTTCTCAGATTTGAACAAAAGAATTTGGGATCACAGGGAATTGGGGAGTTGGGAGATCTAAAAGGGCAAAAATGGGTTGGCAACCTGGAAATGTTTGTTTTTAGAAAAAAAAAGGGCTGATAAACAATTAGGCAAATACAAAATAATTGTTTCGTAAATCTAATCTTTCTCTAATTCAGTTGAATCGTCTCTCGCTTGTTCTTTTTGACCGTCATCAGCAATAACTCCCTATTCTCTTGCTTAATCATTTTCCTCCTTGTTCTTAAATTCGACCATAGTGTAGTCTCCTCTAAATTCTTTGACATTTCCTTATCTGATATGATCCATTAGGGTTCTTGAGACGCGTCCAACGATACATATACAATCTCGATTATCTGCACATATATAAAAGCACACAAATTCTGAAGGGAAAAAAAAAAACGTTCCTTTATGCTTTGCAAGGACGTTGAATATCTTAGGGCTACACAATTTTGAACTTCCTTGTTCTGGATTTTGGACCCTCATCTGCTCTGCTTTAGATCAAAATGTGACTTTCTGCTGCTCTATTATCGCATCCTTTGTTTCCCCCCTTTCTTTTCAAAGTCATACACACAGAAAAAAAAGGGCAAAAGGAAAGGAAATACACTGAATGATAAAGAGAAAGAAAAAGTGGCATCGCAGGCTTTCATGGGTGATGAGAAATCATGTCTGCGTAATTACTCTACAGCTTGCAAAGCTACACTTGTGGGGTTTTTGGGAAAGGTGGCTAGTAGGAATCCACGATTCTTAATTTGCTCAAAAATCCCTAGTTTTTTTTTAGAACCTTTTATGAGATCGCCATGGAAATGGAGGGGCCAAGCTAACAATGATCAGGAAAATTGGCGGGAATCATTATCACCCAACAAATGTCCTTTGAACTTGTTCATGTTCTTCTTCCAATGGCTTTAATTATTTTTAGTTGGGATCCTTTGGATGGAACCTAAAATGTTGAAGATGCATGATGGTTTTTGTTCATAATTAACAATGATTTATGTCCCAAGTCCCGATGATGATCATGATGAAGAGAAATCGTCCTTCAAATCCTCCATTCCTTCTTTTGTAAAACCGAACATTCAAATATAGCTTACTTTTTAACAAAATTTTCTCTCCATTTCAATGATACTAAATGAAATGATCCACTTTATTTGACTCTATTACAATCTTAGCTTTAGGTCAAGAAAAGTTTCCTAGTCTAAGTATTTCCATTATGGGTTTTATTGAATTTCATGGTTGTGATAGATCTCGAGCTCAAATGATCTAAAACTGGTGGAATGGAAAAGAAAAAAGAAATTCGTCTTATATCGAGTGAGAGTTAGATTAAGTGTGATTTTATGTGAAGACAATTGTGTAGAAGGAGACACTAGTTTTTACAATCTTAGATTTCGAGTTCAAATGGTCTAAAACTGATGGAAAAGAAGGGAGAAAATCGTCTCATATTGGATGAGAATTAGATGAAAGTTAGATTAAGTGAGATTTTATGTGAAGAGTGAAGACAATTATGTAGAAGGAGTCACTAGTTTTTGCCTAGACCAAAACCCTATGGTGTGTTATATTGAATTTCATGGCTGTATATATATAGATCTCGAGTTCAAATTAGAAACTAGTGGAAAAAAGAGAGAAAATCGCCTTATATGTGTGGAAATAATTATGTGGGAGGAGTCACAATCAAATCCTTCGGAGTGAGAAATTCAATGAATCAAAAAACATTTATGAATGAAAAATATTGATTATAGAATGGGTAATTGAGTTTAACAAGTTGGAAGTTCGACTCTAACTAGTTGAAGAAAAATCAAAATACGAGAAATATGTATAGATATCGCAAGAAATTAAGACAAAATGGGTCAAGAATGGGACGACGCAGAGCGAGTCGAAAGTAGATACCCATGCCCCGCCCCACGCTACTACGGAATACTCGCGAGACGGGTTCAAATTGCCATCACTAGACTTGTAACTTGCAGCATTGAAAGGATTTTGCAAACCCTCTCATGCATTCTAATTTATGGACCATTTGTGCAAAGATTTAGGTTAAGGATTAGAAGAAGAAAAAAATGGCAAGAATACTTAGATTGCTATATGGGATTTGTGCAAAGATTTCTAGGCACAAATTCATTATAGATGACTAAACTCGTACTCTTTTAGAAACGACCAATAACTCCAAGGAAAAAAACTCTAGAGTGTACCGTGTCACCATGAATTTTCATCATTCATTCTTCAATGTGGAGTTCAGGCATTTATGAAAGAGAACACGAGCTATAGCGAATGCGAGTTTAAAATTTGCACAGATCGTTCACAACTAACGTGAGACAGGAGCAAAGATGATTTAAGTACTTCAGCCCCAGCATCCATTTATTTGATCACAGAGATCTCAGCTAATGGACTATGGCACGCTCACCTGCATATATATATGTCCAATTAGACGCTTCGCATGTGAGCTGTGCCTTCTCAGAGAACCAAAGATCTCAATAATAATTAGGTATACATGTAGCACAGAATTACAAGTAATAATGATGGTAAAGAAGATGCTGAACAGCCATGGAGGTTTATAGCACATGAAAGCTAAGGATTGATTTCCCATGTTGCTGAAGTGGTCCTGATCAACTTATAACAGCGGAAAAGAAATGGTGAAATTGCGTTCCAGACATGGTTAATTAAGCAGCTTAGGCTGAGGATTATTGCAGATATAAAGCAGACACAAAAACAACTTTGTCTCGTTTATCTTTCTTTAATTTGTCCTCGCTCTAATCTTAGTTACAAAGCTCTCCTCCGTAAGCAGTATTTGAAGAGATGTGAATCGTAACACGATCGTCACTTTTATAGAAGTCAGATTGCGTATTAGTAGACTTTATATATGCATAGGCTGTAGTACTACTTCTTCTCATGCTGAAGGTTTTGCCTGCAGTACTTGTTCCTCGTATATTCAACGCCTTGCGACGACGTACGGTGGTTAGTTCAGGGCCGTCCCATGATATTCGGAGGCCCTGTTCGAAAATTTAAAATGTGGCCCTAAAATTTTTCTCCACAAATTTATTATAAATAAAAATTATTAAATAATTATAAAAAAATACATAGTCTCAGAAAATGATTACAAAAGAAATAAATGATCACGTTTCTAGTTTGACGAAGAAACCAAAACCAAATTCCCAGGGCTGTCTAATGCTTCGTGGGGGCCTTGTTCCAAAATTGAGACGTGGTCTAAATTGACTTTTAACTATAATAAAACTAAAATGACTGTAATATCTTTCTACATAGTTTAAAATAAAATTAGGGTAATGTCTATTTTTTATCCAAACCTTTTTCAGATTCTTTTATATTATCCAAACCTATTAAAAATTTATTAATTAGCCAAATCTTTCATAATGCAACAAAATATTAGTCATTTTTACGTTATTGTTAATAATTCTGTAACTCTTTTCTTAGTTAAAATACTAAAATTTTGGAATCTTGACCTTCATGTGCCTCTTCCAAGTGATCAGTATCATATTGTCAAGTCAATATTACTAACAAAAATGCTAACCGAAAGTTAACATTCGGCTAATTTTTAGTATTTCGATAGGTTTGGATATTATAAAAGAATCTGAAAAAGGTCTGGATAAAAAATAGACGTTACCCATAAAATTATCTGTTATCTTTCTTATTTTCGTAGTCTTCATGATATCATTTTTAATTGTTATTATAGCTAAAATTATCTATTAAAATCGTCATCATACTCATAATCAATCAATCATATACTAAAAATATAATCTATAATGTACAATCGGTAACTAATGGATCTAAGTGGAGGCCCCTAATATTCGGAGGCCCTGTGCCGGAGGGCGGGCCAGCACACCCTCTAGGCCGGCCCTGGGTTAGTTAACACACATATCTCTATCTCTCTCCATCATTGCTAAACAGAATATTAAAGACATTGAAACTGTTAGTTATTAGGTATAACAATGCATATGCACATAATGAACATGCACATGATCTGTGTCTAGCCCCATCACTTTGCGTATATCTTTTGCACCCACGACCACGAGTGAGATTGTGGTCCATATATAATCCCTGAGTTATAAACAAAAATGGTAAAATATTAGTGGTTGGGTTGATGTGACTTGAATCGGACTATCAGTAGCTACGACGGGATTAGTTGGGGGTCTCGTTGCCCGGTCAGCGAGTGGGGTCCAAGGGCAACGCCCCCGGCCCGTGGAGTCTGGGCTCAATGTTATTTGGGTTCGGGTTCTGGGCCTGGTCTGTAACTGTTTCCTTTGCCAGATTGGATTAGATTTAAACCCACACGGAGAAGTGCTATAAATACTTTCCAGACTCCTCTGTAATCTGTAATCTCTTCGATATAGTGAAGCTGGCTCTCTCTCGCCCGTGGACTAGCTAACACACATCGTGTTAGTGAACCACGTAAATCGTGTGTCTGTGTTTTTTCGATTCTCGCATTCGTATTCTTGCTTTGTCGATTCCGGCGATTGCCCGATCCGTAGCAGCGCGTTTGTAACGGGTTGGATTGAAAAAGTTAAAGAAGTAGTGGTATTTTATGCCGAAATGTGGCCGAAGTCATATAGCTTAGCGGTGAAATCTTTAGAGGGCGTTCGTTCCGGAAAGTGGCAGATTCCATGGTCGATCCTACGGAAGCTCGTTGTGGTGTTTCTAGTCGCATTATTTAATGGAGATCTTAGTGAAGATGTTACTGGAGTATAAAATAAAACGTTGAAATGTTGTTTAATCAATGGTTTTGTATCGCTAAAAATTGGCTACCAATTTAAGTTCCGATAGAAAGTTTTTCCACTCGCACTGTCGATACTAAGTATATATCTTAAGGGGCCAATGCATGGAACCATCTGCAGAAATCCCTCTCTCGGTTGCAAATTGGAAGCCATAATGATGGAGGAGTTAAGGACAGCAACAATTGAAATCAATAATTAATTAACTTCGATCTGCATGCCCTTTGTTCATACTTCACTGCTTCTTTCTGCTGGCTTTCTGTTTCGTTATTCATTTTGAAGGACTAAGGTAGTAAGGTAGCAGAAGCTTCATTCAATGTAGTATTGGCTGCAACCGTAACAATTATATTGATTGCCTTGTCTTGTGTATTGCCTTTTTGCCTCGACCTGTTCCTTCTATCACTACTTTAATTTGTATCCTGGTGGAGTTCATCAATGTAATTCTCGTCTGTAGGGGTTTGTTTTGGGGCAACATGGGACTACCCTCCTTGATTCCTCGAGAGGAACATTTAAGAGGATGATGGAGGGAAATTTTGGAGTCTTAGAATTGAAGTCATGGGTAAAGAGGGAACCGATTCATAAGCAATTGGAATCGGATAAAATCTACCGTTGAAAGATATTTTTGAGTCGGGTGTACTTTTGGAATTGGCAGGTTAAGTGTGAGTTTTTCCATAAATTCAACCCGCACTACAAAATATAAAATACCGTTATTTTGTAATTAACCCTAATAATAAGAGCATTCACACTTGTTAACATAAACCCCCGCAGAGAAGAAATCTAACATATAGTATATCTTCGCCAATAATGCTTCAGACTTTCTTGTAGAATACGACCGAGGAGTCTGAGGGGCCAGGAGCTCGACGAGGATCCACGGAGAAGATAGCTTGCCGAACATCCTCACCAGTCACCTCACCACACAACCGTTCCACGTCTCTCCTTGGCTTCATGCTTAGTTACAAGATGCTCTAGCTTAATGGATGTTGTTACTTATTAGTCTCTGCGATAATATAGTCTTAATTGATAATTTATTGATGTTTTCATTATTTATGACAATATTGTTGAGAAATAAAAAAAGATATATAAAGACGTGGGTGTTCGGAGGAATTGTTTGCGGTTAAATTTATGAACCGCCATGAGGACATACACCCTCAGGTATTCGTTTGATTGGATTTTATTTCCCAAAATCCAATATATATGTTATCGAGTTTTTTTTATATGTCTTCAACTTAATTATAATTGTTTTAAGTTGACATTTCGGAATATACAAAATTTGAAGAATGAGAATGGAGATGAACAAAAAAAAAAAACTCACTTATACATGGATGAAAATATGGCATAAGCTTACGAATTGAAAATGAGGATGGAGATAAAGTTTAAGAAAAATCCTTCCGAACCCGCCAATTGCCATCCCTATACCTGCGATATCCTTATACAATACCCTCCAATAGGAACCGTACCCCGAATTGTAATTTTGGCGACCATAATAAGCCTGACCAACCTTGTTTCTTAGCTTAGGTATCTTACATATGTAACAGCACATATATGTAAACATACACGGACGACAGTGGACATGCAAGTCTATGAAGGAGAATATCCAAATCCAGATCTCCTCTTCTCTTACTTTTCTGCCTTTTCATCTACTTTAATTCCTGTCAGCAAGAACCCTATATCTATCTATCTATAAATACCAGTTTCTGCTTCATGAATGATGATAAAAATGAAGCAAAAACATTTTTCTCGCAGAGCTGTGTTTGTGAGTGAGTGAGTGTGTCTGTTTGGTGTTTGTCATTTCTGTTTGTATGGTTTCATGTGATGATTTGTTAGTGGAATCCTCTCTTTCTTTTCTGGCCCAACTTTGAGTTTCTCAATCTGCTGCTGCAAGCAAGTCTCTGCCCACTTAACTTCCATTCTTGTGTCTTGTAGCAGTGCTGTTCTAATCATGGAACTGTTCGGATCCCAACTCAGAATCATAATATTAATAATATGGGTTTTTATCAATTTTTGAAAATAAATTCAAGGAATTTGGAAGAACATGTTAACGTGAGAAAAGTTATGGTCAATCACTTTCAAGGAAGAAAAAGAAAGGAACCCAAAATGACCCCCCACCACTGTAGCAAAAACCATAAAAAGGTTAAAAACCCATTTCGATCTTCCTTCCAAACCCACTTTTTTCACTGTTCCTTTCCATCACCATCCATGTCTTATTTATCTCTTTACTACAACAAAAATAAAAACAAGACGAAAACGACAGAAGGAAGAAGAAAATGGAAGTGGGGAGGGGGGTTAAAGGCAACCGGGGGGCCCACAAAGGGATGGGCCAGGCCCACTAATTGACCTTTTTAACGAGTTTTATTTTATTTTATTTATTCATGGGAAATATATTATTATTGCATTGGATTCCCCCCAAAAAAAATTGTCCTCGTGGGGGTCACAGAAAACGACAAGTCGTCGTGGCTTGGAAATGACCGCATTTCCATTTCATAGTGAGGGGGTCCATACTCCATACTCCCTCCCTTCGCCGTATCATGTAGGGCTCTGAGTTGCTTACTAGCGACTTGAGTCGAGTTCGAACTCGACTAGTAAAGCTCGTGAGCCAGTTCATTATTATGGTTTATTGAGTTTAATTCGTGAGTTGATTTGTTTTGAGTTCATGGATAGACTTACTGAGTGTGGCTAACGAGCTAGCTCGATATAAAAAGAAATCAATATGTAGCCTATGAGTTAGGTTATTCATAATTCGTAGGTTTGTTATATTATATATCTCACCGTATGTATGTGATATTTAATACCTACTTATTTAATAGCCTATGAGTTAGGTTGTTCATAATTCGTAGGTTAGCCTATAACAGATATGTCTCATTTTATAATTTAAAAGAGAAATTATGTATCATCTATGTTTGGATAATAATTACTATTGAATAACATTATATGATTCGAATACGAACAAGGACTTGACCTACGGGTAATACCACTAGCCTAGAACCTGTAGGTCTCAGGTCCGAATCTCTTAACTTAATTACAATATAAGTAAAAACCTATTTCACATTTATAAAAAAAAACATTATATGATCTGAATAATACGATGTATGAGCTCAAGCCGAACTCGCAAATTGATTGATGAACCGCAACTAAAGCTTTTGAGCTTATTAGTAAGTCAAACTCGAGTCGAGCTTGAGTCAAACCCGAGCAGATGTTTAAGTAAACAAATCAAAATCATCATTTGCTGCCTTAGTTACATGTTAACAACATTAACCTTTTCCCTCTCCCTATTTCTTGTCAAAACATTTTTTAGGAAGGACTACTATTTGTCAATCGGGCTAAGATATGGTTTTAACTTTGAAGTATGCCAGCCCACTCAGAATGTCGGCCTGCTTTAAGGGAAAGTCTGTTTCAGCCCATTACTATACTACCCAGAAAGTTTTCCAATTGGGCCGACGATGGCCCGAAGAAGAAAAATATTCAGTCCGTCCTCCTTCCATTATGCAAAGTGCAAAGCAAAAAGCCTGTTCATGTTCAACGGATAACAAAACGCAGTCTAACCAGAGTCGAACTTTGTGGAAGAAGCAGCAGCAAAAATGGCGGCCGCCTCGGGTCTGCAACCAAGGCTTCTCTCGACCTTCGTCGGCGACCGTCTTCTCCATTCCCGACTCCCCCTCCCTCATCTCTTCGGCTACAAAACAGGTGCTTATTCTCCGTGTCCCTGTTTCACTTCCCGCGTGAACTCTAGTCAACGAAAGAGCTCACGAACTCATAATTGCTGCTAGCTTGGAGCTATGTTCTCACAGAAATGGTTTCTACACTTACCGTTTGGGAATTTTCTATAGCTGGTCATGTTTGCCCTTGGAATTTTTCTTTCTTTCCATTGTCTCAGACTAAGTCAAATCATTTCTGTGTGGAGCTTCGGCTCTACAACTTCAGTCTTCATATGCTGATCAGGATTTTGTGTGCAATTTCTCGAGCAGGAGGTGGGCATCATGTGTCTATGCGATTCTCCAGGGCGTTATCTGGATTAACCAACCTTCTATTCAATAGAAGGTACGCCTTAGATGAGTTGATAATCCCTATTTGCAGTCCTTGTTTGCATTTCAATGCAGTGGTTGTCGCCATGATTTTCTGGTATGAAAAGATTTATTAGTGTCCTGTTGACGAGCTGATTGTCGGATACTGGGCGGATAAAAAGGGTATTGATTACTAGATCACAAGGAATTCAATTGGAATGGCGAGACAAAGGATATGCACGCATCATCATAGCTTCAAGCATAGAATACTTGTGGGTTTCTTTTCATTGAACGATAGTTGCTCTTCTTGGATAAGAATGAAACCACAAGTATTCTCATGAGATGAGAAAGGATCACACTTGTCTCTATTAATTTGCTTGAACCTCTTATGATGTATGTATATGCCTTGTCGTCGTACAAGGTGGTTCCTACTAAACTCGTCGAATAATCAGCACCGATGTTTATCAGTCCTGTACCCAACGATAAGCACAACATGATCCTTGTGGTTGTGTATCCCTGGATCCAGACTGTTAATAGACCTTTCGCCAACATTTTGTCTCTTTTTTTTGCGGTAAAATATGTGCATTTTGGAATGATCAGAATTGTAGAAGAAGTACCAAACACCAAGAGGAAACCTCTACGCCCGGGGAAACTCTCTCCCCGGCGACCTGTCCCTGATAATATTTTGAAGCCTCCTTATGTCGACACTCGGCAGTCTCCTGGAATCTCGAGTGGAGCTGAAGTGCATGATGAAATGGGGATAGAATGCATGAGGGCTTCTGGAAGACTTGCAGCACAAGTGCTTCAGTATGCTGGGACTCTAGTAAAGGTAACATGATCACTTTGTTGGGTTTTCTGAAACGGTTGAGGCAGATCAACAGAGGTAATGTATGTGTCTTCCGTAGTTTGAGATGCAGAACTTCATCTTAGTGTGACGAGCATTGATTCTTTTGGCAGCCAGGTGTAAAGACTGACGAAATTGATGAAGCAGTGCACCAGATGATAATTGAAAATGGTGCATATCCCTCGCCTCTAGGATATGGTGGATTTCCAAAGAGTGTATGCACATCGGTTAATGAGTGCATCTGCCATGGGATACCAGACTCCCGTGAGCTAGAGGTGCTTCTTGTTTCGATGTCTTTAACATTCCTGAACTCTTATGATGTCTCGCTTGAAATATTACCCTACTTAAGCTTATTTGGTTCTTGCACTTTTGCAGGATGGTGATATAATCAACATTGATGTTACAGTTTATTTAAATGTACGAACTTCTTTTGCACGAACATTTTCTTTTGTACTCATTTCCAGAAGGATTGGAAATCTGCGATTGAGCTCCATTCATTATATGGTGGCAGTCCCTTCCACAAGTTTTCCTCTCATGGTCCATTTTTTGGGTGTAACTTGATATTATATGCAGGGTTATCATGGTGATACATCAGCAACTTTCTTTTGTGGAGATGTTAGCGATAGTGCCAGAAAGCTTGTTCAGGTAACCATTTGTAAGTACGAACTCTGTAGATTAGCTACAATGTATCTGCAAACAAATTGGAAGTTTTGCATCTTTGTGGTCTGGGATACAAAGGATAAGTGACTTATGAATGTAGGATTTTGTCTTTTTGTATCTGTTCTGACTATGATTCTATGCTTTAGCTTCACTCAATGTGACCCTCTGCTTACTATCCTTCAGGTAACCAAAGAATGTCTGGATAAAGCAATCTCGATTTGTGCACCGGGAGTGGAGTTGAAGAAAATTGGCAAGACTATACAGTAAGAATGCTCACTTTATTACTTTCGTTGCTCTTGGCTCTCTGATTAGTTATATTTGAGCAGAAATGTGGAAAAAAGAGCATTGTTTTAGCAACTAGAGATAATATAGAACAGCCAGTTTAATGCGCCTGTTTTCATGCGGACTTCAATACTGTCTTGAATATTTGTTTTGTTGCTTAGTCCAGTGTCTTGTGAACAGTACTTGCATGTATTGAAACTTAATGATGAAATCACTGACCATTTCCTGATTCTTCAGTTCATTACTGATATGGCCCGATGCATCACTTGGAATTGAGGTTTTTGCCTTAATTGTGTACTAAATCATATTTTATATCTTCTTTCCAAGTGATCATGCAGATAAACATCGGTATGGTGTTGTTAGGACCTTTGTTGGCCACGGCGTTGGACGTGTTTTCCATGCTGATCCAGTTGTTCTTCATTGCAGTAAGGGCCCTCTGCCATTCAATTTGCTTGTTACTAGTTTACCTCCCCGTCTTATTCCAAGTCTCGATATATATTTGTATAGTTGATTGATGGCTTCCTTTATTTCACTTCATTTCCTTCATCTAGATGCTATACTAACAACCAGACTGATTTTTCCAGGGAATAACGAGGGTGGACGCATGAAGTTGAATCAAACCTTTACAATTGGTACTATTGTCTAAATCCTAAATCCGGCTTCCTTGCCAAGTTCTTATGTGCTCCTTCTCTGTCTTTTTATTGTGAAAATATGTGCTCCCTTCTCTACAGACAAACAACAATTTCAATTTTTCATGAACTCCTTAGATTGCAATTCTGCCATCGAATCTCATGTACTTCATTACTTTGTCTTGTATATGTACCCAGAGCCAATGTTGACAATGGGCAGCATTAATCCGGTGATGTGGGACGATGACTGGACAGTGGTGACCGAAGATGGGAGCCTGTCAGCTCAGTTTGAACACACCATTCTCATTATTGAAGGTGGAGCTGAGATACTGACACAATGTTAAAGGCCAAACTAGCAGAATAATGTGTTGGGCCAAACTGCTTTCCAGAGCATGCATTGTGATTCTTTGTAGGTTGGATTGATTGGAATGAATTGTACTCTATCAAGAAGAATTCACATTTGATTGATTGGAATGAATTGTGCTCTCTTTGTTGTTACACTTTCTTCAGATGTCAATAACGATTTAAGTTTATTATAATTTAATATTGAATTTAAGGTTACAAAAAGTTGAGATGGCCGAGTTGGTCTAAGGCGCCAGATTAAGGTTCTGGTCCGAAAGGGCGTGGGTTCAAATCCCACTCTCAACAATTTATCTTTTTTACTTTCCAACATTTTTTTTTGGCAATAAGTCGACGAATGATATGTACATAGTTTATCCCGTACACAACCAACGAGTTTGGGCCACATATGAGCTGAAAGACACTTGGGCTTGATGAGTATGGCGGACTTTAAGCCACTGAGTCCTTGTAAATGTCCAACTTGGCAACTTTCTAGGTTGATACAAGAACTAGCTAGGGTTCCTATCATAGTATATAAATTTCAAAAACTCCCCTTAGTTCTACACGTTGAATCTCATTGGGAGTTTCGTTGGTCACCTTGATGGTGGTAGAGAAGATCACTATTCACGAGATTGGATTGTATGATCTTCTTCGCTAGTCAGATGGTTGATTAAGGTCCGCACATCATTGATTTTGAGTCATCCCTCGGTCCACGACTGTTTGCTAAAAATAAGAATCAAGGTTTTTTTTTTGGGGTTCGTTCTTATTATGAGTAGTACCTCCTCCTTTTCTATTTCCATTGTTGTCGTTTGGTTTCTTGGGATGGGTAATGCTCTTTTGCTCCCTATCCATAGATTTATGATGTCTCGATGTCAGTCATTCCTCGTGAGATCTTACTAAATGAATTTACTCTCACACTTGAGGGGGCTCTTGCCTATTGGTGGTGTGAAGGAGGAGAGGTCATGGTCGATTTAGTTGGGTTAGCCTCACACACATGGTGGTAGAGGGAACAATCAAGGGCAACATCGTGCAACTCTAGTGGTGGATGATGATCCATGGATGCATCAAATATGTGATGATGATAACAAGTGTTCCAGCAAATGGGGGATCCATAAGAGATTGGGGTTTGCCTTCCTATCGTCCTCGTTTCAGTTCAAGGATGTCTCCGCCTCCATTGCGTAACACATAGCTAGGCTTCTGCTTCAGCTGCTTCGAAGAGAGATTGGTAACACAAGTCCGAAGTGTAAAAGGGAAGGCAAAGTTATAGCCACATAAGGTGAATACGAGGACGTAGATGCGGGTTGCCCTTTCTCTTCTTCTAGGTTTGTCCTTCTATTTGCTACTCAAAAAATTTATTTTGAAGTTCAGGGATATGTTTAGAAAAAATTTGAAGTTGAGGGTTGTTTAAAGAAAAAAGTGAAATGGATGGGCAGTTTCATCATTTCACGTACATTTTAATAGGGGGCATAACAACTAACTGACTGAAGAGCTTGATTAGGAGAAGTTTGAAGTTAAAGAGACTTGTTTAGGAAAAAATATGTTAAGGGGCTTAGTGGAGGAAAAATCATAATTGAGTGGCTATAGCTTGTGTATCAACTAAAATTGTATCAAAGTCCTCTTGTCTATGAACTATAATCTCCCACCATTAAAGGCTTGTAGTAGGCCTAGCATACTTAAAATCATGATTATAAATCTAGTGAATGCTATAGTAATTTATGGGGAGAAATTAACTTGCACGTACAAAAATTGAAGCTTATTCGAGCTTATAACCTAGTCAAATGCAGTATGCTAAGACTTTAACTCATCCTGCTCTAAAATCCAGGGTCGATTTCACTTCAAAATTTATCATATCAATTAGGTTGGTTTTTCTATCTTCTTTCGAATATGAATGACACAATTGTACACTACATTTTTTTGGTTCATGTGGATGGAACTTGATAAAACAAAATACAATGTGGAGGATTTTCTACATTTTCGGCACTCAATTGCAACTTCTTCTAGAATTCAGGGGTAGTTGGAGTAATTATTCATTCAGATTTCAGCCTTAATAATTTTCTTCAATCCGCTTTCCCTATTCCGGACCTTACGTCGCCGCCTTTCCTGCTTTCTGAACCTTGCGATGCCACAAACCGGAAAGGAAAACCGTAGAGATAGAGAAGCGTAGGAGAGCGCTCGCACGGTGAAAGAAAAATTAACAGAGAAACCAGAGTACAATTCTTTCCTTCTCCTTCCGCCGAGAGCTTTTTTCTCTCGAGAAAATGGACGACGCTGCGCCGGTGAATTGGGAAGCTCTGGACGCCCTCGTCATCGATTTCGCCACATCCGAGAATTTGATTGAGCAGCAGCCGCAGGAGTCTCTGGCGGATTCCCCTGCTTCGCCGTTATCTCCTCTATCTCCGTCGTCTTCGTCTGTCTCGTCTTCTTCCTCATCGTCTTACCATTCCAGGCTGATCATTCGCCAGATCAGGCGGTGCCTAGCGGCGGGGGACATTGACGCCGGAATCGAGCTTCTCCGAGCTCACGCTCCTTCCGTTCTCGACGATCACAGGGTTCTATTTCGCTTGCAGAAGCAGGTACGAAATAAAAAATGTAGCTGCAGTTACAGAACTGAGAGATTGGAATTGACATTGATGTGTGCCTCTCGTCTTGTTACCCTGATTTTGGTTCGCTTTCTCTTTTTTGCCGTTTGGATTTGGATGCTAAGGTAAGTGACGAGTTCTCTCGGTTTCCTTTTTTGGGTTTTCAGAAATTCATCGAGTTGTTGAGGAAAGGGACGGAAGAGGGGAGAGATGCTGCGATTGCTTGCATAAGGACGGCTCTTGCTCCCTGTGCGCTTGATGCTTATCCGGTGCTTACTTTGCCCCTTTCTTTTCTTATCCATGCTTTAAATAATTTCGTGAACTGAGAAATGGGTATTAAATAGAACACTTGTGTTTATGTTTTCTTTTTATTTAAGGGTGATCCATTGTGCTTGGTGTTAGTTTCATACGATTGAAAGAGGAAAGCAATTACCTTTCCACTGGGATTGAGCTTTTGCTTTTAGGATTTTGGTCTGGGAACCTGGTGGCACTGAATGGAACGAGTATTGGAGTTATGCAGGCTAACTTTAGTTGCCAAAGATGGCATTTTGTTTATGTATGTTTCCAGTTGAAGAAATGGTGGGTTGTAGAGGAAGATGTCGGTAGTTTTGCCATTTGATACGTGAAGCTTTTCTTTTTGGCTGCTTATGTCACTTCATGTGTTGGTTTCTTGCTAAGAATTGTATTGTAACCTGTAGTGGATGCTCCCTTCCTTTCACCTTCGTCAGGTATTGGGTTTGGTTTTGCTATGTCTGATAGCTCAGGAGTTTAAACCTTCTGGGAGTGACCATCTCTCATTAGGCCAGTGATCCTCTTATTTTTAGCTAATTGTAGATAGAAGTGCATTGTGATAGTAGCGAGGCCGGATACTTCTGCTCATGTTTTGATCACTGTGCTATACTACTGCATATCAACTTGCACCAAATCCTCAATTTATTATAGTGCTGATTTGACAATTTTAATTTGAAGTATACCTAATTGTTGTTGCATTGTTGTTAAGTTGCTTTTCGTATTGTTCTGCTGGACAGTTGCTTTTGCTTATCAATCTCTGCTGTTCACCGCGTGGGGTCTGATGATTTAATATTTGTTTGTTTAAGGAAGCATACGAGGAATTCAAGCATGTTCTCCTTGCCTTTATTTATGACATACATGATCAGAGTTCGCCTGTGGCAAATGAGGTGGGCACTTTGCTATACCTTTCGACGAGTGACATTCTTTCTTGCATTAAGTTTTGTTTGGTGTTTGCTTCAACTATTATTTTTTCTATATCTGAAATCATGTCCAGCCCCCTATTACGGGTCATGCAATGAATTTGTATACTAATGTTCATTTTGTTACATTTTGTTAATGGCTTTTAAAGTACTAACTTTTCTTGCCTTCCATTAGAATCGATTTTTTTTTTTTGCTTCATGATCATGGGAAGGTTAGGATATTGTATCGACTTCTACTTTGTATGAGTGATATTTACCTTCTGTGTCTTCTATAAATCCAGCAATTATGCTGTTTCTTCATCGTAGATATATTTATAGAATGTGTTAATTTATCCTGTTATCTTTTTGACTGAAGAGGTTTTTTCTGTTTTGGTTGAAATCTAAGATGAGCATCATGATTCAGATATGAATGCCAGTTCTTTATACCTGTTAAGTTTATATGTGATTCTCCGTGATTGTATTGAGTTTATCTCGCTGGGGAAGGTGAGGTAAAGAAAGGAAAAAAAGAATCCCTTGTAGCTACCATTAAAAGGAAACGTTGCTAGTGT
This sequence comes from Linum tenue, assembly GCA_946122785.1. Lineage (NCBI taxonomy): Eukaryota > Viridiplantae > Streptophyta > Magnoliopsida > Malpighiales > Linaceae > Linum > Linum tenue. The sequence goes on from CAMGYJ010000010.1 coordinate 44,577,304, forward strand.
TTAATGTTTACCTTTTTAACTATGAGCAACCTTGGTTCACGAACCTTCAATTTTGCTCAAGCAAACAAAAGAAACAGAGTCACGTAGATATCGTTGAGCATAGTATTCCGAACATTGGCAAATCTGTATGAGCTTTCTGCAGAGCTTGCATCTATGCTTATATGATAACCAAGCTGTTTTTCCTTCAGTGGTCTGAAAAGAAGAGGTCCGAAATTGCTGGGTTGATGACTTCTGTCTTGAGAGCTCATTTGCAGGCATATGATCCAGTCTTTGCAATGACATTGCGATATTTGACAAGGTTGGTATTTACAAGAGTCGTTGAAACTCCTTTAGTGTTTGCTTGCTGAGAGTGTCGGGAGGCATCATGAAAACTCCTGCTCATAACACTTTCTTGTGCAGCATACACAAAACCTTTTGCTTTCGTCAAGGAACCACATCTCCGATTTCAGACCTTACTGAGAGGTTGCTCATGGAGGAACGTGACCCTCCAGCTGTGCCACAGGAGAGTTTTTATGAGGCACCTCCATTTGATGAGGTGAGAACTGTAAGACTTTGTTGTTTTTCCTTGGAATTGGTTTGGAGATGGCATATGGAAGAGTGATATAGTGTCCTAGACACCAACTAGTAAAATCAGAATTATCTCCAGAAACATCAGGAACTCAGGGTGTGATGGTGGCATGTAATCCCTTAAGAAGTCAGGGTTTTGATCCGTGTCCATGGGCATGGATCTTGCCCTATGGCCAGCCATTTAACGCTTTATGCCACTTCCAGTGGCAAAGCAATTTATTCACTACAGGAAGCCTTCGGCAGTGGACACCCTGGTTAAGACGAAAAAGAAATTTATACGGACTATTGAGTAGTCACTAGGTAAAAATCAATAGTCACTCACTAGGTAGTAATCAATAGTCACTTCGAGGATTATTGTTTTTGTAGAGAATGTTCTATTCTTAAGCAAACTGCTTTACCTAGGTGGACATTCAAGCTCTTGCACATGCTGTTGAGCTTACAAGGCAGGGAGCTGTTGATAGCTTGAGATATGCTAAAGGAGACTTGTTTCAGGCGTTCCAGGTACACTGATTTTGTTGCACACAGTAAAGTTGCATATGTATTGCCTTAAATGGTTCATTTGGGGTACTGAGGATTCAGATTGTCCTGTAACTCTAGCAATTGTAAATATGAGTATCGAAATGTCTACTATGTTCATAATTTGATCGTGCTTGACACTGTGGAGTCAGCAGACCCTGTAAGCGAGGGGAGAGATGGACTTTTGGCTGCTTGTTGCCTGTTTGTATGTATTCAAATTTTAAGAAAGCTTTAGCTTATGAATAAGGAAGTCTGATATTATTTTGTACACACCCTTTTTATCCCTATTCTGACCCTTCTAGCCTCTTTTTTTTTTTTTTTTTTTTTTTGCTCCCAAGGATACGTCCCTCTGAAACTTAGCTTCTTATAGTTATATAAAAAAAAACTTAGCTTCTGTCCCACTCAGAGCAATGAGGAACTTGAAATTTTCTTAGTTTCGGGATATTTAGTTCCAATGTGATTAAGATCTTGATATAAGTGTTTAGATCGTGTAGTAATGAGGTTCTTTAGGTTGGCTGGCACAAGCTTGTTTATTTAAGCGGTTAAATTGCATACATTTGCTGGTACTATGATTGCTTTTAACATGATTACTCAACTGTGTTCGTTAAAATTGCTGTCATTGTACATTTCTTTTTTGCAGAATGAATTATGCCGAACGAAGTTGGACGTGCCCGTGCTAGATGAACTTGTTCGAGAGTATTGTGTCTATAGAGGCATTGTTCGCTCGGGCTTTGTGGCATCTGCTGGTGACTCCCTAACTTATGCTTGCACTATGCTGTGTTATATCTCATTTTAAAGGTCGCTTTTTTTTTTTATCTTGATCTAGTACTCGTGTCTCACATTACATCCAACTCCTTTCATCTTAGAATGCAAAGTAAATCAATCCGAACCTGGTCGCTTGCCATCTCAAAACTATTCTCTTGAAGTGGACCAGACTACCAGCATACCTTCAGATGGTGAAAATTCTGTAATCACAATGCACCTGGATGTTTCTTCAGAGAATGATGTTGTCAATAGCAGGCCAGAAACTGATATTGAGATGAGATATGCTTCTGAATCAACTGGAAATTGTGAAGATTGCAGCACAAGTGAAATACAGCAACTTGACATATCAAAACTTCTTCAAAGAAATAGAAACTATACAAGCGGAGAGAGGAGCAAACGCAAGCGCTGGAGGGGTCGACAGGATGAGCAGGAATATCTCTCTGGTGTAGCTTACAGTGCATGCAGCAAGCAAGACCTTGATGCAGTCATAGCCAGGGCAGACATCGGTGGTGAACACCAGGTATGCTGGTAGGTGTTCTTGTAGTTGGTTCTCGACAATGCAGCTATAATGAGTGATTGTTATGCAGGGAATAGAAAAGCAGTCCACAGAAGACCTAAATAACATGGATGATAGGTATGAGATTGTGTTGGGAATCAAGGATCTAGCAGCTAGAGGCATGGCTACAGAGGTTGTGGAACAAGTTAATGCTTTGGATCCAAACTTCTTCTCCCAGAATCATGCCTTGCTCTTCCAATTAAAACAGGTTAGAAACTGTTCTTTTTTGTACGCCTCGGAACTCAAATTACGAGCCAGTTTAGTTGCCGGGTTATTGGTTACAAGGTATGGTTTATGCATTTTCACTGTTGCAATTTCATTTCAGGTTGAATTCCTCAAGCTGGTCAGTGCTGGTGATCAGTCAGGTGCTTTGAAGGTGGCCTGCTCGCACATGGGTCCCTTAGCAGCAAATGATCCTTCTCTTCTGAAGCCTTTGAAGGAGACTCTGGTTGTGTTACTCCGTCCACATGAAGAGATGCTTGGAAAAGGCTTACCTTTAAATGCTCTAGCAAATTCACTCCAGGTATACATTTATTCTTTGAGTAACTGGTTCAATGTTCTTCTACAATAAGTGAATCATTGAAGTTTCATCATCAATTTTGGTGGTTCTGGTTAGGTCGCAATTGGTAAAAGGCTTGGCATTGAAGAACCACAACTCATGAGGTTAATGAGAGCAGCCATACACACACACAATGAGTGGTTTAAGCTGCAAATGTGTAAAGATCGCTTTGAGGGTCTTATGAGGATAGACTCTCTGAAAGAACTCGAGACACCTTTGCTCTCTGCTTGCTCCATGTTGAGCTCGAGTGCAGATAGCTCTACTCAGGGTTCCTCCCAAGTTACGACATCTTCAAGTGCGAGGTTGCCTGAAGATGGTACAAGTCCTGCTCAAGTCTCGTCGGGAGAAGTCTGTGATGAAAGCGCAATACTCAAAGTGATGGTAGGTTTGGAAACTCATTACAGACTTCACTTGCAAATTGGGAATACTTTGTAGCTGATTTCATTTTCCGAAACTAATAACAATAATAATACTAATGCAGGAGTTTCTCGCCTTGCCAAGGGCTGACGCCATCCATCTTCTTGCACAGTACAATGGAAATGCGGAGACCGTCATCCAGCAAATATTTGCTTAGCTTAGAGTAGTAGGTTCAAGCTTTCATGTTTTATTCTTTCATTTATTTGCAGAGGGCATTGCTTGCTGCCCATCCCTTGTTTGTGACACTTATCATAGTATTATATAGATGTACTCCTTTATCACTCACCATTTGATGTCATCTGCTGGATACCGCCATGGCCTGCTTTTTTATTGGTCCCATGTTCTTTTCATTTTGATTCTTCTTTCTCGGGGGCAAGTCTTTAGTAAAACAGTATATGTCCATGCCATACCCTATGAAAAACTAATCTATTATTCTTGTCTCAAATCAGTTATTGAGTACAAAGAATGACAGCTTTAGCGCAGGGGAAACTGAAGGCTTGAGTATATGTCTGCTGAAAAGCATGCTCAGGCTGCATTCCTTGGCAGCGACCGCAGCCGGTACTTCCTCTCTTCTGAAAGTAGCTTTGCAACCCTGCATTTCATATTGATTTGCTTTCCAACATCAGTTCATATTCATGGGAGTTTTAACAGTACTAGAATGCTTGTGAAAGAAGGAAAACATGGGAGTTTGCTCTGAACCTTTGAAGTGCTTCTTCATTGGTGCCACCGTTCTCTACAGGTTCGTAGCGTCCAGTGTCTAGATTCTTCCGAGTTACAGGGCCCTTCAACAGATTCTCTCCCACTTTCACTAGATTATTCAGATTCTCCTCTGTAGCCAAGTCTGCGGACACAGTATCTCCTTGCAGCTTGTCATCCTGCAAAAGTATTTGTAACAGAATTTGGTTTGAAGATGCCATATATGCTCGTAGGGTATGGAATGATCCTTTGCAATTTTGACAGGCCACTGTCCTGATTAGATACTATTCTGGGCTGAACCGGGACCTTGCTCCTCTCTACTATGGATGAACTAACTACACAGAGGTTAAAAAGAGGTAAGAAGTAATTCGGTGATTCTCACATCTATTCTCAGATAGTTGTCCTCTGATTCCAGAGCTTTGAAAACAACACAGTTGTGGTAATCAACCATATCTGAGATTGCATCAGAGTAGCAACTGATCAATGGAGAAGAGCCCTTGTGGTACAACCAGCTTATGACGCCCCATTTCGAAGCGGTTTTGGCATTGTATTTCTCTTCTGTCTTGTTGGAGCCTGTCCCTAGTGAGATCACCAGAAACCGGCCGTACTCCATTGGCTTCATCGAGCATCCGCCTGGGTTCTTCATGATCTGCTTGGTCACTTCTTTTATGGCAACCAAAGTCTGCAGCCAAAGCAAGAAACAGCAGAGAAGTGTGATTTAGAGTTGGGATGTGAAAATAGTATGGTTTGAGTTGGCGGTCAGGAAGCGTTACAGGGTTGTTGGCAGCTATGCCGCCATCGATTAGATTGAATTCTCTGACGTTGCCTTGTGAGTCTTGGTTCTTGAAGTAATGAACTGGGAAGAAAGTTGGGGGCGCAGCTGTGGATATGCATATGTCCGAGAGCAGAGCATCTGAAGTTGGCACTGCTTCCACCTGCAGTGATGAACAACAATCAAGACTAGATATAAAACGAGCCCTCAAATAACATAGGCTAAACTCTAGTAAACGAAATGGTATTGTAGTTGGCTTGGTCAAATGGTTAGGTATCCAATTTTCTACGACCTTTTAACCAATTGTTGATTAAGCATAAAATATAAACAGGTGCAAACTTCAAGTATGTGCGTTAATTTCCTTTTTGAAGGAACGTGTAGCTGAAATATAAGACTTATAATTAATTTTTTTAGTAATTTGAGTTATTGGGATAAAAATATGTTATATAACAATAACATCCATAAATTTATATAAAAGAATATCCATAATTTATATATATTGTTAGGGTTAGTTACAAAACAACGTCATTTTTCTTTTCAGATGCGGGACGAATAAAAATTGTGCTGAGTTTCGTCAAATAAATTCTGAAAACGAATAAAACTCGCACTCAATCTAAAATTCATTAACACTATATTTTAAAAAATTTAACAAAATCGAACTAGTTAAATTTTCGTAGTTTCGAATTCCATTGTCATCCTTAATTAAGAGACCTGGACATTCTTCCCTTTTTCCATAATATAGAACATTGACATTCCTATTCTTACATAAGAGAAGAGAAGAAAACATCGAAAGACAAAAGGAGAAAAAGGACAAACAAAACTAAACTAAACTAACCTGATAGGAAGAAAAGATAACTGGCTGGAGCTTCTTGATGTCGAAAGTTGGGATGACCAAATTGGTCAAGCTGTCATGCAGCTTACTGCTCCCCAACATCTTTCTTATCGCCTTCCTCAAGTACTTGCCATCATACTGCGGCCCAGTAAGAACTTTCCACAGCTTCACAACCCAAGCAAATACACTCCTATACCACCATTAACACAAAAAAACCAGACAAATTAACAGATAATCAAGCTTTCAATGCATCCATCATACAAGATCGATCATGAATTGACTTGCCTGTTCTGTGGGAAGATCTTGGGGCTGTTCTCCAGGTAGAATTGCACAATTTCCTTTGCTGCAAAAAGTGGTCGCTTGTTCTCATTTGGTGCAGCCAGCATTGTAGCCACCAGGCCTCCAGTGCTCGTTCCTGAGATCACATCGAAGTAGTCTGCAATCCTGGCTCCCTCCCCATCAAGCTCCTGTTCATGAAACATACACAGAACTAAACGAATATCAGCGGTGATGATCATATGTCAAGAACCAGTTAATCCGCAATCCTAGCTTTGTCCCAATCACGTTTCAGTTCACGAAACATTCAGAGAACCGAGTGAAATCAATGATCATGTCGGGAATCAGTTGGCTCAAATAACTCGAGTTGTTGAGAGATGTTCAATAATAAATTTTATACGACATACTACCAAGCCCCTTAAACGAAAATCGCTCATAATGGTTTGAAATGTGCAAAGGTCCGAATACTATGTTTTTTTTTTATGACCAGGAACACCCTCCACGGTCACCACCTTTGGCAAATGCAGGGTGCCTTTGGAAAACACCATGGCAGCAGTGAGGATCGAACCTGGGACCTCTCGGTCACCAGTCCCGCCTCCGGGAATACCATGTTTTTAGCAATGGAAGTAGTGATGATTCGAACACAAGACTTGTCGATCACAAAAAAAACTCTGATATACCATGTAAAGAACCAACTGACCCCAATAACCCGAAATTTTGGGATAGTTTCAGTCCTGAATCTTATACATCATCAATCAGAATCTCTGCAGCTTCAAACTGAAAAATATTGAAAACCCATGAAATGAAATGACCTGAAGTTTGGACTCGAGGTAAGCAAGCATTACACCTGGGATGATCCCTTTGATCCCTCCTCCATCTATGCTCAGGATGGTTGCCAGTTTCCCATAGCTGGAGGCTGCTGCAGATTCTGCTCCAGAGGAAGATGCTCTTCCTTTCTCCATAGTGCAGAGATTGCCAGCCAATCCAGATGAAACCTTTCTTCAATTTTTGAATGTGTGCGGGTTTGCTTTGGATGGATTGAGTTGTTTTAGCTTATTAGTAGGACAAGTTTCCACGTCTAATTAAAAACAAGGAAAATGGATAATGTGTCAACCATGGCATCAAATGCTTCGTGCTTACTTGTAAAGCTGTATCATCTGGTTCTTGAATTTTTAAGTAATTATATCGTCATAGGAGCTAAAGCTGGATCGACACTTCAATAGGTTACTTGTGGTGATGAAACATTTTAATTTGTTTTGGAAGAAAGAAAAGGAAGATATGGACTTGGCTCTTGGTTGTTACATAAGGATATGATTTTTTGTTGTCGTGTTAGTTTCCCAACAATTGGGTTAGTTTTCCATTAAAACCTAGAACGCCATTGATATTCTGTGTAGGTTATTGGTGGAGCCAAATATTTCTCCATGCACAGATGTTTAAAAAGGCTTTCATGAAAAGCTGTTGAAAGATGTTCTTTATAGTTCATTAATTATTTTTAAGAAATTTGGCTCCAATTTAGTTTCTTTTGTAACAAGTAACCTATTGAATCTAGAAGGATCTGGGCTTGGGATGGTTGTTTGAGATTGAGATGATTCGGGGTTTTTTTCAAATGGATTTGATCTCACCGAATTAGAATGAGTTGGTCGGTGGAATTAGCAGAGACAGAAACTCTTTTCTTAGCTCGAAACCTAGCTAATTTACACTGTTTCAGTTCGATGATATCGGTAGAGACAAACTGTTAATCGATGATACATAAATTAAATCGAGAAGGAAGAATCGTCATTGAAAGTGGGCAAACTTAGCGAGGGGATAAGGAAAAAGGCTCAGTAGATGGGAAACATTTGCTGGAATTTGCGCGGAGGAATTGAGAACAATCAGCATACTGTAATGATTTGATATGCAATAACGAGACTTCAAGCAAGTTATTATATTGCCAAAGGTCACATAACCCAAGTGTCCAATTGGTGTGAATGCGGAGAAAAGTGACGATTTGGGAGGGGCAGCTCCCAGATTCGATCTTCCAAGCTATCAGATGGGTGTTCTCGAAGGCATAATGAAATTCTAGTGGTGGGCCTTCGCAAAGCGATGCAAGATCAAACGGGTTATAAAAAAAAAAAGCTTATATGTAAAAAAAACATGCTGAAAATTTAAATTTAATATAAAAAAACCAACAAGATCCATATACTTTTCCATCTTTACCATATAGTCCTTATTATCGCTTTTATTTGATCCGGCTGATACCGGGTCCGACCTAGCTCGTCGATTCGGCCCAATGGCCCATACCGTGAATAGCTAACTGCAATGGATTGGGCCCAGTCGTGTTAGCCCACTTCCACCTTCGACTAGTTTCTTTCTCCCTAGAAGACAGCTGTTGTTCTTCGAAGCTCTTCTTCTCCAGTCCATTGCCCACGACTTGAGATTGGCCTCCAAAACCTTTAGCCCAGTGCCCGCCATCATTAGCTTCAAGCTCGCCTGCCTTGGCTTCACTGTGCTCGAAGGTTTTCGCCGGCGGCAACGTCGGCAATAGCCCCATTGCCAGTTCTTATCGTTGGAGGAGCTCGATCGTTGAGCCCCATAGTCAGTTACCGCCGCCCCTTGCGTCTCCGCCATTGCTCGCCGCCGTCGTTTCAGGTCGCCGATCTTCTCCTTTCCCTCTGCTTCTTCCCTCAATTGAAGACACTCTCCCTGCAGTCTCGCTCTACTTCGCCAGCCACCCTCGCTCTCCAAATTCGCCCTAGGGTTTGTATTCCGTTTTATTTGCTTTCCTCCTTATTTCTTAGTCTCTGTGAATTTTCTTCAGTTCGTCTGAAGCCTTAATCCTGCCCTGAAGCTTCCGGAAGTTGCATTGCAGTTCGCAAATTAAGCAGAGGGAAAAACCGAACAGAAAGAGATGTTCTTTCTGAGTCTGATAGAGCACAAACTGCGGTTGCCGCCTGAGGATCTATCACTTCCTCTCCCCAAAGGCATTAAGAAAGTGCTTGATGGCATCTTCTTAGACAAGGTATGTCTGCTCCATTTGTCTCTCTATGTCCCATTAGCAAGCAGCTCTTAGAACTCTGAATGCACCAATAAATGGTTCTTCCTTTGTGATGTGGCTTGCAAGGTTATCGCGAACTTGGGACTCTGTGTGTCCATCTATGACATTAGAAATATATCTGGTGGCTTCATTCAGGCCGGAGAGGGTGCTCCAACCTACACTGTGAGTTAAAAGCATGCATCTTTTGTCAGTTGGGTTGCTTTTGCTGAAGTGGATCAATGGAGCTTGAGTAATGAATTGCTGTGATGTTTTATTTCTGTTAACGCTGGGGGTGAACGAACCATTGCATTTGTGTGGATGATGCTTCGCTGTGATTCTTGCAGGTAGAATTTAGAATGGTGGTGTTCCGGCCTTTTACAGGAGAGATTATTGTTGCCAAAATTATAGAATCCGATAACGATGGTCTTCGCTGTAAGTTCTGATTGCTGTGTGCTTTAACGACTCCTCCATTGCGTTTACTATGGCTTTGCTGCGATTCATCTGATACGCCTAACCCATTTGTCAAGAAGATTTGTCTGAAGAAAAGAACATGATTTGATGAATTTTATGGGGAAATCTGTCAATTCCATTGGAATTTCACTGGCGTAACTGCTAGTTTAGGTAGACAGGATCGCTTACATGCTATACTTCATGGAATGGCCCTTCTGGATGCTTTATAATCTTTCTAGTAACTGATGAGTTGGCTAATGTCATAAGCCAGGAGGAGGTGGATGATATCAGAAGCCTCTATACGTTTGGATTCATTTTTTAATTTGTTGTCTATGGATCGAGATATAGTAGTTGAAGTGCTGTGCTCTGAAATTGCTAGTAGAGGAGTTGAGAGCATTTGTGCCTAGAGATAAATAATGATTGCTTCTTAGAAAAGAGCAAAGGAAGACTGATCCTTAGAACAATCTTCTTCATAGCAAAGTGATTTGGGTAGTGGAAGTGGGTGATCACATAGTCATTATATGAAGGATAAGCTAGAATAGATTGATGATCTATCCCATTTTATAGCTGATTATTGCAGTTTGCAACCTGCATCACTTCTCTTTTCAGCCCTTTCTTGTATTTTATGTCTTGCTTCTTCACTTGGTAATCTGTTCCTATTACATCATAATAACAACTACTCTCTTCCTGTTTAACTGACATAGAAAGCATGGTTTACAGTATCACTTGGATTCTTTGACGATATCTATGTGCCAGCTCATCAGCTTCCGCAACCATGCCATCAAATTCCGGATCCTGACCGCAGGTACGGTCACTCTTACTTGCTACCTGAATGTACCCACGGAATTCACCCTTTGTTAATCGCAGATGAACTGAAACATGATTAGGAATGGAACGTGGCCATTCCTTAATGAATTGATTGTTCATGTAATGCCATATTTATAGTGATGCAATCCTTGTTTCTCTCACTGTCCCTGTTACTTCACACAATTTATTCATGGAAGTTGACTAGATCCTCTGTGAGAACTGCAGATATAAAGTCAGATGGATATGGGAATATGACATCGAAGATACAGGAAACCCAGAACAGTATAACATCGACGGCTTGGATGAGGTTTACATTGTCGTTCTCTTACTGCTCCTCCTCACCAGCCCTATTAGGTGGTTCCGAGTTCTGATTATTTTGGTTTTGCGAAATGTTAGGTTAAACTTCAGGTCCTGAATGTGAGCTTCCCACCACTTCCAATTGAGCAGCAAGAGAAGCCTTTTGCTCCCATGCTTGTTACTGTAAGCCAGCCTTCAACGTCCTGTGAACCAGATCTTTCTATATTATACTGATCTTTTTACAAGGCATGTCTTGATGTGGGCAACTTATGTCTTGATGCCAGGGATCAATATCTGAATGTGGTTTGGGGCCAGTTTCATGGTGGTGATTAGAAGGGTTCAGAAGTTGAAGAAACAAAGGATTGCTTTGCTTTGAGGGAGGTCAACAGAAAGTGTTAGAGAGTATCATGTTCTTGGGACTTATGATCCAGGGTCGTTTCTGTCTAGGTTGCCTTTGCAGGAAGATTGGATGGCCTAGCCTAATGTCATCAGAATGTGCTAAGTAGAAGCTGTGCATAAAAACCGAGAGAATGCTAGTGCTGGCCTGCTGGGCAGAGTTAGATTAGGGTCTGAGCTGAACTTAAATTTTGCATGAATCATTGGTCCATCGCGAAATGGTGTAACTTTCCTAGTAGGCTGCTGAGGTGGCAAAGTAATTTTTAGGTGAATGCAATTTTTCCCCCATAGATCGGAAATGAAATAGATATTACAGGACGCTAGAAAACCAGACGCGACAGTCGACACAATATCGAGCTGTCGATGAAAGGGCATTAGAAGCCACTAAGTGGGCAGCCTTGTTGAGTTGTTGTACAACCTTTGCGTAAAAGTACAAATAAAGAAATTAAAAGACACAGACGCCAAACAAATCTCTTCCAAGATCGCTCCACCTGTCGCATGCGCCACATCATGAGATTGAATCATAATGGATGGATGCTTGTATGGTCAAGGGAAAACTACGTGCCCCTGCAAAAACAAACAAACACACAAGCGCCCATACTGGAGGAGGCACTGCAAAAACAAACAAACACACAAGCGCCCATACTGGAGGACAACTAAGCTCCACTGAATGGACTTAAACAAGCCATTTAGGTAAATGCAATTTAGTAGCCAAACATTTCATTTGCGGCAAAATAATAATCAAACCTATCGAAATAACAATTTAATAACATTTTTTGGACATTACGAAGTTATAGTCACAATCCATTGCAATTAGGGGTGTCAATCCGTCATTGTGTTCATCATTCCATGTCAGCATCTATGTGACTATGTCAAAAGAAAGTTGAATTTATTTTTTTATATTATCAAGTTTTGGGTTTATCAAATTAATTTTTCTTATTTGAATACTGGGGATTCCTTAAGAACAAATGGTATCTGACTCTAATACCCTTTTATATATTTCCTGCTCGAACATCTCATATTTAGCTTAGTACTTGCCGTCGGTTGACTGATGAAAGTGAGTTGCTAACCAACTCCTCTGAATGGTCTAACTTGAAAATATAAGCATTACTAGTAACATCAATTGATAAAAAATAATTAGAAACTTTGAATTGGTTGGCTTAATTAATTAGCACGTAGCTAATCGGAAAGAAGGAAAGGGGAACAAATTTAAAAAATAAAAAGCATATGAGCGGTGGGTGTGACCAAACTCTTCATTACAATGTGGGCTCACGTTTACGTTGAACCTTCATAATGATGTGGTTCAACAAAGTAATTAAAACTTTGCCTTCTGTTTTTTTTTCCCTACCTTCTTTTAAGGGTTAGTTGCCGACTAATATGTTGTTTTCACGGGTATTTGTGATATCCTATCGTATGAGTAGTTCGATTGGAAAAATGTCCTACTTAAAATTAATTTGGAAGTGATCTTTTTACGTTTGAAAAGGCTTGAACTACAGTTTTTCAATAATAATCATGTAAATGTCAGACTAAAGTTACTATTGATCTTGGTCTTGTTTTTCGTGGGTCAGACGGGTATGTGGTGTTGGCAGCCGACATTCGTCACCAAGGAGTGGTCAACCCCTACCTAGCATAGCTTCTAGCAGCAAGAGACGCTATCACCATCGTCGCATCAAGATCCTTGAATCATGTGATTGTGGAAGGTGATTCCGAGGTGGTCGCAAGGCGTCCTAGAAGATTCCATTTGGTGGTCCAGTGCTCCGAGAGTGTCGTCAGATCCTAGACTCTTTGTCAATTTATATAAAGTTTATGGCGATTCCTAGAACTACCAACAGTGGTTGCTCATAGCTGTGGCGTGTGAATCACTAATATTATCCCGTCTAGAACTAGAGTCCTTTGACTTTATTAAGTGGGTTTACTAGGGTGTTGCTTATAGGGAATTCTTGGATAGTCTTGTAATATTAACTCTTGTTATCTAGAAAAAAAAAAAGTTACCATGGTTCCTTTATAATACATTTTCCTTTTTCCTCGCGCTCTTGTTAACATCCTTGACCTAAAACATAAATACACCAAAGCGCATAAAGTTCCACTTTGGCCCTTTGGACAATTGACTTGAGATTGGAAAATGACCAATAAATTGTGCCTTTGTTTTCTTATACGGCAATGAAGCTTCTTGCAACTTCATCGCATCACGACTGATGGTGTGTTCACTATTAAGTCTGTCTATCATTTAGCTGTCGAGCTGGATAAGAGGTATAGTTGTTGAAGGTCTATGGCTAGCTGGATAGATAGGGCCGGCTGGATTCGGCTATGGGAGGCTAATGTTCCACCTAAATTGAAGGTGTTCGTCTGGCAGATTTTTCATCGTATCCTCCCTACTACCGAGGCCCTAATAGAAAAGAAAGTCCATGTGCTCCCTCGCTGCCCGGTGTGTTGGGGGGATTCGGAAACAATGGAACATTTGTTTCTTGACTATCCAGTGGCGCGTGCACTTTGGGACTACTCGGGGCTGGAACATATTGGGCAAGGTTTGCCTCATCAAACTTTCCTCCTCTTCCTCAAGAGATTCCTCTCCATAAACCAGCAACCTTCTGTTTTCTTATCGGTGGTTGTTGTCCTTTGGCGGATTTGGAAGTCTAGAAACTGGGTTGTCTTTGAAGGCAAGCAGTTTGGATTCCCTGACTTGATGCGCCAATTTCACCAGCAATGTGAGGAATGAGAACGTTTGTCGGCCGATTGTGTAACCCCGAGTCTCGCTCCTATTCTACACCCAATAGGTCTGGGCGAGGCTCCTACGGTTGTTTGTATGTGGGATGGGGCTACGCGAGCCGGGTCTCATTCGGTTGGCGGGATGGTTCTTCTTGGCCCTCAGAGGGAGATCCTTATGGCTCAAGGGACTCGGTTTCTGTCTATTGATGATCCGATGGTGGTTGAGTTACTTGCCCTCCGGGAAGCTATCTTCTGGTGTCTGGACCATGGCTTCCTGGACGTGAAATTTGAAGGAGACGCCAAAGTCGTCATCGAGAAGATCAATCGAGCGGATACCAGAGATAGTAGAGTTGAGGTTATTCTTGAAGAAATTGTGCAGTGTTTTGCTACTCACTCTGGGTTTAGTTTACGATTTGTAGGTCGGAATAGCAATAGGGTAGCCCATGCGGTGGCTAGAAAGGCCGTTACTTTGTAGCCGTCTACGAGTCGATCTTTTGATTTTCAGGCCTAGCTTAATTCCAGGATGTAACTTTCTATATATTTTAAATCAATATATGATTATCTTTTGTATAAAAAAATACGTGAAAGGGAAAATACTTCTCCCTCTTTTTTATTTGTTGAATTTTTCATACACTCATTTAAGAAGAAAGGCTTGGGCAAAACATATCAATCCGACGATGGTGTTCATTTTCCATCGGTGAGAATCATTTCACAGGCGCTCGAGATTGTTTGTATAGTGTGAGGGCGCTTCCTGTTCAATGGAGTGTCAACTATTGGGAAAATTGTTACTACATTCGTTTGTTAGGAGTTCATTGATCCCAATAACTCGAGTTGGGATATATTCAAGTATGAATTATATATCATCTACTAATACACCCCTCAAATGAAAGCCCTCATATAGGTTTGAAGTTTGCATAGGCCCAGATACCATGTGCTTAACAGAATGGATGATGATCACTAGGATTTGAACAGAAGACCATTTTGTCACAGAAAAGCTCTGATATCATGTAATGAACCAGTTGGTTGCAATAACTCGAGTTATTGAAAAAAGTTTGCTAATTGATCATATACCATTTACTACCACCATCCCAACATTCAAAGACTCTGCACCATAACAAAATTGAAAATATATGATTACATGTGTTCTATGTGCCAACCTAACATGATGGGCAATGAAGGACCCTTGTGAGAGGGGGAAGAAAGAGGAAAGAGGCCAAGACAGGCATACACAATAGTTGACAATACAAAGAAAACTTTAGAATTTGTGTCACTTATGTCATCATGATGGTTACTTGCATAGTAAGGCTATATGGTGTAATTCATCGTCAATGATGAGTTTTACAGAGGGAGGGGGCAACATCTGGCTCTTGCCTGCTATAGTGCCATCAAAGCATCTCAATCCATTCATATTTTATCATTAAAAAAACTCCACTTAAATGGTAGAAACTTGTTTTCCTAAATAGAAAAAACTTAAAAAACTATACGTCAGTGAATTCATCATGTTAGGAGAACCGGTCTAAGAACACTGACGTTTGCCTAATTTGTAGGATGGTTTTCTAAAGGATATTGGATATGAAAAAATTAATCAGAATTGGATACGAGATCCTAAGGCTAATTCCAATGGACTCTCTATAAATGGGGGAACTTCTATATTTAGGGGAAAGTTGGCTCTAATGGAGCCTCTATAAATGGAGGAGTCTCTATATTTGGGGAGATCTCCAAAAGGATCCCCAAATTTGGGGTGGAAATGGGGGTTCCCAAAATATAGAGACTCCCCAAAGCCCGCCACATGACGTTTCTTTTTCTTTTTAAGATTTTAAGGGTTAATTGGGGTTTAATTAGGGATTAGTTAGGGGGTTTAGTTAGATCAATAATTTTCAGGTGTTGTGTGTAAACCCAAATTAGGTCAATCATTTTTTGTCAACAAAAATTTGCTCTCAAAATTAAAAAAAATTCTACCGGATAATTTATATTTAAAAATGATGACGAACTATACAAAAATTAACATGAACAAATTATATTAAGGCTTCGATAAGTATATTTTTAAGTAAATGGAAAACTTAAAAAATGGAGATCTCCAAATATAGAGGATGTAGCATTGGAGCAAAAGAAGGGAAAATGGGGATGAACCCCAAATTTGGGGGCTTGCATTGGAGTTGGTCTAACAAACAATAAATGGATATTGAGTCAAGTTCTAAATGTCTAATATTGGATGATGAGAACAAACTCGTACCGAGCACTGATAGTCCACATAGCATCCGGATCTAGTTTCAAAGTGCAGACGGTCTCGTTTCAGTTGTTAAAGAAACCCACCATAACTGATAAGCATACGTGACCGTCGCGGTTTCCTCCACCTCACAACACCAATGATAACCCGCGAACCAGCTCATGCAAATCATATTGGACGCCTTAGAGCATGGGTCAAGTGATTTAGAAAATGTGGAATGTGATTTAGAAAATGTGGAAGTGAAATAATGTTGAATAGCATGTTCCATCTCAACCCTAATGGAAAAACTTGCTCAAAATCAAACAACGGTTTTGGTTGTTTATTGGTGATGATCACTAACCCTGATGCATTGCTAACCAAACATATTCGTTTATATAAAAAAGTTGGATCCAAAAGAGAAGAGAAAAGCTAAAGCTCTCCGCCCCAACAAATTTACATATAGAAACCAACACAGTCAGTACTTATTAAAAGAAGTGATTAGCGATTAATGCAATAGTTAATTATATTAGAAAATAAATACATGGAAATCGGGAAGCAACAATGCCGTCGGCAAACAGAAGTCAAAGTCAAACGACGAGCCTCCGACTCCGAGCTAACCAGCCAGGCAGCTACACCGCTCGAGCCTTTCGATATGTTTTTTTCCTTCTTGAACTCATAATTGTGATTAACAAAAACAAAAAACCCACCACACTAATAAACTAATTAAGAACCTGACACAAACGTTACGGCATCTCCGCCTTCTCTCCCTCTCTCTCTCTAATCTAATCTTCTTTGCCTTTCCTCCTCGGTTCCGGTCTCCAAAATGGCGTGTTATAATACTACTACAACACCCACACCTTTCACAATTCCTCCTCATAAGGATCCAACCAGAAAGAAAACAACAAAACACAAAAGCAAGCTCTCTCCACACCAACGTCATTAATTATTAACAACCGAGTAGCCGGAAGGAGCAGAGCAGCGGCCACCGTTTACTACTTGGAAAGGTGTTTGTGGGTTTGGGGTTTTCCTCATTTCCCAAAATTAGCAGCGTTACTTTCTCAATAGACCGCTCAGGGCTTAGAATCGCCCTCACTTTTGGGTTGTGGCCGCCAGCTGATTCGCCCCTCTTTTTCTTTGGTTCTATCTCCTCTGTTTTTTGTTTGGCTTTTTAGTATTTGTCTGCGGAGGAATTTTAGCGGTGTGTGGCTGATCTTTACGAGAAGGGTTACAAGGAGGAAGAATAATGTTTCGATGGGAGTTGGGTTTCAAGTGACTGCCGTAGTTTTGGATTAATTATATAGGAAAGTAGTTGCTTCTTGTCTCGCCTCGTCTGTTGCTGGTGGGAAACAAGCCTGGAGTAGCATTTGCAATGGCGGAATATATCTATTTGCTCAGCAAGGTGACACCATTTTCCTTTTTTTTTCTGGGTTTCTGTTCTTTTGTGGTAAAGCGACTGGACTTCAGTTCAAATGCTACTGATTTTTTGCTTGGAGGGAAGATTGGGAAATTTCTTTCCTTTTTTGTGCTGGGCTTCTGGGTTTTGCTCGTTTTGTGTGTTAGAGATTCATGATTTGAGGGTATGATTTATGGGCGGGTTCACTGAAGATTCATCTCATTGCATGGCTCGATCTGGGTTTCCAAGACCTGGCTGGGGTTTAAGAACTTTCTGCAATTTTGCCTGACTGCATTTCTACGCTTGAGTTGAGCTGGAAACCCACTTCGCTTTTCAGTTTTCAATCCTCATACATTGACCCACACCAGTGTTTCTATTTTCTTCTCTTGATTGATGCTGAAAGCTTTGTGCTTTCAAGTTTCGGTTCTGTTTGCTGAGCTCAGATTTCACGGACAGATTTGAATGTGAAGCTTTCTGTCACTGACGTAGATAGATTGGTTTCTTCCTTCTCACAGGACGCAGTAATCATTAAACCTCCCAAGAAGTCTTCTATGTTATTGAGGATGGTGGTTCTAATGTTTGCCATGACGTTTGGTGTCTACATCTGCACCATTTGCCGGCAGCAGATTAGCAGCCTTAGCAAAGTAACGATTAAAAATATACAAGTGATTGATGAGCCATCTAATACTGCTGACCATAGTGTCTTTCATGTGCCTAAGCTGCATTACCCAAACCCTGAAAGTTTCAGCAGGTAATAATATATTGGATATTTGCATTTGATCTTGGTTTGCTTTGGTTTTGTTGATATCAGCTTTCTGAGCATTGTTTTGTTTAATTTTCAGGGAGGAATGTGTGGATAACCCTGTACGTTACTTTGCCATTGTATCGACTCAAAGGTCAGGGAGTGGATGGTTTGAGACATTGTTGAATAGTCATGTTAACGTGAGCTCGAATGGGGAGATCTTTTCGGTTTTGGATAGGAGAAGAAACTTCTCAGCTATTGTTGAAACTCTGGATAGGGTCTATAATTTGGACTGGTTCTCTAGTGCTTCCAAGAATGAATGCTCTGCTGCTGTTGGATTCAAGTGGATGCTGAATCAGGTAACTCAAAAAGTGTTGAACATGGAAGTTCAGTTAAATTTTCATGGTTAGGTGCTATAATGTTCTAGTCTCTCAAGTCTATACTGTAGTAAAAGTGAGCCAGTTGCATTCATACTATGTTTGTCAAAATGAGGCAGTTTAGCTTCGTGGAGCAGTTGAAATTCTATAATCGAGTATCTTTGCATAGGACCAAAAATTGCGACTGCTCAATTTCTGCAATACAGATCTATAATTGATCTGTACTGTATCGTACTTCCTGTGTGGTTTTGATGCTCTATTAATCAGGTGATATGAGCATATATGGACTGTTTGCACCATGCAGAAGTTTCCTTTTCCAGTCCAATTCTATAATGCTGGTTGCACAACAATGCACTTAGGTCTATTTTCCGTGGGTCTGATTGGAAATACTATTTTTCTTGTCTCCTATCTGGTATACAAGGGTACATTCATAGGATGATCTTACTACTTTCATGAATCATTCTATGTGTAGCTTGCCGGAAAAGACCAATCTTTCCTTTATTAACCATCACCAGAGAATTGAAAATGGAACCCTTCTGACCAGTTCTGTGCTTGGTCAAGGGAATTTTTAATCCATTGTATGGTTTCCAGAACAGAACTTTCTACATTATGCTTTTGTCTACTGCTTTACTAGCTTTTATCCTTGGTTAAACGGGTGAAAAAAGAAGACGAATATAAATAATAAAATTGTATCATATTGGTATAATATTGGGCAAGAGAGGGTTTTGTTCCTGCCCAACAATGTACTTATTTCTCACCTTCTTTCTGCAGGGAGTGATGGAGCACCATGAAGAAATAGTGGAGTACCTCAACCGCAGAGGTGTTTCTCTGATTTTTCTCTTCCGTAGAAACCTACTTCGACGAATGGTTTCACTGCTTGCAAATTCCTATGACAAGTATGCCAAGTTATTGAATGGAACTCACAAATCTCATGTCCATACCACTGAAGAGGTTCCTCTTCCAGTCCCCCATAAACTCTCTTTCTCCTTTTTTGCATCTGATTTACACCATTTTTATGCTGATGGTCATGTCATGAACCAGTTGATCCCAATAACTCGAGTTGTTGGGAGAAGGTTACGCTGGATCTTATACCACTCTCTAACACGCCCCCTCAAACGAAAGCCAACCCACGGGCTTGAAGTTTGCACAGGCCCACCATACCATGTGCTTGAAAGACAACATTTAATATTGGGGGTCGTGGAGATTCGAACACATGACCTTTTGGTTCTAGGCTCTGATACCATGTCATGAACCAGTTGATCCCAATAACTCGAGTTGTTGGGAGAAGGTTACGCTGGATCTTATACCACTCTCTAACAGGTCAGCCACTGTTTTGTTGCAGGCTGAAACGCTTTCCCAGTTTAAGCCCATAGTTAACTCCACATTGCTGATATCTGATTTGAGACGGGCAGAGATCTTGGTTGCCAAGGCTCTAGAGTACTACAACACCACTCGGCACATGGTTGTGTACTACGAGGATCTTGTTAAAGACAGCAAGGTTAGTTGAAACATGAAACATTTTCTTGAGAACCATGGATAGCTCCTGGTCAGAACATAGACCTGAACCAATGATAGAAGTTCTTTTAGTGCGAGAACAAGACACCAAGTACTCTTAGGATGAGAAAAGAACACGAGTCTTCTCTTAGGCTGAGAAAAGTCGACCGGTTTTCTGTTTTTTGCTCAGAGTTGAAAGTATGGATCTTTCTAACACATCGAGTTTGACATCGTTGTATGGCTCTTCATTGGTGCTGCAGAAACTTGAGGAGGTGCAGGAGTTTCTGAGGCTTCCGGTGATGGAACTGAGAAGCCGGCAGGTAAAGATCCACAAGGGGCCATTATCAGAACTGATCAAGAACTGGGAAGATGTGAACAAGACGTTGTATGGAACGGAGTACGAGAATTACCTGAGGGTCGACTATTGAGTCTGCGGAAGGGACTGATTTCGGAATGGTTTGCTAACTTGCAGGAAGTGTGAATACCAACTACTCAACTGACATGTCGTCCACTCTCTCCTTATATGTGCATTTCATGAGTTGACAGGCTAATGGCTCTTCTCAAAATTTTGACTGGCATGGGCGAAACTGCGCCATAACTGGTTCTTCTTTTGTTTTGTTAATGGCTTTCTCAACTTTGCGTTGAGATTTGATTCCCATAGCTGAAACCTGTGTTGTTTGATCACCTTCTGGTTGATCATGCAGAGATCAAAGTTGTACATGTAGCCTACTCGCTTGCAGGAAAAAAATTATAATATATGAGCAATTCATTCAGTTTCTAAGTGTGTATCTCCCTGGTTAATCTATAAAAAAAAGTGTGTATCTCCCTCTGTTTCAGTATTTGTTTACTATTTTCATATTTGAAAGCGAAAGTTGTCATATGTTGTTGTGGTAAAAGGAGTTAGCAACACAACAAAAACAATGAAAGTTAGCTACTTATTAAGTAGCTTACTTATTGATTTGATGTTTCTCGTGGAATTTGTTTGTAACAATTTCATTTAAAAGAGTCTAATTTCACTCAAAACTCAAAAGAGTCTATAACCAAAACTTGTTAGACTAACTTTCTATATGTTTTTTCATCTCGATTTTCGCATAACTCATCCCAAAAATCTCATTATCAATAATATTTTCATATATTTTCCACTTAATTTTCTCATAACTCGTCATACCAACACTATTCCTCTCATTACTTTCCTAATTTTATCTTAGTCTCAAGATTGATACTAAATGGAACCTAACAAAGTAATTAAACACAAAAAATTGTCAACTTCCATGATTTTTTTCCAGAATTATCAACTAAACTTTTGTTGTCACAACAGTATGGCAACCACCACAAGACCTTTTGGTTTTTGTTCACTTTCAATGGGTTTTGTCACGACCTTACTCTCGATCGTGCGGCCCTAGCTCTCAAATCCGTTAGAGCGCTAGGCAGCCTTTCTCTCAACTCACTTGAAAGCAAAGAACAAGAACAAAGACAAAGGAAGTGGGAGAACTCTCTAGTGTGTATTACTCTAAAAAATGATGGAATGAGTTACAAGTGAGGGAGATGGCTCCTTATATAGGCCTCTCCTCATACAAGGCATCAATGCCCCTCATAATGTCTCTCTACTACATCAATACACCCCATAAAGTCCCCCCATAATGCACTCTATTAATACTACCATAATGTAGCCCATAAGTGCACCATTAAGCTCTCATTTAGGTGGAGAATCCTAGGAGCATCTCTATGCTACTAGTCTTCCATACATGCCACATGTGCAGCCGCCTTGTTGTCACCTTGTTGGTTCCATGTCATCTGCCACATGTGACATCCTCCCCCACCTATGCTCGCGACGCCCTCGTCGCATCCTCTTGATGGAATGCCTCGATCAAGTCCTTGTTCTTCCAAAGTGTGAGCTCTTTCTCCCAAGTTGCTTCACTTTCCGGAAGGTTGCGCCACTTGACCAAGTACTCCACAAAGCTTGGATGTACGCCACGACGAGGAATGACACGATGCGCCATGACTTCTTCAACTTCATGGTCGTGTGTCTTGGTGATGAGTGTTGGAGCGCGCTCCGACTCTCTTCGTTGCTCATCATCCTTGTCTTCGTGGAAAGGCTTGAGTTGGCTCACATGAAAGACTGGATGGATCTCCAAGTGCGTCGGCAACTCAACCTTGTACGCCACCTTGCCAATCCTCTTCTCGATGGGGAATGGCCCTTCATAGCGGCGAAGCAGTCCCTTGTGCACGTTCTTGAGATGCTTGAAGCGATGAGGGTAGAACTTGATCATCACCATGTCTCCCTCTTCGAATTCCAAGTGCCGCCTCTTCTTGTCCGCCCATTTCTTCATCTTCTTACTAGCGCGGGCTAAGTAAGACTTGGCCATCTCCATCTTCTCGTGCCAGCCTTTAGCGAACTTGTAAGTTGCCGGACTGTTGCCTCTATATCCCGTTGCCACCGTCGTAGGTGTCAAAGGTTGCTGCCCCGTCGCCAACTCAAATGGACTCGTGTTGGTCGACTCGCTGCGGTGCAAGTTGTAGGAGAATTGTGCTGTGTCCATCAGCTTCACCCAATCTCGTTGGTTTGCACTCACGTAGTGTCGCAAGTACACTTCCAACAAAGCATTCACCCGCTCCGTCTGTCCGTCGCTTTGAGGATGAAATGCCGTCGAGAAGTTCAAGTCTGAGCCCATGATCTTGAACAACTCTCACCAAAATCTGCCCGTGAAGCGCCCATCTCTGTCGCTCACGATGTTGCTAGGAACGCCCCAATACTTGACCACGTTCTTGAAGAATAGTCGCGCCGCATCCTCTGCCGTCACGTCTTTTGGCCGGGGATGAACACTCCATACTTCGAGAATCTGTCCACCACAACCATGATGCAACCGCATCCATCGACTTTGGGAAGTCCGATGATGAAGTCCATGCTTACACTCTCCCATGGTCGTTGAGGTGTGGGCAAGGGCTCTAGCAAGCCTGCCGGGCTTCTCTGCTCCATCTTGTCTTGTTGGCACACAAGACAAGTCTTCACATACATCTCCACGTCGTCTCTCATACGCGGCCAGAAATATGCTTCTTCGATGAGCGCTTGCGTTCTCTCGATGCCGGGATGGCCTGCCCACTTGGAATCATGGCACTCCTTCATGATCTCCTTCCTCAAGTTGGCCCATCTTGGCACGAACACTCGCTCTCCCTTGGTCATGATGAGCCCATCCTTCACCCAAAACCGTCGAGTCTTGCCTTGCTCGATGTACTCCGCTACGGTTTTGGCGAAGGGGTCATGGCCAAGGCCTTCAACGATCCGCTCCTTCAAAGGAAACATGGGCTGGCTGATGCTTGCGGCTGCACTCTTGCGGCTAAGAGCATCGGCAACGGAATTCGCCTTGCCTGGGTTGTACTCCATGACGAAGTCGAACTCGGCCAAAAAGTCTTGCCACCTCGCTTGCTTGGGGGTGAGCTTCTTCTGCGTCAGAAAGTAGCTCGTCGCCACGTTGTCCGTCTTCACTACGAACTTTGACCCCAACAAGTAGTGCATCCATGTGCGGAAGCAATGCACCACGACCGTCATCTCCTTCTCTTGAACGGTGTATCGCCTCTCCGTCTCGCTAAACTTCCGACTCTCGAAGGCAATGGGATGCCCATCTTGCATCAACACGCCTCCAATCGCGAAGTCGGATGCATCGGTCTGCACTTCGTAGGCCAACGTCGGGTTGGGGAGCACGAGCACGGGCTCCTTCACCACTGCTGCTTTCAAGGCCTCGAATGCTTCTTGGCACTTTTCCGACCAATCTCACGCCTTGTTCTTCTTCAAGAGATCCGTCAAGGGTGCTGCAATGTTGGAGTAGCCCTTGATAAACCTCCGATAGTAGTTGGCAAGGCCAAGGAATGACCGCAACTCTGGCACCTTCGTCGGCGGCTCCCATTCTTGGATTGCCTGCACCTTTGCTCCATCCATCTTCAACTTGCCTCCACCAATGATGTGCCCCAAGAATGGAACCTCCGTGGCGGCAAATGTGCACTTCTCCCTCTTGACGTACAACTCGTTGTCACGAAGGACTTGGAAGACTTGGCGTAGATGCTCGGCATGCTCATCGAGTGTTTTGCTATACACGACGATGTCATCCAAGTAGACCACGACAAACCGGTCCAAGAATGGCTCGAACACTTGATTCATCAAAGTGCAAAACGTGGCTGGTGCGTTGGTGAGACCGAATGGCATCACAAGAAACTCGTAAGAGCCATACCTCGTCACACAAGCTGTCTTTGGCTCGTCGCCCTCTGCTATCCGCACTTGATAGTAGCCCGAGCGAAGATCAAGCTTGGTGAACCACATCGCATCTCCAAGCTGATCGAACAGATCGCCAATGTTGGGAATCGGCCACTTGTTCTTCACCGTCAACTTGTTGATGGCTCGATAGTCGATGCACATGCGCAACGACCCTTCCTTCTTCTTTTGGAACAGCACCGGTGCTCCAAAAGGTGACTTCGATGGCCGCATGTAGCCTGCGTCCACCAAGTCCTTGAGCTGCCTCCGCAACTCCTCTAACTCCGGTGGCGACATGCGGTATGGTGCTCGCGAAGGGGGCTTCGCTCCTGGCTCCAACTCGATCTTGTGGTCCACCTCTCTTCTTGGTGGCAGCTTCTTGGGCAACTCCGATGGCATCACGTCGTCGAACTCTTCGAGGACACCTTCGATGAGGGGAGTTGTGATTCCCGCTGAGCCTCCTTCTTCCTCCGTTTTCAAGGACACAAGAAAGGTTGGTTCATTCTTCTTGAACCCCTTCAATACCTGCATGGCCGATAGAGCACTATGGGGGTCATCTTCTCTCAAGAGATGGACCGTATGGAACTCCCCCTCCTTCTCCAAGCACATCGTGTTGGAGTTGGGCTTCAAGAGCACTCCCTCATTGTCGAGGAAGTTGATGCCGAGGATGACTGGGTGATCGTCCATGGTGACGACGGAAAAGTCGATGAGGCCTTCCCACTCGCCAAGCTTCACTGGCACGTTGTGAGCAACTCCATGGATTGGGATGGACTCCGAATTGATCGTCTTGAGCCTCCATTGCCCCTTCTCGTAAGCAATACCCAGCCGGTTTGCCTCCTCGATGCGAAGGAAGTTGTCCGTGGCACCGGTATCCACCAAGGCTTTTGACTCACCTTGCATGAATTGCGCCAGAACATAGCACCTCCCACGCTTGCTCTCCTTGACGTCGGTCTTCACCACGCCAAGCTTGCGGATTGAGCCAATCTTGGCCTCCGCCGCCTTGGGCTCCTCCTCTTGAGCTTCCATGGCCGCAATCTCGCCTTCCTTGGGCAATCCCGCACTCGATGTGGTCCGTCGCAAAGGAAGCAAGACATGGGTTTTGGCTCGTACTTACCCCCTTTGCTCGAGCCACCTTGGTGTTGTTGAGCGCGAGTGCCCTCCTTGAAAGGCTTCTGCTGCTCTCCACCCTTGTTGGGCTTCGAACTCTTCTCTTTGCCGCTGCTCTCTTGCCTTTTGTACTCGACAAAAGACTCCGACGTGGCCATGGCAGTTGCAAGGTCTTGCACTCCTCGACGTTGCATCTCCATCTTGGCCCATGGTTGCAGCCCATCAAGAAAGCCGTGCATGGCCTCCTTGTCCGTGATGTCCGGGATCTCTAGAAGCAGCTCCAAGAATTCTTTCACATATTCTCGAACTCCACCCCTCTGGGTGAGTCTTCTCAACTTTGAACGGGCTTCAAACTCCACGTTCTCCGGGTAGAACTGCCTCTTGATTTCTCTCTTGAAATCTTCCCACGTTACCATCACACAAGTACCTCTTTCGACGTCCGCTTCACGTCGCCTCCACCACACCATGGCAACATCAACCAAGTAGAGTGGAGCGGTACGGAGTTTTACCTCATCCTCTTGGATGCCGGACGCCTTGAAGTACTGCTCAAGACTCCAAAGGAAGTTCTCTAACTCCCTCGCGTTCCTTGAACCTCCGAAGTTCTTCGGTCTTGGAACATCAGCATGTGGGACGGATTGCACCGGGGCTGGTCCGCTAGCCATGGCTCTCTTCACGAGAGTGACCTCACTCTTGAGGTCTGCAATCTCCTCCTTCACGCCGACCAGCTCAGCCTGGACTTGCTCTTTCACAACTTCAAGGGCGTTGTTCATGGAGGCGGTGATGGTGTTGTTGATGAGGGCCATAAGCTCTTCCCGCATCCCATCATGGTTGATCTCCAAGCTTGTCAACCTACCAGCCATTCCTTGAACATCGCTTTTGACTTGGGCGAAGTTACCTCCCAAATCCTCGATGGTAGTGATATCTTCCGCCATCTTCACTTCCATCCTCGAGACTCGCCTCTCTAGAGACTTGAGAGGATCACGAGTGCTCGACGTACCTTTCCCTCTCTGGCCCGGTGTGGGCTCTCTTCCACGTGGCTTCTCAGCATCGTCATGGACTTCTGATCCCGACATTTTTGGTGAGGTTCTTCCTTTCCTTCTGGCTCTAGGTTCAACTTTGCTAGCACAAAGCCGAACCAGGCTCTTATACCACTTGTCACGACCTTACTCTCGATCGTGCGGCCCTAGCTCTCAAATCCGTTAGAGCGCTAGGCAGCCTTTCTCTCAACTCACTTGAAAGCAAAGAACAAGAACAAAGACAAAGGAAGTGGGAGAACTCTCTAGTGTGTATTACTCTAAAAAATGATGGAATGAGTTACAAGTGAGGGAGATGGCTCCTTATATAGGCCTCTCCTCATACAAGGCATCAATGTCCCTCATAATGTCTCTCTACTACATCAATACACCCCATAAAGTCCCCCCATAATGCACTCTATTAATACTACCATAATGTAGCCCATAAGTGCACCATTAAGCTCTCATTTAGGTGGAGAATCCTAGGAGCATCTCTATGCTACTAGTCTTCCATACATGCCACATGTGCAGCCGCCTTGTTGTCACCTTGTTGGTTCCATGTCATCTGCCACACGTGACAGTTTCCATTGGTATAGTCAAGTTTCAGTATCAGAAAACCAAATATTCAAGACCATCTTCCATTCTTCCTTATCCTTTCAAGCACTAGGGCAAGGTTCGCTGGCCTTCCTAAATCATGATTGAATGTCTCTAGAAGTTTGGGTTTTTGTTAATACTTATATGACACTACTTTAATTAAGGAACTAAATTATATGATTATGAATCACGCTGCACAGCCTACCAGGAGCATTAGGACCAACATAAGCTTTTCAATATGATTATGAGGTTGGTCGAGCTTTGACCTTTTAGTATGTTTATCTATGTCCATCAAAAGAAAGATGAAGTTAGTTAGGTGTCCCTTTCATTACTAATTTACTATAAGGTAGTGCAATGTGAAGGAACCCTTCAATTTGAATTAGTAAGTTTAATTTGAATATAGTTTTAGGGGGAAACAGTCTGATTTCCAACCAAACCAAGGATGCTAACTTAATAAGAAATCTGTTGTTAGTTGGACTAGTTGGCCTTGCAATATCCAACAAGAAACTTATCCTCCTCACCCAAGAAAACAACGATGATCAATACGTGGATCGGTATCGAAGGTTTACTCGAAGAGGGGTTTTTTCAACATGATGGCATGACAACAGGTGTGATGGTAAATCGAAATTTAATTTGGGTTTTTGTCTTGTCCCCTTATGTTTTACTTGAGAGTTAAGTATCATGTTTTTATAAAATTTGATGAGAGTTAGATCCCAAAATGTTGGAGTTAACCAAATTTGCAAAGTACTTAAATTCCATGTACTTCAAATGGTGTTTAAGGTGTCTCCTTGAGGCCAAACATTGAGGCAAAATGCAATTTTTAAAAAATTTAGGCTTAAACAGTGATTTCTTTGCAAACCGTGTATAATAAAACAACCTTGTGAGCATAACACGGCATGAGACAAATTTATGCCATAAGCACCAATTTTGGCTGATTTTTTCCGGATCCATTTCAGGCAGATTTCAAAGGGTACCATCACAGATTTAGGGAGATTTTTTTTGAAATGTCATTTTCTTTTGATTTTGGAGACTACAGATTACGGATTTAGCCCGATGCCATTCTCCACCGATAATGAAGTCTATTGATCTTATTCTCCACCGATGATTAAGTCCGTTAAGCACCAACTTGGGCGAATTTATTTTGGATAACATTTTTCGTAATTTTTGGGCGATTTTTTTTTCGAAAGACTGTTTTCATTTAATTTTGAAGGCTACATATCACGAATTCGGCCTGAGGCTATTCTTCCACGAGGATTAAGTCCATTAAGCACCGATTTGGGCATATTTCTTTCGGGTCCATTTTTGGCAGATTCTAAGGGGTACCATCACAGATTTCAGACCATTTTTCCGAAATGTCATTTTCTTCCATTTTGGAGACTAAAAATTACCGATTCAGCACAAGGCCATTCTCTACCGATAATGACGTCTATTGATCTATTCTCCACCTATGATTAAGTTCATTAAGCACGGATTTGGATGAATTTATTTTTGTATGGCATTTTTATAAATTTTTGTGCAAAATTTTTTCCAAATGCCATTTTCTTTTAATTTTGAAGTCTACAGATCACGAATTTGGTTTGAGGCTATTCTTCAACAAGAATTAAGTCCATTAATCACCGATTTGGACAAATTTCTTCCAGGTCCATTTTTGTGAGATTCCAAAGGGGTACCATCACTAGGGGTGGTAATCGATTTTCCGGTTATCGGTATACGGCAAAAGAATTTTAGGGGTCGGTATTAACGGAATATACCCGGTTAATAACCGGTGGTTAGCCGGTTATACCGCATTTACCGATAATCTCTACACTCCCCAATTCACTCTCCAATTTCCATCTTCTTCCCCAACTGCGATCCTTCGTACTTCTTACTTCTCTCCATCTTTCTTCCTCCCCAACCCCCAGACTCATCCATGTAA
The DNA here is from genome assembly GCA_946122785.1 of Linum tenue. Lineage (NCBI taxonomy): Eukaryota > Viridiplantae > Streptophyta > Magnoliopsida > Malpighiales > Linaceae > Linum > Linum tenue. The sequence goes on from CAMGYJ010000010.1 coordinate 44,606,013, forward strand.
TCCCTCATCACTCTCAAGCATTCCATTTTTTCCCTCTTCTTGTTCAACTCCACCATTAATAAAACAAGCATCTTTCAAATGGTGTTTAAGGTGTCTCCTTGAGGCCAAACATTGCGGCAAAATGCAAATTTTTAAAAAATTAGGCCTAAATAGTGATTTCTTTGCAAACCGTGTATAATAAAACAACTTTGCGAGACTAAGGGTATCATCACAGATTTGGGCTGATTTTTTCCAGATCCATCTTAGGAAGATTCCAAAGGGTATCATCACAGATTTGGAGAGATTTTTTTTCGAAATGTCATTTTTTTTTATATTGGAGACTACAGATTACGGATTCAACCCGATGTCATTCTCCACCGATAATGAAGTCTATTGATATTATTATCCACCGATGATTAAGTCCGTTAAGCACCGACTTGGGCGAATTTATTTTGGATAACATTTTCGTAATTTTTTGGGCGCTTTTTTTTTCGAAAGACCGTTTTCCTTTAATTTTGAAGGCTACAGATCACGAATTCGGCCTGAGGCTATTCTTCAACGATGATTATATTCATTAAGCGCCGATTTGAGCAGATTTCTTTCTGGTTCATTTTTTGCAGATTACAAAGGCGTACCATCACAGATTTCGGGCGATTTTTTTGAAATGTCATTTTCATTTAATCTTAGAGGATACAGATCACGGATTCATCCCGGGGTTATTCTCCACCGATAATGAAGCCTATGGATCCTAATCTTAACCTATAATTAAGTCCATTAAGCACCAATTTGGGTGAATTTATTTTCGGATGACATTTTCGTCATTTTTTGGGCAAATTTTTTTTGAAAGACCATTTTCCATGTATTTTGAAGGCCACAAATCACGGATTCGGCCCGAGACTATTCTTCAACGATGATTATACTCATTAAGCACCGATTTGGGCAGGTTTCTTCTGGGTCCATTTTTGGCAGATTCCAAAGAACCCATCACAGATTTCGGACGATTTTTCGGAAATGTCATTTTCATTCAATTTTGGAGGCTACAGATCACGGATTCAGCCTGAGGCTATTCTCCACCGATAATGAAGTCTATTTATCCTATTCTCTATTTAGGCGAATTTATTTTCAGATGGCATTTTCATTATTTTTTGTGCGATTTTTTTTTAAATGGCTTTTTCCTTAGATTTTGAAGGCTATAGATCACGGATTCGGCATGAGGATATTTTTCAACGATGATTAAGTCCATTAAGCACTAATTTGGACAGATTTCTTCTGGGTCCATTTTTGGTAAATTCCAAATGGCATCACAGATTTCGGACGATTTTTTCAAAATGCCATTTTCTTTCGACTTTAGAGACTACAAGTCACGGATTCAGTCCAAGACTATTCTTTCACCAATACAACAAACAATTGGAATGTAACATCTTTCGATTGCTAACTGAACTTTCATAGTCTAAACCCCTTAGTAGTATGAGTGTAACCCTCTTGTTTATCTTTAGACAACATAAACAATGATTTTTCGAATCATTCAAATTTCAAACCATATTCAAACTACGTCAATCCAATACATAAAAGTCCAATCTCCACTTTCTCTTGTAAGATTCCACTTAGATTGTTAGCAGAGGCTACAATCCGGAGCTAAACTCGTTAAATCGTTTAGACTAGAGTTTATATTTCTGAAATGTCAATTTCTTTCGATATTGGAGGCTATAGATCACAGATTTATCCCGAGGTAATTGTTCACCGATAATAAAGTCTATTGATCCTATTATCCACCGATAATTAAGTTCATTAAGCATAGATTTAGGCAAATTTATTTTCATATGACATTTTTGTAATTTTTTGGTTGATTTTTTTCGAAAGACTATTTTCCTTGGATTTTGAAGTCTAAAGATCGTGGATTCTGCCTAAGGCTATTCTGATTTGGGCACCGATTTGGGTAGATTTCTCCTTGATCCATTTTTTGTAGATTCCAAAGGGGTACCATAATAGATTTTAGGCAATTTTTTTCGAAATGCCATTTTCTTTGAATTTTAGAGGCTACATGTCACGGATTCATCCCGAGGCTATTCTCCACCTATAATGAAGTCTAATGATCCTATTATCCATCGATGATTAAGATTAAGTAAATTAAGCACCAATTTGGGAAAATTTATTTTCGTATGACATTTTTGTAATTATCTGGGATTTTGAAGGCTACAGATCACGGACTTGGCATGAGGCTATTCTTCAACGATGATTAAGTCCATTAAACACCGATTTGGGCGAATTTTTTCCGGGTCCATTTTTGGCAGATTCCGAAGGGGTACCATCACAGAATTCGGGTGATTTTTCCGAAATGCCATTTTCATTCAATTTTGGAGGCTGCATGTCTCGGATTCAGCCAGAGGCTATTCTCCACCGATAATGAATTCTATTGATCCTATTCTCCACCGATGATTAAGTCCATTAAGCACCTATTTGTGCAAATTTATTATTTATGGCATTTTCATAATTTTTTGAGCGCTTTTTTCTGAAAAGGCCATTTTACTTGTACTTTGAAGGATACAGATCACTAATTCGCCCGGAGGCTATTCGTCAACGATGTTTAAGTCCATTAAGCACCGATTTGGGTGGATTTCTTCTGGGTCCATTTTTGGCAGAATACAAAGAGGTACCATCACAGAATCCGGGTGATTTTTCCAAAATGACATTTTCATTCGATTTTGGAGGCTACCGATCACGAATTCAGTCTGAGACTATTCTTCACTAATACAACAAACAATCATAATGCAACATCTTTCGATGGCTAACTGAACTTTCATAGTCTAAATCCGTTACATTACTTCCAAAACATTTTCCAATCTCAAGATAAGTCCATCAAACGCTCAAAACGCCGTACACAATGAATTTTCAAACCATTCAAACCATATTGAAGCTATATCAATCCACTTTACGAAATATTAGAAGGCCGAGGGTAACATTTTTTTATCCTTAGACAACATAAACAATGATTTTTTCGAATCGTTCAAAGTTCAAATCATATTGAAACTAAGACATAAAAGTCCGTCTCCGCTTTCTCTTGTACGATTCCACTTAAATTGTTAGCATACGCTACAATCCGGAGCGTTAAACTCATTGAATCGTTTAGACTAGAGTTTATAAATTACTCTAACTCCTCTTACGACCCTTAATAATTTTGCTGGGCCGAGTTGACAAAAGCCCACTCAATAAAATATTTAGCTCAATGAGCTTTATTTGATTGAGAGCAGCCCATAGTTTCTCGAAGAAACGTGGGTTTCGATTGTAAGCCTGCTCAGGCCCAATTAACTTGACCTCCCTTTCGCTGAAGGTCCGATTACACCTGCAGCTCGCGTTGATTCCATGATGAGCTTGAACTGCAACAATCAGCAACCCCCTTTTGCTTGATTGCAACCAATCTATAAGGTTCAGTAGGGATGGCAATTTCGACCTGAACCGTTTTATCCGACTTGTTTGGCCTCTTTTGAGACAGGTCCGACCCGCCCCATAGGCAGGGCGGAGTGGGCATGGGTATCTTTCGTTGACCCGACCTGTCCCATTCTCTACCCGTTCTTGCCTAAATTACATGTAATCTTAGTCAAATTACTTAGAATTTTCCTTATATTATCTCATATTTTAGCTATAATAAATTTGTAAATAAGTGAAACCTCAATTTCTCCAATACTTTAACTACATTTTATCAAATTATAGTTTATTTCTTGGTCTTTTAATGAAAATAATGAAAATTTTTTTAATGTTTTTCACATAAATTACATACCCAATGGGTCGACCTGCCCCGACCCGCGCCCCATGATAAATTACCCGACCTGTCACGGTACGCGTATGGGTATCGAGATACCCGACCCGGACCTGCCTCATTGCCATTCTTATCGTCCCGTTCTAATCTAAGGGTCAATCACAATTTCTTCCCATTTTTGAGATCTACATTTATACTAAACTACGAAGTCACCTCGACTGAACCACGTTCACCGCGTGCTTTCATTCTCGCTCTGCATTGTTTCCTTGATTTGTTTGTCACTTTCTAAAAAGGCTTTCTCATAATTAAGCTAAACCGATACAGGCTATACTACAAATGGAAAATTTGTGTAACCTTTTTTTTTTGGTTTACCCTAATAAAGAAATCTGCCAACAACTATACATTACATACAGCTAGCTATCACATTACATAATTTATTTTTAAGTGTTGATGAACTTAAATACTAATATACTAATGCACTCTCTCTCTACTCTCTCCCCTCCTCTCTCTCTAGAGAGTTCTCTATAAATAGCTGGTTGGAGCAAAGACCAAAGAGCACCAAAACAAAACTAATTAAGAGTGTTAATTAGCAAATCAGAAAGAGCCTAATTCCTCTTTCAGTGTGTCTGCAGTTCTACATTTCCAACAATCTTCCTTTCAGCCATGGCCCAAAAAATGGTGATCAAGCCACAACCAGCAGCTTACTCCACTTGCCTTCTCCTCCTCTCCATCATCATTCTCTCCCACCATATTCACTCCATTGAATCAGCCAGGGGATTCAAAATTGACCAAAGTACCCTTGACAACAGCAGCACGGCCAGTACGAAAGGCTCGGCCACCGTTGAGGTGGAAGATGCTGCCGTCACCGGTCCACCACCGCCGGTGGTGGCTACCGGCGAGCCACAGCAGCCTCCGTCGTCGGCAGCTGCCCCGGGCCGCGGCACCGACGATTTCAGGCCCACCACGCCGGGACACAGCCCCGGCGTTGGACATTCTACGCATAACTAATTTAAGTGTTGATTGATGTGTGTACTTCTATGAATTGAAGGTGTTGTATTATTCGTTAGGGTTTGTTGCCATGAAATTAATTAATGTGTTTTTTTAGGGGTTAGGATTAGTTCAGGAAATTTAAATATGTGTTCTGTACATTGTAAATTGCTTCAATCCAGTAATTTAAGATTTTTTTTCTTCTTATTTCACGTAGTTTGAAAAAAAAAATTGATTGTTCATCGACATCGTGGCAATAGAGTGATTTAGTACTATAGTAGTGGTGTGTTTGAGTCTTGTTGACTCTTTATGGATTTTTTTTTTAATACTTCCTTCTTTTAATATAGTAGTTGTAATGGGGGAAAAGATAAGTTACAAAAACTCTATCCTATAAAACCTCTACAAAATTTCATCATTCACCTTCCATCATATTTTCCTCATTTAATGACTCAGATTAATTCATAACAAAAGAGAAATTAAGAGGGGCAGTTGGTAAATTCATCACACCCCGTATATTTTTTTTTTGTACAGACACTCTGACACAGATCCAGAGAAAAGAAGACAATTTTTTTAATTTCATATTATCTACACAATGATATCCACTTTGTTATGTTTTGAACAAAGAAAAAAAATTAACTCTTCAAATCACGCGTCAGTAGTAATGTTATCACTTTCATATCTATCACATTATCATGATATGACAGTTGTATGATGAGCTAACTCATTCATTTTATATGACAGTTGGTATGTTTTGTCAAACATAAAATCTCCTACCAACATCATATCAGTGTCATATCATGATATTCTCGTGATCACATAGGGATAAATTTAACTCTTCAAACCACGTGTCGGGACTAGTATTATCACTGTCATATCTATGTTAATATCATGATATGACACTGATATGATGTCATCAAATTATTTTGACAAGTATTAGACCTCATACCAACATCATATTACCATTATTATACCAATACCATATCAGCATATACCACTACCATATCAATATCATGTCACAATGATATCATATCATAGTTAGCGATAATATCGTGATATTATAGTAGTAAGATGACGTTAAAAAATTTACGTGATCACTCTATTTGTTAATTATATTAAAAGAACTCATTAATCATAACTTACATAACGATATCCATTTGTTATGTTTTGAGCAAGGTTTAAGAAGGTGCTAGGCAGGCTGGACACGCTTAAGCAATACATAAGTGGTGCATACGCGTTTTAAGAGAAAAATTGCAATTGTTAGTAGAAATAACACTTTATATAACTTTTTTACTTTAGTCCAATTTCAAACTATTAAGAATTTAGCTGACCATCAATAACAAGCAAAACATATTATGATTTCCTAGAATCACTAGTTTATAGAAGTTGTGGGTTGTGACTGCTCTATAGTTTGAAATTGGACTAAAGTCGATGATATTGAACAGTATGACATATGGTTGGGTCAACACGGAGTTGGAGAAGAACTAAAGAACTCATTAGTTGTGGCTATGGTTGACAATGTCGAAAAGTATGACATATGGTCGGGTCGACTGGAGTTGGAGAAGAAGTGCAAAATTAGTGGATTGTGGTTACTCTGCGTTCGAACATGATGAAAAGCAAGCAGAGGGGAAAAAAAAGGATGGAGCGAAAATGAAAACGCATTGAAATTCATGAGTTCTTAGTTTTTGTCTCATTCACCTAGATCTGTCATTCTAAATCGAGGAAGGAGGAGTGAAAAAAGCGTCAAATATACGGCAATTGAAGATGGTGTAATTTTGGAAAGATTAGCTACACTTTTTTTTTTTAATCCATGGTCTTCCGGCATGCTTAACGGGTCGTTTGCTTGAGGGTTTTGGTGATGGATTTGGTCATGAAAATCTATCCATCATGGACTTTAACGGAAATCCATCGTTTGCCTGAGGGAATTATGAAGATGGAATTTGTGGGTCCCGCCACTTTTGGTTTCCAAATCCGTGGACCCCACGGACTTGGAAGTTCCACCTCTTGAGGTGGAATTTGGGTGATGGATTAAAATCCATGATGGTAAATTACCTTTCTACCCTTACTTATTACTATAATTACAAAGTTGTCATACTTTAATTCAATGGTCATGCAATTATAAACTTTTATAATGTCGTATTATATATATATATATATATATATGAGAATTTTTTATTTCGTTTTGTAATATCATAGTTTATTTAAATATGAATGTATATGTGATTTGTTAGATTCAACTATAAACATCTTAGCTCATCTTGTGCATTATTATTTGATTGATTGTCGGATTCCAAAATTGGGGAGTTAACAAGAAGTTGATGAGTTGTAGCAATAAAGCGAGCAATTGGTTGCAATTGATACATAATATTGCATACATTATTAGATGAGTTGGTAATTAGTGCCAAACTATAATACATTTCTATATTTGTAGTTAAATTATTAGTCCACATAGTGATAAAGAGTTTAAAATTTCATTGTATGCGTTGGATTTTTTTAATGAAATTTATGGATTATATTATAGAAATATAATTAGATAAGATAAGGGTAACAAGGTAATTTGAATTTCATATCCACAAATCTATTCAAACAAAATCTATAATCAAATCCAACAAGCAAACAATAGACTTGGTCAAATCCATAATGCCACCAAATCCATCATATATCCATGGTTTTCCAAAACCCAAGTTTTATCAAAACCCTCATTTTTCAAATTCATGAAGCAAACGACCCGTAAGTGCTATGTGTGGGATTGGGTTGTTTAATGTGAATTTATCATCAAACTGTTTTCTGTGTATTATTCATTGCTATGTATAATTTATAAACTGACCAACCAAACATAACTACTATGCAATGGGCGAAAAAACGACTATAACATACTACTACTACACAAAAAGAAGAAAAACGGACACAAAATAAAGCTCATGTGCTAGTGTGCTACACAAAAGGACAAAGTAACGTCTGCTTTAGTTTGTTTCAGATGAATTTTCTTCAGCTTGGGTGCTCACTTCTTGTGATGCCCTCACGTTTGTTTGCTGCTTTGCTTCATGTTTCATTTAATGCAATTGACCATCATAAAAATCCTTTATTTAAAAAAAATGAATAAAATTACACCATAACTTTTTTTTAGAAAATAATAATGATGTGCTTCCTGTTTCTTTTAATGCAATTGACCAATTACAAAAAAAAAACTCTGTTTAAAAATGAATAAAATTACATAAGAACTTCGTTTAAAAAACAATAATAATTTTTTACACAAAAAAAAGACACATTAAAAAAATCTCAACAAAAAGACAAAGTAATGCCGTCTTCTTTCAGATTATTTCTCTTCAGCTTTGACGCTCGCTTCTTGTGATGCCCTTCGCTTTTACTTATTTGCTATTTTACTTCCTATTTCATTTAATGCAATTCAATATTATATTTATCAGGTATAATTAGAGTTGGTCTTCACGAAAAAACCAAATTCACAATGCACTCTCTCTCCAGTCTTCACGGCTCTATAAATACCCGGCTCGACTAAAACACCAAAGAGCACCAAAACAAACTAAGAGTTTAGCAAAATCCAAAAACAGCCCTTATTCCTTTTCCAGAAGTTTTCTACAGCACAAACATTTCGATCCCCATCTCCCCATTGCCATGGCCCAAAAGATCAAGCCACAAGCACCTTACTACACTTGCTTTCTTCTCCTATCCATCATCATCACCATCATCATCCTCTCCCACCAGATTCACTCCATTGAAGCAGCAGCTAGGGGCTTCAAACTTAACCAAAAAAACACCCTTATTGACAGCAACGCCAATTCTGAAGGCTCTGCCACTTTTGTAGCCGCCGTGGTGGCTCCAGGCCGCGTCGCCGATGCTTTCAGGCCCACTTCTCCAGGGCACAGCCCCGGCGTTGGGCATCACGCATAACTAATTAAGCCGCATGCAAGAACGAATAAATTACATGCAGCGGACGTAGCTTTATGTATGAAATGCTAGCAATGGCACCTCTCGTTGATATGAAGGTGTTGTTTACACCAAAATAAATTTCTCTATCAAAAATTTTATGTGGGTCTACTTTGGATCGATGGTTGCACCGGTTTATATAGATAGGGCTCGTAGATATAGCAGATTGTCTGAGTGGGTCGTATTTTAGTGTGGGGTAATAGTTGGGGGCGAGGTGACCATCCAGTACTTGGTCGTCATATTACGCGTGGCGGAAGGTAGTAACGTCATATTACGCGTACGTAGACACCATCCAATCCCTTAGTGGATGATAACATTCATATCACGGTCACCATATCCAACCTCTTAGCGGATGGTATGATCATCTCATATGATGGATATCTTCCAAACCCTAAATGGATATGGTGTCATCTCATATCATAGGCACCATCGCCAAACTCTAAGCGGATGGTATTATCATCTAACTTGACATGGTCAATTAAGTTGTGTAACCCTCTTCATATATGATGAATGACTGTACTGTCAGCGGTGTAACCGATAACCGAACCGGAATTAGTGATTAACAGTTACATCGATAATCGATAAACAGTAAACGGTCGAATCTCGACAGCAAAATAATTTAGCTAATTAATAATCGATGGTTAAACGGTTAGTAACCGACCAATAGCATGTGCCTGCTTGCCGACCCTACGACACGTGGCCTCTATCATTGTAGCGAAATTACATACGAGGTTGGAGGCATTGAGTTTCCGGAAATTTTATGATTTGATCTATATGATGTATAGCACAAGATTAAAACATTAATTTGGCTTTGATATATTGGTAAACATATTGGATAATTCATATATACTTGGTCACGTCTTCGAATCTCTCTTCTTTGTTTTAGCGAATGTTTTACACAAAAAATTATTTAATTTAGCTTGACAAAAATTTCAAGTTTAGTGTTACCACTATAACATTTTGATCTTTTTTTTTTAATTCTTAAGTTTCAAGTTTTTCCATTTAATTCACATTATATGAACATCCATTTATTTAGTATTCAAATTGAAGGAAATGCTAGTTTAGTGTCTCTCAACTTCAATATTTTGATCATTTTAGTTCTTAAACTTCAAGTGTATCCGTTTAGCTCCCATTACATGAAAATTTGTGTGTTGTTTTTCTCTTAGTAAACTTTGGGAATGAATACTTGTAAATTTAGCCTTTAAACGCAAATTGAACTCCTATAATACGATAATTTATGTTTTAAAAGACAATTTCGAATTGAATAACTAAAATTTTATTTTATTTAAGTATTAAAAAATTTAGGCCACACATCTTCCTTTTGAAACGGGACCTCGCGAGTATCGATAGAACGGTCTTACCTAAGCGAGATATTTTGACATTGTCAAGTACCTAATTACGTAAGATCAACCGCGCATTTTTGAACCATTAATTCTACTTACTCACTAAGCCATAGGGAAGGGGAAAAAACTAAAAACCAAAATATCATGAAACAAATCACCTAGGAAATTATAGTGCGCATGCAGAACAATGAACATGGGCGCTCCTAGCAGTTAAGATACAGCAACAGCAGCAAGCACACCTGCAGGAAAAAAGCATACCTCCTAACTTAATTAATTAATTCACTGGTCGAGAGAGCCAGCCAAGCCAACACATAATATTCAACTAATATTCTGACCGTTTGGATTCCATGGCAGACATATGGGGAAAGAAAGAAAGAAAGATTCCTCATGTGATGCCAATTGCCAAAGCAAAGCATGCACCCTGAAGCCAGCCAACGGTGGAGAAACGAAGCTCGTGCACTACAGCCTAGCCTAGCTACCCATTTCCTTCCTTCCTTTCTTTCTCTCGATCTGCATTTGTCCATCTTCAAAATACGGTATGTTGTTAATTATTCCTTAGCATATACCTTTGTGGACTGCGGTTATCAGGCAGGTTCACACTTTCACATGACTTCACGAGGCCAAGTTGACACAACACACTACCGCCACCTTTTTCAAGTAGGTCTAGTTGTTATTCATCATTAACAATGTTTCCTCTTTGTCTTAGCTAGTGTTAATAGTTTAACTAACTCTGTTTTGATCAGTTCTATACTTCGAAAGCTGGGCGACATTTCGACGGCTGGGAAGTATCGTTGATTAATTATTTGGGGTGACCGGCCAGTTGTGGTCCAATTAAGCTAAGGTCTACAACCAGCCCTCTTGTGACAAGAGAAGAAAATGAAAGAAAATTAACAAGTCTTATTGTTTTGGTAAGTATCCATATGTAATTAAGCACTCTCATAATTAAGTGTCAAAATCACATTAAATGGTCCGTTTTTTCTTCGAGATGCATGAATTAAGTGGTCGCGACCTCTTAAAACAGGAAGCCAATTTACGGGATTGAAGTTTGCACAAATTCAACACTTCATGTGGTTAAATCAATTGTTAATATTGGATATTGTGGGGGATTGGAAAACGTGATCTCGCAATCAAACCGGTTGTACTAACATGACGTAGAGTAATTGGTTGCAACATATAACTTGAGTTGTTGAAAGATGCTCGTATATAAATCGTCAACCAGCATAGTTATTAATTTACCTATCAAAACCTTATTGCCGTCCCAACCTCCATGGTTGGGCTACACTGCCTACACATGGGTAAATAACAAGAACAATACACAAATAGTAAAAAATAAAAACATCAACAACAGAATTAGCAGAATAAGGAATGTTTTGTTAATCCTTTCCTCCTTTTCGCCGGCGGCCTAGAATCTTGGAATTGATAAATATTGGAGGATATTATTATTAGGTTGAGTGGAGAGTACTACTTCCTTTCTTCTTCCCCCCCAATATGAGGAGCCAACCAACCCACCTGGATTCTGTCCACTGAATATTCCAAAACCCAAAAGGGGATCCAGCACTCAATGTTGCTTTGTCGTTATTTGACTTTTTTTTTTTTTTTTTTTGCAGTATCGAAAACAAACAAAACTCAAACTTGTTTTAATCTCCTGACAAAGATTCATGGGTCGACCCCAACAGGGCTTGGTGGCTCTCTCGTGCAAAATGTAATTTTGACTTTGCAAAGTTTCTTTGACCCATTTCCCCCCTTTTCTCTTTTGTCAAGTCTTGTGTAATTAAGTATCTGTTTAATTAGTGCATGGTTGGGGTTTACACAGCTGTTTATGAGATTCAGAGGTGGTTGATCAATGGAGAAGTTGCAGTTAAGTGTCGTCGTGAATTGCATGTGTAAATTTACTTAATTAGTGGTTTCATATGTAAGCAGCTATTCATGCTTACGAGAATTAATTCGTAATTTCGTATGAACTCAGATGGGATCGGTGTTTAATTAAGAAAAAGAAATATCTGCATCTGTTTGAGGTTTCTATTTCAATGTATATATATGCTGCAGGAGTAATTTGTGGACTTTACAGTACTAATCTTACAAAATATTAAAGCAGTTTGATATTTGGCACCATGCCACGTACCCTGAATCTTACGCACAGCCCTCCACGTCACCCGCCCTCTGTATCATTATTGGGCCTGCCTCCTTCGCATATACTTCTTCCACCAGCCCACAACCTCACGACCCGCCCAGCCCACAACCTCACTCGGTATATGTGATTGAAACTTAGAAATTGATATTCAACATTAATTCATATCTTATGTATATGATGATAAACTTGACAGTTTTAGTTGGCAAATTTAAACATAAATTTATACAAGTAGACATAGTTAGCCTTCTTTGATGGAATGAGAAAAAATTATGAAGAATTGAACCATTATATGTTGTAGATGTGATAAATGTTAATAGAAAATTTTGACATATGCATATATATAATTCAATGTAGATTAATATTCATTAATTAGTAATTGAATGTATTAAGTATGTATCATTTAAGTCAAAGATTAAAAATCATTGATTGATGTCGACGGTTAGTTTGAAATCATCGGTTACGTAGTTACGAATTCATAAACCTATCTCAAGAGACAGCCAAATAAATTATTCAAATGAATTTTGAAAATATAAATAATGTCCTTTGGCGCATCTGGCGGTCTAGAAATTGGGTGGTGTTTGAAGGAAAGCAATTTGGGTTCCCCGCGTTGATGAGGCAGTTTTCCCAGCAGTATGAGGAATGGGTGGGGTTGCCGGCAGATGCGCCCCCCATGCCTTCTTCCCCGAGGGTTCCACGGTCAGGTGGGTCGGGACAGGCTGCAGGGTTTACTTGCCAGTGGTACGGGGCTACCAGGAAGGGATCACATTCAGCAGGTGGCATGGTGCTTTTGTCTCCCTCTGGGGATGTTCTTATGGCTAACGGGATTCAGTACCAGGGGATTGATGATCCAGTGGGGGTGGAGTTGCTTGTGCTCCGGGAGGCAATTACCTGGTGTTTGGGTCAGGGTTTTACGGGGATGAGATTCGAAGGGGATGCTAAGATCATCATTGATAAAATCAACTGCAAGGATGCTAGGGATAACCGGATGGGCGCCATTTTGGAGGAGGTTTTACATTATTTTGGTAACAACCCTAGGTTTAGTGTGCGGTTTATAGGTCGGAGTAGTAATAGGGTAGCCCATTTAGTGGCTAGGAAAGCCCTCTCTTTATACCCGACTATGAGTCGTTTCTTTGATTTCTAGGGTGTAACTATCTATGTTTTGGTATCAATATATGATTATCTTTTGTGGAAAAAAAAGGAGGATTTAAAAATATTTAAATACAATAATACAAAACTTAATTTACAAGACAACACAAAATCCACCCGGCCAACAGGCCGGGAAGAAAGCTAGTGACAAAAATGATGGATGCATGCATGCGTCAGGTCAAGGGTAGTTTAGTACTTTGATAGGCTTAAGTAATTTTGGGTTTTGCATAAGAGTTTATAAATTGCACGTTAGTCATTTTTCGTCTGGGTTAAAGTCACATAGCATTGGTAAAATTCTATGATTGTATTAATTTTATACGATTTTGAAGTTCAAATCAATGGAGGGAAAATGAACAGGGTAGGGTCGGGTTTTAACCTGAACCAGCAAAGTTTGGTAGAACCATCCCACATGTGTTATTTGGTACGTGGTATTTGATAAAAATAAAGGGATAAAATGAGTTATTTGGGTACAAATAATTCACAAATAACTCACTCAAATACTCCATCCAAACAACACCTTACTCTCTTTCTCTACCAATATTCGTATTTCATTTCTCAAGATTAAAAAAAAACATATACATAATTAATTATTATTAAAAGTGCAATTCATTTAGTTGTGAGAATTATATCAAACACAAGAATTGAGAATGAATTTCTATAAAATCGTAATTGGAAATGGATTTCCGTTTCCATTCCTTTCGGAATTTCATCCAATGAAACTTACAAAATTCATCGAATTCGGCAATATAATTTGAAAACCTGCTGACATTCGTAATTAATACGAATAGGCTTTTAACGGAACAATGATTTAAAAATTGTACCCTACATGGAATACACATTATTTTCATATACACAAAACATCACAAACCAAACATCGTGATGATGCATTTTGATGAATGATCTAATGGTATGTCCTACAAGTTTAATTGTTAAGTAATTATGGTATAAATATACATGAAACAATAAAAGCAAAGAGAGAACCCAACAAAGTTTAATCATGCGATTATGTAATATGAACCCTTAACCACTTTTTAACTCCCACCATGCGGAGGAGGAGAAAAAGAATGGTTGCCTGTTACACGCGTTGAAATGATAATTTCTGCATTTTCAAAGTTATGTTACGACAATCACTCGCGACTAAATCTTTGTTGGTAATAATGTCAATAGTGTATCACTCGACTAAACCACAATCACTATACATGTAAATTACCAAAGACGCATGTTTGAATTTAGACAGTTTTCAATTCGAGTTCATAGAATATTTAGGGTTAGGATTTGCTGTTCTTAACTCATTTTTCTTGTATGGAAAAGAAATATTTTAATGAACCAAAATATATACTCATTATTACCCGAAACCAAACAAGAAGATCATAAATGGACATAGACTTTAGCAGATATCTTAAATATAATAATAAAATTAATTTAATAACGAAAGCACTAAAGCAAGTCAAAGGAAAATGGGAAAGAAGTCAAAACCTCGCACTACATTGTATTTATTATTACATGATTAATAATTAATTTGCAAGAAGAAATTAAAGAAGGTCAAAATATAATTTTTGTTATAAAACTTAAGTACTGTCGTTATCATTGCCACACCATGACGACTGGTCACATTTGAGTCAAATGTATAAGGGTGGGAAATTCATAGAAACCGTAGAATTAGCAAAGGTTTCCCTTCCACCTTAGTTCAATTGTTTTTGTAATGCAAAATGTTGACATTTGTCCACTTTAAAAAAAATCATATTTCTTTTTTTTTAAAAGAACAAGTTTCATGCTCCTCGAGCTTGGTTTGAGAAGATTCGACCGTGCAATTCTGCAAGTTGGGTTTCTCAAAGCAAGAATGATCCTTCATTGTTTTCGAGATCGACAATCCAAGGTGTTACTATCTCACTTATTTACGTGGATGATATGATATTTCACGTGATAATCGTGCAGAGCGACAGATCTCTGCATATCTTAAAGATAAAGGACATCATCAGCTCTTTCAAATTTCAATCTCATCTATGTATCTTTCGCTTCAAGTTCAGGAAGACTCAATTACGAAACAGAGAACATAACGAATGACTCTACATCGGGAATGAATGGAAAATTCTTTGATCTCATTTGAGTGGAGTTTCCAAAATAGTTAATGCTCATCATCAACAACTCTAGGTTATGGTGCTACACGCATGCTGTTAGCCTTGCTAAACAATATTAACCAAAATTATGGCGGCCAAACATGATATCAAATCTTTGTGGGGGCCGACCGTGAGATATAGAGAATCAACGAGCAATTTGGGAGGTCCGGAGGGCTTCGGCCCCAAACCCTAGCTGGTGGATCGGCCAGTTGCCATTTTATATGTTAGAGGTGGAGGGGAGAAAAAAATTATACAAACAACAATAATGTCCAAAGATGGGGAAAAAGAAAGGCACTTTGCAAATAAAAAGCAAATTTGGAATTCCAAATCTGTACGTCTACCATGGATTTTGCTATCCTTCGTCAAATGTGAGAAAGGTGTTTATATAGGTGTCTGGTGTTGTTGGCTCGGGCGCGCTTCGTTATTGTTGGATGGACGTGGTGTGACGTTCTCGCGAGAATTGTAAAACCGTATTTGAAATTGCACCAAAAAGCACAGTGACAGGTATGTTGTATTGAAATCACGGTATAAACCGTGGTACAATCATTTCGTGCCGTCAAAATCACATACCGACTTGGATTTTGACATACGATTTTTTTTTCAGTCGGACCACGTCAAGCACCACCTTTCAAGGTCTACCATCCGTGAAGAATCAGCAAGTGCAAGGAAGGTCTAACTATTAAAGCAAATCGTGGCTGATTGGAATGACCTTAATTAGCTACTGTAGTTGCATGGTGGATGATGAACCGACTCCTTTCTTTTCTTTTTCTTGATGGAGATGATCAACTACTGTAGCCTCTCTCTTTTTTCCCCACGTTATTGAGTTAGTCGGTCCAATGATTTAGCTAGTTTCAATAGAAAGCTACATATTATCAATACGTATTGTAAGATCCCTAGCTACATATCGTTTGAAATAAGAAATTTGTCGAATATTCACGAGAGATCATACATTTGTTACAGAAAATGCAGTAAAAATTATGTGATTGCTACTGTTCTGGATACTATTTCTACTACTGTAGGGTAAAGAATTGAATGGGCAGACATTCTAAAAAGGAAGAGAAGTGGGAGGAGAATCACAATGATGTGACAAATATTTGATTAGGAGAGTGTTTATATATTGGGTGTTTAATTAAGCAAATAAGTACTTTCAAGCACTACACGTAAAAAAACAAAGCAAAAAGGCAACCAACATACTTGACTTTTTGCAATTCAAACGACCTGTAGACCGCACGAGGAAAGTGTCCTTTTCTACCCACCAAAAAAAAAAAACCTAATTTTAATGAACAAGCTGAGAAAGGCAACATATAGACAAATTTTAATTCGACATAGACGGAGGAGATGGATTAATATAAAAAAAATTACCTAATAAATTTATGAATGAATGAGTATGATGATTTGATTGATGCTTTTCGTCATTAGCTCCCACAGGCTCATCTGAATTTGTTTTTAGGTAGAATCGTCGTTAAGGTTTATACATGGATCTCTACTACCGCTTCGAGTTAGAGATTAATTGATTTATGATGACATAATATTAAATTAGTTGGTTGATAATGAGGTTGCATGTTCAAACCATCATGGCGGTCAATATTACCAGTCGTCTTTAAAAGCACATGATATCAGGGGTATGAGCAAATTCCAAGGTCGTAAATTGACTTTCTTTTGGAGGGGCGTGTGTGAGGAAGTAGTTATTGAGACCAGTTAATCTGTGATATATGTAGTTCTTATTTTTGTTTGCTCTAGATGAGGGTAGTTGGATCAATCTCATTTTCTTTACTTAATTTTGTAAAATCATATATGAAGTTGATTATATCACAAATGCACATCACAAATTTGAATTTGAAAATCTGTACTCAGTATATAATTCTTGTGTAAAGTTTAGGTCTTCTTTATTATTAAACATAAATTAAAAGATGTATTTTTATCACTAAATAAACAATTCATTAGAGACCTTCCAAATTGATTGAATTAGTTGTGCTTTTGCAAATCTTTTGGGTAGATTGGAATCTCTGGCTTTCTGGACTGTGGAGGCTAGCTAGCTAGCAATGATGCCAATGCGCGCAATTGGGAAGTTTCCCCTTTTAGGAAAACCATAAACAAGGTTGGCTAGAACTTGGGAAGTTTGAACAGATAAAAAGTTTGGCACAAGGGAGGGACAGATGGTATTCACTTGAAACTGTCGAACAGAGAACTTTTCATGCAAACCATCAACATTTTCATATACTGCTGCAATTGTTTATGGAACGAGTGGACAGTACAAAAGGAATCTCTATTACTTTATTTCTCTACTAAAGAATCCCTATCATTTTGGAGTATTCTGAGCTGGTGGGGAGGTTTGATTATGATATCATGAGCTATACTTTCCAGCCGACTTGTTGTTTTCATATGGTTCTGATAAAAAAAAATCGCGTTAAGCTATAGGGGAAGGGGAGCATACTCTAGGAATAGAGGAGATTGTATTTTGATGCAGTCAGTTTATAATATATAAGTATGAGTGATATGCACAAAATAGTCTTGAGCTAGACATCTTCGACTCGAAACAAGAAAGGTTGCACGGTTTTTTTTTTTTACAAAAGATAATCATATATTGATACTCAAGAATAGATCATTACACCACCTGCCTTAACCAGACTACAAAATCAAAAGAACGACTCGCTATCGGGTACAAAGAAAGGGTCTTTCTAACCACCAAATGGGCTACCCTATTACTACGCCGACCAATGAACCGAACACTAAACCCAACATTCTCAGCCATGCATTCTCAGCATGGGGTTGAACTGGAATGTTTTTTTTTTTTTTTTGGATCATGATCGGGACTTAGATAGACTCATTTGGATCCGACCCAAATGGATTGACTCAAGCCAAATCCAAAACTATTAAGAGTTATATTAGTCTATTTGAATCAAACTCAATATCATTATAAATCTTAATTGTCAAGCCAAATCCAAAACTATTAACAGTGTATATCAGTTTATTTGGGTCAAACTCAATACCAATATAAATATAAATCATAACAATTAAGTGTAATTACCAAATGAGTCCATTGATTGTATTCCTAATAATATATAAGTGTTTTCCTTTAAAAAAATCAAACATATGGTATCTTTTTGAATGTACCGTAGCAAAAGGAGCCATGATAAAAGCATCAACCCTTTAGTTTATTTATTCTTTTTTGTCTGTTTTAAGTTTTAACTTATTCATTTCTGGCCAGCCCAAGTGCCCAATCTGCTAATAAAATTGCTGTACCATTGCTGTCCTTCAATGCCCCGATGCCGTGGCTATGAAAAAAATGGAGGGCTCCAGAGAACTACCACTTTCCTTAAGGACTATTGGGCATTGGCGCAGTCAATGTGACGGTTCAATTTGATGTCCAAAACAACAACAATTTGTAATGTCAAAAAAGTTTAGAGAGTCACTTTCTTTTGCTTTTGAATCAATGGTGAAATGCATTCATGTACATGAATGGCATTGTCAACGAAGGTCAAAAACCACGAGGCAGGCAAAATGCTAAGTACCCGACGCAAACAAATTCCTCAGCCATCACTTAGAAAATGACATCTCTTCCCAACCCACAAAAGAAAATGATGAGGACATCACTTCTATCCTAAACTTGAGTCTTACCACCTCCACAGCAAGTATAATCACGAAACTAACGGTACAGATCGTCTAGTAGTTGAAAATTAACGACAACGTAACAAAAATCGAAATATGTAACATATATGGAGAGTTCTACGGTACTCAGGATGAAATCAGGGGTACCGCATACTCTGAGTAAGAAAACGCTATCCAGAACTTGAATTGACTTATCTTTCGGACATATACTATACTCTTACCCTTAAAGATCAAAATCTAGGTTTTAATTCTCTAAATCTTATACCCCAAGATCAATTTAATTAGAAACAATAATCGACGGTTATGATTCATCCAAATATAGGCCAAAAAATTAATCCACCATCTTAGGATTTATAGTTTATGATTTTGATAATTAGGACCTAGGGTTCACTCATTAAGGGTTAGGGTATAGTATCATGCCCAAAAATCCTGTTAATTCGAGATCTAGATAGCGTTTTCATACTCAAGGTATACGGTACCCCGGATTTCACCCGGGGTGCCCTAGAAGGCACCCATATATATAACAAGTAAAGAGAAGAACTTTCTAACCACCAAACGGACAATCCGATTCTCTTAGTCAGCTTGTAAGAGGGTTGTTTCCATGACCCACCTTGGCTCGGGATTAGTTCACCAAAAATAACAATATTTGTACACAATTTATAATACTCAAACCCAACACCTCATGTTCAATAGTTTTACATGTCTACCAACATATTGTAAAAAAGATTTGTGGCACACATTAACCTTGCGTAATATGTAAATAACTCTAAATTTTACATAAAACTGTGTCTCTAGTTATCTATTTTGAGTTTACTAATTCTTCATTTAGTATCGAATTCTTCATCCTCAAACGAAAATAAGTTGATCATTCAAATTTTAATAAAATTTATATTATAAATTTTGGATCATAATCACTAGTGAATTACTACAAACAATATAGTTGATCTTCCTTGATGATCCTGATACATTTTGAGAAAGGAACATTGCATAATTTATAGGTTATTGTGACAGATTTGTTCCAACAAAAATACTTGTATGCATAAAAAACTCAGGTTTGACGAGACAACTGCATTAAAAAGGGACAAAAAAAATTAACAATATAAGACAGTAAAAAATACATAGATTTACGTGGTTCACTAACACGGCGTGTGTTAGTTAATTTATGGACAGGAGATACTAGTTTCACTATACTTATAGAGATACAGGTTACATTGGAATGAGAAAATCTATATAGCACATTCTCCCTATAGTTTAACCCTAATCCAATATGTAAAGTACAAAGGTCTTCCTGCAACACATCAATTTATTTTCTTCATCAAAAAAAAAAAATATATGTAAAGTACAAAGGTTACAAATTAGACACAAAACTAATAATCATGTCAAAGGCTTTTCCTTTCTACGTCCAAATACACGGAAGGTAAAAATCGGTAAGATCCGACTAATCTCTATTATTAGTCATAGTTGGACATCTGTGATTGTAGGAAAGATCCTCGAATCAAAGGAAGATCAAGAGAAGAACAGTATGAAGGAAGGTAATATAAAATATAAATAGAAGTAAGTATCAAGGAAAAAGAACTAAATGTGACAAAGCAATTCTATGCAAAACAAGATCAAACACTCTGTGATTAGCTATAGGTGTGAGAAATGATAGGTGATCATTCTCTGTATAGCTTAAGTTATTGTGAACTAATGTAGTTTCTCTTTTTAGCGTGAACTCTTACGAGGAAGGAGAGAAAATGTTATATTGTTCTATTCTTGTCCCGTGTTTGAACTCCAGCCAAACGAACCAACTTGGAGTTAGATTGGAATAAGGTCAAATCAAAACCTAAACACTATAGGTAAGCCACCTTTGAGCCACGCGAGACGTAAACAATAGGTTGAACTCGATTAACAAAAACATCTTGTATGTGTTCTATCTCTTTACATTACCTTACTTTATGGTGTGAATGAGTTGATACAGGTTCTCTAATCTCTACGAGATAGCCAAACAGCAAGTCCATGAAAAGCCCAAGACCCCAGATCCAATCAGTAACCCCCTCGCATTTTTTTCATTAGATCTTTATTACTAGATATATCTATGTGGTTGTGTTCTATAAATCCGACTTCCAATCAACGATAGATAATCCGACCAACAGTTGTATTAACGTATTACTCGATAAGCATTCACAATAGATTTTCTATCATACCCTACCTACTAAAAGAAATTTGCTACACAACGCAACCTTATAGAATCCCACTTAGCGTTCTAATATCGAGTATAGCAGCCAAATAACCAAAATCTTAACCCATACCATCCAATTTTCAATACAAGAGCTCCACCCTCCCTACATTTGCAGTTATAATATTATCAATCATCACCTCATTAGAAAAATCATATACTACACTACCACTCTTCCCCTTCCATTTTCCCTCCCTTTTCCTGATCCGCCTATAAATACCACCTCCCATTTCAATTCAAACTCTTCAAACCATTCCCATCAAATCAAACTTGCCTCTGCAACTTACCCACAAAAACAATCCTTCTCCTCTCTCAAATCACACTCTGATCAGCCACCATGGGCAAAACCTTGTTGTACCAATTCTCCATTCTTCTCACACTCCTCGCCTTCCACTCAATCCTGCTCACCACAGAATGCAGGCAGCTCCGGTCCATCACAAACCCACCTCCGGCCGCAACACTTTCCGATCACGAAGAAGGATCGAAGGAAGACTTCCGACCCACCGCCCCCGGCGTCAGCCCCGGCGTCGGACACCCCAATTCGAATGACAGCTCGCCCAGCACCGGAGCAAAAGAACAGAGCACCAAATCCGACGAGGGCGTCGTCGTCGGGCATCCTGAAACCGGAACTAGCAATGCACCGGGTGAATCGGACAATTCGGGCGGGAAGGACGATTTCCGGCCGACGGCGCCAGGGTACAGCCCCGGGGTCGGACATTCGGTCGGGTTGCAGAACAGAGGAGGCGATGAAAAAACAGGGGAGGTGATTATAGCGGCAGAGAGCTACAACAACGACGATTTCAGGCCGACCGCTCCTGGGTTCAGCCCGGGAGTCGGGCATGCCGAGCTGACCGACGACAGCGTCGACGCTTTCAGGCCTACGAAGCCCGGGCAGAGCCCCGGAGTCGGCCATGCGTCGGAGCTCGAAAACAGGGGTGTGAAAAACAGAGGATCCTCTGTTTCGGGAGAAACAGAGGATTTTAAACCGACGCAGCCTGGACACAGTCCCGGAGTTGGACATGCCGCCGTGTTTACGAGCAGCAAAAGGAATGGCAGGAAACGAGAACCGACTCAACCTGGGCACAGCCCTGGAGTCGGGCATGTCGCCGCCATGAATGATGATGGAGAAAGTAGTACTACTGCTCCTCCTTCACAGCAGAAGAACGATTTCAGGCCTACTCAGCCTGGACACAGCCCTGGGATCGGGCACAAGAACTAGGGGGAAAGAAGTATATGATCATAGAAAATTAGACATTGATGATCAAACTATGCACATTTGGATGATTATTAGTTATTATTGATTATTGATTCTCTATTGTAGTATGGTAGTGTTTGAGGTAAAAAGGGGGGAGATATAGCTAATCCCTAATTAGTGTATTATATGTATGTTTATTAAATTTTTAGTGTTCATTTTCTCTATTAGAAAACCAAAATTTGTACTTGCTCCTTGAGTAAAATTATAAAAAAAGATGTATTGGCATTTTGCACCAAGTTGTGTATTTTCTTTCTTATCTCTTTCACTTGTAAAAAATAGCATATATGATACAGTAATTGTATTACAAAAAATAACAATTGAGTGGTGTTGATACACCCCTTTTCAGTATTTTGACCATCCTATAGTTTAATGGGTTCCTTCCACTCTTATTAAAAAAAACCATTGTATGCCCTAAATAGAAATTAGAAAGCAACTTTGTATACAGATTTTTCTACTCTAGCCTAGAGGATTTTAGCTTTTGGGTTTGTTTATTGGGAAATCAAGCTTGGTTGTCCTAATGAATTGGGCCAAAATGTTGGCTAGATTAGCAAAGCAGTAATAGCAATTTCTTTATTGAAGGGGGTAAATAGTAATATTTACATGCTGTTAGTGTTATTACTAGGTAAAAAATATCGTCTAAATTTTTGTTTGCAATTACAGAAGCGGGTGATCAATAATTTGAGTTATCTGAAGTGGTATCTAACTAATGTTTGAATTTGTAAAGTTGTGTGAAGAGATTGAATACATATTAGATGATTTGATTTTTGACATGATATGATATGAAAATTTTTTATGTCTGAGATCTAGTTTATATTAAAAAAAATTATAATTATACTTAAATATTGGAACTTGTTATAAACGCGCTGCTATGGATCGAGAAATCGCCGGAATCGAGAAAGAATATGAAAGCGAGAATCGAAAACACGACACACGATTTACGTGGTTCACTAACACGATGTGTGTTAGCTACGTCCACGGGCGAGAGAGAGCCGATTTCACTATATCAAGGAGATTACAGATTACAGAGAAGTATGAGAAGTATTTATAATACTTCTCCATGTGGGTCTAAACCTAATCCAATCTGCCAAAGGAAACGGTTACAGACCAGGCCCAGAACCCGAACCCAAATAACATTGATAATCCGATTACCAGTCATAGCGGCTGATAATCCGATTCAAGTCATATCAACAGAACTCTTCACATCAGTGGTTTATTTTCAAATAATAGATTAACTCTTTTTTATATGCATTGTACACAAAAGACATGTGAATTTTTCTTTTTGATTTATGATGACATGTAAAACTCATTATTTCACAATAGAATGATTTTTAGTTTTTACTACGGTCCAAAACCTGTGGTACATTGTTGACGCGTCTTAAAAATAATAAAATATATTGTATGAGATTTGTTGTACATAATCACAAAAAATTAAAAACATAAATCACCCTTATAAGAAAATAAAAAATAAATTTGGGGTCTGCTTTAATAAACTTGTGGTCTGGTTGAATGAATTTGTGATATGCGTTATGAGGACTTTGTTATACTTCAGGAAACTTTCTTGTGTGCTTTAAGAAACTTGTGGTATGTTTTATAATTTCTGGTATGCTATATAATTTTTCTAGCATGCATTATGAATTTTGCGGTGTGGTGAGGTTCTGATATGATTTATAAGCCTTTTGGTATGCTTCTACGATATATGTGGTGTATTTTGTTGTGTTTATAGCTAGGATTGAAAAATCGTAACGTACCGGCGGTTCAATCAGAAAAACCTTCTAACAGAGATTAAATCTGTAGGCAGTATTTAGCTGGTATGAAATGGTTGAACCATTGTTAAGCCACGGTTTCATCATAAAATATCCTACTGCTGGCTTTTCTGGTATGATTTTACAATCCTTGGTTTCTATGTTGTGTTTTGTGGTCTCCCAATTAATGCAAAAAGACACACGTGTTTCCCCCATTTTTAATAATGACAGACACTAGCATTCCTTTATAAATACGCATTTTTCGAAAAAGTAATCAATATCAAATTTTCATATTGGTTGGAGGAGTGAATCAGTGTGTAATCTGTAAAGAAATCATTTCAAGTTACTAGGAAATAGAGGAGAAATGGTATCAAAGGAGTGATGAATCATTTATCATTGCATACAAAATACAACAACATAGCAGTGGCAGCCTTGCAGAGAAAGGAAACAAATCCAGTTGGATTGATTCTCAGGCTTGGAAGAGATCGTGTAGGGCTCAAGGATAAAAGCCCAACGGGCTACCTCCCGACCCAAACCAGTTAAAAAGTTCACCAAAGTCCAAAGCCATAGAAAGTGAAAATTCTCCAGAAATAGTGAGAACTACTTGTGCAGTTTGCACTAAGAAAAAAAAAGTGAAAACTACCTGTGCAGTTTGCACTAAGAAAAGCTTCGAAGAAATGCTCACCGACCCAGTGGCAAGCACATACATAGCATGCAACTAGGGAAGCTTACACTGACAGCAAGAGACAGCCTAAAATTTTTGCACTAAAAAAGCATTAACAATCCTTGAAAAGTTTCTTATTTCCATAATCTTAAACACCTGGGGAAGACAGAATTAAGAAGACTTCCCAACTTTTGAAAAGCAGTTAGCATGCACATATACCCTATGAAACATGTACACATTCATAGTAGCTAGCATAACTAGTGACAGTCATTAAAGGCAGTACGTAGCTGCTTAAACATTGCTTAATCACACTATTAAGAAAACCCTATAAATAAATCACACTACAAAAAAAAAAAAAAAAAAAAAAGATCCCTTCCCCGCCTGACCATTCTCCCATGTGAAATTCCATCTCATGCAAGTGCAGGTGCAACCGCGCGCTGCTGCTAAAAACACATGTATATTCTTAGTAGAGACAGCCCCAGCTTGACTCAGGTTGGCAGCCGCAATATTTCTGCCAGGCAAAAGTGTTGTGCGATTCACTCTGGAACCACAATGTCTTGTACTACTACTACTAGTCTACTACATAATATGATTCCTACCTAGATTTGGAGATTCCCGCCACAAACATAATGAATAGTATTAATCATAGCCCGTGTGTTGGGACAAATTTGACGAGCTATAATAAGTGCAAGTTGTGAAAATAATAAGATCAAGCCTAACTAATTAACACCACCCATGTGCAAGTTGTGAAAATAATAAGATCAAGCCTAACTAAGTGCAAGTTGTCAACGCGCCATGTCACTGCCAAGTCAGCATAAAATATTTAAAATAATTCACAATTTCCACACATTCCCTAATTTTAAATTATTATAAATTAAAAAAAAATCATCTAATACCTTAGTTAAACCAAAAATAAAAAACGAAAAAAATTAAATATTTATCAGATCTTCTGACGTGGCAGTGACGTGGCGCGTTGACCGTTAGTCAACGCGTTTGACCGTCCAAATTAACGGTCAAACATTGGGTTTGGCCAAATTGTTTATTTTGGTGTATAGTTCGGGCTAAGATGTTATAGATCGAAAAGATTGGCCAGGATGTTTATTTTGGTCAAAGTTCAGGCCATACGAAAATATTAACCCTAGATCTTATATCATTTATTAATACGACTCCCTCAAATGAAAACCAATTCATATGAGTTGGAAGTTTGCACGGATTTGGATACCACGTACTTAACAAATCCGAGGGGGGGGGGAAATTTGAACACAAGAACTAATCAGTTGGGTCCCACAAAAACTGGACTTGTTGATAGATTGTCAATTATGAATCTCGTACCATTAACTAATACGCCTCTCTCAAACAAAAGTCCATTCATATGAGTTTGAGGTCTCGACAAGTCCGAATATCATATATGTGCTTAACAAAAGATGAGGATTGTCCGAATTCGAATACAAGAACTCAGTTGATCCCATAATAACTCGAGTTGTTAATTAAGAGTGGTTCAATTATGAATATTATAGAGGAGCTCAGGTTTTTGGTGGGTAGTGGGGTGGGTGGTTATAATGAAGCCCAATGAGCACAAAGTTGAAAGCTTTTTAAGTGAATATGAATCGCCATATTTGTTGAAGCCATTGGAAAGGGCAAAGCTGCTCCATTCTTTGCCTGTACTAAAATGAAGCTTTTGTATGCGCTGTATGTCGTCTCCTACCTTTTGTTGTTTTTTGGGCAGTTAGTGGGCGCACAATGTAGGCCGAGAGAATCTGGAGCCAATTCCCTCCGCCACCCACTTTGGCGGGATCATGATTATAAATGTATATTCTTTTGGGACAAAGAAATCAGAGAAAGGGCTTAATGTGTGCCCAAAGTACCTCACGTGTCGAAGGGCAGTACAAATTTTCTTTAAGGACAGTTGATCAAACGAAGGTAGTGGGAGAGTTGATAATATTCTACTCGCTATTTGTGATATCGAGTTAATTACGGCACGAACTCGAGAGGTTTCTGATGAAGACTTTCGAAATGAAAGATTTGGCCGGGTGACGCCTCTCTTTTTGTATTTGGGTATTGAGATGCTGAGAGATCGCTCTTGAGGCATATTCAATAGGAGGTCAACATACGTTGGTCGATTAGCTCAGTCATCAAGTCGACCGCGATGTACCAAGTGTGTTCAAGTTAAAGAGACGCAGTCAATCGTCTCCATCATCAGGTTGTTCAGAGAGAGTCAGTCGTCTCCAATCAACCTTGTCCGAGATGTTATTCATCTCGAGTTTTGTGGTTCAAGCTACCATGCTTGTTCTTCACATTTACTTCTTCAAGCTCGACATTCTTGTCGTTCATGTCTTCGCTTGAGGGGGAGTGTTGCGGTTACTTAAACCGTGTTAGTATTGGGCCTTGTTGGGCCTTGTCCGAGTTGTAGTAGGTACGGATATGTGGCCGTACTCGACTCTTTTCATTAGGGTTTTAACCCTAGTGTATCTCTATTTAAGCTTAGCTACGAGGATGTCGTAAGCAAGCCGTCACAATGTAGTCCCTAATAAAATATCAGTCGTGAGCTCGTTCCGAGCTCACCGTGGATTAGTCTCGATCAATCAATCGATCGAGGATACCACGTAAAATCTCGTGTTCG
The DNA here is from genome assembly GCA_946122785.1 of Linum tenue. NCBI lineage: Eukaryota > Viridiplantae > Streptophyta > Magnoliopsida > Malpighiales > Linaceae > Linum > Linum tenue. The sequence goes on from CAMGYJ010000010.1 coordinate 44,633,520, forward strand.
TGTGTTGTTCCAATTCCGCATCATCAAATTCTACATATTCGAATTATCGCAAAATAATAACTATATCGATAGTGTTTTGAGAAGATTCAACCTAAAGTAGTGTAACCCACTAAATACATCAGTAGTCAAGGGGAAGACGAGTTTAGTCTCGGACAATGCCTGATCACCAATCATTTAAAAAGAGCATAAATGTAGAACATACCTTACTTATCAGCAACACAGTAGAGAGTCTAATATATGTTCGAGTTTGTACTCGTCCTGATATAGTCTCCATAGTGGGAGTGCTGGATAGATACTCAAAACATCCATACATGCATTATCGGAAGGCAATCATTTGTAACGCGTTCTTTTAAAGAGAGCAAGAGAATACATGCTAACTTATATTAGCAATTAGTAGCTCAAATTTGAACACTGAGACCACTGGCTAAAAACTTTTAACACGGTATTTTCACCATATAAACAATCAATTGGTTCAACTTGGAGTAGGTAGAAAATGAAAGTTGTAATATCAATCGTATTATATATCACCACTGTTATAAAAAAAAATTATATGATATCTTCCCCTCCACTACTATGTGCCTTTTTCGGGTCGTGTATTATATGTAATCAACATTTGTTTTTTCATCTCTTTTTAAATAAAAAAAACACTAACCATAATTACAAAAAAAAAAAAAAAAATTTCGTCTTCCTTAAAATTATAATAATAGAAATGTCCTCTGTACGATCCTTCCTCAAATTCTTTAACTCCAACTTTCCTGTACCTATGGAATAAAAAGAAATACTAAGATAATTAAAAAGAATACCAAGCCAACAGAATGAAGAATCTCTCAGCTTCCTTCCATGTGGGACACTAACTAAAATGCAAGTGACCTTTCAGCTACAGTTGAGGGCAGATTATCATCACTAATTATTAATTAAGCTAATTAATTAATTATGAATCGACAAGATAACTACAGTGGCTATAGCTTTTGCCTTTGACCGAACTGCAAGTAGTGCTTTTTTAACCATTAATAAAAACACTTCAAGTTGGTTGGAAAAAAAACAATTGAACCCTTCATGTTAAAAAGGAAAAAGGCACATTCCCTTCGAATCTCAAGTTAGTTAATAAGTTTTATCATAAACACTAATAATTAAAAAGAACTTAAAGTCACAGTTAACTCTAGTGCTACCTTTACATGCATACATGCCTCTCTACCTTTGACCAAAATACCTAACATATATATAGCAATATCACAGTAATGTTTTTAACTCTATGGTGTTGGACTCGAGAATTAATAGAATTCGCCCTTGTGTGGTACAATCGGATTGCTAATAAGTCCTCGTGTTCGTGCCCTGGTAGTTACGTTGCTCCATCTTCTCGACCTTGACAATTTGCGGGTTTAGATAGAGATGATGGTCACATTCACATATCTAAGAAGAAATCTTGATATTTATTTTGAAGGTATCTATCGATCTGTCATTGCTCGTGCAGAATCAATACTATGGCACATACTGTGTGATGTCCGCTAATAAATGTCATCGTACTTACATCGGTACGAGTACGACCTTGTGAGTTGTGTCACTCAAAGGACAAAATCAATCTTTTTTTCTATATTCCTGACTACGGTCCAAGGCCAAGTGAAATGTTGCATGTTCCAGGCTATACTTCACTTACTTATTAATTTATTATTATCATATTATTATATGTAAATTTATAGTTCCACTAATTAATTACCTACAATGCAAGGAATCTTCCTTCAAGTTGGGAACTTTAATTGAACTTCATATGTTAATTGGTTCATGTACTTTCCACAGCTGGAGAGGGAGGGAGAGAGTAGTTGAGGTTGCTAGGGCATCACATGCATGCAGGCTAGCTTCTATACACTGTACAGCCACCACCCTAAAGCTAGCTAGCTACATGCACACAGCTCCAGCCTCCAAGCCAAGGCTGTCAAACCGGTTCTAATCGTTACGCTGGTTTTGTAAGTAACATGATCTAATCGGTTTATATGTTGGTTTAGTTAAAAATATGTGAGGAAAGATAGAAAGCATTAACACCAAATGAATTATGCATTCAGATTCTCATACTCGAATCCAAAAAAAAAAACTCTTTTCAATTTTGTTAAGTAATTCCACTAAACCGACACCCATCGTTTGTTTAGGAACCGAAAAACTGATCATTGTAGTTCAACCACCGATTTAATTACCAATTTTAACTACCGCAGAACCGCTTCGTACCAGTGATCTTCCAGCCGCGAGGTTTACATCCAATGCCAATTGAATCGAGTTGTCCCGATCGTCGACATACCAGTGGTTTGACAACCATGCTAGCTAGCTAGCTCCCATACAATATACTATATATATCCACCACCACCACACCATTGCTGCTTCATCTCTCTCTCACACTGAAAACTAAGCCTGCATTCGAGCCCATTAATTTCCTATTCAATAGTTTCAACCATCGACATTAAAAAATGGCAAATACTTCATCGAATATTCGGGTGTTCTTCTTCCTCTTGTTCCTCTCGTCTGCTCAACTATTCCGCTGCATCCATGGCGCCAGGCATTTGGAGGCGGCGGTAGCAAGACGAAGCAACAGTGCGATATTCCTCCAAAGCTCGTCGACGTCGACGTCGGCGCCGTCGAATATTTTTGTTGCCACAATTGCAAAATTGAGAGATGTGATAAAGACGGCATTATCAAGCCGCCATTATAATCATGGTGATATAAGGAAGCATATGAAAGATGGGTTCGTGGATGCTTTTCGACCCACCACACCTGGTCACAGTCCTGGAGTTGGTCATTAGTTGATTAGTAATTAATTAATATATCATGTGTATTTGTGTTATTTGATATTGTTATTTTCATGAATGTTGTAGTGTAACCCAATTATTTCTAAATTTTATTATTATTTCAAATCGCTCAGTTTAACTATCATGGGATGAACCGTTGCAATGGTTGGAGATTCTGAACGAACCAATTTTAATGGTTTGGGCTCAAACTTGTTTGTATGCGTTATTTCCACAAATAAAAAAAAAACTGAGTCGGCGTGGTTCTCGCCCATTCACCGTACGTGTTCTTTGTTTTCTGGAGTTTGAGGTACCGCGCTATACCGGAAAAGATACGTCATTTCTGGTCATGGGAGGAGGAATTATTTTTGTAACGTTGTATACTAGAGGTGAATAAAATTTATTAAGAACGGACAGTGTATTCTGCCGACTACTATGATTGTATGTACCTGCCTGATTTCATGATGTTGTATATAATTTCTGTTGCAAGAAATTCAATATAGTGACGTTTCGATAAAAAAAATTATAAAATTGAGAAGGAAAATCATGCAAATTGATTTCAAAAATCTAACTAATTGAACTATTGAAAGCAGCAATTCGACCTAGGAAAAAAAATGAAAAAACAGAAAGAAAAAAAGAAAAAAAAAAGAAATGAAACGTGGAGTGAGTGAGTATGAGTATCCACTAGTTCTTGTCCGGAGAATTTTTAATCATTTGAAATCCGCGTATTCCCAGATTTCTGTCTTTTCTTTATTGATTCTTCATTAAGCCTGCAACAGAAGGGGGAATAATAAAGGCATTAGTATTTCCCCTTTTTTTCTAGCTAATCTTTGCCATTAACTGCAAGCCGCAGGAAGAGAATCATAACTTTGGTTTGCTAATGATGGGTATTAAGTTCTTAATAAATCCTGATTAGGGAAAGGACAAAAGTCCCACCAACGTTTCCAGTTGGTAATTAACGAAAAGGTCTGCAAAGCTAGCTAGCAAGCAGTACCAGTAGCTGGATCGTAACCGATCACCAATTAAGTTAATGAACAGTACATTAATCATAACTTCAGTGGGGAGGTGCATATGCTAGCAGTTATGGGACAGGTTACGGTGATTACTATAAAGTAATCATCACCATGGTTACTAAGGGTAAATTGGGCATGGAAAAATAAATTGTGAAAATGATCAAACATGTTCTTCTGTTGAAATTTGCTTCTAAAGACCGTCAATCATGATCGAACCTTGGTTTGAGCGACACAAATGTCTAAAATATTCCACATAATTATTTCCCTTTGGAATTGTTTTGTTTCTTTTGTATGCCCAAATACCTCTAATAATTTCAGCTTAATGAGATCCGGAGAAGTAAATGAGGGGGAAAACTGACATTTTCCTCCCCAATGTTGCCGATGTCGCGGGTAGTGTGAATCTCGGTTCAACCGTGGTTGACCATTTCTTAATGGAAATTTTAACATAAGGGCATGTTTCATAATTTTTCTAAAGTACAAGAACATGTTTGATGTAAAAAATAGTAGAAAGACATGTTTGATCAAATGATATAGTAAAGGGGTATATTATATCTGTAACCCTAATTAAAATTTTAAGCTGACTATTCAAACTAATAAAACTGATCCAACTCAACCCACTATTCGCACTGATATTGCAAACTCATGTTTGATATATTTTTGACCATTTCAGTAGATTATTTTCAGACTTTCTGGTTACAAAGTTGATAATTATGTGATCATTCTTAGGGAGAAAAGAAATATATTACGAATCTTGTTCGAGCTGCTTTCAAAACTTTATTATATGAATCAATTCTACATTTCCAAGCATCCACCTAACTCAACAAATCTTAACATTCACAATAACATATTGAAAGAGGAAACAACGTAACTGATCTATACTACATTTTAACAAATCACAAGAAGTAATCAACCAAAAGAAACAATGACATGAAATAAACGGCAGACGACTCACTCTCAACTATCGCGCACACGCTCTATATAGGTAAGGGAAAACTAGTAGAATTTGTACCTCCACGCACAGGGAACAAAGCATGCAATGTCTAAACAATGAGAAAGTTGAAAACTTTTCATGTTTCCATGGGCCATGGAAGGCAAATAGAATATGAGACAACGAGCACAACCTCTTGGATGGCTATAAGCTAAGGTCTAAGCCACACCTCTTCCGCCCATTCTCTCCCTTCCCTCTTTTATTTTTTTCCACCTTTTGGGCTTTTAATAGTCCCACTACCCATGATACGTTATAGGAACGACAATTTAGACCTGATCTGTTTTATTCGATCTGTTTGATTTATTTGGGCCGGGTCCGACACACTTTATAGGCGGGGGAGGCGGGCATGGGTACCTCTCATCGACCTGACCTGTCCTGACCCGCCCCATTCTCGACCCGTTCTTGCCTAAATTACATGTAATTTTAGTCAAATTACTTAATATTTTCCTCTTATTACATCATATTTTAGCTATAATGTAAATAAATAAAAATCTCAATTTCTCCAATAATTTAACTACATTTTATCACATTGTGGTTTCTTTCTTGGTCTTTTAATGAAAATAACTACATACCCATTGGGTCGACCTGCCCCGACCCGCACCCCGTGATAAATTATCCGACCTGCCATCAGGCAGGTATTGGTATCGAGATACCCCACCCCGGACCTGCCCCATTGTCATTCCTAATTTATGTTGGCCTGAATCACATATGGTCATAAACTAAATTAAATGGTCTTACTAATTCGAGTTATTAAGATATTTTTATATATGGATCTTAACCACTTTCTTACATGTCCTGTCAAACGAAAGTTAACTTATGGGCTTTAAGCCTGCGCATGCACAATATACCATGTGTTTTAGGACAACTGTTAATATTGGTGGTCGTCAGGACTTAAACACGAACGACAAACCAGTTTTGCTACCATGTCATAAACAAATCGGTTCTAATGAATCGAATTGTTGCGAAAGATCTATATGGATTCTGAGCCACTTTCCTTACACAATCACGCATGTCATAAACTAGTTAGTCTCAATAACTCGAGTTGTTGGGAGAAGCTGGTTTATGACATGGTACATCAGAACCTACTATGATCAAGAGATCTTATGTTCGAATCCCGACGTCCCTATTTGTTAAGCACATGGTATTCCGACATGTGCAAACTTCAAGCCCATATAAGTAGGATTCCGTTTCTCTCAAATCTCAATAACTCGAGTTAGGAAGAATTATTTCCTTACAAAACAAACCCATCAGAATTGAAATTGCTATCTCATAAAGGAATCCCTCTTTACCTCCACTACCCTGTTCCCCAACACATGCTTGTGCCCTCTTTCAAATCAACCATCAAACAAACAAACAAACAAACTGATGTGTACAGTGTCCCAAACCCGTTGTTACCATGTTTCACCATTTGAAAAAAATAGACAAGACATGCATGAGATCGAATAAGAATTTTTGTTTTAAGTTTTTCCCTTAGCCATATATCCAATCGTACTATAAATACCAAGGGTCTTAAGTCCCATTTGAGAGAAAGACAAAGAGAGATAGATAGATTCTTCAGTTCTTCTTGTAGCTTTGCAACCCAACTTACCCTAACCATACTAAACCTTGTAGCATGGCGATCAACAGAGAAACTTCAGTACTTAGTGTCCTTGTAATCTTCCTCATGATCATATCACGTGACCATACATCTATGTGCGTACAAGGCCGGCATTTGAGGCCGCCGGCGGTGAGTGATCCTTCTACCAAGGTGTCGTCCGAGCTACTAGGCGGGACAACGGCGGCCGGCGGCGTGGGGAGGAAGATGGATTACAATGTGGATGATTTCCGACCAACCACACCGGGGCATAGCCCGGGAGTTGGGCACTCCATCAATAATTAAACCCCACGTTTCCATTCTTCTTTGTTTTTTGTGTCTCCATTGTTTTTGGTCCTTTTGTTGCCGTTGGGTGGCCGGAGGCAGATTGTTGGCTTTGTGTTGGTTAGTTTCTTTTTTCTTTTTTTCAAGTGGGGATAGAGCAGAGGAGATGTGGGGAGTGCTTTAGATTTGCATCTTCTGAATTTTCAAATTTTGGTGTATAGAGGAGGCTACAGATTAATATGTCGAAACTCGGACGTAGTTTTAAATGAGTTTGCTCTCTTAAAACTTGTGTTTGAGCCTCCCATCGGCTGGATTTCGAGATATCTGAGGCGGGATTCGAACAAAACACCTCTTGGCCAGAGAATGTATCTTGTACGTACTCTCACTAACACAAACATCATCCTATCATCGAGCGGCAAGCACTTCATGTAATTTTGGAGGGTGTGGGCAAAGTGAAAATAAAGAAGCATATGAAGACTTAAGAGACAAAGTATATAGAGAAGTACTAGCAGTTAATGTATATGGCTTGTTTATTTCCGAGAACAGAACTCCTGTTCATACAAGACGGGGAGTGCGTACATGTGGGTCAGGCGCCTGCCAGACTATTAATGCTATGGTCGGGGTGCCTGACATTTTCTAGGCATTGTCTATGTACTCTTTGTCAGAATGGTGGCTGACAACACTGTAGCTTTTTATCTCCTACCAATATGAATAATAGTTACGTATACCAACAAAGGAATATTGGATCGTCAAAATATTATCTGAAAATTTATGTAGCACCGAAAATTTACGATAAAGTTGTACGAAAATATTACAAAATGCCTTCGAGTTAGTGGATGACCTAAATATATATTTCACATTTGTACAAATGGCAAAGGTCTTGACCCAACCCCCACCATAAGACGAATGATGTGAACTAAACTAAGTCATGCCCTCTTTGCAATCTCTTAAAGAGACCTCTCTCATTTAGGAGCACAACCACACCCTTAGGGTTGGCGTAGTTCCTTCATCATGAAAAGATAGAAAAAGGGGAGGCAGAGCATGACACATAACCATGAAGGAAGAATTAGCTAGCACACAATGTTGTGTCGAGTTTTAAATAGGCCAAGCAGCAAGCCGCAAATTCGGCCAAATTGAACCGGCCGGCAGGACTGTAATTTTGTAACCCCACATTTTGTACTGTTTGTCCGATGCCCTAAAGCACCACTAATTAGCACCATTGCGCCAACCTTAAAGTACTCCGTACGCCAAAATCCTTTTTTCATGATCTATTGTATATCTCCCATCGCACGATTTTAAGGTGCATAATGATACAGAACTATCATCATCGCGGCAGAAGTCTTTGCCGCGAAAATAGATGGATGGGTTGCGCCTGTCTGGTATGAAAGTGGCGATTGTTATTACGGTCCCCAACTCTTCAAACACTGTAAAAACGAGGGCGTTTGATACATACAAATTCAGAAGCCTACACTACCGTTACCCTACTCCTATGGAGATTCCTTCAAAGCTCCGCGATTACAACTAACGCTACAGTTATATATAGAGGATCATTCATTGAGGAAAGCTCGGTAAACTACAAAAGAAAAGGGGTAGTTGAAACAAGTTATGGGTGTGTCGGATTGTGATTGTGTCGCTTTTCTTTAGAAGCTTGCTTCAAGTTTTGTTGCAAAGAGTCGTCCAACTCCTCTCTCTTCTCTTTTCGAAAAGTAGCTCCGTAGCATCTAAACTAGTCAGTTGTCATCAATGAAAGTCTATATGCACGTCAGCGTGTCAAAATAGTCATCCATCCATCCATCGTGTTGTCATATTAAATTGGATGGTAACCATGTTGTCACGTTAGATTTTCCATTTCTTCTACCTCAGAAATTTTAGTTGGTGCTCCCAAGAAGTCACAGACGGCAGCATAAACAGGACACTTTTCTTTCTCGTAGCAGGCCCCGGTCCAGCTGAGTGGGCTCTTCAACCCTAGCTGTGGCCTGTCATTTGGAGTCACTTGGTCCATTGCAGTCCAACGCCATCCATGTCATGGGCTTTTTGCCCCTTTTCCAATTGCACGCCTGCGGCCCACCGAGGAGATAGAGGCCGCAACAAGAAATCTCATTTGCCAAAAGAACGTTTTTTTTTTTAATTTACAAGGTGGTATAATGGTGAATTAAATCACATATAGAGAGGGAGTTACTCCCTTGTTAGTAGATTACATGATTTTTCCTAAATTAATGAGATAATTTCCTAAAAATCTAATGCACAACTTGCCTATTAAATTATTTTATCTTTGAATAAGGGGTAGTTTGGATGGATCAAATTGATGAGTCAATGCAGGATGAGAGAATTGGGCTAAATTATCCCGTTTGGCTGCAAAAAGTAGGAATGAGGCAATTGGAATTTGGACATGAGACAATTGCAATTGCTTCATTATGGGTCAATGTCAATTACTTGGGTGGGAGGGAGGTAATCTACATTGCTCCATTTTATGGATCATTTTTCCCAATCTGACCTCTTTTATTTACTTTCTTTTTTCTTTCTTCCTTTCACAAGATAGAGAAGGGTAAAAGAATGAGGGCAAATATGTATTTTCATAAAATGCCTCATACAATTGTCTCATTTCAAATTACAAGTCAAACAAGACAATTATCTAAACATTTCCTCATACAATTAGCTCATTTTCTAAAAAGAGACTTTTGTTCCAAATTGCCTCATTTTAAGAATGTTCCAACCAAACGATCCCTAATAATTATTAAAAAAATTTAGGGCTGCAACCGTGGAAAGGGTGATTACCAGGTATGATAATTTTCTGAAAGTACTGGTAAGCATGTATTTTCTCAAAAAAAAACACCATTAATATCAACTTATGGCCCTAACTTATTTGTTGATAATAATTTTTAGTTGGTGGTAATCCTTCATTTTCCCTTGGACTTCATAATAATTATTAAGCTGCGTGTTTGATAATTAATGCATTGCATATTATTATTAATTGTGCTGGAATCTTACAGACAATATGCATAGCGCGGAATCCCCAAGCATTATTGGTTTGATTAGAGCTTTCACATTACATTATGATTCGGAATCTTACAGTTGACTATTGTGGCCAATAGGGAGATATCATGAATATCATACACTATTTCCTCCAAGTGAACCTTTCACTACTCCAGAATACAATGGTGTGAAATTAAATAATAAATGATGAAGTCTAATAGTAATTTAGATGAGATTACCCTCCTGGAAAGGCTCTTACAGGTGGTGGTGGAGGCAAAAATTAAGACGGAACGGATAAAAGATATAATCTTAAGTGATTTGAATTGTGGTAACTCGAATCGAATGGAGGTAGAGATTTATCGATTACTTTATTTTACAAAATTGTTACGAATTGAGTTTGTATATTTCCAAGTGGAGAATGACTATAGCCCCAACCTTTAACCTACCTCCGCCATGGTCTTCAATGTCATTGGCCTTGCAAAGATGCGGGACGATACAGGGGCGGGCCAAATCATGAGCTGCGATCCAATAGTAAAAGGTATCTTAAGATCAAGGATCAAACCATCATAGAATTCATCCGATTTGGTCAGATACAAATATCGATTTGATCCATTTTTTTCAGTGTTTATAAATTTATGAGACTAAGAACCGGGCAAGTGGGCAACACTACATTCGGTCTATTGAGGTCCAGTTGAAACGTTGATAAACAAAAAGCATTGCACACCCCTTGAATTGATAAAATAGAAGAGGCTTAATTGCAAGTTTGATCACTCAAATCGCTGCAAAATTTCACGTTTGCCACTCAAATTAATTTATTCCATTTATAGTCACTTAAATTAGGTTAACAGTCCAAGTTTGGTCACTGGCCGTTAGTCTCCGTTAAATTTTGCTGATGTGGCGGTCAATTCTTATAGTTGACCGTTAAATGCATGACGTGGCAATTAAAAATAAAATAAAATAAATTTAAAATTTGCACATCAGCCCAGTCCTCCAATTCTCGAAGCGCTTACTCTCCAAACGAATCTGGGTCACCATCTCCCCGACCCGATTCATCGCCAACACCGCCACTCTCACCCGCGCCGCCAGAAGCGACATCCATCTCCGCCCCATCTCCGACGGCTACGACGAAGGCTGAATCGCTTCTGCCGAGGACGGCCACTGTGACCCGTCTCTCGTGGCTTCATTGATATCTGCGTATGCCCACTGTGACCGCCTCAATTTAGCTCATAAAGTTGTTGACCAGGTCTTTAATTGGACTGTGAATCTAGTTGCTCTGAATGAGACCCTTCACAGCTTCATTAAATCCAGAGATTCAGAGTTGGCCAGAAAGGTGTTCGATAAAATGCCTGACCGAGATGTGATGACTTGGAACTCCATGATTGGAGGTTACGTTGATAATGGGCGTTTTGAGGAAGCCTTGAGGCTCTTCACAATGATGCTTACTTCAAATGTTGTTCCGAACAAGTTCACTTTTGGATCTGTTATGCCTGGTTGTGCAAAGCTTGGTAGTCTCCCTTGGCTCAGTGGCTGCATCAGCTGATGATCGATATGAGAATTGAAGTTAATTACATCCTGGTTGCAGCTATGATCGATATGTATTCCAAATGTGGTGGAATAGAAGCTGCAAAAAGTATATTCGAGAGGGTTCAGCGGGATGATGTTTCGATTTGGAACTCAATGATCAATGGCTTAGCAATACATGGTTTGGCACGGGATGCAATTGCAGTGTTCTCAAAGATGGACTTCGAAGATATTACTCCGGATGCTATAACATTTCTCGGAATTCTGTCCGCTTGTAGTCATTCTGGTTTGGTCAAAGAAGGCCGACATTACTTCAATCTGATGAAAAGTCGGTGCTCGATCGAGCCACAACATGAGCATTACGGTTCCTTTGTTGACCTCTTGGGTCGAGCTGGACTTCTTGAGGAAGCTTATGAGGAAAGGGGTAATCGTGTCATGGTAATGGTAGAGGAAGCCTGGGCCGATATATCGCTCCTGCAATATATCTTAGGAAACAAGGGCAGATCGCTTCCGTAGCCTGGGCCGAGCTGGTTTCCTGCCGGTGTCATCATACTGGCAACAAATTCTAGCAGTGGTGTTTGTTGTACGGCGGATGAGAGCCGCCGAGCGGAGGCGCCGGGAACGTTGGAGATCAAGACGAGGAGAAGAAGGGAGAAGAGGGTAATCGGAAGAGGACCCAACGAAGCCTTAAGTTGATATCAGTTCATGGGATGGGAGCCCTCAGTTGATTGAGAAGGAATTCCTAGCCGAGGTTAGATTAGCAAGGGTTTTTATTATTTTTATTATTTTTTAATAGTTGAGGTGGAATTATAATTTTTAAATTTTTTAATTGCCACGTCATGCATTTAACGGTCAACTATAAGAGTTGACCGCCACATCAGCAAAATTAACAGAGACTAACGGCCAGTGACCAAACTTGAACTGTTAATCTAATTTAAGTGACTATAAATGGAATGAATTAATTTGAGTGGCAAACGTGAAATTTTGTAGCAATTCGAGTGACCAAACTTGCAATTAAGCCAATAGAAGAACTCATCTTTTGGTACGTTTTGTTGGTGTTTGTTTAATAATATATAGTAGATGATAAGAAAGATGATAATGGGAACTGAATATTGCCTTGTGTTTTGTGCTGTGCCCATAAATGAGAAAGGGTTGCGACAAAATGAAAAGGGGGAAAAGGGTCCTTCTCTGAGTCATTTACCACTGCAGGGTAGTGGTACTATTGTTAGGACAACCGACCATTATTTGCCGAGTGTCACAAAGGTAAGAGGCCGCCGAAAACAACAAAAACAAAAGGAAAACATCTCTGGTCACTAGGGCCGAAAATGGGTTCGATCCGCCCCTGATCCTGTGTTGATCTTGTCTGACCCGTCTCCTAAGGGTCAAGATGTATAACTGACTCACCCTGATCCTATTTCTTTCATGATCCTATTTGGCCCTTTAGGGTCAGGGTGGGTTAAGAAGGGTCGGATCAGTGGGTCGATCCTAATAAATACAATACTTTTCTAAAATTACAATTTGGTACCCATATTTATTTTTTCTTACATTTTGGTACCCAAAATTTTTTCCTTTTACAATTTAGTACCTAAAGTTTTAAAATTTTACAAATTGGTCAAACGTGTTTGTATGATGCTAAGGGTCATAGGGTCAAAAAGTGACCTGACCCGACCCTAAACTGACCCTGTATAGCTCGACCCTGGGGGTCGGGGCGGGTTGGTGGGTTTTAAGGGTCAAACTTACACCCCTACTTGTCACGTTGCATCATTTGCATATAAAGCCAACGCATTTGCATTATTTGTGCTCATTCACGTCATTTTTTATGTTCATTTACGTAATACTATGATGATTTACGTAAGAGTGTAAGTTTTTCACGTAAATAGAAATTCAGACTTTTTTCTCCCTAATAATTTGTATTGGCTATATGTTATGGAATTAAATTTGGATTATCAATTAAACTGTAAAAATATGTTGCATTGATAATAATCTACACACAATGACATCCATTTTGATCAATTTCAAAGTTTAAAATGTTATTTTACAACGGCGTGAATAATTAACAATATGTGTGAATGAACACCAGGTTGTTGCGTGACCTAACAAAATTGGTTGCGTGAATAATCAACACTCTTATGTGAATAACGCAAATATGGCGTGAATACAACAAATATGACGTGAATAACCCAAAATCTGGTATTTTGTCACCTACAAGAGCCTTCACTCAAAACAAAATAACACTAAGCGAGTATATTACGCTAATTGTATTATCTATGAAAAATGATTATTTTATGTGGTTAAGCTTCAATTTTGAAGAACGATGAACGGACGAAAGTAAGTAAGTAAGTAACACGGCGAAGCAAGCCGGCGTTGAACGCAAGTGAAAAGGATTGCTTGCCCCGGCGAACAAGTTGAGAATCGGGTCCCACAAATATAAATGTGGGTTTTCAAAGCCATAATCATCCGTTCTTCAGAGTCATTGAAACCGTCAAGCAAGGCCGGCGGTCACGCCGACGGGCGACGACAAAGCGGTTGAGATGGACAAAGGCGAGTTTGACACACCGCCGCCGCCACCTTGGTAAATTACTAATTGGATTCCACAACTCCACGGCGGAAATTAGAGACAGCGCTTTCTCTCCATCAGCGCGGTCCCAATTGGATTCATGGGAATCTACGACGACTGTAACGCCGCCGCCTCGACGTCGCTCTGTTGCTTGATCGTTAGCCGTTAATTTCGGTACTGTGTTACGTTGGCCATGCTAGTGGCATCGCTAGACGCTATGGTCCCATCTCGTTGAATTTAATTACCCTTTGTTGTCTTTCTTTTATAGAGGCATGAAAGTCTAATGAATGAAAGACATTGAGGTTGCAAATGAGTTAGAGTGGAGTTTCGATCTAATTTGAGTCTGCGTCATTGATGAGCTCACGAGTTTGACTAATCAATTAGTTTGTGAGATCGGCTCGTGCTGTTGCTAAGGTATCATGTCATTTAGTTCATAATTTTTAATTGTTCACTTCATGTTTATTTAATAGTAATTAGTATCTGAGCAGTACATGGTACATAATTTATCTTTTGGGCTTGTTCATTATAGTCATATATCGCATGCTCAGATTCTTAAACATAATATGTGGTGAGATATATATAGAATCAAACAAAACTATGGATTATATTATCAACGAGCCAATATTAAACTATTAATCGGCTCGTTCATAAATTGCTAGTTGAGGTAGCTCCCTCGCTAAAATTGTCCAACGAGGTCATTGCTCAAGATGAGCTAGCTCATGAGTTGAGCTCAACAAACCACCAAGTCGCGCGAGCTAGCTCACAAGCTTTGCGAGCCTATTGAATATGACTTAGCTCAAACTCGACTTATCATAAAATGAGTCGTGTGTCAAAATGATTTAAATACGAATTCGATTTTTTATTTGATGGAGCAGGTAGTTTAAATCGAGTCAATAATGGAGTGAGGGCTACAAGTAATGTATTTGCGAAGGCCAAAGCTACCCCTTCAAGCTTATTTTCTATCGGTTAACTTAAAATTTTAGTCTCGATTTCGAGATATCCTTGTAAATTTGCCACAATTTGTCAATTTCACATCTCACACGTAAAGTCACTTAACATTTAATTAAGTTGGACCAATGCAAAAAACAGTCAAAATATAAGCTCACCTACTTAGTAAATAGTAATACCAAGAAAAGGCCAAAAGAATGCCGCTTGCAGTGAGTCAGTGACGAATAACGGTGGACAAATATGGCTGTATCGCTTTCAGCTTGGTTCCATTAAGTCAGTCAGGGTCATTTTTATATATATACATATCTTGCCTGAAAGTCAAGGTTGAACTTAAGACAACGCACACCACATCAAAATAGTTTTTGTGTCCATTGAATACTTTGATGCATACATATGGATTAGAAAGGGTCAAAATTTAGCATGTTGTCTCTAGGAATGATAATGGAGCATGACGGAGTGGTATCTCAATACACATATTTATTTTATTGTCAGTTGGGCGTTGTATCTTTGATCACTTGTTGGAGCAGGTCGACTCATATAATTATGTAATTTAGAAAAAAAATATTTAAAATATTAAATTTTCATTAAAAATTTGAAAAACCGATAAATGTAGTTAAATTATTAGAGGTATTGAAGTTATCACATATTTACAAGTTTATTATAGTTAAAATATGATGTAATAAAAGTAGAATTCAAAGTTATTTTAGTAAAATCAAGAATTATTTGAGTAAACTATATCTAATTCATGCACAACAGGTCAATAATAGGACTTATAAGGTCGATGACAATACACATGCATATAGGGATGACAGTAGAACTCGAATCTACTGGTACCCTACCCGACCCAACCAGGTCAACACGGGTAAAACTTGCTTTGACGGATTGCAGGTCAGGTTCGGGTTTAAATTCACCATACTTTTTGCATGTTAGGTTGGGTTTGGGTTTACCCATATCCAATCCGTGGATGTCGAAATCCATACTTCCCACGATCCACGGAACCCTTAACTAATTAAGTATAATAATTTCTAAACTAATTCCTCACACGTTCAATTAATCATATTGTTTGTGGATGTTTATTTCTAATATTGAACAATTGGTATGAATGATTGTGAGTTAGTGTGTATGTAGTAGACAATAGTAGTGAAAACTAGTGTAATTGCATCTTTTTACATGAACCCATACGTTCCCATGAACCTGCGGATACCCAGCGGTTGTGTTGGGTTTGAGATTTCCAAATTCAGTGGGTTTTACCCCCGGTGTTTTTTTGGATAAACTCATGAATTTGGGTTTGGGTTTGACAATAACCCACCCCAACCCGATCTATTGTCATCCGTACATGCATATTTGTCCCGTATCGCCTACATGACAAGTATTATGCGCTCCAAATTAGATCAAACAGACCAGCTAAAATTGATCACGTCAAAATTGTTATCTCTAATCATCTGTTTATGCTTCGTGGGAATTAATAAATTTCCAGTAGAGGTTTTTTTCTCTCCAAAATAGATCAAATCGCCCAAATAATAATAATCTTTATAGTAAACCCATCCTATATCAACTACAAGTCTTAAGATCACTTTTTTGGTAAAAATCTTAAGATCACTCTGATTGAAGCAGTTACATTTTTACTAGAGTCGACTGCATATTATTGAAACATACAACTTACAATTTTTTTTCATACATTGAAACAACATTTCTCATGTAGTTTCAATGTATGAAAAAAAAAATTGTATGTTGTCTTTCTTTTGAGTTGCTTAGTATTTTTAAAAAAAATAATAAGCAACCCAAAAGAAAGACAACAAAATTTTTTTTCATACATTGAAACTACATGAGAAATGTTACTAATAAAAAAGGAAAACAAGTAAATCAAATGTTGTTTCAATGTTTGAAAAAAAATTGTATGTTGTCTTTCGTTTGGGTTGCTTATTATTTTTTAAAAAAAATAATAAGCAACCCAAAAGAAAGACAACAATTTTTTTTCATACATTGAAACTACATGAGAAATGTTATTAATAAAAAAAAGGAAAACTAAATAAATCACCTAAAAAAATCTCCTCATTTTGTGTGAGTCAATAACAAATTTTTTCTCAGATATGAAAAAATCCCGAAATTTACGATTGGTAAAAATCTAAACCCTAAAATTCTTCCCCAAATAATATATATTCACTCTCTAATTTTAATTCTCTCACTCAATCTCACATTACACAATTCTTCCACAACAATACTACCCAAAACCACTCACAGCAAAGCCAAATCTAACAAATTCCAAAAAAAATAAAAATGAAAACCATCTAATAACACTCCACTTCCAAATTCCAATCCCAAAATTCGTCTGAATTTCCATACACATAATACATTTTTTTCCCCTCATAGAAATGGAGACGAAGAGGAGGAAACCCCTTCTGATTTGCTCTATAGCGACCGCCACTGTCGTCGCTATAGCCATCCTCGTCGCTATAACCCTAGCATTCACCGTGTTCAAGCCCCGCGACCCGACCGTCAAAATCTACCTAGTGGGTCTGCGCAAACTCGGCGCCGACGATTTGCTATCGGGCCGGAACGTCACGACGGATATGGTGATCGGAATTAGCAACCAGAATTACGCCGGTTTCAAGTTCGCCAACGCGACGAGCTTGGTGACATATAGCGACGACTTGGTGGTGGGCGAGGTGCCCGTCCCGGGGGGCGAGATCCGGGCGCGGTCGGACGTGAACGTGACGACGTCGGCGGTGCTGATCCCGGCGAAGCTGATGAAAAGCAAGGCGGCGCTTGAAGAGGCGCTGGAGACCAATGCACTGAAGCTGAAGGCGGCGGTGATGTTGTACGGGACGTCGTCGTTTTGTGGGGTGAAGGTGAAGACGTCGGTGTACACGGAGTGCCATCTCACGGTTGTGCTTGGGAAGGTGCCGAGAGGGGAGAGCTGGTGTTGGAGCAAGCTGAAAATAAATTAACTTTGGGAAGTGTAGGTTAAATGGTGATTAGTGATCACTTGTTTTATTTGGATAAATACATTGTGTTGTTTTGTTTTTTTGGTATGGTAATATTAATTAGGCATCTATAATTAACTTTAAGTCGACGATTTGAGTTATTGGTATCGGAGCTGGTTTATTGACATGGTATCGAAGCTGGTTTGGCTGAGTGTGGTTGTACGTTCGGAACTTCACGACCCTGAACGTTAACAATTGATTAAACCGCAAGATACGTTGAGTATGTGCAAACTTTAGAACCCTTGAGTTGGCTTATATTTGAGGGGCGGGCAAGCGAATAGCATATAATCCACAATTAACTGTAATAACTGCGCTGCTACGGATCGGGAATCGCCGGAATCGAGAAAGCGAGAATCGAAAACAGACATGCGATTTACGTGGTCAGCTAACACAATGTGTGTTAGCTAGTCCACGGGCAGGAGAGAGCCAATTTCACTATATTGAGAAGATTAAGATTACAGATTACAGAGGGGATGAGAAGTATTTATATTTCTCCGTGTGGGTCTAAACCTAATCTAATATAGTAAAGAAAACGGTTATAGACCAGGCCCAGAACCCGAACCCAAATAATATTGAGCCCATACACCGCGGGCCATGGGCGTTGCCCCTGGTCCCCACTCGCTGATTGGGCATTGAGACCCCGTGACTTCCAGCCGTAGTGGCTGATAGTCCGATCCAAATCACATCAACAATAACTTTTTCCAACAACTCGAGTTATTTTAACGAATTGGTTTTATCAAACATCTGTTGACCACATTTCTAACTTCCCATTCTTGGAATAGCTACTGAGGGAATTAACAATTAAGTCAATCAATTGATCCTCGAGAACATATTCAAGTTTAGGAACTTGCAACTAGCCTAAGCCCTCCTTCGCGAAAAAAAGAGGCCAAACATCATGCACATCCTCCACACACACTAGGTCTCAATCTCAACTTTAGAGGTTGTCGAATCAGATTAAGTCATCATGCCGGTTTGGCAAGTGGGTTGAGTTTAATGGTCATATTAAATTCAACCAGTTTAAACCCGATTAACATAATATGTAGGAAAATCTATGATACCAGATAAATTATACATATATCTAAAATATTTTAAAACAATCTCACTAATCTGCATTCAGATATTATCAAATTATTTCTTCTAACATAAATATATATCACCAAATATCAATCCTCGTCTTCAACTAGGCCTGTCAAAACGGTTTCGGATTTCCGATTTAACCCGAACCGATAGTAAGTGTCTTCGGTTTCGGGTTTTCAGTTTCAACCCGAGAAAGGCAGATGCCGGTTTCGGTTCACCTAAACCCGAAAACCAATAGGGAACCCGAAAACCGAAGCTCTCAGTCTCAGTTCTCAGTTAAGTTTTACGGTGACGTTTTGAGTTTTGTTTGCAAGGGTCCTTCGCGGCTTCGCCCCATCGCCATTGTCTTCGAAAACCCTAAACGCTACACTGCAGCGCAGTCAGAGCTTCGCCAAAACCTACCCTGCAACTCTTCGCCATCCCTTCGCCGACAACTCATCCGTTCGTTCAAGATCGAAGCTTTCCTCGCCGGGCGTCGACCCTTGCACATCTGGGTAATGCAACCCTTCTCCGATATGGTTTTAGAGTTTCCATGGGTTCGTCGATTCCTCCCCTAGCTTCATCGTATTGGGTTTTGATTTTTGCAGGTATCAAGCCCTTTGAGGCTTCGACAAAGGAGATGCCACCCCTTCGCAGTTCGCACTTCGTCGAACGTCCTTCTTCGATCTAGTGTTAGGGTTCCCCTGGTCTCGTTGATTTCTCTCCTGGCTTCATCAATTTGAGATCAGCTATGGCATCCCAGTAAGCTCCTCTATCTGACTATCTATTGCTCTTCTTCTTGACCACTTATTTGCTTTCTTCGCTTGCTGGTGCTCTTTACATCCTTCTGCTTCTTCGGGCAAGTAGTGGATTTGGGTTTTATTGTGCCTTTGCTTCTGGTGATTTTGGTCTACAAATGGTGCTTGTATAATTATTAATTAGTTTCAAAACCCAGATAGAAGAACAAGTACTCTGCCCTCCATTTCTTCACTAAGCTTCTTTATTAGGGTATGATAATCGGTTTCTCGCACATACGGGCCTAGCTGCAGCTCCTTCATTTTCTGAATTGCAAATAGTAAAGCCTTAGCTTGTGCTTCTTCAAGCTATACCATATGCAATCCACCCTTTTGACTGCTGCATAATAAAATATGATTAAGTTACGTATAAAATATGTTTAAGTATTTTACTTTGTCTCTAAACTAGTAATACTCTTTAATAGTTAATAGTATGTCTATAGTTATAGAATACATAAAATTAAATATATTAATAATTCATTAATATTTTAATAATAAACTAATATATAAATATTAGTTTTGTATTGTCCACGTCCCATAAAATTAAACATAATGGTTAAATATAGTTTCGGGCTGTGTGGCCTCGGTTTTGGGTTTTTGGTTTTTGCGGATCTCGGGTTCGGTTACCCGACCCGACATGCCTATCTTCAACCAGATACATTGCAACTTGTTTTGAGTGGTTTGATCTAATCTTTTTTTTTTTTTTTCAAAAACCATCCAAACGGAACGTATTCCTACCATTCAAACCCTCAATTTCGATCGGCCCAAATTGAACCGACCAGCCGGATAACGGGTTGACAAATGACAACCTTGCCTGAGGCAACCACCTTTACCCAAGGAACAAGCCCAAAAAGAGAGTTTTTGGTCCAATCTCTCTTCCCCTCCATGAAAGCTCCAACGGTCCAACCTTAAGGCCCTGTTCACTTTCATTTTCGTTTTCTGTTTTCATGTGATAAATTTGGCAACTGAAATGAGAAAACTTGTTTACTTTTCATTCTGTTTTCTATTCGTTTCCAACTATGAAAACAGAAAATGACAACTTCCTGCTGTTTTCGAAAACGACAAAATGTTGTTTTCACCTGTTTTCAACATCTGTTTTCTCAAAAACAGGAAACAGAAATGAAAGTAAACAGATCCTAAGCTCCCACCACCACCAGCACAAGGAACGAAGCCAGCTTTAGCTGATGGAGATGCATAAAAAATTGGAAATTCCCTCTGCTCCCCAAACTCCCAAAACTACCCTTGTCGAGAGAGAAACCGCCAAACGAGGAAGAAGACAATTTAAAAATAAATATATTTTTGATTGGGTGCGGTCGAGGTCTAGAAAGGCGAGCCCACCCAACGGGCGGTGCGGTCAGGCTCGGACCACAATGCAAGCCAATATCCCCTTTTCTCCCAACGTCACCGGGGGGTAATGCTGTAATATCACTCAGGGGGTTTAATTAATTGACGATATTATTAGCGACAGAAGCCATTTTTTTTTAAATTTTAATAATGATTTGTGTCGTTAATTTAATTTAGAGAGGAGAACCATGCACCGATTCCATCGAGCTGACTGTCCCCATCACTAAGTCATTAACCAAAGTTGAAAATTTAATTAACTAAATAAACGTCAAGACTTTGATAATAAAATTAACAACGGAATCGTTTAGAATAATCGTTATTTAATTAATTAATTGAGGAGTTCGGACTATCCCATAAGAGCTAGCTTTGGTTTGTTGTCTTCATTCTCCCACTGGGCTGAAATTCCCATTTCTGCCCTTCTCTGTTTGATCGACTTGTTATTATTGTTTTTGTTGTTGTTGTTAACCTCCCCTTTTTTCATTTAATTTTGGGCTAATACCACTACAACACCCAAACTATCCGGAAAATGCCACTTGTGTCCTATTGTTTCCAATATTCCATCTGTGTCCTGAACTATTATATTTTGTGTCATTTGTATCCTACCAATTGTGTTGACCGTTAAAGATAACAGTTGACCAAACGGCAGTCAACTTAACATTGACTTTTACTTACGTGGCAATGCCAAGTCATTGACACCTCACATTTTTAATTCAAAATTAAATAAATTTTGAAAATAAAAAAATTGAAAAAACTTTAAATTCAAGAATATTATTTTAACCTAAAATTAATATTAGTTTTTAACCTAATCTCTTCTCTTCTCTCCGCCTCCGCCGGGACCTGTAGCTGGAGAAAGGAGCTGTGAATCCGTCACCAGGTCACAACTTCGGAGAGCTTTGTTCCAAACCATTCGGAGAGCTGTGAATCCGACTTTCCTCCTCACTTCCGTCGTCGCGGCAGCAGCAACCGACCACAACTTCGGAGAGCTTTGTTCCAAATCATTCACCCCATTCCAATCTCCACCAAGAGCTCCACCAATGACCACCTACCCAAGATCCACCGAGCGAATCGCGGCGGAGGAATTCGAATCGGCGGCGAACGATTGCTACTTCTTGGAACAGATCTGGAAGCTTCTCGCCGAAATCGAAGATCTCCACCTGCTAATGGACCCGGACGATTTCCTGAAACTGAAGAACCAACTCTCGATTCGATCGGCGACGGAGACGGAGACTTTCTGCTTCCGTTCGAGGTCGCTGGTGGAGATGAAGCACAAGGTGCCGGAGATTTAGGGCATGGAGGAACCCAGAAATCAACAAAATAGATCGACTAACCCAGAACACATCGACGAACAAAAACGAGGAACCCAGAGAACACTGAACCAGAAAGACGAACCCAGAACACTGAACAAGAACGACGAACCAGAGACCTACGACATCTACGCCACGACGGTGTACAAGGGCGGAGCTACCGATTTCGTGAAGAGTGACGGAGAAGAGGACGATGACGACGAAGAATCGCTGCCTCCGCTTCTCAAGCGCTCGCCCAAGGACTTCGGAGGTGGCGACCCGCTGGATGAACGCCGCTCTTAATCTGAACGCCGCCGCCAAATTCCAATCCCTAATTGCTCTGTCCGCCATTTACAGAGAGTTCCAGATTGAAAGTCGAGAGAGAGAGAGAGAGGAAGCAGAGAAGCAACGAGAGGGAGTTAGTGGAGGCGGTGGGAGAAGGGGAGTTGCTAAGGAGAGGGAGTGAATCGTCGATGGAGAAGAGAATTGACGATCTGGAGAAGAGAAGAAGGGTCACCAGTGAGTCTATGAGAATTGACTGATTTGAGTTTTTTTTTTTTGTAATTTTCCATCATTTTTTATTTTGTTTTCCTTATTTTAATTATTTTAGATGAAAAAATAAATAAAATTGATAATAAAAATTCCATGTCAGATGCCATGTCAACGCTGACTGGATTTTCTGTTAAATGCTAACGGTCAACACCGGTCAACACTAACGGAATAATAGTTCAGGACACAGATGGAATATTGGAAACAATAGGATACAAGTGACATTTTTCGGATAGTTCGGGTGTTGTAGTGGTATTAGCCCTTTAATTTTCTTTCTCACTCGTGTGTTTTGCATTTTCGTTAACTTAAAATGCATCCGAGTGGATAAAATTCAATGGATCATGTAAGTTTGATTAATGGAGAAAAGTACATAAACAAAATTGTTAAGGGAGAGAAGTACCTAAACCTTAGTCATTGTCTTTCACCAACTCTCAATGTGAATATTAGGGGTCGTTTGCTTATTGGATTTGAAAAATGAGGGTTTTGGCCAACAAAAACCTTAGGATTTATGTTGGATTTATTGGATTATGGATTTGAAGAGTCTAATGTTTGCATGATAGATTTGATGATGGATTTGTGATGGATTTGTTAAATAAATAACTAACCATCAAAGATTTGCAAATCCCAAATCAATATGTGGGATTTACAAGTCCGTGGGGTCCACGAATTTGGTTCCAAAATAAAGACCAAATCCGTGGACCCCACGGATTTAGCATCTTTCAACAAACAATGGACTTATGTTAAATCTATCAAACTTGGGATTTGAGTACCAAATCCATGACTCAAATCCAACAAGCATAGTTCTAAGGTAATGTCCCGGTTGATTGCGGCTCAGGTACCATCGGATACTCAAGTTAGTGACAGAGAAAAAAAGGCCGATCAAGATTTGCAGATGTTTTGTTATTGGCTCGAGCCCAATACTCGAGGTTTGATGATAGTGAAATGTTTTGGCAAGGGATATAACTAGTTGATGCCTAGAGTTTTCCAAGGACAATCTCGCAAAATTTTGTGGTTGACGCTCTCTAACATGATCAGCTAATCTGGAACCTACTTGTCGTCGATCACAACGTACAAATGAGAACTCAAGTCTTTCGAGGTGCACACGGTTTGATAGTAACTAATGAAACCACGAGCGATCACGTGTATTTCTTTACATTCTCATTTGAAAAATGACACATTGTCACTAGTTTGTACAACACTATAAAATTTATTGAAACTATAGTTCTATCTACAATTTCAACTACTTATATTATTTTCCGGAACAAGTTAATAACCACCCTTGTATTCGAAAGCAACAAAAGCTTAGGAGAAAGAGGAAGGGGAGGAGTTATAATATACCACACCTTACTTGCAACAATGAACAATCACCATAATTTTCATAACACACATTAAAAATTACAAGAAAAAACCAACATGATAATGAAATCATCTTTTATTTACACCTTTGATCATCCATTTATAATTAGTATTTACTAATTACAAGTGGCGAATTCGATTTATTACATCTCTGATCAGTCATTAGTAATTAGTAATTAACTAATCAATTACTAATCACAAGCGGCAATTTATTGATCTCGTAATCCACTGAGAATCTGAGATGTCATCAACTATTTTAACACCACCTATACGCAATTGACCGAAGGCCCAAGGAAAGAAACCAACAAAGGTAAATAAATCATTCAAATTTCAAATATCCTCACAAAAGAATAAAAGGAAAATTCCAGTAGTATAGGGCACCTAAATTATGATTAATCGCGCTATCTAAACCTAACCAGTGAATCCATTTTTCTTTTACTGGATGAGTTAATTATCTCATAATTTTTACGTTTGTTAATTATTGCTAGCAGTGGCGGACCCAGGATTCTCGTAAAGGTGTGTCGGTAGATAAATTAAATAAAATAATAAATAATTTTTGACAACGAGAAGTGGGATTGAAAGAGATAAAGGGAACACTAGGTTTTTTTTAAGATAGACAATAATAAAGAGCAGTAGTCCATATGCAACCGGACTCTCGATGAAAGAACATTTTTTGTCACTAGGTGGACAACTATGTGAAAACTACAAGGATCAAGAAGACACGAAACTTATTTAGGTAGAGAGAAAAAGGAGAAAACTTCCTTACGATTTTCCCTGCCTAAGACCTAAGAGCAATAAATCATTGGGTCTAAATGCTTAAGCAATGGAAAGAACCCCAAATTTGTCATAAGTTAACTAAAATTTAAATTAAATAATATATATTTACGTATTTTGGGAACTTTATGACACTAATTTCATCATAGTGTAGTGAAGGTGTGTCGATTACAGTTATTGAAGGTGTGTCGGAAGTCCTAAATCCCAAAAAATTATACCGACAAAACATAGGTCTCTCACAAAATATTCGGGCGGAGGTGTGTCGCTTGACACACCTCCCTAACACATGGGTCCGCCCCTGATTGCTAGGGATGACAATTCACACTTGTTTCAATGGATATTCATATGTTTATCTACGATAGACAAATAAAATTCAACCTGTGCTAGAACGTGACAGATCATCGCCCGAAACAAATAGAACACGACAGATATGAATACTGATGATGATTCGTGTCGAGCTAACCCGCCCTGCTTTGTAAACCTTGTGGATAAAATAAAATTATTTTGTCAAATCACTCACCTATTGTTGCTGCTAGTCGTTGCAAGAACACTTCGTGTCTCTTCGCGGGCTTTTATTACTTATAAACCACAATTTGTTAGGTGGTTATAAGTTATAGGGTGTGCCTACGGTGACATGCATGTCACGGTGACTTGCACTTTCCGGTCGACCTCATATAGGATCCGGTCGACCTCATTTAGGATTCGGTCGACCTCATATAGGATCCGGTCGACCTAATATGTTGTTTCAGTGTAAAAACAGTTCATGGTGCCTACTTTGGATATTCATATCATACAATTGGCTAGATGGAAATTGAAGACTAATGACTTGTTTTGAAGCTGGAGTGTCCCTCTACATATTGAAGTGATTGAGAGCTCGATAGGAAGTCCAGAAGACCATTTTTGAACCTCATCAAAAGGCTATGCCAAAACTGGGAAACTGCCTAGAAATGGCTAAGTCTGGAAACGTGTTTGTGAAGCCTATTTTTGAGCTCAATTCGAGAAGCATGAATGCGAGTCGAGTCCAGGAGCCTCTACCACGTTAAATTAGGTATGTTTTATACAAATTCAAGGTTGGATGAAAGATTGGATATCTTTAAGGCTTCAAACAAAAGGGTCGAAGTTGCTACGAAGGCTGTTATTCTGGCAGACTTCGAGCACAAGCAAGCTGCCAGAAAAACAGCCTTCGTAGCAACTTCGAGCCTTTTGTTTGAAGCCTTAAAGATATTCAATCTTTCATTCAATGCCTTGCCTTTGTATAAAAAAATACATAATTTAACGTGGTAAAGGCCCCTGGACTGGACTCGCATCCATGCTTGTCAAATTGAGCTCCAAAGTAGACTTGACAAACACGTTGCCAGACTTAGCCATTTTCAGGCAGTTTCCCAGTTTTGGCATAGCCTTTTTTGGTCAGGTTCAAAAATGGTCTTCTGGACTTTCTATTGAGCTCCCAAGTACTTTAATGTGTAGAGGGACACTTCAGCTTCAAAACAAGCCTTTAATCTCCGATTTCCATCTAGCCAATTGTAAGATATGAATCTCCAAAGTAGGCACCATGAAACTGTTTGTACACTGAAACAACTGATTAGGTCGACCTGATCCTATATGAGGTCGACCGAAAAGTGCATGTCACCGTGACATGCATGTCACCGTAGCAAAGTCCTAAGTTATAACTCTTGCTTAACACAAACTAATGAAATACAAGCCTCCTACCACGGGCTCGAGTTTATGATATAATTTGAAGTTCTATTTTAACGGAACGCTTGAAATCGGGGCTTGAAATTTTTTAACCAACCAGTGTGGAGCAAAATTTGGGTTGTAAATTTTCGAGCCGTCGAAACACTGTGGGTAGTGAAAACATCATAGAACCCAGGACCGAACCAACAATATATTAGATCCATTTTTTTCAGTATTTATAAAATCCATAAAATCAAAAACCAACATGTTATATTTTCTTTTTGTATAATCCGATGTGATCTAGTACGATCCAAATTGTTGCACACTCCTACTAGCTATTGGAGTCAGTCCCTCTTAATTTTCCTTAATCAGAAAACGACACCGTGGACTTGGAAAGCAGGGGAAAGTAGCGGGAGGGGTGGTTCCGTCATTTCAACTCATTCCACCATTACACTCTCTCTGTCTCTCCGTCCTTCTTCCCAATTTCTTTCTTTGTCATTTTCTCTCCTCTGTTTCAGACTTCTTTTTTTCTTTCTCTTATTTTCTCAGTTTCTCTCTCTAAGTTTCTGACGGTCGTTTGGCTTTTGGAGGCCATTCGTTCCTTATTATCAGGCCCCTGTGTGCGCTTACGTTCTGAGCAGTAAAGCGCTCTGTCTGTCTCTCTCTCTCCTCTCCTTTCCCTCTCTCCGTGTGTGAAATCAACTAAAACCCTAATACGTAGGCGCAGCAGCGGCTCCAATTTTTTTTTTCAAACCAAACCCATCCGTCTTTCTTTCTCCCTTTTTTCTTCTGTCGTTCTCCAGATGATTTCTGCTTCGTCATGTCTCTGATGGACTCCGATGCTTCTTCACCAACCTCTGCTCCCCCGGAGCACCACCACCTCCGTCGCCGCCGCCGGAGCAGCACTCATCATCATCATCGCCACCCGGAACTGGAGGAGTATGGTCGCCGGAAGAAAAACCACTACCTCCGGTAACACTTCCCTCTTCTCTGTTTCTTCCTCTCGTCGTCGTCGCCTCGACGCATTCCTCGATATTCCCGAAACTACCCAGAACCCGGTTCTTGGTCTTGAGGGGGTTGGGTTTTCTTTTTATTAAGCTGGTAGATGGTTGGCTGTTTGCTTTCCGGTTGGATTTGGCCGGAGTAATCAAGCCCTTTTGCGATTGCTCTGTTTTTTTTTTGGGGGGGGTGTTTGATTGATGATGGTGGCGATGGTCTCTGGTCAGTGTAGAAATGGCGGCATCGGTCTTATCATTAGGCGTTAAGCTCTGAATAGCGTTAATTTTCTTTTTGGGTGGACCGTATTTTGCTGTTTTAGGGAGTGTCCACTTCTGGGGCGATTGTTATTATCGCAGGGTTTTTGTTGGTATGAAAGACCTGGTTCTTGAATTAAATGCCAGATTAAAAAGAAAAAATAAGGAGTTTACACGAACGAAGGATGATATACATGATGTTGGACTATTTGTCCTTGCTTAAGGTCACCGCAAAAAAGAAATAATAACTCTTTTTTAAAGAAAATAACACTTAAATAAATTGCATAAAAATCACGGTTGACACAAAAATAATTTGTTTTCCATGTTGATTTTTAAAGATCGTGTAGGATTAGAAGGAAGACATCATTTAATTATTTGGGGTCATAATATATAAATATACATAGAGGGTGGGGAAGGTGTGCAAATTTGGTTTGTGGGGCTTGTTTAAGCAATACATTTCCCTTGCGCTTGACGTATTTGTTCTATGGATAATTGACGTAATTGGATCCGTTGCGGCTGTAGAGAATATTGAATCACATTTGGGGTCTCTATGGTTTTCACAGAAACTAGGAAATGTTGAAGCTATTTCATAAAAGCACCTCCCTTTTTTTTTTTCATTTTCTCCCTTGTGACTGGAAGTAGCTTTTGTTATTGATAAATTCGTTGGTTATGGCAATCATTTCTTACCGTTTGGGTTGTTTGCATGGTGTTTCAGGGGGTTGTTTAACAGAGGCATGGAATTCCATCTCTTTCTGGTTCTCTTGTGCTCCTTCTTGTGCCTGGTAAGGTGTGAGCCATGTCCTGTGAATGCAATCGAGAAAACAGGAATTTCCGGGTGTGGTTCCTATGGGGATGATCGGTTTGAAGACACTATTGTTGCTGATGCTGGTGCACATTTTGATACTGGAAGTTCAACGGGAAGCATGAACTCTGACTACAGTTGCACCAATGCTCATTCCTTCTGCTTTCTGTCAACGTTGCCTGGGTATGTAGGGGAGGAACACAAGGTTAGGGAAGAAAATTTAGAGCTGTCTAGCTATCAGTCAGATTGTCCAGTATCCTTAGATTTGAATCAGCGTAGTAGTTTAACGGGCAACAAGAGCTGGATACCGGACTATGGCACATTTGAGTTGATAAATGGCCGGACAGTTGTTTGTTCTCTGAATTCGGAGGAAGGCTTTCATGGACTGTCATCCCTTGTCAATCAGAAAGATGATTCTTCTTCTGGAAAATCTGTGGAAGGTTCTGAGTTTAAGCTGAGCAGGGACTCTGAGATGACCAAGTCTAGCCCTGATTGTATTTATCCTTCACCCCATGTAGAAGTAAGTCCTTCTATTCTAGACTGGGGCAGGAAGTATTTATATTTCCCTTCAGTAGTTTTCTTGACGGTGGCAAATACTTGTAATGACAGTATTTTATATGTCTATGAACCATACACTACCGACGTGCAGTTCTACCCCTGCAATTTTAGTGAGGTTAAGCTAGGACCGGGTGAGGTAGCTTCTCTGTGTTTTGTCTTTTTACCTAGATGGATGGGCTTGTCCTCAGCTCATCTGATCTTGCAGACAAACATTGGTGGTTTTGTGATCCAGGCTAAAGGTTATGGCATGGCTTCCCCTTATGCCATCAGTCCTATGATGGGCATTGACATTCCTTCTAGTGGAGAGTTGAGGAAGAATTTGTCTGTATTCAATCCTTTCAGTGAAACCATCCTGGTGAAGGAATTAAGTGCATGGGTGTCACTTTCATTGGGTAATGTCTCACATCAGTCTGAAGCCACCTGTTCTGTAGGAAATTTCATGCCATCTGAGAAGCTTAGCAAGCTGAGTGCTAAGGACTGGCTAAGTGTTACAAATGGCGAGTCTAGCTTGCCACTGCTGTCATTGAGGCCTCATGACAACTGGGAGGTTGCTCCCAACAAGAGGGAAACAATTGTAGAGATAGACTTGTCATTTGGATCTGAAGGAAGAATTGTTGGTGCATTTTGTATGCATTTGCTAAGGCCCTCACAGAATGAGTTTGCAACAGTTATTGTTCCTCTTGAAGCTTCTTTGAATGGAGGCAGGGCTCATGATAATGTCGTGGAGTCGGTTACAGTTTTGCTTGAGGCTCTGCCCTGTTATTCCTGCAAGACTCCTGTGGTTGCCATTTCTCTTCACAACAGAGCTTCTCATCTTCTGGGTGTTGTCAAGATTAGTGTAGAAGGGTCCAGAATTTTCCAGATCAAGTACACTGAAGGCTTGCTTCTTTTTCCTGGTAGTATGACTCAAGTAGCTGTGGTTGGCTGTCCCCAGCAGCAATATGAATTAAGTGACTCAAAACTTGACGATTGCAAACTAATTATTCTAAAAAATGACTCGAGTACTCCGATCGAAGTCCCTGCCCAGGATATCGCCCACTTATGTTACAGACATAAAAAAGATTCGTCCATTGGATATGATAATGAGTTTGTCAGAGCTGATACTAGCAACCTAGGATCAGGGTCATTGGAAGCTGGGATGGAAGGGTACTCGGAAAGTAAGGTATGCTGATTCTTGTTTACCTTTTCTGATTGATATTTTTTCTGTTTCAGCATTTGCTGCTGGATTTTTGTGCATGTTACATGTGCTTCTTCTATTTCAATAGTTTGAATCTGAAAATCATTTTGTCCGGGTTTTCTAATAGTGTATGATGCCGTCTGTGGAGGAGTGCTCTTTAGCTGCTGTTGGTTTGATTATCTGATAAATTATTCCACGCCAGGCACATTGTTCCTAGCATGCAATTTTAGGGAGTGACTAGTACTCTTGTCTCATTGGTCTAGCTACTCATGATCTTGTCCGAGTTGTCAATAGAAGGTTGACTACTGTGTGTGTAGGTTTCTTTCTGTTCCAGTAGCAATATGCTGTCTCATCTATAATTACATTTGTTTTTTCTTTTGTAGTTAGACAAGCTCATACTGAATAAATAATGAGTTCAAATTCATGTTAATAAAGTAAGTTACTTCTTTGAATTATTTTTGCAGTTTCTTGAGACGGCAAAAGCAGATGAATTTGTACTTGATAACTGGAAATCTCATCGTACCACCAGTGGGTTGTCTGTCATCAGTGATCATGAGATGTCGTTTCCTGTGGTAGAGGTTGGAAGTTATTTCTCTAAGTGGGTAGCAGTGAAGAATCCTAGTGAGGAGCCTGTTGTGGTGCAGCTCATTCTTAACTCGGCTGAAATTGTTGATAAATGCAAGGGCACAGTTGGATTTGTACTGCTGTCTGCTGGTGGTTTCATCCCAAATGGGGCTGGTACTACTAGGTACGGGTTCTCCTTGGTGAAGGCAGCAGTCACAGAAGCTTATATTCAGCCTGGGGATGAAGCATTTTTGGGGCCAATTGTATTTCACCCGTCAAATAGATGCTTGTGGAGGAGTTCAGCTCTGATAAGAAACAACCTCTCTGGTGTGGAGTGGTTCTATCTGCAAGGATTTGGAGGCTCACACTCTCTTGTCCTGCTTGAAGGCCATGAACCCGTTGAGAGTGTAGAATTTAACCTCAAGTTGCCCCTTCCTTTTAATATGTCTTCTTCAGATATGCTTATGGAGATGGAAGAGACATATGAAGCTTGTCGCGAGCCATTAACAAAAAAGCTTTTCCTGAAAAACATGGGAGACCTGCCTCTGGAAGTAAAAGGAATTAAAGTTTCTGGGAAGGAGTGTTCATCGGATGGTTTTCTGGTTCATGCTTGTGAAGGTTTTTCTCTTGAACCAGGAGAGTCGACCAAACTCCAGGTATCTTACCAGACTGACCTATCTGGAACATCCATTCACAGAGATCTTGAACTAGCCTTAG
Source organism: Linum tenue (assembly GCA_946122785.1). Classification (NCBI taxonomy): domain Eukaryota; kingdom Viridiplantae; phylum Streptophyta; class Magnoliopsida; order Malpighiales; family Linaceae; genus Linum; species Linum tenue. Next base: position 44,665,031 of record CAMGYJ010000010.1, read on the forward strand.
GTGGGGGGAACTTTGTTATCCCTATGAAGGCTAGTCTTCCTTTGTATGCATTGAACCTTTGCAAAAAATCTTTCTTCTTGATGCGATTGAAAAAATTCTCTGCTGCAGTCTTTCTTGTTGTCTCTGTAGTATTGTTGGTGGTTTATCTCATGCTGCACCAAGCGACAACTGTTGGCTCTCAGGATTGCTCGTACAAAAGCAAGAGGAGCTCCTCTGTCACCTTTGAAGGAGGTATTGAGAAACCCTCACGTACGTGTCGCAAAGAGAGCAACATTAAGTTCTCTGCATCCACTGATGTGGATAATTTGGGATTTGGGGAAGGCAAATCACTGAAGTGGGGATCTCTTGAAAGGAGCTTTGCCGATGAACATGGGGGTGCAAATTGTGGAAAAGTCGTTCAACATGCGAAATCGACCCTAGAGCCTGATGTGTGTTTTGGTTTTTCATCCTACACTCGAGAGGAAAAATCAACACCTTTACTGCAGAAATATGTAGGGACTGAGACACCTAGTGTAGTTGAAGCTACAGAACCTTGCAAGCTTACTGTCAGGACAGCGAAAGAGAAAGGAAGGAGGAGAAGAAAGAGAAAGGTTGTCCCTGGTGGTATAACTGGATTTGAAGTTTCAAGCAGTCAAAGTGGGAACTCTACACCCTCTTCCCCTTTGTCTCCAGTAATATCTGTGATGCCTGATCGTATGTGGTCTCCCTCTCCTGCCTTGGACCCTATTGAGGTTAAAAATCCTTTCACTCAGGCCGCCACCCGAGACAGTCAGAAGGCTCATGTTTCCCCAACAATGGTGCTAGCGCCGAAGCTTTCATTTCAGAACTCCAGTAGCGATGGAATTTCGGGCACTGAAGGACAATCTCCAACAAGGAAAGTCATGAGTAAACCTGCTCTGCTTCCTTCTGCTACTTTCCCTTGCACCAGTAGGCCTGCCTCGAATCTGCCATATTTTACTCCATCTCTGACGTCTATATCTGCAGTCGCTCCTCATGCTCGAGCTCCTGGCTCTAAGCATTACGATCAAAGCAATGTTAAGTTGGAGGCTGATACAGGGGATAAATATGCATATGATATCTGGGGTGACCACTTACCCGGTCTGCATTTGATGAAGAACTCAAAGGATTTAAAACCCATGAGTAGCATAGTTTCAGAACCTAATTCCAGTAGCTTCTTTGTAAGGGGTCCGCAAGCCCTCATGAAAAAGTCTCCCCTGCGACCTGTAAGTTGCGTTCTTCAAGAAGGTTAATGAATGAAAAGTCACTAAAAATAATCATGAATATTTTGCATGCCTCTTATCTCTTCTTAAGCTCTTGCCAACTTTCTATCTGCTCCTAAGTGATGAGTGTGGTTATGAGTTAGTATACAGGTAGAGGTGTATCGGTGGAACATTTTTGTTGTTTATCTTGCAAATTTTATTTGAGACGTGTTTAAGCAACCTGTCTCACTAGTATTTTTGATATGTCTCCCAGTAATCTGCTGGTTAAAAGGGGTTTCTTGTTGCGTTTTTCACCCGTCTTGCGTGTAAAGTAGAGGTCCAAGGATGTAAAAGACCATGGGCAGCGTAGCAATTAGCAACAGAAACAAATGATACTAGCTTCTTTGTGAGGGCCCCACAAGCTCTCTCAAAGAAGCCTCTGGTGTCTCGAAGCTCTCATAAAAATCACTTACTGATACGAATATTTTCAGCTTCCTCTCTTTCAAAGATCGCAGTTATGATCTCATATGCAGGTACAGATGCGAGTTCAGTGTCATTGCTCTAGGAAGTTTTGCCTTCATTTCAACAATATCCTATTAGAGGTTTCTTGTTAACCTGTTGATTTTCTTCTTATGGCTGTTTCTTTCCTAGGACATTTAACGGGGCCTTGATCACCGTAATCTGTTAGAATGACTGTCTGGCTTTGTTTCTTCTTGATTGTTGTCATGGGTCAACAGAAGTCCTGAAGGTCATCGTTCTCTCCGTACATTTACCCTTTTGTTTGAGTTTGGTGACCCTAGTCATTTTTGGTTGGACATGATCTTGCTTAAGCTGTGGTGTTAGGTTGGACTCAGCAGTTGATTTTGGTCTTTAATTCGCTTTGTTGAAATGATCTCATGTGATGATAGACAGTTGCAAAGGTCTTGTGAAACTTTGTCCTGGACTGGAAACCAGGGGCATTGTTATTTCCTTGTAGATGTATGAGATTTGTATTCCCACATTTACATGTCTGGAATGCCATGGACTTGTAAAGAATGATCATGGAAGATGGTGATCTTGTTACGCATCGATCCTCTTGTCATTACCTCCACTCTATAACGGTGGCGGGGTCAAGTATCCTGGTCTAGATAACAACTCCTTGTTGGCAAATTGAGTGTATAGATTATATGTTCTCTCTGAAAAATGAATGGCCGTAGCATCATGCATATGCATGTATGTTTACATTAATGTTTTCCAAAGATCTTTTAACACAATTCTATCTAAACTTATTTGAACTTATTCACTGTGTGATACGGCCTATGTTCCACGAAAGTACTGAAACTGCATGATGTTAGTCAAGGGACCTGCAGGTTCATTGCAGTTGCTTGTAGCCATGCCTATATCTTAAGAAATCTAATGGTGGAACCCCAATTCCTTTTAATGACTGTGTTGGCCAAGCTGGGCCATTTATGTGGTAGTTGTTTAATACTGGGAAAGTTACAGGGAAGAGACAGTAGACAGGAACATGACAGATGTACGAGGATTCCATTCATCATGCTTGGGTATCCAAGAATGCTAGAGTAGCCAGCATTTCTCCAGCACAGAAAGCCTGGCAAGCTGGCACTCTGCAGTTGTTGAATAGTTTGTGACCCTCGTTTCTTCGCTCACAAACAATCAGTTTCAGCTACATATATGTCGAGTCACAAGCCGGTAACAGGTACTTCTTGCTCAATATCAATTTTTGACATTGAATAAGTTTGGTTGTCTGCAGTTATTTCAACTATCCTAGGCAGTAATGTGATTCTTGAACTTTGAGAGATCTTAGTAATGCTTAATGGTACTTAGGAATGGTTTTCAAGTTTGTGTTTGGGATAATGTACACAATACAATCTATTTCCCCCCCCCCTGCTTTCCTTCCTTTGCTCAGAAATGTTTAGTCTTCTTCTTCTAAGCTTGAAACAGAGGAGCAACAAATTAGATGTCTAAATTCAGAAGGTTTATGTACCATGATTTAATGTACCATGATTCATCCTCCTGTCCTTGTTACGTGAGCAAATATCTGGTCTAGTATGCAGTGCTGTCGAACTCGTCCAAGCATGGTAAAGCACGGTGCAGTTGCAGCTTGCTGTAAAATCTAAAACCTGTTGGAAAGTTGGTTGCTTTCTCTCTGCATGGTGGAGGATGAGGTTCACTCAACTGCCTAGCCCTGGGTTAACTTATGGTAGCCATGACTGCAGTTGAGAGGACATGATACGAGATAAGAAGGAATTGTCTTGTGTCTCCCTCCAAAAATCTTGATGTTGACGACGGCAAGAAATTGGCTTTGTCAATACTCTGGAAGGCCCTTGTAGTCCCAGCAGGACAGGGACACACCCGATTGTCCAAGATTTTCGTTCATTTAATAGGCTTAAGAGTTGTCTTACTTTCTATTTACTTTGGCTTATTATGGTCTTCCTTCGGCAGCTGCAGAAAGAAACAAGAGCTCAAGACAGCGATGCTGCCCTAAGCCGGACGCCAACAGAATAACAATTTCCAGTTGTAACAAGGTGTGGCAAGTGGACTTAACTCTCACTCTCTCTTCTCTTTAGGTTCGTATTATCTGCTTCTGCAACCTATCCTCTACTAGAATTACCTTCCTTTTTGACATTGTTGAACTATCCTTTATAAGTTTCGATCTGTTGAATTGCAGGGAACGTATAAGCGGTAACCAAACGACACAAACGCACACCGTAAAACGCACAAATGCAATTCAACGACATCAACACATGCTCCGTGGCCCGTGCACTCCCTCAACACAACAGGTAACAATACTTCATACTTGCAATGTGTCAGAGCGTAGGAATTTTTGGTGAACTGCCCAACCAATCTATCGTTGGGAGTGGTTTAGGTATATATTAAATGGCAAAGACAGATGGACGTGTTTATGGTGACTTTCATTGTCTCTCCAGTGGGTTTGTCTTAGTTGGACACGATGGAAAAAGTGGTCCTGTAGAGTTTTTGGGGCTTCTGTGACCACTTTTTTCCCCTTATAACAGCAGGCCAAGACCGTGACTAGTCTTTGTGGCAATGGGGTCGTTTCCTGTTTTCGGATAGACTGTATCCTTATTTCGGCAGGATATGGGGAACAATCAAGGATTTGGACATGTTTTACAACCAGTAGTAGTACCAAGTACACTCGAGAAAACCTAACCCATTGGTCACATGATGCAGTTATAACTTATATAGCCTGTAACGTAGTTTTGTCTCTTATGTAGGTGCTGATCCAACCTAGCCTCACGAGCTCGATCTCCCCTCCTTTCTGGAAATGGACCTTGTTTCCCAATGTTGCTGGGTTTTCTTAGAGGAAGAGCTTCGTTGGCTGGATTTTGTGCTATAAGTGGTTTGTGTGTGCCACATGTGTATGTTACCATATTGGTTACTTTTATTGTGTGGTTGTCGTTCGTTTGTATAATGCGATCATTTCTGGTCTATTAACTTCCTTCTTCACAAGTTCATATTACTCTGTTTGTTAGATCGCATCATCTAAACCAATCACAAAAGCCTGATTTGTATAGTTGGACATGGATGGAATTGGAGTCTTCTTCACCTTTCATATTTGGATATTATTTATGTTTTACGACATTTAGGATATTATCTTGTGAGTTATTTGACATTTTTGCGGTAAGGTTAATTAGGAGTTGTTGATAGGAATTATTCGGGTTATACTGTAAATTAGAAATACAGAATGACCTAAATCGAAGTTTTCTCTTCCTCTTCCTCACTCTCGGCCGAACCCTCTCTCTCCCTCTGCAACTCGGTCAGAGCCAGACTTTCCCCCTTCTTTCCCAAGTCTCGCCTTCTAATCCCTAATTCTATCCCCAAATCTCCTTCAACTCATAGTATCTATATTTGTTCCCAATTCTTTGATCCGAGCACCGAGACCCTAGATTCGAGTTTCCATCATACATATGAGTTGAGTTCTCGTATTGCAGGAAAGCTCCTAACAGGAGCGACAGAAGCAAGTTCCAAGGTGGGAATTGAGGTTCCATTTTTCCTTTGTCATAAGGATATGAGTGGTGAAGAATTGGATTGCTATGGCATCGAGTGCTTTTTCAGCTCAGTGTTTGTTTGTGCCTTTTTCTACGGGCTTTACCTTTTACCCTTTGATTCAGAACCCACTGAGCCCTAAAGGCCTTGGTGGGCCACACAACCCGCTTTGTCCTGCTGGGACCATAAAGGGCCCAATATGGCCCTAGATTGAAAGAAACGAATGTAAGTGCATGGCTTCTACCTAGACTTACATTGCATTAGGGACCATTTATATCTTTGCGGAGTTGGCCTTTTTGATGGAGGGAACAGTCGACATTAGAAACCAACGAGGAAGAACACTAGAGAAGGGCATATAATATGCAATCACAATAAGTAATGAACATGTTTTTTTTTAGATTGTTAGCATCATTAACAAATGAGTTACTTTGATTTGTATCCTTCTTGCATAACATTGCTTTAAAACAATTTTGGAGATCAATAAATTTATATTTTCGGTGTCGATTCCATAATGTTTGGTTTGAGTTTGTTACTAATATATGGTTCTAGTTGCTGGTCACCTGAACACTTTTGATTGTCGAAAGGGTCCTCCAAATTTTAGAACCAGGCTAGGTTTCGCACCTAGTAACGTGAAGCTTATAACATCCTATCTTTTTTCGAGCAGTTTCTCACCTGATAACATATTATCGGTCGAAATTTTAGAACCAGGGAAAGAAATTTGTGATTGATTGAATTTATCGAGAATCACCAACTATTTTTTAGCATTCTGAATTAATAAATTAATTTAAAACGATGATCATGATACATCTAAATTTCGATATTGCCTCGTATCCTCCGTGAAACAATATTGAACAAATGTAAAACAAGTGAATGATTGTGAGTATGGCATGAGGCATGCCTAGACTTCATGAATCATGATCACAACTCATCATATCCTCAAATCTGTCCATGATTTAGGAGAAGAAAACTGAAGAAATGTGAATGATAAGTGGTGGATATGACATGAATGCTCTGAAACTCACAACTAGCTAGTTAGTGGAGGCATGTCCAAACTATAATGATTGAACGAAATGCCTTGAGCTTTGTAATGACGAGTTATTAATTAGAAGATGATTAAGCTTTGATCTAATATAATACAAACAAAATCCTCATTAATCATTCCTTGAGAAAATTAGACATAGTTTAGCCTACTTGGGACAAATCTTTAGTGGTACAAACAAAATGCTATCAAACAAAGGTAAGGAGTAATGCTTTGGGTTTTAGCTTTTCGTCCGACATAAAAGCCACCATATGCAATTGATGCCCCATCAACTCGTCCTTATTATGTTAGAACGGGGAAACAACACCATTTGATGATGTTAGATGATTCCTTTAGGGTATCTAGCTCATCTCCACTCAATAATCTTGAATTGGCTTCATTTCGAGAGGAGCTACTCGATTATATACAGTGCTCACAACCCTTTTGTGAGAACATGCTCGTAAAGCCAGTGCTTTACTGGCTGGTTGAGCATCATCAGGCGTTTCATGTCTGTTGCATGAATATGGTGGCAATTAAACTGCCATCGCGTCCATCCAACAACGACGGAGGGTCCATCACTCGTTCCCGTCGATGCCCAACCGCTCCGACCTCGTTCTCGCGATTCGGGATGTGAAGAGGATAGCAAAAAGTGAAAGAAAGTTAAAGAGAGAAAAAGAAAACAACTAATCAAAGAGGGTTCTTTACCTTTTTATCAAGTTACATAATGCAAAAAGAAGGTGATGGCATGTGTTGTTGAGCCCACACCACTTAGATTGGTCCACAATATTGTCCCCCTTCCTCTCACGTGCTTCGACCTTTTCTTTGCACTCTTTTTTCTTTCACTTTGAGATCAATATGCATATTTACTTGCATATCAATGGTGGAAAGAGGAGTGACTATCGATTCGTTGTAGTGCCATATGCTATGCTTGCCATTTAGCTTCGTTTGTGGATGAAATCATTCCTTTCCTTTCCACGCATGTCATCGCACAACAGAAAGAGAAAGAGCCCAAATTGTGAAGATGGAGATGTTGTTGTAGGATCTCTTTGCCTCTAGCAACAAGCTACTTAAGCAACCAACTCAGCATCTTCGGAGCAAAAAAGTTGGGTAAGGAGAGTAATGACTCTATACTTTATGATAACACGATTTTCTGTAATCACGCAAGGTAAAGAGATCACATTAAGAACTTATATGAATACTACGTAATGACTGTTGCGTTTTACGTATCACAAGAAGCTAGTTTTAAACATACAGTGCATGGTGTTGAGTCATTTGGCAGCTAATTTTTAGATATTGAAAACTTTGTTGCGTGAATATTACACGTGCAGGAGATAGATATGAAGATAGGCTTGAGCACTCAAACCATCCCCACTACTTTTTTTTTTTTGCAGATGCTGATTACTACACGAATTATTCTCATTGATTGGGCTTAAGAGAATCATATATCACGATTATAGAAAGAATTGGCAATTTGGCATCCTTCTTTATTATCAGTCATTCCAATTTTATAGGTGTAGAATTCATATTCATATCTTCACAAGACGATTTTTTTCTCGAAATGTAGCTTTTCCCCCTCCACCCAAGCCAGAAACCAGAAGGGGCTAGCATTAAGAACGGGGATTATCATAATTGCATGTACTTATCTAAAAGTAGCATCGAGTCCATGCATCTTAAGCACTCTTTTTCCCCCTTTCATAATGTGAGTTCTTAATCCGATCTTCCAAAGTTCACTTTTTAAGCAAAACCTCATTTCCCTAATTAAGATAATGATGCCAATTGCCACATGAATTGCTTCAAATGAGTTGTAGAAAAGGAAAGACTACAAAGTACAAACTATGCAGGCAGCGTGCATCTTGAAAGTGTGGATCTATAAACCATACTTAATAACTATATTTAATTAATTACACACTTAATTAATCAATCAATGTAACAACAATAAATCAGGAGTCCATGGCATCCGATGGAACTCATTAAGCAGAAACGGCCAAGACAAAAAAAAAAAAAAAAACTACAGTTAATTATTTTAATTAATTTTTAACCAACATTTTCAAAGTAGTGTGTTCCATAGAATCATTTGACTGGCTTAATTAAGGCTGTTGTTCTGTACTAAAAGTACGAGAGCGGATCTGGTGACTAAGAGGGGGTGCTTAGTCACTTGGCTAAGCCCCCCTCAACCCTTGGATCAATCTAATGGTGTAGATAATGGAAGGACTATTTTATTAATAAGAAGGGCAATCCTGGAATTAGAAAAAATTCAATATTTTTTTTTTCTCCACCTTCTCTTCTGCGCTGCCAGCCACGGGAGAGATAGAAAGACGAAGGCGACGATGGAAAAGAGGCGACCGGCGGCGACGATGAAGAGAGAGAAAGGAGACCTCGACCACGACGGCGATAGCGACGGCGACGGCGACGATGGAAAGAGGGAAAGGAGATCGCGACGGAGGCGAAGGCGTTGAAGAGAGAGAAAAACAGATCTGGTCTTCATCATCGGAAAACAGAGGAGAGAGAGGCAATGGCGGAGAGAGAGCGTCGGCGACAATGGAGGAGAGAGAGGCGGCGCGACGATGGAGAGAGTGAGAGAGAGAGGTTGCGATGGCAGTAGATTGAATCAGCGGCGGCATCGGTGGAGAGAGAGTCGACGGCGGCGGCAGCGGTGGAGAGAGATCGTATCGTCGTCTGAAGGAAGAACAGTGATTTGTATAGTTTGTATGTTTTGTAACATTAGTTTGTATTGTTAGTATTTTTGTACAAAATGTCAGTATGGTTTGTATGTTTTTCTTTGACAGTTTGTACTCTTAGTATGTTTTTCTTTGACAGTTTGTACTCTTAGTATGTTTTTCTTTGACAGTTTGTACTCTTAGTATGTTTTGCTATTATTATTAGTATGTTTCGCTTTGTATTGTAAGTACTAATAATTTGTATACTTTATATGTATTGATTTGTGATGCAAAAAACATTACAAACATGGTTGACAAAAATGACAAACATGTGGACAAAAATAACAAACATTACAAACAATACAAAAGAAACCAACAAACATTACAAACATTACAAAAGAAACAGTACAAAGCATACTAAACGTACAAAATATCACTACTAACAATACAGATTGATAAACTTGTATTACAAACAAATGAATACAAAGTATACAAATCTTAACATAAAAGTATACAAACTAGAGCAACAAAAATTACAAATTACAATATATACAAAATAGTCATACAAAGATTACAAACAATACAAAAGAAACCAACAAACATTACAAACATTACAAAGCGTACAAACATTACAAAATAACTCGACAAACAGTACAAAACATACTAAACGTACAAAATATCACTACTTACAATACAGATTGATAAACTTGTATTACAAACAAATGAATACAAAGTATACAAATCTTAACATAAAAGTATACAAACTAGAGCAACAAAAATTACAAATTACAATATATACAAAATAGTCATACAAAGATTACAAACAATACAAAAGAAACCAACAAACATTACAAAATAACAAAGCGTACAAACATTACAAAATAACCCGACAAACAGTACAAAGCATACTAAACGTACAAAACAATACAAAACATACAAACAGTACAAATCATAACATAAAGTATACAAACTGGAATGATGAAATTACGAAATCGTCGCCGCCAACAAATTGGCGATGTCGGTGTCTCTCTCCTCCTCAACCGCCGCTGCCTCTCTCTCCTCCACGGTCGTCGTCCCTCTCGTCTTCTCTTGTCGTCGTTGTTCCTCGCCGCCGCCGTCGTTCCTCGCCGTCGTCGTCGTTGTTCCTCGCCGCCACCGCCGTCTCTCTCTCTTCTCCTCTACCGCCGCCGCTCTCTCTCCTCTACGGTCGCCATCGCCTCTCTCTCTTCTCCTCTACCTCCGCCTCTCTCTCTCTCCCCCGAACACAGAACGCCATCGACCCGCCGTCGTCCTTCACCGTCGTCGTCCCTGGCCACCGTCGTCCTTCGCCGCCGTCGTCCATGGCCGCCGCCGTCTCTGTGGATTCATCTCCGCGTGCGACAAACAGGTGAGGGAAGGACTCTTTTTTTTTTTTTTACAAAATTAAAATGTATAATTACCATGTTGTCCTTCCTCAAAATAAATTAATTATAACCTTAGGATTTTAATGAGCATGGAAGGCTGAGATTAACTTAGCCAAGTGACTAAGGGTACCCCTTAGTCACCTGATCTTAACCCCTAAAAGTACACTCAGCTTTATATATACGTGGCATGTGCTGTACGAGATAACTAAAGAAGACCACAGTTTCACCGTTGAACTCCGGCAAGCCTTTCCCCGTCCGGCGAAGCTGAACGGCGACGGTAAAAGGCGGTGCACCGAGTCTTACCGTGCGCCCGCCCACAGACTAGTAAACCCCAGAATGCAAAAACAGTAGCTTTATACTAAAAAGTAAAAACTCCCCTGCCCTGGCCATTTTCCACTATCAAACCACTTCCACTCCCCATTTCTTTCTTCCCTTCCTTCTGGTAGCTAGCGGATTCACAGAAACGAGCCATGAAAATAAGCTAATAGCACGAAAGCTTCTCTTACAGATTCCCCATTTTGACCCATCATCAAAGTTCCAAAACTCCAAAAACCCAGTACAACCCTCGCACCATTGCCATTTTCAAGTAAGTTTGGCATCTCTCTGTTTTAAAAAAAAATCCCCCGAGTGAAGACAGAAATGGGGAGCCAGCGAGTTCAATTGATTACTATATATGTTTCGATTGTAAATCAAACTCTCGTTGCTCTCTCTCAGCCTTCCTCTAGCCTCGATTCCTCGTCGTTTTTCTCCCTTTTCGCTGCTGTCTCTGTCTCACTCTTCCACACTCTGTTTTACCCCCTTTTTTTAATTTTTTTTTTTTGCTTTCTTCTTAAGCTTGTCTCTTCACGCAGCTCGAGATTCTTCCATTTGTTTAACAAAGAAAGATCCTTTCTCTATCTCCTTCTTCGTCTTCTTCAATTGGGTTCGTTTTAAACCGCAAAGTAATCGAGTTTGAATAAACAAAGAGTGAGAGCAAAACAGACCTTGCTGGCTGTGGAGGAACTAGAAAGCCTATTTGTTTCTGCGGTGGTGATTTTCTTTTCTTAATCAGTTTTAATTTCTTTTATTTTTGGGGTTCTATAAGTTTCCCGCTCTTTGTAAATACCGAGGTTACTTACTTACCGCCAATCTCTTTTTCCTTTTCTCTCCTGCTGCTGCTGCTCTGCTGCCTCCCTTTGCCCTCTCTTCATTTCCCTCGCCATTTTTGTTTTCTTCTGATAATTAGAGACCGCTGTCATTTCTTACTCTTGACCTCCGATTCCAGGGTTTCTGCAATAAGTAATTGATTCGAAAATTTGGATTGATCAGTCGGGGAAGGAAGGAAGGAAGGAAGAAGATGAACACGAGAGTTCGCTCTGCTCTTCAGGGCTTGAAAGCTCCGTTGCACCCTGATAATACCAATGAGAATAACAATAAGAACCACAAAGTAAGCAATGAACTGTTCTTGCCCTGTTCCATTGTCACTTTTTTCTTTCTTTCTTTGTCATTCTCTTCTTGCTCTGTTTTCCGTTTGCTAAGTGATCGATTGGTTTCTGGGGAAATTTTGTGAGATGGGTTCCTTTGATTTTCTGCAATGCCCACTTTTGATAAAGAGTGAAGGAATGAAGGGGTTGGTTCCTTTTACTTTAAAACCTGAGAAAGGATTGATCTTTAGATCCAATCCTCCATTGGGGCTTCCTTTTCCTTTTACCACTCTTCTCAAGGAAAGAATATGCTTTTTACATTAATGTTTCCTGCAATTCCACGCTGGATTTAATGCTTCATTCCCTTATAGTCAGATTACTGACACCCATGTTGAAAATTGGCATAGAAGGAGAAAATGCAGAGCCACGGAGGAGGAATAAGAGCAATTGCTGCTCTGAAATCAGCAGCCATTACCAACAGGCGTAAATTGAACAGGGAAAGGAAATTGGCATTGCTAGAAGATGTAAGTAAAAAAAGGAATCAAATTCCTAACTTCCAAGTTTCAAGTTCAGTTATTCCCCCAAAGAGTTCTCCAATTTGAGTTTTTTTGCAGGTTGATAAGTTAAAGAAGAAGCTTAGACACGAGGAGAATGTACACAGAGCATTGGAGAGAGCTTTCACTAGACCTCTTGGAGCTCTCCCTCGCTTGCCTCCTTATCTCCCTCCTTATGTCAGTATCTCAACTCTTTCCTTCCAAAATTTGATTATGAAAATTGCAGCTGAGATCAAACATTGGTTTTTCCTCCTTCTTTCAGACATTGGAGCTGCTTGCTGAAGTGGCTGTCCTAGAAGAAGAAGTAGTTAGGCTAGAAGAACAAGTTGTGAACTTTAGACAAGGCCTCTACCAAGAAGCTGTCTACAACAACAGCAACTCCTCTAAGAACTGCAATAATGATGGAGTTTCTGATCAGCAACAACAGCAGCAACCACCTTGTTGTTCTTCTTCTAGTACAAGAACACCAGCAAGACATTCGAGATCAAAGTCAGTCTCGTCGACCCACGAACTCATCAATTCATCACCATTTGGATCAGCAGCTAAACAACAGCAGCAGCCTTCTCTTGCTAGAAGTACCTCAAGTAGAAAGCTCTTGTCAAATGAGAGTCCAGTAATAGGTGATCAATCAAGACAAAGAGGGCAAGGCTCTAACAAGGTGATTTCATCCTCTCCATATGACGAAAGAGGGAAGGAGAATCGGTCATGGAGTAATTCATCGAAGGAGAAACAAACTCCTGAGAAGAGAAATGGCAAAGCTGCAGCCCCTCGTAAGAGACTGTTCGATAACAGGCGGATATCAGAAGATAAAGGCTCAGTTGTTCCCTCAAAGTCAATGGTAGGCATATACTGTTTGTTTTAAGCCAACACAAAAATTCTCCTAGCTTTCAATTGGGTGAAGCTCATTGGTAAACAAACCTTCATTATGCAAGCTCATTGTTAGTTCTGTTTTGTTTCCATAAGGTGGAATGCAAGTTAGCAGAAGAAGAAGCGACTTCATCTTCTGGTTTCTTGGATGAGGTTCTTGAAGCTAACAAGCTATCCGAGGATATGGTGAAGTGCCTATCCACCATTTTCATGAGGATGAGAACATCGAAAGACAAGGCAGCGGCAAACATGGTCACCAGTCTAGAAAGTGAATGTGGTTGGGACGCTTATTACCACGGTGAAAGTAGTAGAGATAACACTGTTGGTCCATACAGAGATATGTGTGCAATTGAAGCTAGCTCAATCGATCTCGACCGGGCAACAACAGTTGTGTTCTTGTTACATAGACTGAAGTATGTCTCTAATCAGAAATCCATCTTTGTTTATGTTAAAAATCCAGTCAAGTTCTGCCATGCTGAAGGGGGTGAGTATCAACAAGGGCTGACATTGTCACATTTGCAATACTTACAAATATGTCACCTCTTAACATCCAATAGCTGAGATCGGCTTGCCAATGGTTTCAGCCCGTGATGTTCAGCATGTTAATCAGATAGGGTTGAGTTCAATGAATTGAACGACTGTTCAGAGACATGATCAAATGCTTGCTTGCTTTTTAGGTTTCTGATGGAGAAACTTGGGAGTGTGAATTTGGAAAGGCTTACTCACCAGCAAAAGCTTGCTTTCTGGATAAACATATACAACTCTTGTATGATGAATGTGAGTCTTTCTAATTCCTTGTTAGGATACTAACTATTGAATTATGACGAATAAGTTCTTATTTTGACTTCTCTGATTTGCAGGCCGTTTTGGAGCATGGGGTGCCTGAGACGCCTGAAATGGTTGTGGCACTAATGCAAAAGGTAACTAACTACATCATCACATCAGTCAAGTTGATCATGTTTAAGACAGTGGGTTTGGACTCAAAGTCGTGATTAAATTGCGAACTAATCGCAGGCAACGATAACAGTGGGGGGTCGTCTGCTCAATGCCATCACAATTGAACATTTCATATTGCGGCTTCCTTACCACTTGAAATTTGTAAGTTCTCATCATATCCAGCTCAAAGGAGAAAAGAGGGGCAATTACTAATTACCAATCTGCCAATGTAGACATGCGAAAAGGTGTCGAAGAACGAAGAGATGAAGGCACGAAACAGCTTCGGATTAGAGTGGTCGGAACCTTTGGTCACCTTTGCACTCTCCTGTGGAAGCTGGTCCTCCCCTGCTGTAAGTACCTTTTTCACTCTCTCGAAGAAAAGGAACATGCACAAAACTTGTAACACAAGCAAGCTATAGCGAGTACTATTCGACGACAAGCATTCTTATCAAACCCACCAAACAAATGCAGGTGCGGGTATACACGGCATCAGGCGTGGAAGAGGAACTAGAGGCAGCAAAGAGAGACTACCTGTGGGCAGCAGTTGGGATATCAAAGACAGAGAAGAAGCTGATGATACCAAAGCTACTGGACTGGTATCTGCTGGACTTTGCCAAGGACATGGACTCGTTGGTGGACTGGGTTTGCCTGCAGCTGCCCAATGGGCTGAGGGATGAAGCAGTGAGGTGCATTGGAAGAAAGGGGAGAGAGCCTTTGTCACATTTGGTTCAGGTCATGCCTTATGATTTCAGCTTCAGGTTTCTTCTGCAGAGGAATAATGGTTTTTGATAGGGAATTGGGTACAGGGGAAAATAAATGGATACTAGATATAAAAAAAGATGGGCTTGGTTTTTGGTTTCTTTCTCTTTGGGTTGGGCTTCTTGTGGGTTGGTTGTGATTATTCTATAATGGGTTTCTAATGTTTTGCAAAGTATTTTTGGTTTTTGATTAGTATTTTTTTTTTGTTCCACTGTTTTGTTTCTCTAAGCAAGGAAAGAAAAAGAAATGAAAACATGAGGGACTTGGAAAGAATGGAAATGGGGCAATGGGCTGATTGGTTTTGGGGTTTCATTGTGAGAAAAAGGGTTTGGTTGGTGACTGTTTAAACACTCTCTCAAGTGAATAAAATATTTCCTACAAGTGTTTAGCATTACATTTCTATATTTTTATGTACCTTGTTGCTACAAGTTGAGCATAAGAAATTATTGATATTGCATTGATAGAGATCGTAACAAGATAGTCCGTTTAATGGCCAGAAAGACCCTCTCGTAGTACCCTTGTTTTTGCTTCTTGCATTTCCTAGGTTTTGTACTTATAATGAAAGAAGAGAGACGGATAATGTTGAGATGTAATGGCAAAATAATAATGGACCAAACGACCCAAAAGAACAAGAAAATCCGCAGAACACAACTTTCAAGAAACACCAAAACCGCAAAAACCACGTGTGTGCAGCCATCCACATCACAGGCATAAAACACAAATCCAGCACTAATAGCCCTCACAAGTAAATCACCAGAGCAGCCCCTTGTCAGTAAGATACAGGAAGAACAAACTATCTTATGTATAGTACATTTTATACATGCAACTCTAAAGCCTACAAGGAAAGCACAAACCCAAAGGCATACATTCAACAATCAACAGCAAAATTGCTATCTCAATTACAATGCCAGGGGTCGCCCGATGATCGCACGAATAGGATGGGATGGCGCAGAGGAAATGATCATATCAAGATATATAGAGAAAACGGCGAGGAAGAATTACAACAAACCGAATGAATGATAACATGTACACCCAACAAAGCGGGGTTGGCAGCTCGCTCCTGCTTTGGGAGCAGGAGATTTGCCTGAAAGATGACCTAAAGGTCAGCGGATGAGACAATGATGCCTGCCAGAGGTCGAATTCTTAGCCAAATGGCGAGGGAACGGGCCCCGCAACAGCGTCCGATCTCTTGATGCTGCCCATGCCGCAGATAATGCATCCTGGAGAAGAGAGCGCGGAGAATTTGGCACCACAAAGATCACAGACATCATACCCGATTGTCGAAAGACGGCCTAGAGTGGCAGCGCAGAACTGGGAAGGATCTTCGAGAGGGTCGATGGACTTGTCGGATGAGCCCCTCTGGACACACATGTCGACGAGGCTCCTCAGTTCGTCTTGCTTGGCCTGGGGAGCTTTCGAGAGCAGGAGCTCCAGCATCTGTTTTGCGTAGGCGAAATTCTGGACTTCCATGTTCCTCTTGATCGCCGTTCGTATGCAGTTTATTCGGTGCTTTGCAAGAAGAGGCAGGGAGCCCAGGTGTCGTGCGAGCCTAGCCATTTCGTCCTTTGCACTCAGCACGTTTGGTCCTTGTACCTTCTGCAGCCGTGTGATTTCCTGTTCCCAACAAATAAATGATTGTTTGTCAGCATTCTTTTTAATCTTGGAATGGAGCAAAACGGATGACATCACGGGAAAAATCGTAGCGAGTGTTTGTTTTGGCTAAAACATAACTTAACTAGGATGGCTTAAAAGCTAAAACGGAGTGCAAACTGAAGTTAGTAGTTGCTCGCAGCTGTATCAGTGAACTGACGGCAACCAGAGTACAGATTTCAACTATGGAAACATCAGTCAATCTTATCTCAGTTCAAAGAGGATGACCGACCGCAAAATCTACGATTTGATGTAGCCTAATAGAAGGTATTCCAATTTTAGTAGTAGTGGTGGTGTAATGTTTTAGCTTCCAATTACCTGAAGCAGCGTAACTGCTATCTTATACTGAGCGCAGATA
Source organism: Linum tenue (assembly GCA_946122785.1). Taxonomy (NCBI): domain Eukaryota; kingdom Viridiplantae; phylum Streptophyta; class Magnoliopsida; order Malpighiales; family Linaceae; genus Linum; species Linum tenue. The sequence goes on from CAMGYJ010000010.1 coordinate 44,681,840, forward strand.
GTTGCTTGGGCTTTGACATCAGCTCCACGAGAGAAATCCTTGGCCAAAGCCAAGAAAGCTTCGTCAAAGCATGACAATGCATCAGGAAGCTGATTCTGCTCGAGGTGAGCAAGCCCAGTCTTGAAACACATAGAAGCAGCTGCTCCACGGGGAACCTATAATCAAACAAGCCAAAGAAGCAGCAAAACTCCAACAAGGTTAGATTTCAAATTGGAATTCGAAATGCAAAGCTCCCCCACAATTCCAACTTTTGAAAATATATATTCTTTCCCATAATACGGAAATTCATGCATTTCTTAATTATTAAACGTGCTATAATACGGAAATTGTTTTATTGCTAAATACTATTTCATTTGCGTCACTTCAACTATTTTCCTATAAAAAAATCCCCCGAGTCCCTGACCAAACATATTTTCCCTATACCTACAAAAAAAAAAAAAAAAAAGGGAAGAAACCCACTCATCTTTTCAAGCAAAAGCTATAACAAGCACACCCAACAGACTAAAAGCATTTCACCTGTCCAGGACGCACAGATGATGGTGGAGGAGGTCCTGGAGATTTCCCAGGGTCATCAGTATTTGGAACTCCAAGCACACTGAGATCAAGAGGCTGTGAAGAGATTGGTGGCTGAGAAGGCTGAACAATGTGGGGCTGAGTGGGGAAAGCAGCCTGTCCAGTAGCTTGTGGTAGGATGGATGCCTGAGCAGAGACTTGAGGTGGCACACCGCCATCAGGAAGTCCAAATGAATCAATAGGGAACGCTTGTTGTTGAGCGGCTGGAGGAGGAACACCGCCGCCAGGAAGGCCAATATCAGCAGCTACAGGAGCACCAATTGGAGTAGGTGCCATTTTCGCATCACCTTCTGTTCTTTGATCCATCTTTGAAAGGAAGGTACCTGGAGGGGGCAGGGTCTTTGCAACTTGAACGGAAGAAATCGTGTTTTCAAAGAAGTCTTCTGGGATGGGTCGAGGTGCTGGAATTGCAGCACCTCCAACCACAGGAGCTGGTTGTTGTGATGCTGGTTGGATAAAGGAAACTGGACCGAACAAATCCATAGGTGCTGAAACTCCAACTGCTGCTGCAGCTGAAGGAGGAGGCTGTGATAAGATCTGGCCAAGGTCCTGAGAGCCACCTGACGACCTTGCCCTTGGCGTAGGGCCTAATAATGCTTCACCAAGTTTAAGCTGTTTAGTGGCTTCTTTGATTTTATTGACATCTACTGTGGCAGAAGAAATTGGTTTATCTCTTATCCTAATTTGGATCTTCTTGGTTTTCGAAGCTCCTTCTTCATCACTGCTGCTACCATCACCAGCTGCACCACCATACATCGTCTTCTTGAATTCCTCTTCAGCTTTGGCTTGTTCAGCAGATGATGTACCAGCTGCATTTTGCCTTGACAGAGCTTCCAGGCCGTTAAAGGAACCACCATTCGGATTAGTACCGGTTAGTCCCTTTGCATTTCCAGAGATGGATTTGGCTAAGGAATCTGGAATTCCATTGTTCAGCTTATTGTCAGCTGAAGGGATAAGAGCTTTGACTAAGCTATCTTCTCTCACTTCCACAACGTTTCCTCTTCCTTTAATGGAACCTAGATAAACACCAATATGATCAACGATAATGTGAGGGATTGTTCCCTCGTCGGTCCTCATATATGGCATCACTTCTCCAGCAAGCTCCCACTGAGGAATGCTCTTCAAGTTAGTAGGAGTCTTGATTTCCCAGTTGCCACCACCCCATTCGGGTCCTTTCGGAACCATGCTCTCAGCAGCAAAGTTTGCGAAAATGCCTTGTGTCCATCCGGTAGACCTAACTCTCAAAATCCTTTCACAGTATCGCCTCAACTCTGGATCCACACTTTCTTCTTCCAGTTTTTGGGCAAGACGCCGCATAGCACTAGGGTTAAGGTGGCATATGAATAAATCTAGCAAGCTTTCATAGTCTGCAATGACTTCAAAAGTTTCTTTGGCGCTATCGAATTGACCGTATCTGAAATTTGGAATTTAGTTAATATCACAAAATTTAAAAATAACTTGGACCCATCACTATATAAGACAAGCACAACTTCATCAAGCATCAGAACTCAAAAGAATCCAAATTCGCAAACATGCTCACATCAGCATAGATTTGGGTACGGAATTGTTTCTGGACATTAGGAAGTGGGAAATTGGGTGTGGTTTGTAACGAAAATTTATGGGCAAAAGGGGATGGGAGGTGAAAAACAGGTGTAAGCTCCCCCATACTCCCAAATAACCAAATATGTAACTTTCTGACATTAACCCTCAATTTTCCTCCCCTTTTTTCACATCCTCTCCAACAAGGGGCAAGTCTGGATACACAAAAGATCAGACTAATCATCAGAAGCTTCTATTATCTCAATTAATTGTAATCCAATCAAATGACTATTCATAGAAAATGCTCCATCACCAAGGTAACAATCAATAGAAATTGCAACATATAGCAGGCTGTCATTATTCCACTCAGACAAATCTGAAATCTCCAAAATAACGAACATCATAAGCTTACATTTAACAACCCACGTGTGATTATACAAAGCAAGCCAACCAAATAATTAAATAGATAACACAGACAGTCATATGCAAGAATGAGGTCCCAAAACAAAAAGAAATCATGAGTTGCTGAGTGCACTACTATTGAACATCTAATCTTTGTGTACCTTATACATGCATATCCCAATTGTCGAAACCGGTGGAACAAATGTGACGTTGGAGGACATTTAGGATAATCTCTGGACCGCAAGAACTCATCTTTGAGAACAGACAATGCTGTTGAAAAACGAAGAGCTTTGATAGCATAGATACAGCGCAAGACCTGAGTTTTTTAGGCAATATGGTGAAGCATTAGATGGGAAAACAAGCAAATCCGATTAAAGTGAACAAGCGAACTTCCACTCACCTGCGTAAACTGAGGACCTGCTTGAGATAACGACACTGCAAGATCTCCACAAACTGGAGGACCCCTAGCAAGAATGTCCAGTGCCCTTGGTGTAATCCGCAAGCTGTCAAACCTTCACTCAGACAACAATTTGGAGGCTCAAGATATCAGTATACCGCAATGACAGGATTCAATAGAAAATACAAAGAGAAAAAACAAGATTGCAGCCCTATACTGAAAATTTTAGGGAACTTGAAGTATAATCGCTAAACAATTCAATTTCCTCAGTAAGGGACAGTTAACCTTGAAGTTATCTGGTAAAGTGTTTCTGACAGGTCAAGCTTCTGCTCAAAAGTTTGTTGCATGGTGGCAAATCCAATAAGAAGAGGCTCAAGAAGCCCAACCAAACAGCTTCTAATCTCAATCCCTTTCTTTTGTCTAGGATTTATATCTGTAGGGTTGGCGAGTAGCAATCGATCATTCAATGCACCAACCAGAGCTGCATAAAAAGAAACAAATGGTGTTATTAAACATGAAAATATCTTGGTCTTGAGTTTGTAAGACATGCCCATTCAAAAGAAAAAAATTGCACCTGCATAAGGCATGCTAATGGAGGCAACGGTCCTTACTATTCCGTCCCATCCAAGCATACTGACAGCAGTAGTAGTGGAAAAAAGAAGTGCAGGGCCAACCCACAAAAGGGATCTAAAGTTCACAGAGAGTTAAGCAAAACTTGAGTAATTTTCTTTCTTATAGGTGATGTTTGTTCCAAGTTTGAACTCGGAATAGGTTCCCAGTTACCATTATGTCAAACCCTTGGAGATCTGTTAGTAAACATGTTAAACTGCTGAAACCAAGAAATGATATTAACAAAAAACACAAGTTCCAAAACGTTGTTGTCAGGATATTGGAGGAAGTCCTTTATCGAATTTCATAGTGCTGCTTGCCAATATCTCAAGGTCTGCTGATACCATGAGCACCCTGCGAGTGGTCAATATTCCTGCAACATAGCCCCGAGGAGTTTCTTGCCAGTGGACCTACAGATATCCACAATTGCCAGTCAATGTGTGTAATACTCTGCATATTAGTATTCGGTCAAAATTATGATGGTCAACAGTTTGCTATGCATGATGTAACTCAAACTAATGTAATGCATCTACATAAACAATGGCCAGATAAAGTTAACATGGCACAGCCATCTACTGTATTCTCACAATTGACTATCCAAACTTATCTTGTACGAGCTATTAGCTTCCAGGCAGCAAACATTACAGAAGAGTTATATTTAATTCCTCTATAGCATCTAAAAAGAGAGAGTAACATCCAAAAAGAGCTATCGGTGTTATTTTACCATCCACATAGTCAAGAATGAGTTACTCATTGATCCTAACCATAGTTCCCCAATTTTTCCACAAATGCATGCAGTTTCGTCAAAGAGGTCAATTTTCACAAGATAAGAGCTAATGCAGAGGCCAGGAGATAGATAGCTAACGCCAAAGGTATATCTCAGTCTACACTATACTTATTTCACCATGCGCTAGGGTAAAAAACTTATACCTGGAGTACGATTTCATTTAATTTCAACTTGATTGACTTTCTTCCTTCAGATTTCGTCTGTATGTAATGACCATCTGATTTTGAAAGACGATATCTTTGTACCAACTTGGCCAGACTAATCTGAATCCCATTCGACACATACATCAAAGTTGACTCTGCAACCACAATGTTTAAATCAGTATGATGGGTATTTCTTGATGCAATCATAACGAGAAGAAGAATCTCATTCATCAAGTACCTATTGGAGTGGAGAATATACGATCGACTTCACTTTCAAACATGAACTGTATTGGGCCCTGAAGTGACCCATCTTTTGTTTCTTCAGCAGTAGGGTTCTCTTCTAATAATAAATCTTTATTCTCTTTGCCTTCTTTTGTATCTCCTCCCGGCAAAATATACAATGACAATCCCGTTTTGTCTTCATCAAGAATAGCAAACTGGAATTCTTTAGGACCAATAAATGCCGCATCACGCCCTTTAAAGGAAAACAAAGTAGGTCAAAGAAGATCAGGTTCCCATGTCACATGTATTCTGGCACGAGGTAGCAAAGGATAAAACTTTTGACAGGCATACCTTTCAGTGTGCTTCCTTTACTGTTTGCTGCCTGGTAACTAGTATTCTCCCAGTAAAGCACCAGTTCAGTTGTAGAGCCACTGAATTCATAAACAACAAGGAACAGCTGCTGTATTTTACTGTACACCATGTGCTTTGGATGATATTCCACATTTCCAGGAATCTGAAAGTGTACAAAAAACTTTAGAGCCTCAAACTTGCTAAGCAATGGCTTTTCCCTAAATAGCATTGTTCATAAATTCATTATCACTAGTACCCATTATTTCCAATGGAGAAAAAGGTAGAAACAGCAATCTTACCGTTGTATATAGTTTTTTATATATGCTGTCTCCTCCAGTGCAGAGATTGTATGCCATAAGATTCAAACCCTCCACATAGAAAGCCCTAACAGGGTAATGAAGAACTCGATTTTCTTTGTTGAAGAAATTTAGCTCCAAGTGAAAAGGCTGTGAATCAAAACGACACTTCAAGTGCCACACAAGTAACAGAGAAACCAAACTGACCAAAAATTATTCATCTCAGTACCTGGCACACCGGAATATCCTTCAGATAATGCTTGGTGTCTAAAATTGATATGAGAGGTAATCGGGATATTGGGGTACTTTTGGAATGACCTTCCATAAAATGCTACAGAAACAAAAGAAGTTGTTGAAGAGAACATCAGATTGGGAAATTATTCAAGTTCGAGCACACACAAAGAAGAAGAAAGAAAAAAACAGATTACTGAAGAGATTTGAAGGAACCAATCCATGGCACAGCAAGATTTTGAAAATTTTGAATTTTGTTGAGCTACTTTATATCTGTAGCCTTCAAAATAGTGTTGAGGGGAACAGTATGACTTCTAGGTGACATCATGTCACTCAAACTTATTAAAGTTCAGCCCTAGCCTAATAACTCAGTCTTGTGAAACAATACACATGATCTAACTATTCAACATCTAGCCTCTAAGAGTGATCTCAGAATAGCTTTCAGGATATGACCACTTCCGTTGGATCAGGAAATTTATGCTATTGGCAGGAGACATACACTGTGAAGGAAAGCCTTCCTAGCAATGTCTGAGATTGTTGGCTGCACGTGCCTGCAAGGGAGTAAGACAAAATGAGGCACTAACATTGAAGATCAGGATGGGGGCAGAACAAAAGAAAAAAACCAGCATACACCATTTCCATCTTCAGAACCATCTAAAAAGTAGCCACTTCCATAACTGTGGCCACCCCGAGATTAATTTTAGTCATTAAATAACCTAAAGTAAATGGAGAGTGAAGAGAAAAGATCTAATCAACCAAGCAATTCTAACCATGATAGCCTCAAGAACTATAATTTAGAACTGACCCTTTCAGATGATGCTCTTGCAGTTGGGCTTGAAGCTGGTGATCAGCCAAAATTCCTGATGCACCCAGGGAGGACAGCTTTTCCTTCAAAACAGATGCTGGAAATCACAACAGTCAATAGTTGAACACATATAAACTGTACGCAAGACATTCTACAAAGTAAAAAATATAATCAAGATAATTAAATTGTGATATGATAGCAATCAGAAATACGGAAGGTCAAGCTCTCAACATTCAACTATACCAGCAGATGCAATACTAATTCACAGATCTTACAGACATTGTCACAAGATCTGAATGGTTTACAATAATATGCAAACCAAGGGCGACAATTTTACCACATTTATTTATATAAACAGTTGAAGCAACAGTTGTCACACAGCATTAAGATTGGAAATTAAATCTGGACTGTGAATCAATCAAGCAAAGCCAGAACGCAATTAAGTGCAATAGCAGAGTAGACTAGCAATATCCTATGCAATAGATTGCAGAACGTTAATGATGAAGACTTAGATGGCTACCACATTTATTTGTATAAACAATTGAAGCAACAGTTGTCACCCAGCATTAAGATTGGAAATTAAAACTGGACTGTGAATCAATCAAGCAAAGCCAGAACGCAATAAAGTGCAATAGCAGTGACAGTGAGTAGACTAGCAATATCCTATGCAATAGATTGCAGAACGTTAACGATTAAGACTTAGATGGTTATTCACCAGATGACCCCCTTGCACTTTGCAGGACTGCGAAAAGTTGCTTCCTTCCTTCCCTAGTGTATGCAGCCCTATTCCTCATATTATCAGCACCTGCCATATTCTGTCACAAACACTCGGTAAAATAAGAAGACCCTCCAGCCATGCAAACTGCAACTTAAGTCTGAAAATGAAAACCGATTCTCTTAACTGCAAATATGAGAGCTGCTAAATTCAGTTTTGGATGAACTTCCAAGGCTTTAATCCTTGGTAGAGGATAAACTGCTTCTCCTCCCTGCTGAGACAAAATGCGAGGGACATCTATTGATTCGATTCCTACACAATCAAAGGCCAAAAACAAATGAATTAGATGCCATGCTTTCCATTACCTTTACAAGATTCTCTACAAGATATGTAAGTTATGAATGAATAACCATGCTGACCGCCATTCTATTAACCTAGTAAATGAGGGGCATACACCTGCAAACATTCCTTAACGCAGCTACATGGTTCTACTAACTTGGAACTATTTTTCATCTTGCGGGCAAAGATAGTAGCAACCCCAGAAGAGGTTTAACTCCCGACATCACATTCTGTAAGGATATAGCATGCAAGCTGCAACTAATCCGAGCTAACATAAGGCCCTAGATCTTACCAGCAATGCGTGGATGGCAAAAAAACAATTTGAACTAGTCCCAGGTTTAATACTACCAATACAAAATTGCAGTAAGAATAACTGTCTAGTTACTATATGTTTGGAGCTCTGCTGTACTTCAACAAGAAATCGCTTAAAAAGAATTAGTAATGATAAGAGCTAACCAGCTTGTTCGAAAAAGTTTGCTGGCATCAGTGGTCTGTTAGGGTTAACTACCAATCGTGTTTTCCATACTTGAAGCGTTCCATCTTTTGAAACAGTGACAAGTAGCTTCAACATCGAGAGCCAGGATATTGATGCAATTGGTTGTGAGCCTACCTGGGTTCTGCAATTTAGAAAAGAAAGTTAAATAATAGATGTAAAATCACCAATCCATGACTAGCGTAGTATGAGTGTTAAAACATACGATATTATTTTACAATTTTTTTGGGTGCCAGTGTGGTAGTTTTATGTGGAAGAAGCTGAAGCTTTAAGTCAAAGGAGGATTGAAAGTCTGCTACATAAAGCAATTATTTATTATCAGCCATGCTACTGCATTTCCTATTTCAACAAATATTTAATCATGAGTTTCATACTGCTCCATATCACAAGATCATAGAATTGTCATCACCAGCAAAAAAAGTAACCTAAAGAAACATAAACTGAGAATTTTGGTTGACAAAACAATAATGAGCAAGCAATGTAGTCTACAAACCCCTTGCCTAAAGCTACAGGAAGCACATGCATTACTAGGAATAATATGATAGCCACAAAACAAACTTTATACCTCGTAACACACATTTAAAGTTTCTATTTTAGAATCACTCAAGAACAGACAAATTCTAAAATAAATATGTTGTGAATATGCAATACTTACAAGTTACGAGGAGATTTGAGACGGTTGGAAGAGTACATGAAGTTATAAACAAAACAATTCTTATTACAGTAGATAGATCAAAATGGGAAAGTAAAGACATTCTTACATTCCGATCATACTGGGCCTCTCAGTAGACACATCCCATGCCAAGAGTGTACCACGTCTATCGCCAACAAAGATCCATTCTAATGTTGGATGAAAAGCAAAGGCTCCGGCACCAATGAGCTTGATGGTATTATCCACTGCATTATCACCGATAAATGGCAGTGTAGATATAAGTGCATACTGCTTTTGAAGAAATGGGAAATTCAAACACTAAATGCATAGTAAGTGTCATAATCATCTTACATTGAAGTGTGTAAGGAACGGCATATGTGTGAATGTTGTAGGCTCGAATCAAACCATCTGCATAGGCCACATACTGGGAAAACAGTAGATGACATCATCAGCTTGCTAAATTATTATAAGAAACTAGCGAAAAATCAATGATTTTATGAGTGGCATTCATGAAAAGTGCAAAATAAGTCCACGATTGGCAGCACGGCAACTAGAAGGAAATTCTGGAATACAAATTGCCCAAGCATTAGTCTGCAGTTTCTCAGAGACACCTAAGCAACCAGACACATCCTTGACCATTATAAACACTTTTCACTACAGCTGTAGAATGTAGATCTATAACAGCTAGGCAGCACGGAGGATGGAAACAACAATGAAAATTTAACTTCCTCAGTAGCCGACCTATCTATCACGTGGGTTCACAGGACTTTGCTTCACACTGGATAGACCAGTTTATGCTCAAATGATCCCATTGTTTATTCAATTCATAGCAGATCTCAAACCACCGAGCAGTACAAGTATATGCACTCAAGTGAACGTTTCTTACCAGAACAGGCAGCCGTGGATGGCAAGCAAGATTCATTATTGGCTTCTTCAAGTCCGTTTTTATTTTTGTGGGCGCCCTACCCCCTTCAACAGTTCCAACAACTTCAAAGAAAACACATAAGCCACAGCGATAAGTCAAACATATGCATCAATTTGAGCTGTATAACTAGGATGAAAACTATAGCCTAGTGCAGGAAAAGAAAAGAGAAACAAATCAAAGATGAGAGCCTTAAGGAGAAAAACAAACCAACCAACCAGTTACACTCATTCTGCGGCTGAAACCGAAAAAGACAACAGGTTGAAGAGGAGTCAATGCAAGATGAACTTCTGTGTCTATGGTTATACGTTCCGATCTCTTTTCAGGGGAATGTAATACGCAAGTTTGCTCAGTGTCAAAATCACAGCCCCGAATGGTACAATCCTACAACAGTGAATACATAAACAAGACGAACATAACTTTTCAGATAGCAAAAACAAGCCTTTCTCAGGAAGCAGGAATAAATAAACTGAGCTACCATATTGAAGAAACTAACCTCTAGAATAGCAATTACAGAGTGCCCACTGGTTGGGCTGTAACCCATACGTACAACAGGAGCCCCAATGTTAATAGTTGAGAGCTTGCTGCCCGTAACTGCATCGAATTCTGCAGGTACCGAATTCGATACAAACAAACAAAAAATGAAGAGAAACCTCAGAATTCTTGAAAATTGCTAGCAGAAACGAGTGAACTTACGAATTACGATCTAAATATCGCGTTAGGAAGACGAATTCTCTCACCAATTATGCAAGGCCCGATCGCCACGGCCACGAGAGCTTGTGTAGGGTGAAACGTAGCAGCATGAGGCTGCAATCTCCGGTTCACACCTCGACCTACATGCCGCAGATCCAGATGCTGCACCGTTGCCCACTCCATTGTTAAACCTCACAGTTCTTCTTCCTTACCTAGAGAACGCCAACACGCCAGAGCATGAACAACGAGTTTAGATCACAGGCCAGACGAAGAAATGGAGAGAAGCAGAGCTTGAATGATTAGATCTTAGTTGAAGAAGCTGTGTTACGGAAGTAATACAGGCAGATCGATTGAACTTTAGCTTCAGCATCCACGCCGCGGCAATTCAAGCGAGTTAGAAGAGGAGCGAAAGAATTTTCATTTGCCGAGAGAGATCAATCCAACGAAGAGCGAGAAAAACTTCCCAGCACTTTGAAAAAGTGAAGACCAGGTAGCAGAGCAAAGCAGTCGAGAAAACAGAATAATAATAAAATAAAATAACGATTACGGGCTTCCAGTTGGGCTTTAAGCCCTTATAAATAAGTATCTCCTTCAGATAGTCCACTAGTTTCCAGTTGGGCCAAACCCCAATGCTTTAACCCTAAGTAGTGGCCTCCCAAATAATCTCAAGATGACACTACAGCGGAACGGGTATCTCAATACTCATATCCTACCCCATGCTATTATGTGTCAGGGCGGGTAATACTCACACACGGGTACGGGACGGGAAGGGTCAATCTATTCTTACATGTTATTTGAAAATAATTCATGTAAAATTTTATATTTTACGATAAAATAAAGAGAAAAACATTTATAAATGAAAAATAGAGATAATAGAATAAGATAATTGAGCCTAACTAATCGAAAGATCAAGTCTAACTAGTTGGAAAAAAAAAATCAAATATGAGAAATATGAATAGATACTATAAGAAATTGTGATAGAATGAGTAAAAAAGGGGGCGGGGCAGAAGTAGATACCCATGCCCTGCCACACACTAATGCGGGTCCGTAATACCCGCTAGGGCTGGCTATTTGGACCGGGACCGGATGAAAAACCGGAAACCGGACCGTATAACCCGGACCGAGATCGGACCGGGACCGGATAGTAAACAATCCAATCCAATCTTTGGGCTTAGATTTAAGGTAAAAAACCGGATAAAGACCGGATAAGAGAGCTCAACACCCAAAACTTAAGGGTAATTTGCATAAACGGTCACAAACCTTTACACTTAGTACAAAACTTAACCAACTCCTCACCCTTTTAGGCCTTAGGCCACTCAAATTCCCACAATCTCAATATAAAATCAAGACCGAATCGGGACTGGACCGGGTCAAGACCGGACCGGATCAAGACCGGACTGTATCCAATCCAATCTTCGGTCTTTATATTCTCAAAAAAACCGGACTGGACCGGATCAATTTGAGCCAATTTAACCGGACCGGACCGTATAGCCACCCCTAATACCCGCCCCATCGCGGGTTAGGTCGGGTAATACCCAACGAGGCGGGTTCAAATTGTCATCCCTAATCACAAGGGCTAAACGTTAGTCGTTAAGTAGTGAAATATATATTTCTAAACATACTAGTTATTCCAATCATATGTTGTTTATTTAATTTTCTGGACCATCAGTCTCATCACAATTTTAACAAAAGAAACAATGTCACTTGTCAAAGTACAAAACTCCTATTATATTCTAATACCATAACACAACGGTTTGCTGAAAGATCACAATCACATTTGTTAAACCAGAATCCAAAAAAAAATTTGGTTCCTTTGAAACTAGCATTTGGGATTATCTTCAATGATCCCCCTGAAAGGCCAAAGTTGCTGATTTTCTCAATTGTTTTGTTCTATTATAGGCAGTGTTTCCTCTACATAGGTGAATTAGCACAGTGGAGAAGGAAGAAGAGCATGGCCCCTAAATGGGATTTCATGGAACGTAGAAGTAAACCCACCACCCATTTTTCGAGTGGGCAATCTCGAAGCAGCCTTTTTCCAGCTTTTGGAAGGATTTTCCATTCCAGTAATGGTGGATTTTGATGGCTTTGCTTTGCCCATCGAGATCCAGTCAGAACGAGAAAGAAAAGATGAAAGAACAGAGGGAGAGAGACAAGAGGGATCTGAGGACAAATACACTTTGTTGACTAGAACAGTGTTAAAACGGCAGAGCAAAGCAATGATGAACATTAAAACTCTCTCTTCACAAATCATGATGATGGACAATCAATGGACACATTGGGTTGGGAGCCAAAGGTGAGATAAGCTGATGAGGTGAATTCAGGGTTCCCTTCCTCTTGCCCAATGCCTCTCTCACACAGGCTGGCTTGCATCTATTCTTAACACACAAACTTCCCCTTTGCTTTTTTACTTTCTTAACTACAACTTTACATTGACAACTTCCAGAACACCACCCCCCCAAAACCCCAAATTTCTGTGGCAAAGAGGTCGACTACAAGAACACATGTAACGGATTCCCGAATCGCAGAGTGAAAATTTACCAGTCAGTGAGACATCTCATCCCCGGTGTGCCCAGCAATGTCTCCAGAGCTAGGTTCTGAGTTTTATGGAAAAATAAGACGCCACGCCTATGGAGTAACTCGAGGGTCGGATTCCTTTTTTCTTCCAGTGACTGCTGCTGCTGCTGCTGCTATTGAGCTTTTGCAAACGTCCGGCTAGACACACCATGCAACAACTTCACGAAACCCAGAAAGCTCAACTTCCCGTCGGTGTGCCTAAGCCAATCGTGCAGAACTGCATGAACAGGGACAGATGGGCTGAGGCCAAGCTCCTGCACATTGTCAGTGGGTTTTGGTTACTTGTTCGGAGGAAAGCTCAAAGCCAAGCAGAGAAGTTAAGGAAACATACCGACGCAAGTTCTTCGATCATAATGGCCCTGTTCCCATCCTTATCGAAGAGTTCATAGGCACAACGAGCGTGTTGCTCCCACCGGTCTAGAGCCTCAAGCTGATGGACACTTAATGCAGCTGCACAGAACTCTTCAAAGTCCATCCTTCTGTACTGGAGCGCATTCAGCTGAATCCCACACATATTAATAACAGTTTGGTAAAAGAACGAGTTTACGACACCCCACAACTGGCTTTTGATACATAAATTAAAACAATACTACAGCAAGCAACCAAACCACCTACCGATGCTAGGAAATCAGGGATCCGAGATTCCTTCATAGCATCTGTCGCATGTTTCATCAACGCCTACCCAAGAGAGAAAAAACTCTATGAACATCAAGATGTGGAGGAGAGGATTTTCTCCAAAAAATCTGAAAAAAGGGAAACTAACCGATTTGATATTGTCTAGGCTTATTGTCCCATTCTTGTTTGGTTCCAACAATGCAAACTGCTCTTTCAAAAAGAATAGCTCATCTACGGTCAATGTTTTAGATAAGGCCTGCAAAAATCAGTACCAACGAAGAACTATGCATTAGAAATTGAACCACCAATAAAAGGATGAATATTCATGCTTTTATCAAGATAGCGCACCCTCAAAGCGGCTTTACGAAGAGATGACGAACGCATGTAAGCCTTCATGAGCTTGAATACTATTATATCGAGGGGGACTTTAATAACATCATTGGAACTTTTAATCCATGGATGACCTGCACAGGAAAATATTTGTCACGCCAATGAGAAAAAATGTTATGGAAAAACAACTACAGATGGCATTTGTCACTATACTTACTCAAGGCTTGGGCAGCAGTAATTCTTTTTCGAGGGTCTTTATTCAGTAGTCGTTTAACAAAGTCCCGTGCTTCAGCGGACATGGATGGCCAAGGCGCTTCATCAAAGCTTGGATCGGCTTTTAGAACAGCTCTAAATATTCCTGATTCGGTCCGGGCCCAAAAGGGACGGCTGCCACATAATAGAATATAAGCAATCACACCTATACTCCAGACATCAGCCTCCGTGCCGTATGATCTATGTAGAACTTCAGGTGCTACATAATAAGCACTGCCAACAATGTCATTCAATCTCTCATCTGCACCACAATGAGATGGGGAGGCCGATTAAACCACAGGAAAGAAAAGAACAACCAGGATATAGTTCATATTTGTGTTTTCAGCGACAGACCTGGCTTAACAAAGTCGGACAAACCAAAGTCAATGGCCTTCAGTTGTGAGTCCTCGTCCTTGGAAGTGAAGAGGAAATTCTGATCCAGCAATTAGCCACACTTAGATACAAGAAAATGAATAGAGCAGGGAAACTGAAGTAAAATCCTCATCATAACATAACAATAAGAAATTTCATTAAACATCATTGAGAGTTCATAATCCATGAAAGTGAAAAATTATTGCCGGACCAATCAGGTTGCAACATCCCACATACAGACATTCTAGTAAGTGTTCTAAAGCTGAACTGAAGCATGGGAAGGCCACATCTAAATGAGCCATGTGAGATAAAAAAAAAATATTTATATAGTCTCTCTTTTCGCAGTGGCAAAGCTCATTTCCTGTGATCCCTTCAGAAAAGGAAAGCAAATAGGGACTAGGGCTAGTTTCAGATAGTCAATTTCTGGTGCAGTCTTGCCCTAAGAAACTTTCCTTACTATATCAGAGTGTTATCGAAACCCTATGATAGGAATGAAAATAGACTTATAAACCGACACAAGCCAGGATAAGTCTTGCGACGGAATCAGTACTATTGAGAATTCAATTGGCCATAACCTTGTACAAGTTAAACAGCAAAGAGAGAACAAAATTCACCTCGGGTTTAAGATCCCGGTGCACCACACCCTGTAGATGGCAAAATGCAACAACATTTAATATTTGTATCATTACTGTCTTTGCGTCCTCCTCTGAATATTTTCCTCCCCTAAATAAAAAGAGCATCAGTGATTAGAACTTGACAAAAGAACTATCTTCTATGTGAAGCTCCCTTCAGTTTAACAATAATGAAAATCAAACGAAAAAACTGGCTTAAGAAGAGACTTAAAAGGACAATTTTAATAGCTATAAATACTGTATTGAGGAAATACCTGGAAAGAATTCTGTCCAAAAGCTCTCCTCCTTCACACAACCTGAAGGAAGATGGACAAGAAATCACAGTACACAGTCAGAAGAAAACCATAAAGAACTGAAAAGAACCATCTGCAGCAAACATGACAACAGAGTCAAAGCACTTACTCCATTACAATGTATACATTATCACTGTCCTCGTATGCATCATAGAATTGCACTAGGTTATTGTGTCCAGTCAGTGCTCGTAATATTTTGACCTCCCTTCTCACATCTTCAATTGCAATTGCTGTGGTCATCTGACAAAACACAAGGGAAAAGAAAGCCATCAGCAAATGAAGTATGGAGTAGCCAGGGAGGGATAGCAGTACAATTCCAGTCAAGTAAGGAAAAATGGCACATCCAAAAATTGGTGTCAGAGCATGGTAGAATATAGCAGCACATGGGCACATCAGAAGAATAAATCTTTCATGAGTGACAACAGAATAAAGTGCAACAGTAGAGATGAACAGTAGATTCTTCAGCAGGATCAAAAGAAGTTGCAGAAATGCGCTAGCATCCTCAATTACTCAAAATTGCCGGCAGAAGATGAATCGGTCTCCATGCAACATGAAGTTGGAACAAGGGAGCCTCAAAACCAGAGATGGAAGATCAACCGCCTTTATCACACCATCTCTTTCAGAAACTTGAACATTGAGGGTGAGGAAACCAAAAATGATGGTTTCTGCTTCCTTGTGACTGTACTGTAGGAGTGCTAACATACCAAAAAACCCAGTCTGCATAGTTCAATTCTGAACCAAAAAAATACACCGAGCAATTCCCATATCTCTCTTCCGGCAATTTCCCCAGAAAGCCATGAGAACCCAGACTTAGATTACTCTTCTAAGTGAATGGACCAATTAAGTGCAGGAAAACTCTACAAGACCTGCAGATCTAGAGTCCAAAACGCCAAAAACCACTCCTCGTTGACTACAGCAAAAGCCAAAAACAAGGATTGGAAGGGTCAAATTTGCTGCGGGGAAATCCAAGATCGGCCCAATTATTTATACCTTCACTTTCGGGATGACCTTGACGGCAACCTGCTGCCCTTTGAGCTCGCCCTTCTTGAATTTAGCGGCGCAAGTGTATCCGAAATGTCCTCTCCCGACCTCGTCTCCCAGCTCGTACTTGTTCCCAAAATGCTTAGAGAATCCGAAGCTCTTGTCAAGCCCAGCCATCCCTTCCACCTCGCTCCCTTCGGGAATCGACGCCTCGTTGGGCTTCACGGAGCCATGCCTCCTCGCCAGAACAGCTCGTATGTGCTTCGCCGGAGACGGCGGGGGGAACGGCCGCTTGAAGAACCTCTTCGGCGTGCCGTTGCCGCCAGCTGGACCACTCGGAGCCGGAGATCTCGCCGGAGACTTCTTCGAGAAGAAGTAGTGCGCTGGACTGGGACTGTAGAAGGGGAAGAAGGGCGACTTCTTGACATTCTCCAGCTCCGCCCTCTCCTTCGTCCTCTGATCGTCGGAGGTCAAGCTCTCGTCGGCGCTCGACGCTTCCGGCCTCTCCCCTCCGCCGCCGTCGACGACCGGCGGGTCGGGTTGCGGGTACGAGACGTGGATGCTCCGGTCCGTGGAGGGTTTGGAGGTGCAGAGCCCCATGGTTCGAGACCACAAACTAACTCTTCAACAAACAGCAGAAAACCGAACTCGAGAAAAAAACAAGAGGAAGGAAGGATGGAGGAATCCAATTCTCTCCCTCCCTGATTCCTCCCGAACTACAGGCACGCTTCTTTTTTTCACAGAGCTAGAGGAGAAAGGAAGAGAAAGAGCTCCATTTTCAGACCCGGAAGAAGGAGAAATTCGAAAATTGAAATCGAAATCGAAATCGGGGAAAGGGGAAACAACGGAATCGCGCAATTCCGAGGAAACGGAGAACGAGCAAACTCGCTCTTCCTCTTCTTCTATCTTTCTTTTCTGCTTTACTCTTCCCTCTCTCTCTCTCTCTCTCTCTTTTTCGCGTTTTGGCTTCTTTCGCTGGGTTGCTTTTTATTTAGGGTTAATACCTTAGTTTGGCCCGAACTATATACATACTTTCTACTTTGGCCCGAATTATTGAATATTGCTACTATGGCCTGAACTATGTAGCAAACTTCCTCATCTGGCCTGGAGGCGCGTTTGACCGTCAAAACAGACGGTCAACCAAGTTGACTGTTAGTCAATATACACATCAGCTGCCACGTATACATTAAAAATTATATTTTTTTTTACAAAAAATAAAAAATAAATTAATAACTCTAAAAAAAAGGAACGGAAAAAAAAGAAAAAAAAATAGGACCGTCGGCTTCTGAACTACTTCATCCAAGAAATCCCGAATCAACTGCGCCGCCGCAGGGGAGAATAAAATTAGACGCGGATAAGGATCCATGGATAGGGATTAGGGAGCAAACAACTTAGCTAAAGAACTTAAAATTACCTCAGCCCAAGTTTCCATAGTGTAAGAAAATCCTTCCGGCTTATCAGATTCGCCAAACCCTAGAAGATCAATGGCGTAGACGGCGCGATTCTGCGCCAATGTCTCGATATTTCTGCAATTCAGACGGGCGGCTGCAATTTCACGATTTGGGGAAAGACAAAAGGGGGGTGGAGAAAAGAAGGGTTTCAGACGGGTACCTGCGCCAGTGAGGAATCGAGGCGCCGAAGCCGTGAACTAGGAGAAGCGGCGGTGACCGGGAGGGAGACTGAGCGACGAAGTAATTGATCGTGTACTGGCCCTTCCACCTCCATTTCAAGCATCTTTCCTTAATCTCCGTAGCCTGCAGCGCGCCGGAGTAGGAAGAAGCGGGTGAAGGGGAAGTTGGGGCTTCCGCGGAGGAGCGAATTGAGAAAGCCCTCGGTTTCGATTTCGTCCGCCGCGCCGATTGCGGCGACGCTCTGTGCGGCTGCGGCGGCGGGAATGGAGCCGTCTTTCACCGACCGGCCGCCGCTGCATTTGCCGGAGAATCTTCGAGAATCGCCGAGAATTCGTCGGGGAAGGGAGTTGGGGGTAGACGATGGGTCTGAAAGGGGGGAGGTAATTCCCGATAAGAATCGATGCGGGAAGATAGGGATGGGTGGCTGTGGGTTTTTTTTTCTTTTATTTTTTTTTTCTTTTATTTTCGGTTCCTTTTTTTTAGAGTTATTAATTTATTTTTTATTTTTTTGTAAAAAAAAAATATAGTTTTTAATGTATACGTGGCAGCTGATGTGTATATTGACTAACGGTCAACTTGGTTGACCGTCTGTTTTGACGGTCAAACGCGCCTCCAGGCCAAATGAGGAAGTTTGCTACATAGTTCAGGCCATAGTAGCAATATTCAATAATTCGGGCCAAAGTAGAAAGTATGTGTATAGTTCGGGCCAAACTAAGGTATTAACCCTTTTATTTATTACAATATATATATAATTCAATTAAATTAAAATATTTTGCTGGGGTTTGGCGAAAGAGAATTGGAGGAAGAAGAGAAGCAGAGAGAGAGAGGGATCGGGCAGATGGCGATAAAAAGGAAACGACGGCGAGTTTCGCTTTTTGGGGAAGAACTCGAAACGGGAAAGAAAGGGCAGTTAATTAGTTAATTTAAAATGAAAATATTACGCAAATGACGTGGTGGTAATTATGTGATAATGATTATTATTAACTAATTAGTAACAGTCGGAGGGCTAGGTGGACGGTGGGGATGGTGGTGGGTACACGTGGCAGGATCGTAGACGTGGGATCGGCGAGCCCAGTGAGCTTGCAATACTTGCTTTGCCTTTTTTGGTTAAATAAGAACTGTGTGAGTGAGCTAGAGCTGACGTAAATACTGCTTAATTAGTTATTACGTTAGTAAAAGTTTTTTTTACTGTTTATATGATTTATTTTGTTTCCCCTTAATTGTCGCGGGCAGGAATTAGGCGGTGGAAGAATAAACTGATTCCATGCTTTTTTTTCTAACCGGCGTAGTACATTGACCCAATTATAAGTACCGGAAGTCGTTTGGGGTGTGGAAATGTAATGCAGTAATTAAGATCGAATTATCATATAATGTAGTAATTTGATTAAAAATCTACATTTGAAAGAGCAAAAAGGATATAAGAATTGGACCGTGGAAATTGGCTTCAAATTTGAGCCGAGCTGAATTTGAAATTCTTCGAATAATGTAATCCTCAATTCTTCTTTAGTTCCTTGTCATATTCTCCCCTTACCCATCCCCATATTTTACTTTCTTGACTTGTATGAAAAATGAAATTAACCCATTTGGATGAGTTAGGTGAAAGTTCTAATTGCTTGTCTCTCCATTAATACCTTCTCCTTTAATGCAAACACCAACATTTGAGAGTTTGGCATTTGGCGAGCCAAATTGAAAGGAAAAAAAAAGGAAAGCTAAACTCTCAAATGACCATTGACCAAAAACCGAGAAAGCATACAAAAAAAGATATATATACTAACATAATTTCTCGTACAAATGCACTAAATTAAATTGTCTTTTATAAGGGAGTGCATAGGATATAAACTTTTAGCCTGCAAAACCCTGTTGTATTATCATATTACTACATAGTGATACGATTATATTACTGGAAGTTTTGCAGTCCGGGATTTTTGTATTGGAACCCAATCTTTTTATAAATACATCTGACTTAAGGCGGCTAAAATTAGTTTTTTTTTTTGCGGGAAAATGGAACTAAAATTAGTTTTTATTTGTGTGTATAATAAAATTAGTTTTACTATACACATAAAAGCAAACTTTAAAATAAAAATTATGAAAGGAAACTTTAAATAAATTATTATTTTATACGTGACGTTAACTCGGATACTATAATTTGAAGTGTGATACATGTTTATAGCAGAGGTTTTTATATTTTAAAAAAAAAGCTCTACATGTTGGTGATATATGAAAATGGTTTTTTTATAACATCACTTGCATTAACAAGTCAAACAAATATATAATTGTCCACATAGTTGATCGTTGTAAAGCACAAAAGTTAAAACTACTCAAACCATATGAAATTAAGAAATTACATTTTTAGCCACTTGTTCCCTGATTTGGTAGGGTTCGATTTTCCTTCTTGACTGTTGTTAGCCAAGTAACTCTAGTGTAACTCCTTTTTTCTTGATAATACAAGTAATCTTATGGAGAAAAAAAGGGCTATTCATTTGTCCTCCGTAGTCCGTACCCACAAACCAAACTTCAAAACCCGAAAGTCAAAATCACACGATTTGTTAATGAAGTTCGGTCGTGGTGCAATGTTTTACTCCCACGCTCAAAGGAGACTTTCCCTTGAGATCTGCGTTTTAGGTTGATCTTATTCCAATCCAATACAAAGGGCTTCTCTTTGGTTGAGAATCAAACCCTTAACTATGGCATAAAATATAAAGTTTCTAACCTCTCTTCTACCCTAACTCGAACTCACTCCATTCAAGTTTAGAAGATATCACAAGAATCAAACTCTCAATCAACCTCACCAAAAGCTCCCCACTTTCACCATATTTACAACCTAGAGATGTTTGGTCTTTTTCACACACAGCTTTCCTACAATCTCTCAACCACACTCATTTTATTCTTCTCCTCTTCTTCTTCTTCTTATGATAGTCTTGCTCTCGTTTTAAATAAACTATTCATACTATCACAAAATTTTCCTGCAATCACGAGACCAAGAGACAAGGAAATCATACATATTTGATTTAGACGTTGGAGAATATTTTTTCAAGTTTGACATTGGACTAGGAAAGGAAAGTTTTCAATAGCTACCTCTGAGAATAACAAACATGCATCCACTTTAGCATCACCGTGCTAGTATTTTTGGAGCACCAGGAATGATCGTGTCTTTCGTAGATGATATTTTCAACTTCATGTGTTTCTATAGTGCACTCAAGCATTGTCAGGGATGCCATTAACAAGTACAATCTTATTCATCATCAAGGAGAAATTGGGGTTATTTGGTGAAATCAATTATTTTATAAGAGCAAGCACATTATTATTTGGGAGATTTAATGTATGGAATTAATAATATTCCGTGGCCGCACTTTAAAAAAAAAAGTGAGCATTTTTGTCTACAACGAATGAACCTACGGATTGCCGGAGAAAAATGAAAATGCACCTTTATTCCATATTCTTCTTCTTCTTTTCTTGGAAGTATTTATTCCATATTCACTTGTAAAAACAACTTCCATTTCTTTTTCTAGAGAATAAAATTGAGCTAGAGAATCATATGCTGCCATTGGTGGACCTTGAAACTAATGGTTCGCATTATAACTCCAACCCATGGCATGAATAACGACACAAATAAATTGACATAATAAAACATAAAAAAAAAAGCAAGTCAACAAGGAAGAGTTCCTAAGGAATGGTGGTATAGGTATCAAATTGTGATAGTTCATCACAACAGAAAACACCTGAAGATTAAAATCTAACATCGAAAAGTTTTGCATGAAGTTAATGCGATGGTAAAATCGCTTGGAATGACAACTATTTTCCTAAAAATCGTTGTGGACAACAATGATTCTACCACTAAATCGTTGGAGTTAATAGCGATGTTGTTCAAATTTGGATAAATTGAAAATTTTTAGTAGTATCGTAATATTTGAAGAATTATTTTTTTTAGTAAGTAGGAGGTTGTAAGAAAATCGCACTTTTAATCTTTAATTTGGTATTACAAGGATAAGTTTGCTGCAATGTTCGAAAATCAGGAGCAACTAAATGGACTTGAAGGAATTGTGTTCAAATTAAGCACCAGGATGAATGTATGATGGTGGGTGGGTAGGCGACTCTCCTCTACCAAACTCTTGATGTGCTTAACAAAACGTGGTCGTATGCGTGACATGTTTATATGGAACAAAATTATGTCACACATTAGGTTACTCACTCTATTCCTATATAAAAGATGGTTGAGAACTATAGAGATCCATCTTTTTCTTAATGACCATTAACTATATGTCGATACATATCGTCTTACAGATATAAAAAATAACGGTTTTTTTTTAAATACACCGATCAAACAGCCAGCTGGGTGTGGATGAAACTGTAGGCTAAAATCATCCTTTCCCTGCAAAACCAGAAGCAAAGTAGCACCACATTGATTATCCTGCTGCCCACTCACATGCATTGTGCTATCAATGCCAATATGCCCATCCTAACTTCATAATTGGGCTCCCCACTCAATTTCTGCCCTTGTTTGTGTTATTGTGTATATGTGAGATGAATCGAAATGGAATGAAAATATTCACAAAATGAAAGTTTGTCATTCATTCATTTTATCCTTGACCAACTATGTACACCACGAATATATTCGAATTGTACATTTTTTTTAATATTTTTTTTACTATACTGGACATTGCAACCACACAATCAAAAATTGAAAAAAAAAACCCAATTCAAATGACACGAATGATTAAACCTCTTACAAACAAGAAACAAGAAATTCTACAGAAAGCTCAGAAACCAATCCATCACATATTGCTTGGGGATTTTGCTTACCAAGGTATTGTTGGTATGTATCTTGAATCTTGATAAGTCAATGATTAGCTTATTGTTCTCAATATTAGTTACATTCATACGAAATCATCTTCATTAAGAATCGTACCGATGCTAACAACCCTCGTAGCTAGTCGGGTTTTGGTTTAGCTGTCTTGCCAAATTTATATAAACTAGCAACTAAGCCCGCGCTCCGCTGCGGATAATGCGTGAGTGACTCCAAGTTATCATATGAAAATTATAATTAGTTATAGATTTGACAAACAACAACGTAAACATTTTAATTAATATCATAATATTAATAAATAAACACAACAAATAATTAGAATAATTGAGAAGCAACTACATATAAACACATATATGTAAAGTACAAACCATTTTACATTAACATTAGATAGAAACACAATAAATTATTAACAAAACATAAAAAAATATTGTAAAAATGCACTCCAATAAATTCGAGACATAGCACATGAAATGATCATTATTAATGAACCGGATTGTTTATAACCAAAAAAAAAAGTTCATTGACAACTTTATTACATATCAGGCAAAGCATATGCCAATGGATGCAATAAGCAGGTAACATTGATAAAACCAGAGAGAGGTGATCCAGGTACAACTATTTCCACTTCTGCAGTGAATACTTGACCGTTTGCTAACTTCATTAGACGATGCCTGTCACCGACTGTAAGATTTTTGAACTCCGTTAATGGAGTTTTTATCAAGGTAGTCACGGGCCATTGACGGAACATCAAATCGCAGGAAGTCATTCCATCCCCACAGGTGATCACACTCAAATAGCTAGTAAGAAATTGAGGAAACAACGAGAAGCATTAATATTCCTTTTATAATAAGCAATGAAATGAATAAGTGAACATATACCTACCATTCAGGATATGTTGAGAAAACTTCATGATCTGTATTGAAATTCTCAACTTCTATCAAACACCAGTAAGGTTTCTGTTAAAAAAATGAAACATTCAACCTTAATTATTGTTTACACTATATATAGACATAATATGCAATAATACTTAACAAGTGCAACATGTCATACACATGTATACCATATAAAAAAATGTCAAAGATATGATGAACCATGATTAAGTTTAAGGGTAACGTGATTAAAGTAACCTCCAACATGTACACTTACTGTACACTAATTTATACTTATTTAAACTTCAATACAAAAAACAAATACACATCTAACCCCATATTGCGGTTTTTCAGACCGAAATTCCGCAAGCAAATCTCTTAGTATGATTCGTTCCGGTAATGGACCACGAAGATATTTAATAGCCGACGGTTGTGATTTTGGATTCAGTTGTATTGGCATGTGAACGGTAGAAAACCTACAAGATATATAATTTTTAAACATATATTAGCAATAACCGTGACAACTTAAGGAAAATTGACCATATAGCTCACCTATCAAAGACATTCTTGTATTTGTGAGTATATGTGGCAAATATTATGCGACTTCCTAATGTGCTCGTCAACATATAGACCCCTACATTTTTTGGAACAACAAATTCACGTAACAAAATATTGATTATATGTTACACAATAAAGTCAAACGTAATTAAATTAAGTAAATATCATACAATAAAAGATGTTAAGAGTGTAAATATCAATAAAAAAACGATGAACATTACATTTGAACGGTGGAAGTCCTTGCAAAATTCAGGAACGTAGGATACCTAAAATCTTCCATCACAAGTTCAAATTGAGTAAGTCCGTCGGCAGACCATTCTGGGATAGTAAGGTGGAAAACACATCCTGTTACATCTGGAATTTAATTAATAGTTAGGTTATGAATTACAATCATCACATGAACAAAAATATATATAGACATCATTACCTAAATAATGCAGAATAGTTTGTGACTGTAATGGGACATTTGAGAACCGTGTTTTTAAGAAATTGTTGAGAGGAAACTTTGGATTATTGCTATTTTCAGAAATGCATGCTAGTATTTGTCCTTCTTTAAAAGCCAAGCGAATTTCTCCAGGGACAACTCGGTTTCGATCTCGAGCAGGGATTACACGAATCCCATCCATCATATATAAGCGGTTGACCTTAAGCTTAATACTCATTTCTTCAATATTATCTTCTTCAGCATAACCTTCAAGCAAACGTTCCTGCAAAACATAAATTAAATAGTCAAAACATAAAAGAATGAAATGTCTGTATATAATAAAGATCTGGTACAAACCTCTTTATCAATCCACAACATATGTATTGTTCGTTTGAGGCATGTAGGATTTCCACTATGCTCAATCCATATTTTGAGAAGTCGAGCTATGATAACATCAGAATAGATGCCGATACGAAGCCCCCCGAAACCCCATGAATGTAGAAATCATATCTATATCAAACATGACAGCAACAATATCTGGAAAACCACAGGAAATGGTTAGGGGGAATAACAATGACGCAGTTGGGTAACTCCACATGAAACTGTAGAAAGGACAAATAAAAAAAATATGAATTAAAGAGCACATACCGTTTCGAGGAAGAAAGAAAATTGTGAGAATCCTCTTTAAAGATAAGAGCGTTTTATAGGAATGAAAATGGATAGCTATTTGTGGTACAAGCACATGGAATGGCATTACACGTATCTAATAATACTTGTATTGTACATCAACGGCATACACCAATCATAGGGACCCGAGCATAGTATATGTCTTTTTCGCATTGAGTACAAGCAGATAAAACAAAAAAGAGCTCACCTAGACGACATCAAAAGCCTCATACAATGCATGCACGGGAAAACAATAGTGCACAACGACTATAGAGACCCAACCATGTTGCACGTCCCTTTCATATTGAATACAAGAAGACAAAATAGAGACGAACGACCAAGGCGTAGTGCACGTCCCTTTCATATCGAATAGATACATGTACGGGAAAACAACAGTGCACACTGACTATAAGAACCCAATAATAGTGTACGTCCATTTCATACCGCATAGTGCACGTCCCTTTCATGTCGAATAGATATATGTACGGGAAAACAACAGTGCACACTGACTATAGGAACCCAATAATAGTGTACGTCCATTTCATATTGAATACAAGAAGATAAAATAGGGAAGAAGACCCAATCATAGTGTACGTCCCTTTCATATTGAATACAAGAAGATAAAATAGGGAAGAAGACCCAAGCATAGTGTACGTCCCTTTCATATTGAATACAAGAAGATAAAATAGAGAAGAAGACCCAAGCATAGTGTACGTCCCTTTCATATTGAATAAAAGAGAACATACCGTCTCGAGGAAGAAAGAAAATTGTGAGAATCCTCTTTAAAGATGGGAGCGTTTTATAGGAATGAAAATGGACAGCTATTTGGTGGTACAAGCACATGCAATGGCATTACACGTATCTAATAATACTTGTATTGTACATCAATAACATACACCAACCATAGGGACCCGAGCATAGTATATGTCTTTTTCGCATTGAGTACAAGCAGATAAAACAAAAAAGAGCTCACCTAGACGACATCAAAAGCCTCCTACAATGCATATACGGGAAAACAATAGTGCACACTGACTATAGGAACCCAATAATAGTGTACGTCCATTTCATATTGAATACAAGAAGATAAAATAGAGAAGAAGACCCAAGCATAGTGTACGTCCCTTTCATATTGAATACAAGCAGACAAAATAGAGAAGAACTCACCTAGTACCCCAAGGCCCAAGTTCGAGAATTCAAGCCGAAAGAAGATGTGATGCATGGTTTCACATTTCGATTGGTCTGACCGATCAAGACTTTTTGACCATTTTGGTCTGTAACCATTGATTTACTGGGTGGTTGTTGCCCTGCCCATCTATAGATTGAAGATTGTCCATCCACTTGCTGTCGTAGATGTATAGGTGAAAATACCTACATTCTGATGGCATTTGTTTCTTATAGTAACAAAAAAGTTATAACCATAGTTTAGAGTTTATGTTACGTCGATTTCTTCTGCACAGTCGCTTCTGCTTTCTTTTACTAACTATTATTTGACGAACGATACCTACTATACATCTTCATGCCTTGAATTTATAATAACCAAATCGGTGCAATCATCCCCTTATTCTTGTTGGATTTAACTAATCTTTTTGTACAGTTCACGATTTTCTTTCGAATAAAATAATTGTGTCCAGTAACCTTGTACATGGGCCAAACAAAAGAAATTATTGATATTAATTCATTTTATTATATCTCCTTTTAGTGACAAAAGTAATCTGTTATAATTGCTAAGAGTTTTACTCTCAAGTCAGGGATCAAAATTTATATCAATCTTAATACATACATACATATATCATTACCTCAATTTCATATGTCACTCACTACAAGAGATGTTTGGGCCAAAAAGAAAGTCTGACAAGAACAAACAGAGATTAGGAGACATGATCTTATCAACCTGGAAGGAAAAATAGTAAAAATGAAACAAAACACAAAGAGATCGACAAGAGTAATTAACCTCAACAGGCCAGGGAAGAGCGAACAAAAGAACAGAAAACGAAAAATAGGAAAGAAATGAAGGACAAGAAATCATAATCTGATCGAGAGGTCACGCAAACATGACATCACGACAAAGACCAGAACGGTTGTTCTTATCCGAATCAATTTCTTAGTTGATTTTCGCTTCGGTCGCTACCTCCAAATATCACAGGGTCACAATCCATCGTCGACGCTCTGTGCCTGGGTGTTCCTTTAGATTCAAGCTTCCCTGGAAGGAGATCGGTGGCGGTTGGAAATTGGAAATTGTCCGTATGATTCTTTGCTCTAAGTTCGATTTGTTGTTCTCTTTTGCATGCAAATTTTAGCCAAAGCGTTTCTGAGTTTTTTTTAACAATGAATTGGATGTTGATCGCGATTCATGCAGGTTCTAAGTAGCTGGCTAAAAATTTGATTTGAGTAAGTACCCAGAATATTTAGCATATTTATCCAGCTACTGTAATATTTAGTTTGTGGCTGAATCTTGATTTAGGTAATCGAAAGTGACAACAACTTTCATGTACATTCACCATAGCACAAGAAGTATGAGCATATTTTTTGAATGATACAGTGGACTTTATTTGGCAATGAATAAACAGGCAACAAAATTGCGCGAGTTCGGCGAAGAAAGCGAACTCTTCGCCAATCTGTAGAAGAGTGGTCAACGAGGACCTGGTGATGAAGCACTCCGACCAGCTAAACTCCGTCGTCAGGTACCGGTCACGTCGAGACGTGCCTCAGCCTTTCTACATGCAGCTCCATGCTACCACCGTCACCATGTGCCCTTCATGCTAGTGCGTCACCACGGCCAACACCTCCGCCGCTTTCGTCGCTCGCGCATCCACCTCCCCCAGCCCAATCACCATCGTGGTGGCTGTTGCCACAGACGACACCAACAATTCATCAACAACATTGTCTTTCGGTAAACCTGGCGGTGGCGGTGAAAAAAATGGCAGCAACAGTATTGTGTGCATCAGCTCCACAGCAACAGCAACAGCCTCAACCTACCCAACCAGTCGCGTCATGACTCAAAAAGGAAGGCTACAGCTCCTGATAAACCACATGAAATGGTTGGGGATAATAACAATGAATTCCATGAAATGACCATCCCATGAACAATTATGCAACTGTAGAAGAAACAAGTAGAAAAAAAAAAGAACGAAAGAGCACCCAACGACTCGAGAAAGGAAGAAAATTGTGAGAATCCCCTTCAAAGATATGAACGATTTTATAGGAATGGAAATGGACAGCTATGTGATGATACCCATTCATATTGTAAGAAGATAAAATAGTGAAGAAGACCCAAGCATAGTGTACGTCCCTTTCATATTGAATACAAGAAGATAAAATAGTGAAGAAGACCCAAGCATAGTGTGCGTCCCTTTCATATTGAATACAAGCAGACAAAATAGAGAAAAACTCACCTAGTCGCGTCCGCAGGGGAGAATCTCCTCCTTAGCTACAGTTCGCTTCCGTTCAAAATTATATGTTATAATGAAAGCATTTTATACCACCACAAATGGATTAATCTTTTACAAATAGAGAGGAAGTTACAAACGGTGGCTAGAAGGAGCCCATTGCCGAAATACTCACCCGAAATCACTAAAAAAAACGGTTGTTCCACACCTCTAATCATTCACAATTGTAACTGTGGATAGTTACTCAAAAGTCAAAACTTTCTATTCGGCCAACCCAACCTGTGTGAAAACTGAAAAGACTCAATCCGTGCCTCAATCTGATTTTTTTACCTGTCCAATTACTTACTATAGGTAGTTTGACTTTCTTGAAAAGGAAAAGATGGCAAATGATGATTGTTGATATTGCTAATGTAATCATCTTCTTTTTGGTTTTCAATGAATTCCTGTTCTATGTTAGGAGCCAAATCAAAAGTGGTGGAGTTGGTATTTTGCCTTGGGTGGCCATGGAAGGAATCAAAAAGCCTTTCGAGATCTCTCTTTTTTGTCCATTCTCTCTTTACTCCTTTAGGCTGCCAATTGAAACTTTACCTTAGATGCTTCAATCTGCCTCTTTACCCCATTTATATGTTTTCTATTCTTTCTTCAAATATGGGGACTGGAATCCCAAACCTTGGAGTGAGAGAGGAATTAGAAACTCTACCATCTTCAGTGTGTTTAGGACTGATATAAGATACCATTTCCAGACAATTTAACTTACTGGAATTAATTAGTTTTTTTGCACGATGTGAGTGGATTAATGTGCGACGTAATTATAATTTTTTCTTTGTTCATCAACAACTGTAGCTGTAGAAGGAATGGTTATGCTTATGTCGTCGAACTTGCTGCTGATTTGTTACAATATTTTTCTTGTCGCTTTGATTGTTTGATGCTTGTTCAATTAGGCTCACAACCCTCTGAATTCTTAGTCATGAAAGTGCATGACTTTGTAAATTCACTATCGAGGAAGAGACGAGGAGATATTCGACACATCCTACAAAATTTCTGTTTTATTTATGTTCGGGCATTTAACTAAAAAAGTATTGAAACGGAAAATCGTAAGCTAATAGTTTTCTCGCACAAACTGATAGCATATCCCGAATATATTTACACATATATGTAAAACTGTCCTAAAGCTAGTCCTCATATTGTTAGCGGTCAATCACCCCCTTCTCTTCTTTAACAAGTTATTAAGTTTGCATTTTTTATGTGACTAATAATAACAGGGGATTTGACCTGACCACCTAAGTGGGATGGAAATCATTATATGTGGTGTGGACACGCAGAACCAAACTATTATTTCTGTTTCCTATTTGTTTAGTTTTTCTTCAAAGTCAAAAAAGATATTCAGATGCAGAACACACAGTGGAAGGAAACAAAATTCCATAATAATAATTATTATTATATGTGTGGGAAAAAGAAACGGGAAAGAAATTAGGAAGGGAAAGCTCAACGGACTAGAAGAACACAACATGACTAGTCGCAGCAGCAACAACGAAAGTAAAGTTGTCCCATTTGGTCTGTGACAACTAACCGTTTAGTATTGTTGGTTGTTTTTGTTGTCTGTTGTGTTTTATGAAATTTGGAAAACCAAGAAAAAAAATCGTGTTTAATTGGGTTTTTATTTTATATTGTGAATCAGATTTGCACAACAAGGCCCAAATATGAGAAACAACAGTTTATTGCTTTGGATTTGATTCTTAAACATGTTGCACATGGAATTCCTATTGGTTGGGCGCTTGATTTCATTAAATCAGTCCAGTTTTTGAATCCCCACAGAAGCAATTTTTTTTTAACACATAGGAACAAACCCCAAACCCTACTTGAACATAAAAGCCCCCAACCCTTCCATTTTCTCAAAACAAAGCAGTCTATCCCCCTCTGCGCCGCCTGCCTCACCTCTGCCTCCCCACCTACGGGTTGCGTCGCGAGTCTTTTTTTTCCTGATTTTTAGTTCTTATAGTAGTAACTAAACGCGTTTTTGTTTCTTGTTGCCAGCTTTCATGATTTTTCAGATTTATCAACTAAACAGGTTTGTGTTTTCTGTTTTTTTCCTGTTGTGGTTGTACACCTGTTTACACAACACTACCGCAACCACAACAACAACAAATGATACTAAACGGGCTAAGTGAACTAACTAATAAACTAACCCCATCCCCATTTCCCACTGATAATAATAACTAATAAATAATCAGACCCAGGCATTGGCACAGATTGGCAATGGTGGCAAGCCCCACACCATTGATGTATACACCTTCCGGTCACTGTTCATAGTTTTCATAAACAGCATGCACTGTTCATCTAGCAGCTGAAAACGCAATCAAATAGTGATATTAAATGCATGAGGACACCATGGTAAGTGCATGAAGATCCCCACAATTACGATTTCTATGTAATAGGGGGATTCTTGGAAACTGAGGATTTGGTTGGGAATTGGAGTTCATATACAGTTTGAATGAGACAAGAAAATTGCCCTGATCTTCCTGCCTGTGATGGGTTGTTTGCAAATTGCAATAAACTAATTTTCTTCTAGTTCCCAAAATTATATATATACTAACTAATAATAAAGAAAACATACAGCAGAGAATCTGGATATGGGGATGGATGACAAATTGACAGCCCAATGGTCAGAAGAAACGTAGCCTTCTTCCAGTTCCAAGTTCCAACTAGGACAGCGGGCAGGGCACAAAAGGAATTTCATTAATCATTCTTGGATAAACAAATGCTGGCAAAAACTTGCTATAGATAATACGACTTCTCGAGGCAAGGCTGCCTGTCACATGCATGATGATGATGATGATGTGCATATCCAGCAACTTCAATCATCAATTTGATCATGCAATTCGAGCACGAATAAGAATGATTAGGTCGATCATGCGGTCATGGTATCAAAATGTTGTCACGAAATCAAGGGGGTGATGAACTGATGATTAATAAGCTTATGAAATTATACGAGAGATTGCATGATTTCAGACGACTCCTTGTTTCGTCAGGATTCAGCGCGCGTATTTATGCCTGCGGCGCATGTTTCAAAGTACATCATCATGTCATGTGTTCTTGAAATGTTTAGGAGTTGTTGTTGTTGTTGTTGTTGTTGCCAGGCCACGCTTCCTCCTCATGTATTGGCATTGCTTCATGGTGACAGCTTCCCGTCAAGGTAAGTTATGTAACTGCAAGGTTTTGAGGAGCTAATAATACAGCTTAAAAAAAGTGGATTACTTGCAGTTGCAGATACCAGCCAGCTATAATCCATGAAACAACAGTAAGTATCGGTACAAATGTAAAATCTCTTTCATTACATCAGAGGGTTGCTGTCCATTGTAGTATGAAGCAAAGAAAATAACAGGACTCCGTTTGTGACAAGTTACTTCCTTGCTAGGAGGAAGGTTGGTTCTAAGTACAGCTAACCAGAGGTCCTGTCGCCACCAAAACCGGACTCCAGGAATCCCTTTAGGTTGAGATGGCTAACATCACCCCAAGATTTTATGGTCCACTCGTCTCCATCGGATATGTGAAAGATGTGGACAGAAGTATTGAGTATCTTTGCAGGCCTCCCGCTAGGGCAAGCTCGCTTGTGTAGCGATCTGATGGTGCCTCCGTGACTCACCACAACCACTCGCTCACCTGCAAGTTAAACACATGGTTAGAGCGATATTAAAGTGATAGCTGGACAAGGATCATTGAAGTTGATGGTAGAGGTTTCCTCCTAGGACCAGGAATTTAACAGGCAAAAAATAGACTACTCAAAAGTCAAAAGTACTAATTCTCTGTTATTTTCATGCGTTACTTCTTGTACCAACGTCTGCTACTCAAGTGTACTACTTTGCAAGTACTCGTGAGCTTTCTATGTCGGGCTTTCTAGCTTCTTGTGCTAACAATTAAGTGTCAATATACATCCGGAACTGAGGAAGTCATTGCATCCACATATATTATGAAGATAAGAAAGCATAAATCTATTAGAGAGTAGTAATGATCGGCAGTTTACCTCTGTGCTTTGCTGCAATTCTTTGAAATGAAGATGTGGAACGCTCATATAGTTTATCAAGACTTTCACCACCGCCCTGTGTATGCAGGAAAATGCATCACAGGAGATCATTGGCAGAAAACAAATTTATTAAGCTGTATCTCGCACGCTTTACATACTAATCAACTCTAGATCCTACTTGTTCCGTGAACACATGATTATATATTACTGTTTAAGTGTCAACAGAAAGTAATTCTACAGGTCAAAATGACTTGATTCACACTACAAGACAGGCATCCTTGGGGACTGCTACAGAATTCTGTGCAATTAACCTATCTACATAAGCGAAGGTGTTAGTTTCAAACTCGAACCATAGCAATGTGAACTCAGGCAGGTTCAAGCTTACAGGACATTCCAATATACAACTATCCAGTAAAGGGATAGGAAAAAAAGAAAAAAAAACTCTGAACATAGTAATGGACATGAGGCATACAGGGATTTCTTGGCTGGTTTTGTGGGATAAAAATGCCTCATATGCTTCCGGAGAAGCTTTGGCAGCTTCACTTAACGAAAGGCCTTGTAGATCCCCTAAATGCCTTTCTCGTAGCCCTGGTTCCTTGATGACCTGGAAGCTTTAGGGAATCAGCAAAACTAGGTGTACCATATGAGAAATGAATAGAAGCCAACACAGAATCTCATCGATATCAAGAGGATAACTGAGTATAGATAATTCAGCAATCAGCACAGAGCAAACATATCCTTCTGATTGTTGCCTTAAGAAGCCCAAGTTGAAGAAAGCTGTGGCAGCATTCATACCTCAATACTACCACATCTATCAGCAATTGCTTGCGCCGTGTCAAAAGCTCGTTTCAAGTCGGATGAATATACAGCAGAAACCTTACACTCTCTGGATAGTCGATCAGCCACCTTAAACAATAAACAAAAAACTTCGATTCATCAAGTGGGTATTATGCATCTCTCATAAGCACCAAAAAGGATAAGCAATAGATTAGGACACAAACATTTACCAAAGCAGCTTGTTGTCTCCCAACTTCATTCAGGTCAACATCGACATGTCCCTGTAGTGTGTGCAAGAGTCAGACTCCATTAGGTCCCCCCATAAGACAACGAGGCCGAGGGGACACAATTGAAACAGACTACAGAGGGTCAATTTCCATCCAAGAACACTGTATTTGTACAAGTACGCTGGTTATTCTGAACATCAAAAAGTAAGAAACTTTGCCAGAACCTCTACGATCAACCACCAACTAGCGATCAATTACATCAAAATTTCTAGCAGCTCCAATACTCGACCCCAACACATGATCGCTACAAGACTTATCGACTACACGAGTGCTAGAAAGAAAAGCTAACCTGAATCCTTTTATCAGCATTCCACTCCGTCTCGCCGTGACGAACGACGACGATCTCCGTATAAGCCGGATGAGCAGAGCTGCCATTACCATAAAAAAAAAAAAATTCACCCAAATTCGAACTAAAAATCCAGAGCGGAAATAGGGATAGAGAGACAGAGGAATGAGAAGAAGCACGATGTTGGACCTGGGAATGGAATTGGAGTCCGTCATGGATACCGACTCCGGCACGTCCGTTTCGACGAAGAGAATCGGTCGGCGACCCGATCGGCGGCGAACAGATACCAGACGTGGCGTGAAGCTTCCGGCGACGGGGAGTGTCAAGTGCCGAAGAAGGGTAATGGAGTGACGCGGAGGAAATGCTTGGCGCGGCAGTTGTATAGTGCCACAATTGCGCAGTGTGGTCATCTGGGCATAGATTCGCCCATTTCGCTCCTGTTGCTGGGTTTTCGCCTTCTCGGCCTTCTTGTAGAACTGAATAATTATATCAGACGTCAAATTTTCTCTTTTCTTTCCCCTGGTATAACTTAACTGGGCTTGGGATTGGGCTCGGGCTCAGCTAACCTTTTTCGGAATAACTAATTTTTTGGTTAAAGACACATTTGGTCACTGATATTACAAAATCGGGACATGTTTAGTCACTAGAAAAAATTAATATCAAATTTGGTCACTACAATTACTAAAACTGGAGACATTTAGTCACTCGCCGTTAGTCTCCGTCCAACTCCGTTAATGAAGTCCGTTAAGTGATGATGTGGCAAACAGAATTGCCTAATCAGCCGGATATAACCCAACAAAAATAAAACCCGACCCGCCACGTCATTATAACCCGCCACGTCATTTAACCCAACCCAACGCAACCCATGACCCAACCCCACCCAACCCTTCTTCCTCCTTCCTCTCACCTCCTTCTTTCCCCAAATTCGAATTCAATCCAGACATCAAAACGAATTCAATCCACACATAAGGGAAATCGAATCGACAGAGAATAAAGTAAAAAAAAAACCTTGTTGCCGTCGTCGAAGGGGACGGGCCTGGAGAGGAGAGCGTAGATGTCCTTCTTCTTCGACAAGTCCCTGTGGCGGTCGGGAGGCAGCAAATCGAGCAGATCCAGGTAGTTCCTCGGTAGCTTCTTCTCCCAAACGGAGTCCGACGACGCCGCGCCGCGGAACGCGTGGTTGAGGCGCGCGAGGTTGCAAATCTCCGGCGGCGTCAAGTAGGTGAAGACGCAGGCCACACAGCTCTCCGGAATGTCGCCAAGCCCTGGCCCTATGGCGGCGCCGTTCGCACCTTCCGTCAGGTTCGATAGCGACGCATCCATACCCACCCTCCCCTCCCTCTCCCGCCGGAAAATGACGTCAGGCGGAACGATCAGTTCAACTAATTCTGCGTTTCTACCTTCTTCTTATTGTTGCTCGTGCTTGCTTGTGTGGGTTCTCAGGCCATTGGCGAATGGGAGTGTTGGGTTGGTGAGAAAAGTGCAGGAGGTTCATGAGGAAAATGTTTATACTCGAGCTCTTCAGCTTAAAGAGGATGAAGGCGTTTCGTTTTGTTCGGGAGGAAGAAGTTGGCCTGCTGATCGACTCCATCTCTGAAATATCAGCATCTGCCTCCACAATGATCAATGAACACCTAAGCCTGGAAGGGAAGGAGCTGAAGAAGACATGATCAATGTGCTGCTGGCAATCGAGAAGGAACAATATCAATTACTCGGTGAGAGGAAGGAGGAAGAAGGGTTGGGTGGGGTTGGGTCATGGGTTGGGTTGGTTTAAATGACGTGGCGGGTCGGGTTTTATTTTTGTTGGGTTATATCCGGCTGATTAGGCAATTCTGCTTGCCACATCATCACTTAACGGACTTCATTAACGAAGTTGGACAGAGACTAACGGCGAGTGACTAAATGTGTCCAATTTTAGTAATTGTAGCGACCAAATTTGATATTTTTTTTCTTCTAGTGACTAAACATGTCCCGATTTTGTAATCTCAGTGACCAAATGTGTCTTTAACCCCTAATTTTTTTGAATTTTGGTTGCAGCGGGTAGGGGCTAGTGCCTAGGGGTAGGGGTAGGGGTAGTGGAGGGAAAACTGATATCTGCTTCCTGTACTGCCTCTTCGCTACTCTCACTTCACCGCCCCTCTCGTTTTTATTTTTTCTCCCTTCTCGTTTGCTTTCTCAACAAAAACCCTAACAAACCGCTATTAGTCTTCACTCTTTCTTTCTCCATTTTATCTCATTTCTTGCTCTTCGTTGCTGCTGAGATCCAGAGTTCATCGTCATTTCCACGTCCGATCGATCGATCCATCTTCCTTCACCAGAAGTTTCAAGGTGAGATCTACGAGCTTCGCTTTCTCCAGTGAGATTTCCGTTTCTCATTCTTCTTAGAATCCGGTTTCTGCTCTGTTTTCCGGTTTCTGCCTGGCCGTCAACTTTGTTCGTGCTCGTTAGCGAGATCCCGTTGTTATATAGGTCATCGTCGATTTCCTTTGTTGAGTCTTGTAGTTTGATTTCCGAGTTCCGTTGTTTTTGCATTCGTCGTTGATTTCAGTTTCTGCTCCGTTTTTTTGGTGTCTCTGCTTAGCTTCTGGATTTTATTACGTGATTGAAGAACGAGAATCCTCTTGTACTGTTCGTTCGTATAAACTTGTGCTATCCGAATGCTTTTGTTTGTGTCATCATCGCATCGGCTCCTGGAATTCGATTCCTGCTGCTCGTTTCTTTCCATTTCCTCGCAACTCCTCTTCCTGTGGTTTCCCTGATTCTTGGCAAGTATATTTGGTTGAACGAACGAGATTAGGTTTTGGTGATATAGGAACGCCAATTTTGCCATTCTTTCTATCTATCCAATTCGATTACTCGTCTCGTCTCTGTTTCCTGAAATTCAATTGTTATTGCCTTATTGGTGTTGCTTTCGATTTTGAGACAACTCTTATTCTAATTTGTGTGTTGTTCTATGTAAGAAGGCCCATGTATGTATGGTACTTAATTACTTCCTTATCATTCTGGGGATTTTGATTCTTCATGTAGTTTGTTTCATTTCTGTGTCGTTCTAGGCCATAGATTTCTGTGTGGTAATAGGTGTTTTGATTCCTCTTGTAGTTCGTTTAATCCTTGTGTTGGTCCAGGTGTTTGATTTCTGTGATTGTGATTGTGATTGTGATTGGAAAATGTATGTTGCAGATGGAGACAAGTCTGAAAGCCCTGATTTATCAGTTTTGGGACAAGAAGACTCTGTCTGTATGACCTTGCAATTGCCAAGGGTGGTTCTGAGGAAGCTGAAAGGGAGGCTGATAATGTTGCAACAGATATTGAGAACATCGCAAGGGCTATCAAAGCCAAACCGCTAGATTACTTGGAGGAAGGGACATATACTACAGGACAAATCAGTGTGCTCAATGCTCTAGGAGTAGCCATATACAACGAGGATGATCGTGCAAGGACTGGATTCCATTTGGGTATTGTTTCAAATTGTCTTAAATGGGACTAGAACATGGTTGACAGATGCTTTATAGAAATAGTTAAGGTCCTTGGAGACCTCTGATATGATACAACAGATTCGAATCTGATTCCACATATTGAAAAGTATATATAATATAGTCTCCCTTGCTATGTGTTTGGTCATGTAATTCCAACGTTTATACGGAATTGTTTGCATCTTGTATGTCTTTAGGTGAATTTCCACCCTCCACGAGCTCGCGGATGCATTGGAGAAGAAATATCACCGGGAGAGTGAGATAAGGCGGCTAGAGGTGAAGCTTGAAATATACAAAAGTAGGAAAGAGGCCAAGTAAGTATTGAGTCGGTGTTTTACAGTTTACTACTTAGTAATGGCGATACAGTTTACAATTGTTTAAAACATGAGACTATGAGGGTGTTTACTTTACTGTAAGTAGATATATTGATTTCCTCCTCTTGGTAAAATAAAAGTAGAATTATTATCAAACAAAATAAAACTACAATTGTTTGATAATTAATTGTACTTTTATTTTGCCAAGAGGAGGAAATCAATATATCTACTAACAGTAAAGTAAACACCCTCACAGTCTCATTTTTGAAACAATTGTAAACTGTACCGCTATTACTAAGTAGTAAATGGTAAAACACCGGCTCAATACTTACTTGACCACTTTCCTCCTCTTGTATATTTCAAGTTTCACCTCTAGCCGCCTTATCTCCCTTTCCTGGTGATATTTCGTCTCCAATGCATCCGCGAGCTTGTGGATGGTGGAAATCCACCTAAAGTAATACAAGATGCAAACAGTTCAGTATAAACGTTGGGATTACATGACCAAACACATAGCAAGGGAAATTATATTATATATACCTTCCAATATGTGGAATCAGATCCGAATATGTTGTATCAAACCGGAGGTCTCCAAGGACCTTATCTATTTCTGTAAAACATGTGTGTCAACCCTGTTCTCGTCCCATTTAAGACAATCTAAAACAATATCCAACTGGAATCTAGTCCTTGCTTGCATGGTCATCCTCGTTGTATATGACTGCTCCTAGAGCATGGAGCACACCGACTTGTTCTGGGGTATATGTCCCTTCCTCCTTCAAGTAATCTAGCAGTTTGGCTTTGATAGCTCTTGCGATGTTCTCAATATCTGCTGCAACATTATCAGCCTCTCTTTCAGCTTTCTCTGGTCTGAACCACCCTTGGCAATTGCAATGTCATACAGAGCCTTCTTCTCCCAAAACTAATTTAAGGCTCGATTGGAGCAATATGTCAAGTCGTAATTAATCACGGTTGAACTACGATTATACCGTACTGGCGGCCCAATCGAAAAAATCCTAACAGAATCTAAATCGTTGGTGATTTTAATGGTATGAAATTATTTAACGACGGTTGCACTACGATTTAGCTCAAAATGCATAATCCTAACTCTTTCGATACAACCGTCGATATGGTTTTACAATTTTTTTATTTTTTTTTTAAGATGCATCAAGGCTTGGGTTGGAGCAAATTTTCAAGCATGATTTAACGAGTATTCAACTATGATTTTAGCACAAAATACCCTAATGCTAACTATTAGTAGTGTCCGTGATTGTGAATCTGGTTTGGCCCGTTAACCCGGTCGAGTTAGTAGGTCAAGGTAAGTTATGTAACTGCAAGGTTTTGAGGAGCTAATACCGCTTAAAATAGGCTATTACTTGCAGCTACAGATACCAGCCAGGCAGCTATATTCCATCAAACAACAGTAAGTACCGGTACAGCTGTAAAATCTCTTCCATTACATCAGAGGGTGGCTGTCCATTGTAGTATGAAGAGGAGAAGAGAAAAAAAAGACTCTATAGTGACAAGTTACTTCTTTGCTAGGAAGAGGGTTGGTTCTAAGTGCAGCTAACCAGAGGTTCTGTCGCCACCAAAACCAGACTCCAGGAATCCTGTTTGGTTGAGATGGCTAACATCACCCCAAGATTTTATGGTCCACTCGTCTACATCGGATATGTGAAAGATGTGCACAGAAGTATTGAGTATCTTTGCAGGCCTCTCGCTAGGGCAAGCTCGCTTGTGTAGGGATCTGATGGTGCCTCCGTGACTCACCACAACCACTCGCTCACCTGCAATTTAAACATGGTTCGCGATATTAAAGCGATAGCTGGACAAGGATCGTTGAAATAGATGGTACATGTTTCCTCCTAGGACCAGGAATTTTACAGGCAAAAATAGACTACTCAAAGTCAACAGTACTCGTTCTCTGTTATTTTCATGCGTTACTTCTTGTACCAACGGCTGCTACTCAAATGTACTACTTTGCAAGTACTCGTGAGCTTTCTATGTCAGGCTTTCTAGTTTCTTTTGCTAACATTTAAGTGTCAATATGCATCTGGAACTGAGGAAGTCATTGCATCCACATATTATGAAGATAAGAAAGCATAAATCTAGTAGAGATTAGTAATGATCGACAGTTTACCTCTATGCTTTGCTGCAATTCTTTGAAATGAAGATGTCGAACGCTCATATAATTTATCAAGACTTTCGCCACCGCCCTGTGTATGCAGGAAAAGGCATCACTTGAGATTATTGGCAGAGGACAAAGTTATTAAACTGTAGCTCGCATGCTTTATGTACTAATCAACTTTACACCCTACTTGTTCTATGATTACAGGAGTATGTATTACTGTTACCACAAAGTAATTCTAAAGGTCAAAAAGTTCTAATTCACACTATAAGACAGACATCTTTGGGACTACAGCAGAATTCTATGCAACTAACCTATCTACATGACTACATGTACGAAGGTGTTAGTTTCAAACTTGAACCATAGCACTGAGAACTCGGGCAGATTCCGCTTACAGGACATTCCAATATACAACTATCCAGTAAAGGGTTAAGAAAACTCCGAAAATAGTAATGGACATGTAGCATACAGGGATGTCTTGGCTGGTTTTGTGGGATAAAAATGCGTCGTATGCTTCTGGGGAAGCTTTGGCAGCTTCACTTAACGAAAGGCCCTGTAGATCCCCCAAATGCCTTTCTCGTAGCCCTGGTTCCTTGATAACCTGGAAGCTTTAGGGAATCAGCAGAACTAGTGTACCAGATGAGAAATGAATAGAAGCCAACACATAATCTCATAAAACAAAATGGTTGAAAGTTACAACTGTGAAAAACACTGGATATCAAGCGGATAACCAAAGGGAGTGTAGATAATTCAGCGCAGAGCAATATTACTAGTCAAACAAGGCAGACCAAGTGTTACATATATCCTTTTGATTATTGCCTAAGAAGCCCATGTTGAAGAAAGCTGCGGCAGCGCTCATACCTCAATACCGCCGCATCTATCAGCAATTGCTTGCGCCGTGTCAAAAGCTCGTTTCAAGTCGGAAGAATATACAGCAGAAATCTTAGACTCTTTGGATAGTCGATCAGCCACCTTAAACAACAAACAGAAAACTTCCATTCATCAAGTGGGTATTATGCATCTCTCATAAGCACCAAAATAATAAGCAATAGATTAGGATACAAACATTACCAAAGCAGCTTGTTGTCTCCCAACTTCATTCAGGTCAACATCGACATGTCCCTGTAGTGTGTGCAAGAGTCAGACTCCATTAGGTCCCCCCATAAGACAACGAGGCCGAGGGGACAGAATTGAAACAGACCATTTTCAGGGTTCCAATCAAGAAAATGGCCCCATAAAAATGGTTATTCCGATTCTGAACATCAGAGAGTAAGAAACTTTGCCAGAAGCTACGATCAAACAACCAATAGAGATCAATTACATCAAGTTTCTAGCCGCTCCATTCATAGACTCCAACACATGATCGCTAGAAAACTAATCTCGACTACACGAGTGGGAGAAAGAAAGCTAACCTGAATCCTTTTATCAGCATTCCACTCCGTCTCGCCGTGACGAACGACGACGATCTCCGTATAAGCCGGATGAGCAGAGCTGCCATTACCATAAAAAAAAAAAATTCACCCAAATTCGAACTAAAAATCCAGAGCGGAAATAGGGATAGAGAGAGAGAGGAATGAGAAGAAGCACGATGTTGGACCTGGGAATGGAATTGGAGTCCGTCATGGATACCGACTCCGGCACGTCCGTTTCGACGAAGAGAATCGGTCGGCGACCCGATCGGCGGCGAACAGATACCAGACGTGGCGTGAAGCTTCCGGCGACGGGGAGTGTCAAGTGCCGAAGAAGGGTAATGGAGTGACGCGGAGGAAATGCTTGGCGCGGCAGTTGTATAGTGCCACAATTGCGCAGTGTGGTCATCTGGGCATAGATTCGCCCATTTCGCTCCTGTTGCTGGGTTTTCGCCTTTTCGGCCTTCCTGTAGAACTGGATTCGGCTGAATAATTATATCAGACGTCAAATTTTCTCTTTTCTTTCCCCTTTTCTGGTATAACTGGGCTTGGGATTGGGCTCGGGATCGGGCTCAGCTAACCCTTTTCGGAATAACTATTTTTTTTGAATTTTGCAGCGCGTAGGGGCTAGGGCCTAGGGGTAGGGGTAGTGGAGGGAAAACCGATATCTGCTTAGCTTCTGAATTTTATTACGTGATTGAAGAACGAGAATCCTCTTGTACTGTTCGTTCGTATAAAC
This sequence comes from Linum tenue, assembly GCA_946122785.1. NCBI lineage: Eukaryota > Viridiplantae > Streptophyta > Magnoliopsida > Malpighiales > Linaceae > Linum > Linum tenue. The sequence goes on from CAMGYJ010000010.1 coordinate 44,723,824, forward strand.
TTGTGCTATCCGAATGCTTTTGTTTGTGTCATCATCGCATCGGCTCCTGGAATTCGATTCCTGCTGCTCGTTTCTTTCCATTTTCTCGCAACTCCTTTCCCTGATTCTTGGCATGTATATTTGGTTGAACGAACGAAATTAGGTTTTGGTGATATAGGAACGCCAATTTTGCCCTTCTTTCTATCTATCCAATTCGATTACCCGTCTCGTCTCTGTTTCCTGAAATCTAAATCCAAATCTAAACAATATATTATGGAGGTTCTCCTCCGTCATCCCCTTAATCTTAATTTTCCCGGCTCCAGCGCATACCACGGAAGGGGGCTTTTGTCATTTCAATTTCACTTATTAAATTAAGGTCTAATCACTTAAAGGACGAATAGTTTAATTTATATGGGCTTGGGTACTTATTTCCAGCTTGCTAACTAATAATTAGTCAGTATATGGGCTACCATCCACCATGTCCATGCATTTTAGGTTAATCCATTAAACGAGACACTTGCAAAGTGCAGGTTGCGAGAAAACCACCATTTTCATAATCGGATCAGATGGTGAACCGGAAAAGTTAGTGGTTCGTGCTTGAATGGTTAACTAATATAGAATTGTTGGTTAACCGTTGATAAAATCGTTCATGCGCTATAATATACAAGACATATATAATACACTAATTCATATTACCCAAACAAAGTTACAAATCCAAAGCTGAACTCATGAGTTCATTCCAATATATATACAACACACAAATAGTGGTTGAATTTAATAGGAATACCAAAAAATTATATTACCTTGCAATTGTATTCATGCTACACCTATCATAACTTTACAATTAAGTAACAATAATTGCTACAGACAATAGTGCTAAAAAGGCGGGATACATAATCATACACAATAATTGACTCTCACCCGAATACTATATAATCCATGTATTGTAGATATCATGCTACTCCCACCCAACACATCCATCCTTTCTCGATTGATTATCTGTTAGCTAATGAACTATTGCATGTATTCTATGATGACTGAGTGCCATTGTCCTTCTTCTTTTACTTTCACCAACAAGTCCTTATTCAAATGTTGTTGATGTCTTACTAAATTTAGTTTATTTTTCCTACTCACTATCCAGTTGCAATTGCCTCGTACTAACAGGGGCTAAGTAAAATAAAAATGGTGCATATGATCCGCTCAAAATTAAAGTTGTATTTATTCAATACTACAACAAATTTTCACCAAATCATAGCTAATTTGTAAAAATATTTTTATTATAATAAGGGATAGAGAGAGTGTAATGTGTTGCTCCATAGGACGAAAAATAAGTAAATTAGTATAATAGTTAATAGAGAATAAAATTTAGAGCACTTCTAATTGATAATTGTTGACCGAGAGATAATGTGTTTGAATCTTGGCGCTCCGATTTTTTAAGCACATGATATTCAAATTTGCGGAAATTTAAGCATGTATAAGTTGGTTTTCGTTAGCAGGTAAGTGTTAGTAATTAGTTAATACTAAATACAATAAATCTATTATTAAATCTTTCCCAACAACTCGAGTTACTGATACTAAACGGTCTTGACAAAGAACACCATTCAAAAGCAAATGTATATCTAAATCGTGAATAATTTTTTGATACATATAGAGTGATATTCTTGATAGTTTTGGCATATATTTAATTTATCATTTTTTTAAATACAAAATTAAATCATGAATGGTTTTAAAAAGCTAACAGGTTATTATGTATTGGTAGTAGAAATTAATATTTTCCAGTTCACGTATATTCATGGTGCAGGAGGATTAAATTGTATTTAAGTGCTACAATTTTTCAATCTTTGCTTTTATATTTACCTTAGTTTTAGGGTAAATAAAATCTATTAGTCTAAGCTTTCAAACTTTCCAAATTATTACAAAATATTAGTCAAATATTCTGTAACACATTAAAATATTAGTCATTTGTCTATTATCATTCGTAATTTTGTAACTATTTTCTTAGTCAAAATACTAAAATTTTGGATTCTTCATAAGGTTTCGAGGAAGTGGCTGGCAATCAATTCCAAGACATGTATTATTATTTCGCTCGGTATGATAGTTAATGACTTAAAGTGTAAACTAACAACAACCACGCGAATTCAACTCTATGATTTGATTTTTGAATTTTTTTAATATTCATACTTTTTTCTTCAAGATAATGATATTTGGGTGCAAATTCTCAAAGAAAAAATCAAGGACTTTCGTCCCCTGTTACATGACTTCAGAGTTTACATACTGTCATGACTTTATGGCCAGTATGACAACGAGAGGTTATAGGCCAATTCTAAATAAATTGGTCATCAGGTTTGAATCAAATACGAAAGCTAAAGCATGCAATGATATTCCAACCATACCAATTTGCAAGTCTAATTTCATTTAACAAGAAGTGCAAGCAAAGAAAATTTCGTTCAGGTTCGAATTACTATTCTCAATTCAAGTTTTCTTCAATCGAATGTGTATACAGCCAAAAACATTGATTAAATTTTTAAAATTTCAATTCCACAGATGTTGTTGATCAGCTTATTCAGTATCCAGATTTATTGACATCTAACACTCACTGGAAAAATTACCTACAAGGAGGCTCCAACTAAAACTTCCCAAGTATTTAGTTCCCTTTTCAATTTTAAAATAGCATGTATAACTTTAACACTAATCGCAAAAGGGTGTTGGGGATTGGTTGTCAAGATAATCTCTTTGGAACGATAGTCACCCAAGTAAATATCATCCTTGCAAATCCACGTAACTGCCCTCTCATCCTGGTCATTACATCATTACGTGTCGTTTCATACAACAGTAAGGAAACATCTTTATTACTTTGTCATTATTAATCAAACAATTTGAAAATGAATATGACATTTAATCACACGATGATCAAATTTGCATGCGAGAAAACCTTCTACTCAGAGCGACTTTGCTATTGGAAAATCCAATAATTCAGGAATCATTATATTTGGGGCAAGGTGAAATTCATTACAATTTAATCACTGTATTTGGTTGCATGCTATAAGTTTGAAGTTTCAAATAGAAAATGAATTAATTATCATCTTTTTTTGTAAAAAAGTGACCGAGATTGGCCAACTCTTCCAGTGAAAAGCTCGAAAGCACATCAACAACTAATTCCAATCAAAACAGTGCAAAAGCTAAATCAAATGAAGAAGTAAATATCAATTTCAATTTAACGGCTCATTAACTATCAAATGCTAACATTTTATGTAATAAGTATTCCTTAAAAAATCAAGTTGTCAAAGTTAAGAAGGATGATGTTATGCTGGATATTTAACCTGTCCACAGAAGTATTAGACTCTATTGTTGTTTATGTCATTACTAACATTATATACTTATTCAGGATCCACCATTGAGTTGAGGGCAAAACCACTATGGCTAACTTTTGGTGTTATGGATCAGGTGGGAGATGAATTTTTTGAAATGTCAACTAAAATTATATTCAAATACAACTATATAATGAGAGGATTACCAATTTCTCATGTCTTACAAACTGAGGGAATGATATTGAAGTTCTGTAGCAAGCTCACATATGACATTTCTAATCAATAAGCGAGTACACGATTTTCATGATTGGGAAGGATGAAAAGAGAATCACTCATACAGTCTTCCTGACTTGATCGAGGTAAATTATACTGAATATAATAATCAATATTAATTACAAATTTGTGATATTCTCTATTGAATTTGGAGTATATTTGGAACATGCACCCTCTGATTATTATTTAACAAACCTGCCTACCATGTTTACTTCTCACATGTTAATTTTGCAAGAAAATTAATTGCGTCTATTGTCCAGCAAAATAAATTGTTGTACACGGTATACCAGTTGTAAATTATACTTAATTATAGAATCGAGTATATAGCTCCTCAATTTTTATATCATGCAAAGATGATACTCAACTGTATTCTTTAACTTTGAAAAATGTATTTAATTGCACAACTTAAAACTTCAGAGGAACTTTCTTTATTACCCACTAGCATGCATATAATTGTATACTTGGTTGTATTATCAAGTGTATCAGTCTTTTATTTTTATACCATGCACAAATATAGGCCTTCAATTTTTAAATCATGCACAAATGACACTTAGTTGTATTCTTTAATCTATAGGCAAATGCATGTTGTTTATAACATAAATCTCCAGTAGAACTTTGCTTCCTTTCACACTAACATGCAAGCCATTGTATCGAGCTACAATTTTAACTCCAATATATTTTAAACACATATGATTCTACAAAATCACAAATATATTACACTTTTGAATGACAATGATCTTAATTCATAATGTTAATGTAAGAGAACAAGAATGATACGGTTAATGGTGGATGTACTAGATCTGATGCTAGAGATGACGGTTATCTTAAGCAAAGATATACATTGTTCATGAGGAAGATACAAGTACCAATTATGAGTAGAAAGAACAGATCTTGGATATTGTTCATAACTTGGACGAGGCAAATACTACTCCTTTTCTTTTTTGAAAGATGTAAATACTACTCCAATGAAAAAGATAATTGGTATTTGTAAAACGTTTACCATCAAATATTTGTGCTCAATAAAATGCAGGAAAACAAGGATGAGATCATTGAAATACAAGAGAGGAAAAAAAGAGGAAATTAATAATGGAGATAAATGTATAACTAATGAAGATGAAGATAAAGATAAAGATAAAGATATTAATATTGATGCACATGATGATGTTGCTCATGTTGGAGGAAGTGCAAACAAGTCAAAATGAAAATATGCATTAACTTTGATGATGAGGAGTAAATAGAAAGATGATTTTAAAATATCTTTAGGAGTCAGTCCAAATTTGCCTTTCATTTTCGTAAAAGGATTTAAGTTAATGAGTTAGTTGCGTACAATGTCGAAAAAATAATATTTACATATTTTCAATTGTTGAAGTGCTTTAATAGTTTGGATTCTCTTATTCTACCAAACAATTTGAATGTTTCAAATATTTGAATAATTTAGATTTGCTTATACTATCAAAACCCACGTATCTTACATACAATTAGATAATATTATTCATGTGATTGGCGACTGAATCCGGCCAACTGGCCGGGCCTGTGACTAGTTCAATTGTTATTGCCTTATTGGTTCGTTGCTTTCGATTTTGAGACAACTCTTGTTCTAATTTGTGTGTTGTTCTATGTAAGAAGGCCCATGTATGTATGGTACTTAATCACTTCCTTATCGGTATGGGGATTTTGATTCTTCCTGTAGTTTGTTTCATTTCTGTATCGTTCTAGGCCATTGATTTCCGTGTGGTAATAGGTGTTTTGATTCCTCTTGTAGTTCGTTTAATCCTTGTGCTGGTCCAGGTGTTTGATTTCTGTGATTGTGATTGGAAAATGAATGTTGCAGATGGAGACAAGTCTGAAAGCCCTGATTTATCAGTTTTTGGAGAAGAAGGCTCTGTCTGTATGACCTTGCAATTGTCAAGGGTGGTTCTGATGAAGCTGAAAGGGAGGCTGATAATGTTGCAGCAGATATTGAAAACATCGCAAGAGCTATCAAAGCCAAACAACTAGATTACTTGGCGGAAGGGACATATACCCTAGGACAAGTCGGTGTGCTCAATGCTCTAGGAGTAGTCATATACAACGAGGATGATCGTGCAAGGACTGCATTCCATTTGGGTATTGTTTCAGATTGTCTTAAATGAGACCAAAACAGGGTTGACACATGCTTTATAGAAATAGATAAGGTCCTTGGAGACCTCCGATCTGATACAACAGATTCGAATCTGATTCCACATATTGGAAGGTATATATAATATAATCTCCCTTGCTAAGTGTTTGGTCATGTAATCCCAACGTTTATACTGAATTGTTTGCATCTTGTATGACTTTAGGTGGATTTCCACCATCCACGAGCTCGCGGATGCATTGGAGAAAAAATATCACCGGGAGAGTGAGATAAGGTGGCTAGAGGTGAAGCTTGAAATATACAAGAGGAGGAAAGATGCCAAGTAAGTATTGAGTCGGTGTTTTACAGTTTACTACTTAGTATTGGCGATACAGTTTACAATTGTTTAAAAAATGAGGACGAAATGGATATAATTGCTATAAATTGTTTGATAATAATTGTACTTTTATTTTGCCAAGAGGAGGAAATCAATATATCTACTAACAGTAAAGTAAACACCCTCAAAGTCTCATTTTTGAAACAATTGTAAACTGTACCGCCATTACTAAGTAGTAAACGGTAAAACACCGACTCAATACTTACTTGACCTTTTTCCTCATCTTGTATATTTCAAGTTTCACCTCTAGCCGCCTTATCTCCATCTCCCAGTGATATTTCGTCTCCAATGCATCCGCGAGCTTGTGGATGGTGAAAATCCACCTAAAGTAATACAAGATGCAAACAATTCAGTATAAACGTTGGGATTACATGACCAAACACATAGCAAGGAAAATTATATTATATATACCTTCCAATATGTGGAATCAGATCTGAATCTGTTGTATCAAAACGGAGGTCTCCAAGGACCTTATCTATTTTTGTAAAACATGTGTGTGTCAACCCTGTTCTCGTCCCATTTAAGACAATCTAAAACAATATCCAACTGGAATCTAGTCCTTGCTTGCATGGTCATCCTCGTTGTATATGGCTGCTCCTAGAGCATGGAGCACACCGACTTGTTCTGGGGTATATGTCCCTTCCTCCTTCAAGTAATCTAGCAGTTTGGCTTTGATAGCTCTTGCGATGTTCTCAATATCTGCTGAAACATTATCAGCCTCCCTTTCAGCTTCATCTGGTCCGAACCACCCTTGGCAATTGCAATGTCATACAGAGCCTTCTTCTTCCAAGGCTCGATTGGAGCAATATGTCAAGTCGTAATTAATCACGGTTGAACTACGATTGTACCGTACCGGCGGCCCAATCGAAAAAATCCTAACAGAATCTAAATCGTTGGTGATTTTAATGGTATGAAATGATTTAACGACGGTTGCACTACGATTTAGCACAAAATGCCTAATGCTAACTCTTTCGATACAACCGTCGATATGGTTTTATAATTTTTTATTTTTTCTGAAGATGCATCAAGGCTTGGGTTGGAGCAAATTTTCAAGCATGATTTAACGAGTATTCAACTATGATTTTAGCACAAAATACCCTAATGCTAACTATTAGTAGTGTCCGTGATTGTGAATCTGGTTTGGCCCGTTAACCCGGTCGAGTTAGTGGGTCAAGGTAAGTTATGTAACTGCAAGGTTTTGAGGAGCTGATACCGCTTAAAATAGGCTATTACTTGCAGCTGCAGATACCAACCAGGCAGCTATATTCCTTCAAACAACAGTAAGTACCGGTACAACGGTAAATTCTCTTTCATTACATCAGAGGGTGGCTGTCCATTGTAGTATGAAGAGGAGAAGAGAAAAAAAAAGACTCTATAGTGACAAGTTATTTCCTTGATAGGAAGAGGGTTGGTTCTAAGTGCAGCTAACCAGAGGTTCTGTCGCCACCAAAACCAGACTCCAGGAATCCCGTTTGGTTGAGATGGCTAACATCACCCCGAGATTTTATGGTCCACTCGTCTACATCGGATATGTGAAAGATGTGCACAGAAGTATTGAGTATCTTTGCAGGCCTCCCGCTAGGGCAAGCTCGCTTGTGTAGGGATCTGATGGTGCCTCCGTGACTCACTACAACCACTCGCTCACCTGCAAGTCAAACATGGTTCGCGATATTAAAGCGATAGCTGGACAAGGATCGTTGAAATAGATGGTACATGTTTCCTCCTAGGACCAGGAATTTTACAGGCAAAAATAGACTACTCAAAGTCAAAAGTACTCGTTCTCTGTTATTTTCATGCGTTACTTGTACCAACGACTGCTACTCAAATGTACTACTTTGCAAGTACTCGTGAGCTTTCTATGTCAGGCTTTCTAGTTTCTTTTGCTAACATTTAAGTGTCAATATGCATCTGGAACTGAGGAAGTCATTGCATCCACATATTATGAAGATAAGAAAGCATAAATCTAGTAGAGATTAGTAATGATCGACAGTTTACCTCTATGCTTTGCTGCAATTCTTTGAAATGAAGATGTCGAACGCTCATATAATTTATCAAGACTTTCGCCACCGCCCTGTGTATGCAGGAAAAGGCATCACTTGAGATTATTGGCAGAGGACAAAGTTATTAAACTGTAGCTCGCATGCTTTATGTACTAATCAACTTTACACCCTACTTGTTCTATGATTACAGGAGTATGTATTACTGTTACCACAAAGTAATTCTAAAGGTCAAAAAGTTCTAATTCACACTATAAGACAGACATCTTTGGGACTACAGCAGAACTGTATGCAACTAACCTATCTACATGACTACATGTACGAAGGTGTTAGTTTCAAACTTGAACCATAGCACTGAGAACTCGGGCGGATTCAGCTTACAGGACCTTCCAATATACAACTATCCAGTAAAGGGTCAAGAAAACTCCGAAAATAGTAATGGACATGTAGCATACAGGGATGTCTTGGCTGGTTTTGTGGGATAAAAATGCCTCGTATGCTTCTGGGGAAGCTTTGGCAGCTTCACTTAACGAAAGGCCTTGTAGATCCCCTAAATGCCTTTCTCGTAGCCCTGGTTCCTTGATGACCTGGAAGCTTTAGGGAATCAGCAAAACTAGGGTAGCAGATGTGAAATGAATAGAAGCCAACACAATCTCATATAACAAAATGGTTCAAACTTGCAACTATGAAAACACTTGATATCAAGCGGATAACCAAAAGGAGTATAGATAATGCAGCACAGAGCAATATTACTAGTCAAACAAGGCAGCCTAAGAAGCCCAAATTGAAAGAAAAAAAAGCTGTGGCAGTGCTCATGCCTCAATACCGCCGCATCTATCAGCAATTGCTTGCGCCGTGTCAAAAGCTCGTTTCAAGTCGGAAGAATATACAGCAGAAATCTTAGACTCTTTGGATAATCGATCAGCCACCTTAAACAACAAACAGAAAACTTCCATTCATCAAGTGGGTATTATGCATCTCTCGTAAGCACCAAAATAATAAGCAATAGATTAGGACACAAACATTTACCAAAGCAGCTTGTTGTCTCCCAACTTCATTCAGGTCAACATCGACATGTCCCTGTAGTGTGTGCAAGAGTAAGACTCCATTAGGTCCCCCATAAGACAACGAGGTCGAGGGGACACAATTGAAACAGACAACAAAGGGTAACTAAACCAGGTCAATTTTCAGGGTTCCAATCAAGGAAAATGGCCCCATAAAAATGGTTATTCCGATTCTGAACATCAGAGAGTAAGAAACTTTGCCAGAAGCTACGATCAAACAACCAATAGAGATCAATTACACCAAGTTTCTAGCAGCTCCATTCATAGACTCCAACACATGATCGCTAGAAAACTAATCTCGACTACACGAGTGGGAGAAAGAAAGCTAACCTGAATCCTTTTATCAGCATTCCACTCCGTCTCGCCGTGACGAACAACGATGATCTCCGTATAAGCCGGATGAGCAGAGCTGCCAATTAACAAAAAAAAAAAAAAAAAAATTTCACCTCATGATTCAAACAAAAAAACCCAGAGCGAAAATGGGGGGTGAGAGAGAGAGAGAGAGGAATGAGAAGAAGCACGATATTGGACCTGGGAATGGAATTGGAGTCCGTCATGGATACCGACTCCGTCACGTCCGTTTCGACGAAGAGAATCGGTCGGCGACCCGATCGGCGGCGAACAGATACCAGACGTGGCGTGAAGCTTCCGGCGACGGGGAGTGTCAAGTGCCGAAGAAGGGTAATGGAGTGACGCGGAGGAAATGCTTGGCGCGGCAGTTGTATAGTGCCACAATTGCGCAGTGTGGTCATCTGGGCATAGATTCGCCCATTTCGCTCCTATGGCTGGGTTTTCGCCTTTTCGGCATTCCTGTAGAAGTAGAACTGGATTCGGCTGAATAATTATATGGGCAATGTCTATCTTTTACCCAGATCTTTCCAAAATTCTTTTATTTTACCCAAATCTATAGAAATTCTATTTATTATCCAAACGTTAACTCGTCGTCAACTTTTCTGTTAATATTGCTGACTCAACATCACAAATCTGAGTTGGCTTCTGACGTGGCGGTCAACATATCATTTTATATTTTAATTAAAAAATTAATAGAAAAAAATTTAATAAAGTGAGTCGTCGTCCACAGCTTCCTCCTCTCCTCCCTTCAGTTTCTTCTCCACCATCGCCATGCTCTCGCACTGCAGAAATGTAAAAAAAATTCCCAAATCAATTAGCCTCTGTTTTTTACAATTTCTCGATGAAAATGTTGAACTGGGTAATTTAGGGGAAGGGTGGGACGAAGAAGAACTTGGAAGGAGATGTGGTTGCCTTTAGGGTTTATTTCGCTGATCTTGGGCATGCTTTCTGGGTCTTCGGACTGAAGCAAATGGTTTCCGATTCCGTAATCAAACAACCTGCAGGAAGAATAGAGACCCAAAATCGAATCAGAACCCTCTGTTTTCCCTTCGTCAAAATCTCAAATTGGGGGAAAGACGTTTTACGTACCAGGCGCCGTCGAAGTCGTCGGAACTCTTAATCGAACAAGTGTGATGAAAAGGGGGAATTGGCAAGCGGGAATTGCAGAAGGGAAGTGGGGAAGGAAGAGGGGGATTGATGGCAGAGATGGTGGTTCCAGACCCAGCAACCCTCTTCACGAAGGTCGGGGTTGCTCATCTCGAGAACCAAGTGCTCGGCAGACGCCATTCTCCGTTCCTTTCCGGCCGGCGCTCCTGCGCCGCCAGGGTCAGGGCCACCAGGTCCTCCGAAGGGAGCATTCATGGAGAGCGAATTAGGAAGGTTCGCCATTTTCCTTCCCTCCAAAAGAAACAGAGAAAACCTGCCCCTGACTGATTCCCCTCTGTATCGAGCGATTCTCGCCAGCAGACTCCGATCAATGGGTTATAAATGCAAAACGCGATTGCTCCTGAGCGACTATGGAAATGAATTTAATTGGAAGTTCATTTATGTGAATTGAATTGGGGGATTGAGTTTCTCTTTTGGTGGTTTTCATTTTTGGAAGCATACGAGACACGTGTTGTATAGGCCTAGAAATCGAGTGGATTTGCAGGGGGAACGGTGGAGTACAGTGGGGAGAATGGCTTATTTATTTAATAATTTTTTATTTTATTAATTTCTGATATGGACGCTGACGTGGTCGCTGACGTGGAGATCCGTTAGTAAAAAATTAACGGTAACAGAACGAATGCCCAGACTATGAACAGATACAATACGTTTGAATAAAAAATGGAATTTCTATAGGTTTGGGTAAAATAAAAGAATTTTGGAAAGGTTTGGGTAAAAAATAGACATTGCCCTAATTATATCAGACGTCAAATTTTCTCTTCTCTTTCCCCTTTTCTGGTATAATCACTTTTACTAATCAGAAGTGTGCTCCGGTATTGGGCCAGCCAGAGTAAGAAGGCCCTGGACACATATATATTCCTTTTCTACAGGCCCCAAGGCCCAAGCCACATCCTAATTACCACTGATTTTTAATTTGAAGGTATTAAACTGGAATCTCTTTTAAGTAATAATATATATTCCACCTCGTGTTTGTTCTGTTTTTTTATTTATTTAAAGTATATTTTCATGGAAAGAATCAGTCCATTGATCCACTGGTGTATGAAGAAGACAGTTTTGTCCGCGAAAGTGCAAAGAGATAATTAGGATGCCTTGTTCGGCTGGATCCAAAAAAGAATGAAGAGATTTTGAGGGATCCCTCTCTCTCTCTCTCTCTCTCTCTATCTCCAGCTATTTATTTTGGGGTGTCAATGTCATAATCAATTACTAGCAATGGGCCCGGCCCGTTGGCCGGTGTACTATAAAATCGGTATGTGTACTTTGTTGTATTACATTGGCGAGTGATGTATAAAATATTGAAGCAATTTGAATTTGTAACTTCAACCATTTCATCAGTAAGCATTGATCCAAGTTTGGAAAGTACAGGTTGGCAAAATCGAGGAAAAAGTTACCTGCTGGTGATGATAGACAATATCCCTACTACAGATTGCAGCATCCATCACAGTTACAGGAAATTGAAATTGATGTTGTGAAAAGTTATACACAGACTTGCTACCAAGGGAAAAAGAAAAGCTAACTTGAACTTGTGACAAACACATGTATAACAAAATGTTGTTGTAATAACCCAAACATATCCATGGAATTGGTAACTTCAAATTCCTATTGTCTTCGGTTAATGATAAACCAAGCTATGTACAATCAAAGCATCAAATTCAATAAAAACAAAGCATTGAGAAACAGCCCACATATGTGCAAAATACTACTAAATAAAAGGTTCAGAAAATGCCATTAACCAAAGAAAGATTAAGCCAATACTACTTGTCTTCCTCAAATTCACAATCAAGCTCATGTTTCCTTTTCAATCCAGTTGATGTTGTCCCTCCAAGATTAAGAGTACTTGTATTAGTATTGCTGGCCTCCTCTAAGATAGGAGCAGGCTCTGTGAGGGATTGACTTGATGTGTCACCCAAATGCGCAATCAAATAATAGCTTCAAAACATGAAATTAAGTTTGGTACCATTTAGGTAAACGAATTTAATTACAGATGGAATATTCTTCACTTACCCTAAGTGGATCATGATCCACTCTAACCATGCAATACTCAACTTGAGGATTCAAAAAGTTGAATTCAGTAACATGTAATTTGAGAATCATATTAATAACTTGCTGGATCTGTGGAGGAATAGGCTCATTTTTCCTCTGATTTTCCTGGAATAAAACATCAGCCATTACTCCGAAATGCAAACCTTCACGCTCCAAAAAAGGCAAAATCATTCAACGAAAAATAAAATGGCAAAAATCTACTCCACCAGTATCATCTTCCAAATGGAGTTTCACTCTACACCTACGGTCAAGATGAAATTAAATTGAACAAAGTTAAGAGTTTGTATCTCTCTTCCACTATGATAATTCCTATAGCAACAAAAGGTGCAGATCACAATTTCCAAAAAAGAGTGAAATAGGTTAGCATACTTGGCTTTAGCAACTAAAGATGTCTTTTTCCTAAAGTTGACAACAAAGAAAGGGTATATTGTTAGATAAATTGGAGGGATCATAGTCTTAGCAAACATTACTATCCTCCATATTTTTGAATTCATTCAATTCAGCTTGGATCTTTGCAATCATAACAGGTGCATTAAGACTTCCCCCTCACCCCTAGAATGCAATAATAGAAGCTCTTAAACTTGTATCATATATGAAAGTATTGTTCTACACCCTAACAAATAATCACAAACCCAATATTGAACTAATGCACTTCCGGAATGTCAAGATTTTCCTTTAACAGCGTTGCTCCAGTAGATGACAGGCAAAGCTCCCCTTATATAACAGAAATAAAATAGTTAGTCTTAAATCTAATACTTGTAAACATAATGGGCAAACAAATGTTGAGTGTCCAGAAGCTTTGAATTCATCCACAAACACAGAGGTTATGCCGAGAATGATATATTTCCCTTGACTGCGAGAGTTAATTTCATCCAATTGATTGCCAACACTTCCCCATTAAGAGACCTTTATTTTCTCCCCTCTGTTAGCAAGTAAACACAATGTCAAAGCAAAGTAGATTAACTGGCCATCTTTCAAAAACGAATTCAATGTAAAAAAAATATGTGGGTTGCTGTTACTAACTCATAGACCAACAGCAGAGCACTTCGGAACAAAATTGATGACGGGAATTAGAAGTCAATAGGATTGCATGCCCATCATAAAAACAAAAACGGAGAGGAAAAAGAGATGGAGAATCCCATTTAGAGACTTCGCAAAGCCAAAATAAGAAGAGACCCAATAGAAACTTACATCTGCAGGGGAGATTGCTCCAATTAAGCCCTCCTGATGCGCCATCCTGAGTCAAACAATGATGGGGAGCAATATGTCGGCCCTCCGATTAGAGACAAACGGTAAGAGCAAGGCTTGAGAGGAAGGACTTCGACTCCGGCACTGCCAAGGGATGCAGGAGCTATCGGGGAAAGGACACCAAGGCCGCAAGATGAAGGTCTTCGAGGTATTGGAAGATTGAATGTTTGGCAAGCTACTCGATCAATCTTGGGCGACAAAATATATAGGCAGGCTTGAAAGGAAGATCTTCGATTCCGGCACGGATGAGGGTTGCAGGAGCTATCGACGAAAAAACACAAAGGCGGCGAAATGAAGGTCTTCGATTACGGTAGGGATTGGAAGACAGATTATTTTTGGACGGTGACAGAGAAGGGTAAAGGGTTCAATTTCCGGTGGGAGGCAGAACGCGAGAAAGAAAAGTTCAGTGAATTGACGGATAAAACCCTCCGCACTGTGCGGTGGTTCCAGGAGAGGCTGACGTGGCAAAAGCAATATTTTGACATTGCCTTATAGTGTTTTGTAGACTAATTAATTAATTAATCACAGTCGAAACAAAATAATGACTGCTTAAGCTTTAATTTGACGTGCATTAGCTTGGCGTTGGCTGGCTTGCATGGAATCCTAACCGCCCTCGGATTTAACCATTGCATGACGATAGCCCAGCCCAGCCCAGCCCACTAACAAGAAAGCCTCCTTGGAATTCTCTTGCTGTGGATAATGCCAACCGCTAGCTAATGTGAAAATTGATTGTGAATATCAATGTCCTTAGTCGTTGAGAAATTTTGTTAGTATTTTAAAATGTATATATACTATACAATAGTGAACATACAGATAATGTATATTGAATCGTAGTATAGTTCGACTCTTACGGTGTCGTACATTGTTTGAGTATATACTAATGAAAGTAATTACCAAACATGTAAGAGTCTCATAGACATTCCAGGAATAAAAGATTTTTCCAACAATTCGAATTATTGAAGCTAAATAATTTGTTGGTTAATACGAGAATGGATACACTTAAATCGGCTAAATTGCAGAATCGACAAAATACTTGAACGAGGGGAATCAGTCAGCCATGGTGGAATACTCTGACAGATACCCGTAAAAGAGCGGGATGAACAAGGGAATTACAAACAAAAAAAATAGAGCCTCTCAATCGGCTAAGTCTCCTTCCTCCATGGACAAAGTGACACACTGTACTTCATATAAAAAGAAAAAAATCTATCCTCCATCCAATCCTCCGCCGCGCGGAAAGCTATGGCAGACGACGGAAGAGTCCGGACGGTGAGGTCGGAGATGAAGGAGCTGATCAAGACGAAGGAGGAGCTGGATCGAGCCAAGGACGAAGCGACGCAGTCCTGGCTCGATTCGAAGCCGCTGATCGACGAGCTGGAGAAGCTGCAGTCCGAATTGGACGCGGCCAAAAGCAGGGGATCGGCGGCGAGCGCGGCGGTGTTGGAATTGCAGTCGGAGGTGGAGGCGAATCACCGGGAGGTGAGGTCGAAGATGGAGGACGAGGTGAAGGCGATGAAGGCGACGAACGAGCTGACCCTGGCGGTGGACCTGACCTGCAAGGACCTGGAGGCGATCAAGGCGGAAGCCGACGAGCAGCGGAGGGAGCGGCGGAAGCTGAAGCAGGTCCTCCGGATGCGGCGGCAGAGCCTCCGCGCGCTTCAATTGAAGCTCCGCGCGGTGCGGATCGAGGCCGCGGCGTTCGCGGCTTCGGCGGGGGACGCGGCGGCGGTCATTGCTCTGTCGGCCGAGGCGGTGGAGGAAGAGGACGGCGGTGGGAGGGTGGAATTGAGGGCGGAGGAATACGAGGCGCAGACGAGGAGGGCGCAGGAGGAGACGGCGCTGTCCCGGTGGAGAGTCTCGGTTTCGGTGGAGCAGAAGCTCGCGGCGGAGGCCAGCCGGAATATTGCTCTGGCGAGATTGAAGCAGGTGTACAGTAATTCGAGCAATTTTAACAAGGTTAACGGAGGGAAGAGCCGGAGGAAGGCGGCGAGGTGGGAGGAGGAGGAGGAGGATGTGATCGTGGCGGACGAGGAGGTTATGGCGGCGCCGGCGGGGATTAAAGGAGGAGCGAGGAGCGATGTAGTGGAAGAGGAGGCGGCGGCGACGGGGGATTCGAGCGGCAGAGCTGGAGAACAGATTGTGATTCCGAAAGCTAGGGCCCGGGCGATGGCGGCGGAATCGAATCGCAGGAGGCTGCCGCGACCTCCGGCGAGGAGATCGGCGAGTCAGGGTAGTAGCGGGAGGAAGAGAGTGGTGAAGAAGAGAAGCAAGCCGTCGTTTTTCGCCAAGGTTTCGAGCTTCATAAGGGGAATTAAGAAATGGTTCCGCTGATTTCTGAGTCTTCCCTTTCTGATTTTGGAATAACGGGGTGGGATTTTAAGATCGCCGTGAAATAATCCGCCGGACGGCCGGAACCATTTTTTTTTTTCATTCCGATTTGATTCCTCGGAGAATTTCCTGTGAATTTCTTTTCTTTCCGCTATGAATTCTCTGTATTTCTGAAATGAAAATGTAACAGTTTCGGGCCAAAGTCCAGGACGATGAGATTAAGATTATGATTTATTAGCGGGCCAAGCCCGCCACAGTTGTGAAGCCCAATATGTGAATGGGCTCCGTCCTCTCCTCGCGGAGTTTTGAACTCTCCGGCTGCTACTTCAGTTTTCTTCTCCAGCAGTGGTCGTCGTCGTCACTCGTCTGTTCTAATCTAATAATAATCAGTAGCTCCGGCGAAGTTCCATCATCGGGCAAATTCCTCCTCCGGCTTCAATCGCTCGTCAGCAGAAGAATGAGCAAGAGACCACCGCCTGATCCCGCGGCAGTCTTGAGAGGCCACCGTGCCTCGGTGGCGGACGTCTGCTTCCATCCCTCCAAACCTATTCTGTTCAGCGGGTAACCAGATGGTTTCGTTCCGCCTTGTTTTCTGTAAGATTATCTTTCTCAGTTTTTCGAATCGGAGTGTGTTCCAATTGCTCTTGTTTCTGGTTCAGCTCGTCGGACGGTGAATTGCGGATTTGGGACATAGTCCAGCATCGAACGCTGTCGTCTTCATGGTAATCCATCTCTTCCGAGAAATCGCGGCGGCGTTTCAGTTCAGCTGTTCTTAGTTGAACGATTCGATTCGATTTCGTGCCTAATTTTTTGCTTTGTTGTGGGAATAGGGTGCACAGTGCGGCTCACGGCATCCTAACAGTGGCTAGCAGCTCTGAAATTGGAGCCAACAAAGTAATTAGGTACCCTTCTCTCTTTATAAATTTGATTGGTGATTGAATTTCTTGTAGTGGGTAAGGATAATATTCATTTGGGTTGGTGCTTTGGTTCAGCCAGGGGAGAGATGGAACTGTCAAGTGCTGGGATATTCAAGATGGTTCCCTCTCCAGGTACCAAAGAATCATTCTTCATTGCAAAGTGAATGTTTATACTGATTTCTCAGGAACCCTTTTTGTGGAGTTGAAAAAGGGAATTCATCCACTGACAATGTGATTGGTAATTTCTTCTGTCGGCGATCTGATCAGGGCGCCTCTTGTTACCATTAAGACAAGCTCTTACCACTTCTGCAAGCTGTCACTAGTCCAAATGCCGGCTGCTGGTGCTGGAGCAGCCAACTGGTGTAGAAATCAACAAGAGAAGGAGAATGTGGGTGTTGTCTACGATGGTAGAGGCAATCTTGGTGAAGATGAATCAGAGAGCTCTAATAGTGCCGAAGGTTTGCTAGTGTGAGGTGCCCTAAGTGTGTAATGGTACTGTTTTTCAACAATGGAACTGTGTCCTATTTATCAAGCGTTACTGAAATGCCGTGTGTTCTTTTTCAGAAGATAGTCATTGCGGCGGACCAAATTGTATTGCTGTAGCAGGGGAGTTGACTTCGGAGGTGAAACCACACTTTGTGTTTCTGATTGTTCATTGGTCTGCCAAATTTTTTTAGCTTTTCATTTCTGGGTCTTCACAGCCTCGAATGTCCCTGGTTTTGATATTCATGAATAGGTTGAGTTATGGGATCTTAAAAGTGCTGAGAGGATTGCACGATTACCTGAAAGCAGCTCAACTGGCTCTCCTAGTATTTCTGGCAGCCAAAGAGGTCCATATTGAATCTCAAATGACTTAAGATTGACAATATTTGCACACTTGGTCAAAGAAAATCAACATTTGATTAATGCTTCGTTATTGTTATGTCTGACATTCTGCTGACTGGGGGGAACAATTTTTGGTCAGGGATGTGCATGTCGGTTCAAGCATTTTTACCATCGAGTTCACAGGGATTCCTAAATGTCCTGGCTGGGTATAGTCCTGCTTTTTTCCGCATGTTATTTCATCCATATCAGTTTGAAAGAATTTGTTATGTTGGATTTATAAATGATTTAATTGTTGGCATTCTCTGAATTCATTGGGAGTTCTTCATTTCATAATAAATATTGTGCTATATAATTGTGGAATCCGCTTTAGGACTACAGAACTGTTAGTTGTAAGGAACATTGAGATGGAAGTGTTTTGATCCCTAAACTAGGGAAGACGACTTTCCATATTGCAGATCATCAACGACAAATATTGCTGGATTTCCTTAAGTAATGTGTCTTCTGTATCTTGATATGGCAGTTATGAGGATGGTTCCATGCTTTGGTGGGACATTCGCAGTGCTGCAGGTCCTCTCACTTCTGTGAAGTATCACTCGGAGCCTGGTGAGGGCTAGCACTAAATCACCCCTTTTCTATTCCAATTCCTCTACTAATGATATCGTTTGTTTGTCTTTATAAAGAAAAAAAAACGATATCGTTTGTTTGTGTTCTTTTTGTAGTTTTAAGCATATCCATTGATGGGTTCTGCACAGGAGGAATCTCTGGATCTGCTGATGATAAGATTATGTTATACAGTTTCGATGCATCCACGGTATTACATATGATTACGATGCTCTATTCAATCACCATCTCCTCAACCGCTTCTGTGTCCTAATGTTTCATTTTTCACAATTTGACTGCACAAAACAGGGCTCTTGTATCATAAGGAAAGAGATAAGCTTGGAGCGGCCAGGCATATCAGGCACCTCAATTAGACCAGATGGAAAAATTGTGGCTACTGCTGGTTGGGATCACAGGTTCAAGTTTCTTTAACCCTTGCATCTTTCATTGAACTTCGCAACATTTAGACTGAAAAGAACACGATCTTCTCAGTTCTCACTTCCTCAGTATTGCCTTCGGTGACAGAATAAGGGTATATAACTACCGCAAAGGAAATGCATTGGCAATTTTGAAGTATCACCAAGCCACGGTATGCCATCTTTTCCTTGACCTTACAGTTTCTTGCTCCAGGTTATAAGTAGCAAGTATGTCCTCTTTGTAAATTTGAATGCTTTCTTCCCCTTCTATGTTAGTTCTTATTCTGTCTTCGTTGAACTTCTGTCTTTGTTGAGTGCAGTGTAACGGTGTCTCTTATTCACCGGATTCCAAACTTTTGGCCTCTGCTTCAGAAGACTCAACAATTGCTCTGTGGGAATTATACCCCCCTTCTATATCCAATTGAGCACAAAGCAGTTCACCTAGACAGAGTAACTCAGTAACCCTTCATTTTACATTCATGCAACAACATTCAACAAAGCTTCTTTTCTAACTTCTAGTTCACCACCCTGCAGTTCTTCCTAATATGTAATCTCTCCCCACCACTTCCAGCTAAGCAGACCAATGCCAGCCATTTCCACTGTCGAAGCTCCGAAATCCTTGTAGAAGGGAACTTTCTTTAGTTGACACTTGACCACCATTGAGGCAGTCGTTTGCTATCCGACATCAGAGCTTGGTCAGACTTGCAATCCCAAGTTTTCTGCCAACTTAGGTTCTGCATGAACAATGCATCGAGCGATGGGTGAAACCTAGGGTTTGCTCGCTTGAGAGCACTGCACAACTACGTCTTTCAACTCGATACCCTAGGTTGGATGTCAAACTTTCTGGTAATGTTTCTCCAAGGGCTCGGCAGGTCTCGAGAGCTGCTTCTCCTTGGCTGAACGCAAGCGGCCAGCACGAGCCTCCTGTCTGAATTTCCCAGTTAATCGGAAACTGAAGCGATCGACTACTCTGTCAAACGATTTCTATGTTTAGCTTCCCGGTTTTCTGTCTGTGAGTAATCTATCGGAAGTTTGATTTTCTTGCTTGTGAGACACGATACAGTATGTCCGTGGAACTTTGAAGCTCGAATCACAGAGATTTTATTATTCATTCATGTGTCATCAAAAGAATCTTCTTTACAACTGAGATCCAAAACTAATCAATCTGAAACTCAAAAACGCAACAGAACTGCCGCAATCAACCATCAAATCCGAGTAATCTCTCAAAAGAGTGTCTCTGTATCCGATTGAGCTGAAACTTCCCACTTCAATTCAGCTTTTGGCGCTTCTCACCCCCTTGCTGCTCTATTTCGGGAAAGTTGTCGTCGACCTCGCTAATATCTGCTTCCTGCTCTGTTCTCGGATAGCCATGGCCGGAGGATGCACTGCTTCCGCCGGTAAAATCTGGCGGAGGTGGTTGACGTAAAGCAGGGGGAAGCGGAGGCTGCTGCTGGTCGATATTCTGAAACATGTCGGTTACCTGAGGATGATTGCCGTGAACGGCCCTGCTTCGGCCGGTTGAATCAGACGGCGGCAGAGGAATTGAAGTGCGGGGAAGCGAAGGCTGCGGATCGGGATTCAGAATCTTGTCGATTTCCATGAGATCATCATCGACCCTGTTCACATCCCCTTGCTGCTCTGTTTTTTTCTGCGAGTCTTTCCTGTCTGCGGCGCTGCTTCCTCCGGTTGAATCTGGCGGCGGCGGCGGTCGGCGTAAATTGGGGGAAAACAAAGGGTGCCAATCGAAATTCGGAATCATCAGTGGCGAATTGATCATCAGACGGTGAAAATCCAGAAGCAGCGGAGTGGGTTTGAACATCGGAACCATGGGAAGCTTGAATTCCGGTGTCTGCACCAGAAAACTAGGAGGAGGAACGCCGCCGCCTAACTGCACCGCTCCTCCCCGCATCGCCGCCTCCATCTTAAACGGCAAATGCGAATCTTTCTGCTCCAAATCACGATTCCCACTTCGCCCCTGTTCGTCTTCTTCCGGCGGCGCCTCCATAAACGGACGAATCTGAGATTCTCGATTCTTGATTTTCTGTTCTACTTCTCCGTCTGAAATCTCCGCCTCCTTTCTAATTTCTTCTTCCGAACGTATCAGCTGCGCCGTTCGATTGGGAATCGGAATCTCGCGGCCTCTCCGGTTCCTCGCGCCGCCTCCGACGCGGTATTCTTCGGTCCCGACGAGATCCGAGACGTAGTCATCTGATTCTGGGTCAGTGACGTAGTCGTCGTCGCCTTGGTCGTCTTCTAAATTGCGGCGGTATCGCTCGTAAGGGTCGAGTTCATCTTCAGAGGAAAGTTCGGGCTCTTCTTCTTCTTCGTCGTCGTCGTCGTCGCCGGCCGCCGGAATGCCCGGCAAGTTTGTTCCTTCGAGGGAGAGCCTGTCGCCGCGGTTTGACTCGATCGTCGTCGGACGGAAGAAAGTGTAGGAGCAGCAGCCGATCACGAGCAGAATCGTCGACGCGTGAGTGCGGAGCGACTGAAGGGGAATCAAGAAAGTAAAAAAAGAAAGAAAACAGAGTCAGCAAAAAAGAAAGAAGAGAAAAGCAATCAAGAATCGAAGCTTAGTCAATGGAAGACTCACCGAGAAGATCATTGTTGATTATTGAGTCCGGAATTCCCACCGAAGGGAGAAATGGCGGGAAGGAAATCTCGATTAAAGAAACCAAGAAGAAGAAGAAGCGCAATTGAATCAATTTTTTTCTGGGTTCAGAAAGAAGCAGGCTTTCCTGCGGAGATGGGCTAAAGAAGATGCTACTACGGAGACGCCATTTCTATCTCTCTCTCTCTCTCTCTACAGATGATTCCAGAGCTGCTTCTTCTGGGAAATGAGGGAGAAGAAACAGATTTTTATACTGTGATCGGGATTATGTTTCAAACGGAGAAGACGATGGCGCGCAAGCAAAGGGTTAAATGGGCCTTTCTTAGGTGGACTCATTTGTCAGATGAATTTAAACGGCCCAATTCAACTTGGGAGCCCAAACCCTTTCCTTCTCGGGCTTAAGCGTCAACCAAGTCCAGCCCAGTGGCTGCTGTTTGAGTGGGTGTGATGTGGTCAGCTTACAAATTTGAAAATTTTCTCAACACTTGTAGAACGGAATGTAGTTGATTGAATTACTTCCAGTTTTTATTTATATATGCTAGGATATGACAGTCAAACGCATTCATATTGCATTAGGTCAACCATTAATTTGTTCATATTGCATAAGGTCAACCGTCAATTCTAATGGTCGGCATGTTGACAACTTTAACATACAAATAATTTCAGCCCTCATGAGACACTTTGATCATCATCGAAAGTTGACACAAATAATAATTTGGGCAAAGTTCAGAATTTAAAGTGGTTAGGGATTCACTTCAGAGGGGTAGACTTATAGAAGGGGGCTAGATTCAGGGGGGTTGGGTCTCGGGTTTGGGTTTAGGGTCAGTTAATTGGGTTGGCTCGCGGGTTTGGGCAAGAATGGCTGACTGAGCGGGTGAGGGTGAGCTGGCGGGTTGGGTCGGGTAGTCGTTTTTTAATGTTTAAATGTGCTGACTACGTCTTTCTGTTAGCCACGTAACGGAGGTTAACGGAGAGTGACCGAACTTGGACTGTTCAACTAATTCGAGTGACTATAAATGGAATAAATCAATTCGGGTGGCAAAAGTGAAATTTTTAAGCAATTCGGGTGACCAAACTTGCAGTTAAGCCAAATAAGTGCAAGCAGAAGATTTTCCGACCCACGATCGATCCAAATCAATCTCAACAATTCGGATTATCTGTAGATGGATAGATATCAAATCGTCATTAACTCATAAATGAAACATTAAAAAAATAACTAGCTACTAGTTCCTGACCATAATTTCAACTAAAATAATGTAACCCACCTCATAACTCTCCAACAACCTCTACTTATTCCAATAATTTATTCTTACAAAAAAATGGAAAAGAAAAAAAAATAAAAAATCTCCTTAATTTTTCCACTGATAGCAAGCCGTGAACTCTCCGTTAGTCAGACACGGCCCAGTCTCCTTGACGATCCACGTGCAGTACGTGCGGCAACGGCGCATGTCCCTGTCCTGATCGTAGATATCAAACCAGTGAAGCCCTGTTCCCCAATCCATGCTACAGTAAAACATCGTGGTTCCAAAGATGTTGGGCAAAATCCTGAAACCGCGGTATGTCTCGTGTGGTTTCACCACATGAACGTTGAGATCGTCGTCTCGAGATCTGCAGTGTATTATCAGCGGTCGGCCTCCACCGATCTCGTTCTTGATCCACAACTTCACGTACGTCTCTATTGGCCACAAACTATGATCCGTCGTCGCCGTCGCAGTCGCCGTCGCCATTGGCGTTGGCAGGAGGAGAGTCAGCAACACCACCGCCGCCGCTGAAATGACTCTGTTCTGCTGCCTCGTGGTGATCATCATTTTTCCTTTGTGCTTTTGTGTTAATTTGTGTCTATTAGGATTCTCTCCAAGTAAGATTTTATCTTATGTTGTTTGATGGAAGGTTGTGTCGTGATACTAAATATATATAGTGAGATTCGCTACCAAGAAAATAAAAATCTAGTGAGTGAGTCAAAAAGACTTGGTGTAACTTTATCTATTAATGGATGAAGCAAGATAAGTACCAAGCAAAAAATTCCACATGCAAAGTAAGAATGATGAGAATATTGTGGAGAGAAAATTTTACCAATTCGATCTTCCCGTAAAAATTCCCCATACTCGCCTCATGGTAGATAGAAAGGAACGAATCAAAGCACTTTTATGTTTGCGTAATTAAGCTATTAGAGACGGGATTAAGGAGCCTTTAGATGTATAATAATATCACCGTCTGATAATATGTGCCGCTATCGATAGCACATACATACGTGCCCAGTGGCGGATTTAGGGGTGGCCACCCCGGGCCACGGCCCAGCCCTTCCCTGGATCCGGAGTTAGTATAGCCCTTATGAGTTAATCGGATTTAGCCATTCGGCCTAGTGTTATTTCATAATGTGATTGTGTGTAATTAAGAAAATGAGTTAGATGGGCATATTCAAATCACAACTCTAAATTAGCCTAGAGATTCTAACACCAATGATTCTCGTCTAAAGAAAAACAAATAATGAAACCTAAAAGTCTAAAACATAAAAGACTAAAAGAAATATGAGGTTTGTTACTTTGAAAAATTACTATAGCAGTTGGTGGAAATAGGGACGGACACACAATACACATTGATTAGTCATTTAATTTTTCTAGTGTTGACATTGCTCGTTTCAACTTTCAACATCTACTATGGAGATAACCTTTTCAACAATGAAACAAGTAAAAATGATCTGCGCAACAAAATGAGCGATGAGTTTCTCACTGATTGGTTAACTATTTTATTTGAAAGAGAGTATACTATTGGTATGGATGTAGATTCCATTATTGATAAATTCGATATATTAAAAAATCGATGTATAATATATATTGTAAAAAAACTGTGATTTTTTTATCTAAATTTTTAATGAAATGCGGCCCAGTGCTCTACTATGTCCAGGATCTGCCGCTGTATGTGCCTCTAAAAAGGTTTAGAGGCAAATAAACACTCTACAGTGGCATATATCCATTGCCCCCAAACCTCATTTTTCTTGTAGTGTAACAACGACACAAATAAACACTCTACTGTGGCGCGTACAACCTTACGCTAGCTATCCTGGTTTACCTACTGTTTTGTTTGATTTCTCTTATCTGGTCTGTCTTTGAGTCCACAATGTGGCCGTAATTGTTGTGGCTACATTCACATTTAACTGGTTAATCCGCAAGGATTGCTATGACAAGAAAAAAAAAAATTAGTAAGCAAATTGTTAGTTAGCAATTAAAAAACCCCGTAATTTTGATGTCAGTGACAGTGAATGATTGATAGAATATCAACAATATGTAAGTAAGCAAACTTTTGCCATTAAGTCGTCTAGGTATAGTTTCATTAAAAGGGGTCTTTACTCTTTAGGTGTAGAACAAGAAAGTGTAAATCCCACATAAAATAAATCCTATAGTCGTGAATTGACCAAAATGCAAATTCGTAATTCTCATACTGACTCCAATCAATTATCGGAGATCGACCTTGTGATGGTATAATACATGCATGCATGATGCTCAGATGCTATATTAAGTTAGGTGCAAATTTATGAAATTGTTACTTGTTCATTTCACAACCATTCATTCATTCATTCGCTCAATTCAATAACATAATTTTATCATATAGAAAGTTCTCATCTCCCAACTGTTTGGTTGGATGCAGAAGCTCCAACCGCAACCACGTGTGTCATTTTGTTATTGATGAACTCATCACCTTTCTTATTTCTTAATATTTAATATTATTAATTATGCTAAGAATTCCCCCCCCCCTCCTTTTATCATCCACATTTACACTTTCTACTATTTGCTAATATATGCAACACGTGCGCGCGCGCCCGCCCCGTGATTATATTAAATGGACCATTTCGCGACAAGTCCGACGGGTAACATCTGGCCGGGGGTGGAATTCGTTCGAATAGTCCTCCTATTGATCAGGAAAGATTCAGCATTGTCGCGGATCGTTTCGCGGAACGAGACCGCGCCTAAGCACGATAATCAGAAATCGAACGTGATTGAGATTAAGATAGAGTCCGTTAAATATTTTCACTTTTCGAAAAGTCTTGTTGTTGACTTGGCGGCGGGTGAAACTCCACCTTCTCACCATAATTTCAACTTGAATGAATGTAATAACCCACCTAATATATAACTCTCTAGCAACCTCTACTACTTATTCCCACTAACTTATTCTAAAAAAAAAAAGAAAAAAAAAAAAGAAAAGAAAAGATATCCCGCTTTATTAATTATTTTTTCCACTGAAAGCAAGACGTGAAATCCTTGGTGATCACACACGGCCCGCTCTCCTTGATGTCCCACGGGCACCACGTCTTGCAGCGCTTGGAGTCCCTGTCTTGATCGTAGATGTCGAACCGGCGGAGCCCTTCCCCCCAATTGAAGTAGCAGTAGAACAGCGTCGTCCCTTGGACGTTCGGCCAGAACTTGAACCGATAACCTTCCCCTGGGTTCAGCACCTGGACGCCGAGATCGTCGTTCCCGGATTTGCAGTGCACTTTCAGCTGTCTCCACCCCGAGATCCGGTTCGTTATCGTCACCCTCGTGCGCGGCCCCCACGGCCAGTGCCAGCGCTGCGTCGTCGCGATGGTGCGTTTCGACTCCGCCGCCGTCGCCGCCGCCATTAGCGCCGACAGGAGAATCAGGACCACCGCCGCCGAAATGACTCTGTTTTGCCTCACGATCGTCATTTTTTTTTTTACCGTTTGGATTTGCTACTGATGATGGAAGGGTTTGCTGGGATGCTATATATATATATATATATATATATATATATATTCATCTGGGTAATTTTCTATTCGTAAGATCCGGCGGTAAAAATCTAGTGAGTCAAAAAAGTAGTTGGTTACTGATGAGAACATTGCGGAGAAGGAATTTTACTCATTCATTTTCGTCGCATTATCTCGGAGAAGGAATAGAGATAACGACTTAATATTTATAGAATATATATGGACCGGCTCTCACCATCGATGCCACTTGTCCAGCTCAAGTGCTAAATTGTATTTATATAACTATCTAGACATTAAAAAAACAAACTCCAAGATCTCATAATACACTAAACCCTAACCAAATATGAAATTAGGTGTTGATCCCAGGTAGAGGTGGCAAATAGATTGGATTCGTAGAATGGTGGATTGATCCATGCATCCAAATGACATCCAAAGGTTTGGACCATGATATAATTTTGAAAATGTTGGGTACTAAAATGTCAAAATGAAAAGTTTTAGGTGCCAAAAACTTAATTTCCCAATGATATTTTCGTCTAAAAAGTAAAATTTTGTGCACCGAAACGTAAAATATAAAATGTATAGATACTGAACTATAATTTGTCATTTTAATTCATAGATCAATCCATTAATCCAATTGAATTTGGATAAAATGAATTGGATTTAAATAGATTGGATTAATTGGATATTTTAATGGATGTATTGGATTCATGGATCTGCAGGATACTAATTGTTACTCCTAAGGCCAATTGCAAGTGCAAGCGTTTTGAAAGAGTATTATAAGCTTTGAGCTAATAGAGCAAGTATCGGAATCCAATAGGATCTCAAATGACTGTCCGAAAAATGTGTAATACCCTGAGTGCCTTGCATCATTGCGATTACAACCCAATCTACATCACCAAATCCAAACAGCTCAAGCTTTATAAATTGGCTTCAAAAAGAAATTCTCGTCATGGTTCACGTTTCAAGTACCTCAACGCCTTATAGGCATGCAACAAACGACTATCTGTTTGCCCGCTTCAGATCATACACTAATTTTCTATCCCGAAGAATGTTTCTTGAATCGCTCGATGGAATTCCCATATGACATAATTTGTTGTACAAATTCTTCATCGAGGTGAACATGAAGGAAGAAATTGGACATTCATGTTATGATAGGGAACTTCCCATCAGGTGGAAGTTATGCTCATGTTATATCTTCCCATCAGGTGGAAGTTCACGTTTGGGTGCCGTTGAGTGTGCTAGTTGCGTCGAGTTCAAGGAACCCTTTCATAAAGAGTAATAAGAATACTAAACTTAAGCATGAAGCATTGCATGAGCATATTTACTTATTCAAGCACGTTATTATTCAAGCATATTTACATGTTCAGGATAGGTGGGATGCCACAAAAATGAGTAACAAGAAATGAGAAGTTGAATAAGGCAAGGAACTAACACTTGAATTCAAGTCTTTTGCCACAAATAGAATTATCCAGGCCTGAAAAAGAACGAAAGGTCTTCTACGGGCGATCTGTCCGGAACACGACTTAATGTCCAATATGGACCACTCGGGCATGCAAAATCTGTGTCGAGCTTTTTGCAGCAGGAAGAAAAGAAGTGTTCGAGCATGCATTTTTTGCAGCGGAAAAATCCCTGGCAAGGGGTTTTGTTCTGTTCAATTTTCCGGTTGATAGTGTATCGCAACACATAGTGTTGCACTCTTCACGGTAACAACAATTCTGATCGCGGCTATCATGTTTCTAGTAAAATAACCCACTTCATCCATATCAAACTCTACACTGGCAGCATGACATCTGTTGTAGATCCTTATCTTGTCAACAGGACCGGCGGATGATGGAGAACAAACCGCATAGGTGCAGATCTTGCCTATGCTATCGTCTATATTAATTTTGACGAACAAGATGTGGCATCCGAGCCAGAATTTGTCTTTTGATTGTTGGGTCTTATGTCATTTTAAAAGGTCGAATTCTGTGGAATGGATAACAAATGATATGCGCGAAGTGATACGCTTTGGATGGCTGGGCAGCGACAATGGCGTGGGGACATTGCGTAGGCTTATCAGTAATTACGTTGAATAGCAACCCCCCACCCCCTTCCTAAAACATTATTCAAAGCATGAGATGTTTTAACGGCGGCCCTCGTGGGCGGCTTCAGGGGAGGATGACGCAAAAATGTAAGTAGCTAATGCCGAAAACAATAAAGTTTGCCAGAACTTGAAAAAATGCCGAATCCGGTTCGCCGCGATTTACAGTTCTGGAGCAGCTATGGGCTTCACACCTCAGCAAATTGCTAAAATGTCCGTGTGGCAATATAAAGCTAATGCCGCGCTCTCTCCATACCAGGTGTCGCCGGAAACTCATTGTTTGGGTGATGTAAAATTTAGCAATTAAATTCTTACCGTAATTTCAACTTAAAGAATGTAAACCCACCTCACAACTCTCCAATAACCTACATTATTCCACAGATTTATTCTAAAAGTGGAAAGGAAAAAAAAAACCTAGTTATTTTTTCCACTTATAGCAAGACGTAAAATCCCCGTTGCTCAAACACGGCCCAGTCTCCTTGATGATCCACGGGCACCACGTCTTGCAATGCTTGGAGTCCTTGAACCGGTGGAGAACCGGTGGGGTAGTTCTCTTCACTCCTTCTAGGGATGTTTGGCTGGCTAGGGGGGTGTGGCTGCCTGGGATGGATGATCCGCTGGTGGTGGAGTTGCTTGTCTTGCGCGAGGCTGTATGTTGGTGCTTAGAGCTTGGTCTTGAGATGGTGCAGTTTGAAGGGGACGCCAAGATTATCGTTGATAAGATTAATCGTGCGGATAATAGAGACAACCGAGTGGGGGCTATCTTGGAGGAACTTCAGATGTTTTTGCATAGCGCTTCTGGGTTTAGTGTGCGATTTGTAGGACGGAGTTATAATAGGGTAGCCCATTCGGTGGCTCGTAAAGCCCTTTCATTGTACCCGACTGCGAGTCGTTCTTTTGATTTCCGGGCCTGGCTCATTTCCAGGATGTAACTATCTTCTGATCTAATTCAATATATGACTATCTTTTGTTAAAAAAAAAAAGAGTCCTTGCCCCCAATTAAAGAAGCAATAGAATTTGTAAAAGTAGTTGGTTATTGATGAGAACATTGTGGAGAAGGAATTTTACTGATTCATTTTTGTCGCATTAATTCCGAGGAGGAATAGACATAATCACTTACATACCGTTTGATATAAATGAAATCTTTTTGTATTTGGTATTTAAAAGAATTCATTTTCAATTATAAATTTTCAATTCTACGGAATTGGAACTAGTTATAGCAATTCCGAGGAATTGAGATGGAATTTACAAATGAATTCCACAAGTGTTTACTAATTATATATAATAGAATGACATAATTATCCTCGTTTATTAACTAAATTACTTATACATATATTGTGGGGCGCCAATTCATGCGGTTTGAGGAACGTCAACAAGAATTTATTGCAGCGCTAGTTGCATATGCTGGTTATTTGATATTTATGCTTCGCGATTGTATCAATATGTTGAGAAGTATATACTAGAGTGTAGGGTTCATCGATGAAATATTAGGAAAGCACCAATGAATAGAAAAATACGTACAATAACACTAACGTATGTGGCCAAAAACATTTTTTAGAAGATAAATTTTCAATGAATAATGTTTCTGCCGGAAATTAATAAGGGTGTAGTTGGAAACTTTTAATTTAATTCAATTCTAAACGTATACCAACATGGTTTGAGAATTCAATTCATTTATTCCTAAGGATTTGAATATGAAATACAAAAAATAGGAATTCATTTGACAATGAATTTTATGAGTTAATTCATTTTAAAATGAAATAAATTCTAGATTCATTTGTTACCAAATGAGTTGAATGGTCTTGGATGTGGTGCTCCATCGCAACCTGGTTTCTGAAATATCCGCCTATATTTCCTTCCGAATTCCGAACCGAATAACATTATTTCGGATTTGATTCGCGGATTTATCGAACCAATTGCGCCCACCCCCTACTTTGATGAATGTGCCAATGGGATCCACAAATGATTCTCTTTCATTTGGCATTGCAATTATTACATCTTATAGGATATTTCAAGAAGATCAAGCTCAGAACACTAATCCAATAACCAAATCCTTCACACTTTGACATTCTTCTTCCAAACACCTACACAACCCAAAAAACCTTCTTCCTTTCTCTCCAACTTCACCACTAGTTCACCACCCTGCAATTCTTCCTAACCTCCCCGTTACTCCCAGTAATCACACCAATCCCCGCCATCTTCACCATCGAAGCCCCGAAATCCTTGTAAAACAAGAACGGGAACTTGCTATACCCGACCACCATCGAACCGGTCACATTATCCGACATCAAAGCCTGGTCGGACCGCAACAAACCCGAGCTGTTCACCAGCAACTTGTAGTACACGTTGTCGAACTTGCTCGAGCTCGCATCCAGTGGCGCCAGGTTCGAGTTCGACTCGTTTCGGTTCGGGCACGTGCTCTGCAGGGTCTGGAGGAACGACGCGTCGAGGGACGGGTCGGGTCGGCCCGACCCGGCGAAGTCGAAGAGCCTTGGCTTTACGACGCCGCATTGGGCGAAGCCGAGGGTGTGTCCTCCCGAGAGAACGACGACGTCTTTGGTGTCGAGACCTTTGGCCGCGAATTTTTGGGTTATGTTCTCGAGCGGCTCGAACGGGCCCGGGAGCTGCTCGTTGGCTGCGGTCTCGCTCGTGGTTAAACCGTCTCGCCGGCCGAATGCGAGCGACCAGTACGGCCCTCCTGTCTGTGTAAAGCAACAAGGAAAATGAGAAATTTCGACACTAATAACTCAAATTTCCTCTATTTTCAAAACCAGATCGCGAATGTTAAACCGAAAAAGTAAGTGATCTATTGTTCAGTAGTTAAGTGCTATAGATATCGTTGGTTAACCATTGATAGAACCGTTCATGCGATAAAACATAAAAGATATATTTAATTAACCAATTCAGGACTAAATTTACCACTTCATCGTAAACAATTTCAAATTCATATCATCCCATCACAAAAAAAATTCTAAAAAATAATTCATACTATCTCACATAAGAAATCATAATTAAAAAAAATCATTAAATTTAAGTTAGTAATATGGGTGACAATCCGTAGGCAGAAATAACGTCATTAATTCATGTTGGATGGTCTTAATTTTGTTAACATATTTTTTCTTAATTTTTTGTGTGGTTAAAATAGTGAGTCATTGACCCTTACAAACCGGAGGGGTTTATCATCTGGTTTCATGTCAAACCGTTAATTAAAGACCATTCAGTCTATCACACGTCATCTAAGTAAATGAATCTAATCGTTATTATAACCGACTTGGTGATTCTACTGGTCCAACCACTAATTCGGTTCAATCCTTATAGCAATGCTAATTTTCCTCCTACCAAAAATAGAAGATAAGACTTGTCCTTACGAGATAAACAGCTTCTCTTGCCGCGAGAGTGAGAACATCGGTACACGAGACGACTCCTGGACAAGCTTTCTCCAAGTTGGACTTGATGGAATCAATGACCTCAAACCCTCTAGCCGAGTTCAGATTCGGGAGTGCATTCTTCTCTCCACCGTCCAGCAAAACTGACCCATCACAACCCTGTGGAAAAAAAAACCCGACACTAATAATTAAGTAAATCCTTAGAATCGATATGTAAATATTGCGGACAATGGAGGGGCATACATACATTGACGAAGCAATCGTGGAAGTGAAGGCGGAGGAGGGAAGCTGCCATCCTTGTGTCGTTGGAAATGGCGGTCCAAACGCCGTATCGAACGATCTTTGTCAGGCTGGGACACGAATCATCGTAGAAGGTGTAGTTAAGTTGGCAAGTCACCAAGGAGGTTAAGAACAGAAGGCAAAACAACGGAGCTATGTGAAGTTTAGGCAGAGAATGATTCTCCATCGCAAAGGGAACCTATGGGAAGATTGGGGCAAAGCTTGTTTTGAAGAGATGATGTGTGTTTGTTGTAGTACTTCAAAGTGAAGGCATCTAATGTTATTTATAGCCATAAGCCATTAGTCCACTAAACATGTGTCAACTGTCAAGGAAATATTTGGGGTTCTATCAATGCAGCCAATAGCTCGATTCTACGTAAGAGCGTTTTGGTGACAAGTGTAAAAACGTAAGTTTTTAATATTTAAAGTGTTATTTTGACTACATAGTCAGGATAGGAAAACACGATTCTACGTAAAAGTATTTTGGTGACCTAAAAGTATAAAAACATAAGCTTTTAAGCGTGATTTTGACTACATCGTGTCCCAATAACTCGTGTTGCTGAAAAATTTTCAATTATGGATCATATACCACTTATTTACTAACACACCCCTCAAATAAGGGCCAACATTTATAGGCTTGAAATTTAGATAGGTTCGAATACTATGTGCTTAACAAATGAGGGTCGTCATTGGATTCGAAAGAAAACCTATTTGGCACAGAAAACTCTAATATCATGTCAAGAGCTAATTAATCTCAATAACTCGAGTTGTCGAGAGATGATCATAAACCACTTATTAACGAGATGTACTTTTTCAAAGGGTTTGGCACGATTCCAACTTGATAGTTCTTTAAACCTCGGAGATGAGGGGAATGAGGGGGAAGAAACTAAGCAACCCACTTGATGAAGGAGAGTTGCAATTGCTCCAAAGTGCTTGGATGATGCCATCCTCATTATATCTAGTACAAATGTAAATTTGTATATCTTAAGAGTGAAGTGGAAAAGCTAATGCATCCAATTGAGACTAGAATGTGCAAAAAAGTCAATGTTCTTTGGGATAATTAATTTTGCATGCTTTGTCTACTACCTTCCACTATAGGCTTCTCTCATCGTCGCCTTACCTAAAAGTCCACCGGAATAGCAATTACTTGCTTATCAAATGATCAAACAATAATTAGTGGCCTATTTGTGATTTGTTGGCTTAATTGCAAGTTTGGTCACTCGAATTACTTAAAAATTTCACGTTTGCCACTGAAATTAGTTTATTCCATCCGTAGTCACTTAAATTAGGTTAACGGTTCAAGTTTGGTCACTGGCCGTTAGTCTCCGTTAACTTTTGCTGATGTGGCGGTCAACTCTTATAGTTGACCGTTAAATAAGTGACGTGGCAATTAAAAAAATAATAAATAATAAAATTTAATTAATTTTATTTTTCACCTAATTTTATTTTCCACCGCCAGCGAGATCATCGCCTTTCCTCTCCCCTCCGGTCACTATTTCTCGAGCGACTCTGCTTCCTCTGGAGAGAGCCTCGTGGAGAATTCGTGGATGAGCGTGATGTAAGTGTAGAGCATGTCGGCTGATTCCGATGCGGTTTTGAGAGATGAACCGTACCATTGTTTGCGGTTGTCGTCGTCGAAGGTTTCGGGCATGGTGGATTTGTCCATGTGGATTATGTACGTCTTCTTCGCTGCAGAGTTCTGAATCCTTGTTTTTGTTACCACGTAGCGGCGCAGAAGCAGAGGAATGCAGCCACCAATTGAAGCCTGAACTTGGTTGGGTTCAGTGACTCGATGCTAATGAGACTTTGTTTTGGTTTCAAGGGAGGATTGAGGAATGGAGATTACAGGGTTAATTCTGCTGCATAGAGCTTGAAGAGGATTCTCTTGGGATGCATCTCTCTCCCCATTACAATGGTGATTAGGTACGCCCCACAACTGATTAATTATTTTGGGTTGGGTTCATCAGAAAAGTAAGGGATTTTTACTTAACCTTCCTCCTTGTTCTCAGAGCTGATGTTAAAGTTAGCCTTATTTGCAGTAGAGAGCAAAATGTCCGTTTAGTCTCTCATCTCTGTGCACTAATCGATGCGATTAAGCCCTCTTCCGCATCTTCAGGGCATGTGGTCGTGGTTGCATCAACTAACAGGTTACTTGCATCTTCGGGGCGACGTAGATCGGGGCCATTAGGGTGTCGGCGGAGTGGAGAGAGTCTCCCAGGACGATTTTTTCGTTGAGTAGGCGGATGATCATGATTTTATTACGATCGCCGCCGGGGTGCGGCGGAGGAGGACCATCGAACAGGAAGATTTTGAGGAAGTCCCGGTCGGAGAGGAGGGAGCGCCACGATCTGGAGACGCAGCGGCATCTGGCGACTGCGGAGGCGGAGGAGAGCCGGGTCAAGATTTTGATTACCGTGTCGGAAGGGATTCCGTTGTTGGATAAAGAAATTGTTGTCGTCGCCGCCGCCATTCCACTACTTGGAGTTAGGTCAAGGGTAGACGGTGATGAGATGCATATATAGAAACATGCGTGCAACGATCGGATGGGAGAGGAACGACGACGCTCTGGCGCGGTGGAGAATAATAATTAGAGTAATTAGTTTTTTTTATTTTTTATTTTATAATAATTAGGTTGAAAATAAAAAAATTATTTTTTATTATTTTTTAAATTGTCACGTCACTCATTTAACGGTCAACTATAAGAGTTGACCGCCACATCAGCAAAAGTTAACGGAGACTAACGGCCAGTGACTAAACTTGAACTGTTAACCTAATTTAAGTGACTACGGATGGAATAAACTAATTTCAGTGGCAAACGTGAAATTTTTAAGTAATTCGAGTGACCAAACTTGCAATTAAGCCGTGATTTGTTTGTAGTGCATAGGGTTAATGGATAATAGCACACTTCCTTTTAATTAGATCAAGGAGACACCACAAGTGACCATAATTGGAACTTGGAAGGGAGGCACACTTCCTTTTGGCTTTTAGGTTAATGCCAGTTAAAGTTTAAAAAAAAAAACCTTGAGATCCATTGATATTTGATAACCATAGGCCCAAATAGGCTTACAATACATGGATGGAAAGCAAAGCTAAAAGGCCTAACAAAAAGAAAAGGCTGAGCCCAATTCCACATTAAGAGGCTTAGCAAACCCTAACAAGCCCAACTCCAAACTTTAATCATCTGTTATGCTCCACCGACCACCATAGAAGCTGCATAGAAGGGGCAGCATCACTGAAACTTGGGGCTTTAGGTTCAAATTTTGAGCCTCAGACTCTCAGTGCAAACAAGTTATTTCGGTCAAATCCAATATGCAAATTCAAGACATATTTAATCGATGGATTTAGGAAAATTCTTAACGGGGGCGTGAATGTCTTTTCCAAATTGCTGTACATAATTTGAAGTTTTGAGCTCAAAATTCGAGTTCGCGGTTTCGCGGCCCCAATATAAATCGGGCATCACAAATTCACAATTGACGGAAAGGCTCCGGTGCCCCAAGTTTTCGAGTAGAACAAATCAGAGAGAAAATGAGAACGGGGAACACCAGGAAGCGACTGCGCAGTGAACGATCCATCTGCAGCTGCAAATCTCCTCGACTCGGTCGCCATGCTTCTCTTCGTTGCTTCGACTTGTAAGCTCTCTTCTCTCTTCATTTCCCTCGTTCGTCGAGTTTCTAGGATTGGGAATTCATCAATGGCGAATCACCGAGCTCTTATGGTCAATGTTTCATAATGTTGAGCTTTCGTTCCCTGCTTGTCCGAAACTAATTTCTAGAAGAGTCGGTTCACATCTCCAAATAGGTGTGGCTGCTTTTGATCTATGGAATCGCTGTGGTTTTGAATCGATTCCACGAGAGTTTCGTTTAGTTGTGCTTCTGCATTTCTTTGTTTGAGCACCGTTTGGCTGCTATGAACAGCGAGGAAGTACAATTGAAAATCAAGTAGATTAGGAGCTACTGTGGAACCTAGAGACTGATTTCAAATCTGAGGTCCGGCGGATTTCTCCAATTTTTTTCCCGATTGTGATTCAAAAATAGTCCAATCTCACTGATCTCTGGTGATTCAAATTGTGGCAAAAAAACAGTTACGAATTGGATGTGTGGACCGAGATCGCCAAGTTTCTGGACGGCAAATCTCTGGTGAAGCTCGCGGTGACCTGCCGGTGGTTCCACGGCGTGATTATGCAGGACTCCGTGTGGAAGTTGGCCTGCTTGAGCCATCTTCAAGTTCCAGCTCCAGATCGTGTGGAGTTCAAATGGATTCAGCTCTATGCTTCGGCAACCAGTGAGTTTATTGCTACTCTGATTCAATTTTCCTCCTGCATCTGTAGTTATTCCTCTGATTCAATCTCATGAGTTTTTCTTCTGGTTTTGTTACAGATGGAAGCCATTCGTACTCGTTTCATGAGAAGGAGAAACATCTTGGTGAATTCCAAACTATGGATGCCATTCTAGTGAAATTATTGTCAGTTGCTGTGCTGAATGTGTTTGTTCGTTCTTCTGTGTGCCTGGAAAATCAGACTGGATGAGGGTCGGTGCCTTCTTCATAGACTCACCATCAGTAATCCTTAGCCAGAGACTGACCTTACCCTTGAAGATCATGAAACGTGAACAGCTCAGGACCATGTTGGGATCCAATGGGGCGTGTTTGCTGAGCGGCCTCAAAACAGGCATCTGGATGGCAGGTAAGAAAAAAAAAACAAAATTCAGAACTTGATTGGCCTTGTCTTGTTGACATTCACTATAAAAATTCTTAATCTGAAAATCCAATCTGGTTCTTGATTGATGGATGATATCTTTGTCAGATCTACATCTGGTTCGTTGCCCTATCTGCAAACTTGATACTTGCGTGGGTGAGTAGTCAGGTTTGTGTAATGGATTCTGTTCTTATTGTTGCAACCATCATTCATTACTGAGCATGACTTTATTGGGTTGGTAAAATGCTCTGCATAATGACTCCTTTGATTGATGTGTTGGTTTCTTCTTGTACCGAGATCAAGGATCGAGAGGCTGCTCCATTGCATATACCCTTGTTGTCATTGAAGATTGGAGTTTCGTGTATGTATTGCAGGAAAAATGCAGACATTTGATGCGAGGCATATAGAGTTGTTCCTGAGTGAGGAGTACCAGAACTGCATTTGGGTGTATGAGCACATATGATCCCACATAGTTAAAGGAGAAGCAGCCAAGGCAGCCTCTGCAGCCATGCTGGACGTCAAGCACATCACCGACCGCCCAACCGCTGGTACAAGATTTGGTGTTGCTATGCTTTTGGATGAATGATTGATTGTCAATAGCTAAACTCAAATTACCATGTATTTTTCCAGATGTGTTCAATCTCAAACTCTGGGCTGGACGACCAGACGATTTCCAACCGAAAGCTATGATCACTTTCCACGCCGTTGCAGTCAGCACCAACTTACAGGCCAATCAAGGTATACAGCCATAACAGTACTAAGTACTGAAGAAACACTCCTTCACTCATTCAAATTCTACTGTCTGCCCATATTTCAGCTGGACTTCTTTCAAAGTTCTACGTGATGAGTGCTGGTGCTGGAGGAGAAATTGTTTCCATCAGAATCTCTCAGCAGCTCCTGTAACTCCCTCTCTCCTTTTGTCAATTCCACCCCGGTGAGTGTCAGCCATCATCATTCATCAGTCACAGAGAAAACAACTCAGATTTTTAGCTAGTAAGTTCAAACAAGCAACATATACATATGTCATCATACTTTATTATTCTCTTGATTCTTGAACTCCTTACCTTCAGTCAGATTCTACATTCAGTACTTAGACAGATAGCCTTAGATAAACAAATGGGGCATCAGGGTCAGACTCAAGACTTATCCTCCCTTTTAGTTTAAACCAGCCTCCCCATTTTCCCAGTTGACCCTGTATTAGTAAACTGCAAGGAACACACAGGTTGCAAATTCTTTAGTGATATGGAATAAGAAGAAGATGCTTAATTCATATTAATTCCTCCTTCTGAGTTCTGACTTTCAACAGTTGCTGCCCTCAGTCCCTCCATATTTCAACTCCATTTATATATTTTTCTAAAATTCCCCCCTTCACCTGCTTCCATTCTTTTTTTTATTGCCCGCTCTATTTCAACGGGCGAGGACTTTTGGAAGCTAGAAGAGGGTTTTCTTTCTCTCTGAAGAGGGGTTTTTCTCAGTTGATGAGCTCCTATGGCCATCTCAGAGGTACTACTCCTTCTCCTCCTCCTCCACCAGAGCATTTCCCTGTCCACGTCATCATCACCACCGCCGCCGCCGCGGCAGGACTGCAAAATCTCCACATGCACCGGCCGGAACGCGGTCCCCGTTCGGTTCCCCTTCCGCCTCGCCGGCCGGCAGCCGCGGGCCTGCGGCTACACACCCGGATTCGACCTCCGGTGCGACGCGCAGGGCCAGGCCGCCCTCCTCCAGCTCCCTCTCACCGCCGGAGACTTCGCCGTCCGGAGCGTCGACTACCTGACCCGGCGGGTCTGGATCAACGACCCGGATAACTGCCTACCCAAACGCATCCTCGCCCTCGACCTCGCCGGCTCACCGTTCTCCGCCGCGTTCTACCACAACTACACTTTCCTCCGCTGCCCGACCCAGCTCGTGCGCTCCCGATTCACCACCGTCGCCTGCCTCAGCAACTCGACGACCTCGGTTCTGGCCACGTCTTCCTCCGGCTTCGTCGGGTTCATGACCGCCACGGCGTCCTGCGAGGTCGCCGGGACGGTCAGGGTGCCGGCGTCCTGGCCGGTGCCGTTTAGCGACGGGTCGTCGACGGCGCTGGACGATGATTTGATGCTGGTGTGGGATTCCCCCGATTGCACGGATTGTGAGTCGCGAGGCGGATCCTGTGGGTTTAAGAACAACGCCACTCGAGTTATTGGTTGTTCAGGTATTATATAATTACATTCTTACTCACTTAATTTTGAAGGGAGAATAATAATACGGCTATATTACGAGTATAATTTGACATAATTATATATTCTTTTTTACCAAAATCGTATAAGTAATACATTTTTTGTATTAGTGTTAAGATTATTATTATAAAATTAGTTGTTGTACTTTATACAAAATTATCGTGGTTTCAGTAATAAAACGTGAAATTTTTTCACTGAATTTTGATTTCTCAACATGGTTCCAGTTTTCAATTTGTTCGTAAACTATTACCATCAATTTGGAAAAGAGTATTATAGTATGAATAGTACGAGTAGTATTATATTATACTACGAGTATTATTATATAATTTGATAGAGCTATATTCGTCATTATAGTCGTAATATGTTATGCATTTTATATAAAATTTTTTTTGGAGAGAAATGCATTTTCCAATATTAGTGTTAAAATTATTATGAAATTTGTCTCGTTGTTCTTTATGTAAATTCATCGTGATTTTCAGAAATAAGACACAACAATTTTCACCGATTCTGAATTCTCATATTTTGTAGGTGTGGGGTCAGCGTCTGCTTTGAAAGTTCTGAAGGTGCTCTCCCTATCCCTAGCAATTCCGGCAGCAGCTTGTGCCACCGGGATCGCATGCTTCGCATTTTTCATCGGCAGGGGACGCCGCGGGGCTACCACCATGACCATCAATTCCGGCCACCGGAATCCTGCAACAGCCGTAATGCCGGAGCCCGTGCCGGCGATGGTGACGGTGGGTCTCGACGAGTCGATCATCGAATCGTACGAGAAAGTGGTGCTGGGAGAGAGCAAGCGGGTTCCCGGACCAAACGACACCGTTTGCGCAATTTGCTTGACTGAGTACTGCAGCAAGGACACCATCAGGTTGATACCGGAGTGCAAGCACTGCTTCCACGCAGAGTGCATCGACGAGTGGCTGCGCATGAACACCACGTGTCCGGTTTGCCGGAACTCGCCTTCTTCTCCGGCAAATGCCGCCCATGCCGCCGGAGGAAACCCAGGAGGAGACCCGACTGTCTCTGATTGAAATTCTCTCTCTCTCCCTCTCTCTCTCTCTCGTTTAAATAGTTTCATTGCATCATGTAAATTCCATATCGTAGTAAAGGAAAAAGACCACACGAAGTTAGTTATATTTTAAGTGGTTCATTCAAGGATTGTGTTATGGTGGACGATAATTGACAAAAGTGAGTGAAATAAACAAGAAGCGGAATTATTAGAACATAATTTGTGCTAGCTCTAAGTTGATGGACAGGAGAGAATATATTTCACTGGTTTACGAGGGTGCGCCTTACACCCAACAAATTCCAAAACTAGTTTGGAACGGAAACGTATTAAGGTGACTACCGAATTTCGGGTGCTATAAAGAGAGTGTTGTAGTCATCCCATATAAAGAGAGTGTTGTAGTCATCCCACATAGATAAGGGCGAACAAGGTTCGAAAGGGGAATATATAAACGAAACGTGTTTATGCTGGTGTGCCGGTTTTGTAAGTGGAATGGTCTGACCGTGGTATAATCAGTATTCATGTCAGTTGTGCCGATTTTAATAAAATACATGAGGAAAATGGAAATCCTCAATTCCAAATAAATTAGTCATGAAAAAGAAATTAGAAGAATTATTTCACACAAAATAATTTATAGCTAAGAATTGGTAACTAATACTAAACAATTAGATGCTTAAAAATAAAAAATTTTAAAATTGCTTGTAGCCTACTGGTGTATAAGTTAAATTAAAATGAACATGAGGTACTTGGTTCAAATCCTATGAAGGATGTTTATTTTTGGATATAATGTGTTATGTGTGTAACATTAAATTCCGGTTTCTGGTCTAACCGGCCGGGATTTCCGGATCTGACCGGCATTGACCGAATTTGACCCTAGTTAAATACCGACCCCTTTCCAGCCAGTTTGCTGATCGGCACCGGTTGAATCCGGTTGAACCGGCCGGCATGAAACCGGTTTGACAACCATGGTTTCGAAGCATCCAACTGTTTTGGTGGACACAAACGAAAAATTTTGGCATCGAATTCTTGCGTTTGAGAGGGGGCTTCTTGGGTTAGAACCTTCCTGCCTAATGTAAACTAATTAGTTTGGTGTCTGATCCGGTGATCGGAATGTCATTTGAACAATGAAGTATTTATGCTGCACATTCTAAAGTTTTCAAAATATTTAATTTGAAATGTGGATTTTTATGTTGTTGCTAAATTAATTGGTAAAAATGAACTAAATAATAAAATATGAAAATAGAAATATCAAACACCAAAGAAATACTTACGAAAGAGTTAGTAGATTGGTTAAATCGTAGTGGAAAAGTTATACGTTCTTAAGATTTTAGCTTCCTTGTTTTTAGATTATGAAAATACATCAACTTTGTAGATTGGGGTGGACTTGCTCAGCTCTCTCCTCTGAATCCAATGAGGCATCTTCCAGTTGTTGGGCCAATCACATCATCCCCTATTAAGAAACAAACAAACTCGAAAACCAAAGATTATAAGGAAATGAAATGTTTGCTTCTACGGATTCTCCAAACAAATTACGAAAGCCGGCCAACACGAATCTGCTGCCAGAGATTCGACTTTCATCCACTCCGCAACACCACAAGAGAGACGAGACAATGGCTGCGAGAGCTATATATACACACAAGTTCAGCACAATCGAGTTCAATTACACACCAACAGAAACCAATATGGAGAAAAGCAGGAATTATTCGCCGATGCTCTGTTTCTCCGTGACGCTCCTCTGGTTTCTCCAGCTGGGATTCAACGGCGTAATTACTGCTTCTGCTGATTATGTCCCCGACGACGAGCCCTATGTTCTTTACTGCAGCCAGGACATGTACTTCAGGGGCGACCGCGATCTCAGGGCGAGCATCGCGGCGGTGCTCAAGAATCTGATCCAGGTGACGGCGGCGCCAGGGGGATCCGAAATCCAGTGGGGATTCCACTACCCTGCCGACGATCCTCACGTTTACGGTGCTTCCTTCTGCCAGTCGTCTGATAAACCGGCGGACTGCGGGCGGTGTCTCAGGATGGCTAGAAACATGCTTCTCCATGGATGTTTCCACGGCGCCGGCGCTGAGTTCTACTCCGAGCTCTGTTACCTGAGATTTGAGTTTTACAACTTCGATTCTTGAGTGAGTTGGTGATGTTTCCACGGCGCCGAGTTAGTGCACTACTAACTATGTATCCTTTACTATTTCTGGTTAATAAAAAGACAAAAGTTGATTTCAAAATTTTATTCGAATTTAGAGAATGCAATGAACTCATTTTGCTGATTCAAAAGTGAAAGTTATCTTATTTCATTGTTAATCATTTTTTTATAGGTTTGTTATTTACAATAGCATAAGGTCGTTGAACTTGCGTAAGGTAGAGGGGTCGTCAACTAGATTATTTATTTTTAAATTTCTTTCATGACGATATTGTTTCAATTTGTACGTCTTATTTTTTGGGATTGAGGTAATCGTTATGTTCCTTTATGAAAATTTTGGACTGATTGCAGGTTTGAGGAGGTTCAACTCGCATTGATCGGGTCAAATTAGGTTAGATACCCATGGATTTTGGGTTCGATTGTCTTTCTCAAACAAAAGAAAAAAGCGAAATGAAAAACACCAAAGCTAAAACTCGCTACCGATTCAAAACTCGTCAGACCAAGGTTCAACTCGCTTTGACCTGGTTGGACCGAGTTTTGGACGAATTCACACCTGACACAACACGCAAATTACAAAAACAAATAAAACTCGCTCCCTCCGAAAACCAGTAAAATCGGGTTCAAGTCGCTTTGGTCTGGTCGAATTAGGTTGTATACCTATGCGTTTGAACTCAATTATCATTCTTAACCAAAAGGAAAAAGATAATAAAAAAAATACTAAAGTGGATAAAACTCACTCATGACCCCAAACTCTTAACACTGCGTTCAACTCTTGACCGGGTCGACCTAGTTTTAACAAATTCACAATTTACCCAACCTGTCAATTACAAAAGTGGATAAAAACTCGCTCTCGATACGAAACTCATCAACGATGGGTCAGAGTTCAATTGTCATTCTCAACGAAAAGGAAAATGAGAAATAAAAAAAAATTAAAGCGTACGAAACTCGCATTCGATCTAAAACTGGTCAACAACGTGTTCAACTCGCATTGAACAATTTTTAACAAATTAACACTTGGTCCAACCTACCAACTACAAATGCGGATAAAGCTAGCTCACAATACAACACTCGTCAAAACCTTAGATCGGGATCAATTGTCTTCCCAACCAAAAGAAGAAGAAATAAGAAATTTATAAATGCTAAAGTCGGTTTCAAGTCGCTTTGACTGGATCGAATTAGGTTGGATACCCACGGATTTGGGTTCAATTGTGATCATGCTGAATAAAAAGGAAAAAAATAAAGAAAAAACACTAAAGAGGATGAAACTCGGTCGTGATACAAAACTCTTGGTAGCGGCCTTGGGAAACGATGGTGGGGGAACAATTTAAGATTCCGCCGACAGTATTTTGAGATGGGCTGCAAAATGGTTGGCAAATGCGATGATTTGTACAAAACACTAAAGATGATGAAACTCGGTCCAGATACAAAACTCGTTGTAGCGGCATTGAGAAACGATGATGAGGAACAACTTAGGATCCCGTCGACAGTATTTTGAGATGGACTGCAAAATGATGGACAAAGGCGATGATTTTTTTTAAGTTATGATACCCTTGTGTTTGGGTTCAATTGTGATCATGCTCAACAAAAAGTAAAAAAAGAAATAAAAAAAATACTAAAGAGGATGAAACTCGGTCCCGATACAAAAATCGTGGTAGCTTCCTTAGGAAACGTTGGTGGGGAACAACTTAGGATTCCGTCGACTGTATTTCGAGATAGGCTGCAAAATGTTGGGCAAATGCGATGATTTGTGCAAAAAGCCATAGATGGAAACCTAGCGAACAATAACTAAACTCAAAGACGATGATTGTGCAAAAAGCCATATACGAAAACCTAACGAACAATAACAAAACACAAAGGCGATGATTTGTGCAAAAATTCATAGACGAAAACCTAGCAGACTATAACTAAATACAAATGTTGTAGAATGGAGAGTGGGGTAAAAGAATGAGTTGAAACTTCCCCACTTGCATTTGGAGGAGTGTGAGAGCCACTAATGAAAAGTAACTCAAACCTAGGCTTTTATATATTAATATCACCCCTGGTGAAAACATATACTAGAAAATACCTCGGGCGAAGGCGCGGTATGTGAAAAGTTGCATGTGAGGTTTGGTTTCAGTGTGAGAAATTTTAAGAGAATGGCTAGGTTATAGGGTATGGTTTATCTATCTATCTATCTATCTATCTATCTATCTATCTATCTATCTATCTATCTAGGGCTGGTAGTTGGGTTAGCCGGTTAACTTTTTTAACATGTTATCGAACATGTAACAGGTGATTATCGGTTAAATCGTTTAACCGATGATATTGGTATGCGGTTTGTATATCAGGATCTAACGTCTAAGATTAATTATAATAATTAGTAACTACACTAACACCTCCTTGCCCTCCATACCATGGGTTTAAGTTTCATATGCAAATTACAATTTAGTACCTAAACATAATATATTTTATGAATTGGTGCCTAAAA
This sequence comes from Linum tenue, assembly GCA_946122785.1. Classification (NCBI taxonomy): domain Eukaryota; kingdom Viridiplantae; phylum Streptophyta; class Magnoliopsida; order Malpighiales; family Linaceae; genus Linum; species Linum tenue. Next base: position 44,768,427 of record CAMGYJ010000010.1, read on the forward strand.
TTGATTATTTTTGCATTCAAGTCCTAAAATAAAAAATACATTTTAGTACCTAAATTTTTTATGTATAACATTTTGATACCTTGACTTTTTAAAATTTACGAACATGTCCAATTTAATGAGATTTCGGGTATGCTTTAAAAAACTTATAGTATGCTTTATGAGATTCCTGATGTGCTATAAAAAACTTGTTGTCTGCTTTAATAAACTCGTGGTCTGATTTATAAGGTGTATTATATGTTTTCGGAAATTTGTGGTATGTTTTATGAGATATCTTATTTGCTTTATAATTTTGTAACTCTTTTCTTAGTTAAAATACTAAAATTTTGGAATCTTGACCTTCATCTGTCTCTTCCAAGTCATTATCATAATGTCAAGTCAATATTACTAACAAAATTGATAACTGAAAGTTAACATTTGGTTAATTCTTAGTATTTCGATAGGTTTGGATGATATAAAAGAATCTGAAAAAGGTTTGGATAATATCAAAGACAAGTTGATTTCAAAAGCTTGTCCTTCGGTTCGAACTTAGAGAATGTAATGAACTCATTTTTGCTGCCCGATCATTCCTTATCACATCATATATCACCATGGTGAAAACATTCTAGAAAATACCTTGGGCTAAGGCGCGGTATGTGAAAAGTTGCATGTGGGTTTGGTTTCAATTGTGATAAATTTTAAGAGAAACGCTGGGTTATAGGGTATGGTTTATTTATCCATCCGGGGACGGTAAATTGGTAATTGGGTTAGCCGGTTAAGTTTTTTAACATGTTAACGAGCCGGTAACAGGCCTTAATTACCATATCTCCTCCCATAGTATAGAAACATGTCACGCGAATTCGTTTTGTGGTCATAAATTTTCAAAAAATAAAAATATTTATTTTAAAATATATCAAAGAGGATATCATTATGTAAACCATATAAAGTTTGATATTCTATAAAAAGAGCCTTCATAAGATGCTGTAGCATATGTAAGCACACTACTAACACTAATTATAAGATTAATTATAATACCACTTATAACACCTCCTTGCCCTCCATACCATGGGTTTGAGTTTTATATGCAAATTACAATTTGGTACCTAAACATAATATATTTTATGAACTGGTGCCTATAATTGACTATTTTTTCATTCAAATCCTAAAATAATGATAAATTACTTTTTTGTACCTAAATTTTTTTATGTATTATATTTTGATACCTTAGCTTTTTAAAATTTACGAACAGGTCCAATTTAATGAGATTTCGGGTATGCTTTAAAAACTTATGATCAAATTTATGATATTCCGGACGTGCTATTAAAAAACCTGTTGTGTGCTTTAATAAACTCGTGGTCTAATTTTTTAGGTTTATTATATGTTTCCGGAAACTTATGCTCTGCTCTAAGAAACTTGTGATATGCTTTATGAGATTCCTTAATTGCTTTATAAATTTTGTGGAGTGGTGAGGTTCTCATCTACTTTAGAAACTTTCTGTTCTGCTTCATGTTATTTGTGGTATGATTTGTTGTGTTTATGGTATGCTTCAAATTAAAATACTGATGGTGAGGCATGTAATGCGAAATTAACGACCAACGCCACACGCTTGTGCCTCTTAAATCTTTTATAATGACAAGCGTGTCATCGCATCACAAATTCACATTAATTGTGGTCAGCTCTTTTGGTCGAAGCTAATTTTCGCACCATGTCAAGAAATCGAGTGTGTTAACAGCCTCACATCGGCCTCCAATGCAAACATATATGAATATAAGTGTTTGGAAACATTAATTATTATTTTTTTCTTACATTATTTTTCTACATATGTAATTGGATGTACATAAATATGCTAGGACAAGAAGCAAACGATAATAGAAAAAGAACACAACAAACAATTTCCTTCCTCTGCCCTGCAAATCACATCTTCCCCCTATTAACAAACAAAACTCCAACACCAAAGATTCAGGAAATCGATTGCTTCCTTCTACGGATTCTTCAAACAAACCAAAAGCCGGCCAACACGAATATGCTGTTTTCAGTTTCAGCAACTCCAAATTACTCAATCATCCCTTTTTTCCTTTTATATATATAGCTAGACCACGTTCAATTTGCACAAACAGAAGAAAAAAATCAAACTAGCAGTATGGAGAAAAGTAGGAACTCGCTGATGCTCTGTTTCTCTGCGATGCTGCTGTGGTTTCTCTCCGCCGCTGCCGGCGCCGCCGGCTATCTGTACACTCTGTCCTGCAGCCCCGACAAGTACTTCAAGGGCGACAAGGAGCTCCGGACGGGCATCACGGTGGTGCTCCAGAGTCTGGTTCAGGACTCGTCGGATCCGGGGGGAACCCAGATCAATTGGGAATTCCAATACCCTGCCGACGATCCTCACTTCTACGGCGCCGCCTTTTGCCGGCTGCCGGAACCGGAGGAATGCGGGCGGTGTCTCAGGAGGGCTAGGAAGACGCTCCTCCACGAATGTGACCACAGCGCCGGTGCTGAGTTCCGCTGCGAGGTTTGTTACATGAGATTTGAGTTTTTAATTTTCATTGAGGGGCTAATAAGATTTTTGCGGGGGGTTTCGATGATTCGAGTTGATGGGAGAGGTTCAATCATTTGATCGTATTATCAGTCACTAACAAATACGGCATAGGTTGTATTCTCCACTTTTCGTTGATGTACTGTTCGGTTGTAGTGCAATGCTTATGTAACCTTTTTACTGTTTTGGTTAATAAGAAAGGGGGAAAAATAAAAGAGTGGTCGTTTGGTTTTGGTGATAGTTTAGATGAGATTGTTACAATGTGTGCATTGTTAACAATGCGCTGTTTTTCTTTTTTGTTTATTATTAAACAATACACCAATTGTTTTTGTTGATGTGATGAAAACTATCACCGAGAAGTCAGAATGAATGATAGCAATATATCTACTAAAACTTGAAATTGTTGAGATAATTTTGACGAAATTGTTAGGTTCCTCTGCACGACACAACATCAATTAACCAAACCACACTCATACTTAAAAACTAAAACTAGAATATCACACATAAAAACCTACATGTCATTATATACAATCACATGCCAATCATATATGAAGCTTTTCTCACTGATTGAGTCTCCGAAACCAGTACAATACGTTATCTCTCTCTGTGCACATCAGAACAAAAAAACAAAAAAAATTCATAACACCTGAATCTATTATTAGCTGCTGCAGAGGTAAGAGCAGCACAGGAAATCCAGGCAGCCCTCAATGCAGTCGTAGAAGCAGGAACAACTGCCACAGGAGAAGAAGAAGAAGAAGGGGAAAGAGGAAAGAAGGGATGAAACCCATTAGTGATAACCAGTGAAAGATGAAACAAAAATCAATGGAGTTGAATTCAGTGGAATGGGATTCCATACCATTCGTTGACGTGCTATAAAAAACTTGTTGTCTGCTTTAATAAACTCGTGGTCTAATTTATTAGGTTTATTATATGTTTCCGGAAACTTGTGGTATGCTTTATGAGATTTCTTAATTGCTTTATAAATTTTGTAGCGTGGTGAGGTTCTCATATGCTATAGAAACTTTTTGTTCTCCTTAATGTTATTTGTGGTATGATTTGTTGTGTTTCTGATATGCTTCAAAATACTGGTGGTGAGGCATGTAACACAGAATTAACGACCAACGCCACACGCTTGTGCCTCTTAAATCTTTTATAGTGACAAGCGTGTCGTCTCTTCACAAATTCACATTAATTGCGGTCAACCCTTTCGGTTGGATCTATTGTTCGCACCATGTCAAGAAATCGAGTGTTGAAACTTAAAAGCCTAACATCGGCCTCCAATGCAAACATATATGAATATGTGTTTGGAAGCATTGAATTTTTTTTCTTAATTATTTTTCTACATACTAGCATATACTCGCTCAATGTCTCTCGCGTGTGAGCGATAACATGATATTTTAAAGATTAATAGTTTGAATTTTGATCCAAAAGTAAAGGGTTTGTCATTTACAACTTCTTGTAGTCGACGCAACGATAAACTTTAATAAGCCAGAAGGGTCGTTGAACAAATGATTTCTTTGTTAAATCTTCTCTCGTAACACTATTGATTAGTTTATATTCTTTTTGCTTTTTTTTTTCCAAGTTCATTCTCAACCAAAAAGAAAAAGAGACATCAAAGAGGATAAAACTCGCTCATGACCCAAAACTCGGTATTATCAAGTTCAACTCTCTTTGATCGGGTTGAACCGAGTTTGTAAGAAATGCACAACCGACCCAACCAACAATTAAAAAAGCATATAAAACTCGCTCATGACCCAAAACTCGGCAACATCATGTTCAACTCTCTTTGATCTGGTTAAACCAAGTATGTAACAAATTCACAACCGAATCGACCCGCCAATTACAAAAGCAAATAAAACTCACTTCTTCCTGAAAACTTGTAAACATTGGGTCATTTTTATCAAGTTAAATTAGGTTGGATACCCATAGGTTTGAGTTCTAAAGCAAAAAGAAAAAGATAAATAAAAAACACTAAAGCGGATAATACTCATTCCCCACCAAAAACTCTACACAACCTAATTGATGCTACTGTTGACTCAGGGGAGTGGCAGCCAATCCGACTCTCCCATCAAGGACCGAAGCTGTCGCACTTGTTTTTAGCTGACGATCTAATCCTCTTTAGTGTGGCTTCGATGGAACAGGTACAGGTGATCTCGCAGTGTCTGGAGGAGTTTGGAATGGCGTCTGGTCAAGAGGTTAGCCGCCCGAAGTCGAGAATATTCTTTTCAAAGAATGTTTCGGGATCTCTTGGTGCTTCACTAAGCGCTACCCTTAACATTCCGGAGACGAAGAACCTGGGTCGTTACCTCGGAGTTCCTGTGATACATGGTAGAGTGTCGAAGTCCACTTTCACTGAGCTCATCGAAAAAATTGACGCCAGGCTTGCAGGGTGGAAAGTGAATTCTTTGACTTTGGCCGGCCGAATTACTCTAGCTCAGTCAGTTCTGGCTTCGCTTCCGGCCTATACGATGCAGACTGCCCTTCTTCCTGCTTCAGTAAGAGAATACATTGATAAGAAAATTAGAGCTTTTATATGGGGGAGCTCGGAACAGGGAAGAAAGATTCATCTAGTGGACTGGGAAACGATGTGTCGCCCGAAGTCGGAAGGGGGGCTGGGCCTGAGGAATGCGACGAGGATGAATGATGCATTTATGCTGAAAATCACCTGGCGGTTATTTATCGAGCAGGACAGCCTATGGGCGCAGGTTATTCGCGGCAAATATCTTCGAGAGGTTGATGGGGTATGGCAGCCGCGGCGGACTGGTAGGTTGTCGAATCTTTGGAGAGGAGTTCTCCGGCTGTTACACCTTATCCCGGAATGTACTGTGTGGAACATAAGAAGCGGAATGCAAACTCGTTTCTGGACTGATAGATGGTTGCAGGATGGCCCTCCTCTTAAGCATTTTGCGGCGGATCTCCCTGAGGAAGCTAACGGGCTAACGGTGGCAGAAGTAGTGTTGAATGGGCAGTGGAATCTAGACTACATTCGGGCTTTCCTCCCTGAAGCCCTCGTCTTCCAGATTCAGCTCCACCCGGTGCCGGAAGGGGTCGAACACGATGTTCCAACCTTGCGGGCCTCGGAAACGGGCAGATTTACAGTTCACTCAGCTGCTGACTTGTTGCGAGAAGAAGAGGAATTCGGAGAGGAACATCCAGTGTGGCGGGCTGCTTGAAAGATTCAAGGGCCGCAACGTACGAGGTCCTTTTTTGGTTAGTGCTGCATGGGAAGTTGCTCACTAATAAGGAACGACGAAGGAGACATTTGTCAGGCTCGGATGATTGCCCAATCTGTGGGAAGGGCCCGGAATCTGTCCTACATGTGCTCCGGGACTGCCCCTATGCGCGCGAGGTCTGGTCGGGTCTGTTGGAAGGAGAGTCGGATCAGGTGTTCTTCCAAGATGACGTTACGAAATGGGTGCTCCACTATATCTCAGGTAAAAGCAAAATCATTGGACAGTCCACTTTTGCAATACTTTGTTGGCAATTATGGAAGAACCGGAACGTCTGGGTTTTCGAGAAGCAGTTGGCGAGGCCGGGTCAAGTTCTCCAAGTAGCTAAACAGATAAGTGAGCAATCGGCTGAGGCTTTTGAGAAAGGCAGGGCTGCTGTGAGTGAAGACCAGTCGAGTGTAAGAAGCTTTATATGTTGGCAGAAACCTCCGCCTGGTTGGATATGTCTAAATTCAGACGGGTCGGTTGTTTGGGCACAGGTAAGTTCGGCGGCGGGAGGAATCTTACGCGACAGCGAGGGAAGGTTCGAGGCGGCTTATGCTATTAACTTGGGCGGGGGCTCTATCACCAGTGCGGAACTGGCCGGGATCGCGCACGGATTACAAATCGCCTGGGACCGAGGACACCGTCAGGTGATGGTGCATACTGATTCTTCGACGGCTTTATCCTTAATCCAGGGGATTACTACTTCCCATCCTCATTATACGATGGTGTCCTATATTCGCCGACTCTTGGCGCGGGAATGGACTGTTTCGCTTGGTCATGTGTTCAGAGAAGCGAACTTCACAGCGGACTACTTAGCTTCGGTGGGCCACACTCTACCTGTGGGAGTGCATTTGATTTCTGTTCCGAGTGCTACTTTGAGATACTGGTTGTATTTTGACTCTATTGGGATTCAGACCCCGCGTGTGATTAATATTTAAGGGTTAGAGCGCCCCGTTGCGCTCTGTTTCTCACCAAAAAAAAAAAAAAACTCTACACAACAAGTTCAACTCGCCTTTACTGGTTCGAATAGAGTTTTTAATAATTCACAGTCGGCTCAAAATGCCAATTCTAAAATCAGATAAAATTCGCTACCGATACAAAACTCGTCAGCACCGAGTCTTGTTTCAATTGTCATTCTCAACGAAAAATAAATAGAAAAACAAAATAACATTAAACAGACAAATCTCGCTCTCGATTCAAAACTCGTCAACACTGTGTTCAACTAGCTTTGACCGGGTCGAATAGAGTTTTTAACAAATTCACACTCGACTCGACATGCCAATTACAAAAGCGGATAAACTAGCTCTCGATACAAAACTCGTCAATACCATGGGTTTGGGTTCAATTGTCATTCTCAACGAAAAGAAATTTAAAATTGCTAAAGTCGAGTTGAAGTCGCTTTGACCTGGTCGAATTAGGTTGGATACCCATGAGTTTGAGTTCAATTGTCATGCTTAACCAAAAGAAAAAGAGAAATAAGAAAACACTAAAGAATACAAAACTCGGTCCCATTAGTCTTGGGACATGATGGATGGGTACAACTTAGGATTTAGCCGAATGTATTTACAGATATGGTATGGATCTTCGGTAGCGGTCGTGGTAAACGGCGGAAGAGGACAACTTGTCGATAGTGTTTCAAGATGGGTTGATAATTGGTGGGCCAAGGCGATGATTTGGGCGAAAGATCATAGACGGAAATTTAATAGATAATTGTTGTAAATAGGAAACACAATGAAAAATAGACGAAACCTAATGGGCAATAGATGTAGACCCAACGTACAATTAATGAACACAACGATTATAAAATGAGAGAGTGAGGTAAAAGATTGAAGCTGAAACTTGCCCACTTGTAAGGAGGAGTGTGAGAATCACTAATGAATAGTAACACCAAGCCTTGACATTTATGTATAGGGGTGGCAACCGGTCGGTTTCGGTTTAACCGAAAACCGAAAACCCGATTATCGGTTAAACCGAGACCCCCCTTAAGCTGCCGACCACCGACCGAAGAAAGGGCACGGTTAGCCGGCCAACCGACCGAGCGATTCCGGTTTTGGGCTCGGTTAGCCGGCCAACCGAAAAAATTACATTTTCCAAAAAAAAAAAAATTTAAAAAAGAAGAAAAAATCTGCACCACTCAATCTCAAACCTTATCTTCTCCTCTCTCCCCTTCCTCCACCAGACCCTTCTCTTCTCTCTCCTTCCTTCCCCACCATTTTCTCCACCAGAACCTTATCTTCTCCTCTCTCCCCTTCCTCCACCGGAAGAAAACCGCTGCATGAGACGACTCGCGGTGGCGGGAGACTACTCACGGCGGGAGACTTCTCGAACCGCCGCCGCAGCTCGTCGACTCCACGGCTTCCTTCAGATCCGTCAAGTTACCGGCCGAGATTCCTCCGCCACGCCTTGGACGTCGACGCCGCATGTTCTGCCGTCGGCGCCTAGCGTCGTAATTGCCAGCAGAAGCAGAGCCGCCCCCAGAACGACGCGGGTTTTGGCCATCTTTTTTCTTTTTTTTCTGTGGGGAATTGGATTGTGTGTTTGTAAATTTGGGTGGGTTGGTTTGTTTGTTTTATAGTGGGGAGAAGGGGTTTTCGATTTCGTGGGATTTCTGGTGAAAAGGGATGCGTGGTTGTTTAGGGTATGTGGTCATGAAGATTGGATTGGGTTTGGGATTACACTTGGAGAATCGGGTGAAATTGGTATATTGATGGAAGTGATGAAGTTGTGAAGATGAGAAGAGAATGGAAGGTGGGTGGGAGCAGAGAGGAGATCGAGATGAGGTTGAAGGGATGGGGAGTTCTTTGTGAGGAGGAAGAAGAATAAGAAGTGGCGATTAGGGTTGGAGAGGAGTGGGGGAATGGGTCGTTTTGGGGCTGGCTGGTTGGGGGAAGGGGTCGTTTTGGGGCTGGCTGGTTGGGTCGTTTTGACTCAAGGGGCGGTGGTCGGTTAGCCGGTTAACCGCCGGTTACTGACCGCGGTTAATCGGCTAGCCGAGCCTCTCCCCCTCTCCCCCGACAATCGACCGACCCCAATACAGAGCAGTTTTCGGCTGTTCGGTCGTAACCGACCGGTTAACTGCTAACCGAAAACCGTTCTGCCAGCCCTATTTATGTATTAAAATAAAATGTAATTGGATGTACATAAATATGCTAGGACAAGACGCAAATGATAATAGAAAAAGAACACAACAAACAATTTCCCTTCCTCTGCCCTGCAAATCACATCTTCCCCCTATTAACAAACAAACAAACAAAACTCTTAAACACCAAAGATTCAGCAAATCGATTGCTTCCTTCTACGGATTCTTCAAACAAACCAAAAGCCGGCCAACACGAATATGCTGTTTTCAATTCCAGCAACTCCAAATTACTCATCATCCTGTTTTCCTTTCGCGAGCTATATATATAGAACACGTTCCATTTGCACAAACAGAAGAAAAACCAAACTAGCAGTATGGAGAAAAGTAGGAACTCGCTGATGCTCTGTTTCTCTGCGATGATGCTGTGGTTTCTCTCCGCCGCCGCCGCCGCCGCCGGCTATCTGTACACTCTGTCCTGCAGCCCCGACAAGTACTTCAAGGGCGACAACGAGCTCCGGACGGGCATCACGGTGGTGCTCCAGAATCTGGTTCAGTACTCGTCGGATGCGGGGGGACCCCATCTCAATTGGGAATTCCAATACCCTGCCGACGATCCTCACGTCTACGGCGCCGCCTTTTGCCCGTGGCCGGAACCGGAGGAATGCGGGCGGTGCCTCAGGAGGGCGAGGAAGACGCTCCTCCATGAATGTTACCACAGCGCCGGTGCTGTGTTCCGCTCCGAGCTTTGTTACATGAGATTTGAGTTTTATAGTTTTCATTAAAGGACTAATAAGATTTTTGCCATGAAAGAGTGGGGGATTCCGATGATTCTGAGTTGTCGGGAGTGGTTCAATCATTTGGGAAAAGTTAATCTGTTAACTTGAAAATTCGTTAGCAGATACTAACTGATATCCAAAATACATCAACTAGTATCCAAGTACTAAAGTATCTAGAGATCACATACTAGTATTCAAAGTTTGCTAACTGATATCCACCACGAATCAACTATTATCTCAAATTCGCAAACAAATATCTAGACAACACAGAATAGTATCCATACAACACATAATTAGTATCCACATAACACATAAAAGTATCCAAATAACACATAAGAGTATCAATATTGAATACTAGTTGGTTGATTGTGGATATTAGTTGGTATCTGCTATCTGGATACTAGTTTGTGATGTTTTGAATACTAGTCTGTGCTATCTAGATACTCAGCAAACTTGGATACATGTTCATACATTTTGGATATTAGTTAGTATATACTAACAACTTATCCAGTTAGCAGAATAACTAGGCTGCAATCATTTGATCGTATTATCAGTCACTAACAAATACGACATTGGTCGATGTACTGTTCGAAGGTAGTGCAATGCTTATGTATCCTTTTACTGTTTTGGTTAATAAGAGAGGGCGGGGGTCGTTTGGTTTTGGACTTTGGTGATAGTTTAGATGAGATTGTTAACAATGCATTGTTTTTTTTGTTTTTGTTTTTGTTTATTATCAAACAATACACTAATTGTTTTGTTGATGTGATGAAAACCATCACTGAAAAGTAATGAATGATAGTAATATATCTACTAAACTTTGAGATTGTTGAGATAGTTTTAACGAGATTGTTGGGTTTCTTTTAAGTGATAGTAATCACTCAAAAGTCACAAGCAAAAGTCATTACATACGCACTGCACAACATCAATTAACCAAATCACACTCATACGTGAAAACTAAAACCAGAATATCACACATAAAAAGCGTATATGTCACCACTTTTTTTTTCTTTCGAAAATCTATATGCCACCACCTAATGCAGCCTATATGTTACCTTGTTGGTTAAGTATGTGAATTTCTTTGATAAGAGTGATATATGTTTCTTTTTTTGTGATTAAGTTTCTACTTAAGGGATTCGAACCTGGGACCCCAGATTTTAGGCTAGTAGTATTACCACTAGACCAAGTCCTTATTCGTGTTAAGTCTGTGAATTTCTATTTCCCGTGAGACTCACTCATGCAATCCAAGCCTTTTACCATCTCCTGCAACCTTAGAGATTAATCATATGAGTATAATCCAGTTGCCACTGCCTGGTTATCAGTATTCTCATCCTCTTGTTAAACTCAAGCTGGAGTTAGTAGGTAAACTAGTTATAAAAACGGACAGAAATAGCAGAGCAGTAGTTGTAGAGAAAAAAGCAGTACTGAAAAACAGGGGCAGGCAAAAAGATGGAAGCTTTTCTCACTGATGGAGTCTCCGAAACCAGTACAATACGTTATCTCTCTCTGTGCACATCAGAACAAAAAAAAAAAAAAATTCATAACACCTGAATCTATTATTAGCTGCTGCAGAGGTAAGAGCAGCACAGGAAATCCAGGCAGCCCTCAATGCAGTCGTAGAAGCAGGAACAACTGCCACAGGAGAAGAAGAAGAAGGGGAAAGAGGAAAGAATGGATGAAACCCATTAGTGATAACCAGTGAAAGATAAAACAAAATCAATGGAGTTTGGGAATAGCATACCATTCGTTGATGGCTTGGTCCTGGGCGTCGTCCCCTGCTTCTAAATCCCTCTCTATCGACTGCCCTGCTGGCGGCTCCATCTCTGTTCTGTCTCCGTCTCTCTCTCTCTCTCTGTTTTCTGTTTGGGAATCGGCCAAGAAAAAGAGGGCGGAAACAGACTGACAATAAAAGAGGATGGGAACAAAAAGGAATTGGATTTGGATTGGAATTGCAACCTTCTTGATGCTGTTCTACTGTTAGTCTTCTTCCTCTGTACAACCGACTTGTTTTGGTGTTTTGTAATGGAATTGGAATTTCTTCCTTATTTGACGTTTTTAATATGCTTTCTGTAAAAAAAAAAAGAAAAATTGCCTTCTTCGAGATTTTAACGACGGCTAATTTGCCTCGAATTTCGCATATTCATGATTCTTGTTTAATGATTTTGCCTTGTAATCTAACACTCGCGGGGAAAGGACGGGCAGAAAGGGTAAAATAGTTTTCTGCTTATGGCCATAATTAAATGAGAAAATAACTGGGCCTGGAAAAAGATCCACCAGTCTGTTGTAGTTGTTTCGGCCCAACTTAAATCCAGAGTCCATAAACCTGACCGAGACCAAACTCAAACTGTCAAACACATGTTAACATATGAAATCCGACGTTTTCCCGAGTCTCTTCCTTTTTTCCTACACTCTCTTCCTCTATACAATCTGTTCTCCTCCTCTACACAACAATGGAGATGGGAGGCAAAATGACACCTTCCTTTTCCTCTTCTTCTTTAGGGCCTTATAACACACATTACATACAAACAAGAAGACATTGCGATCACTATCACCGCACCACCGGCAGCTCGGTACAAGTAAACCAATCAATCAGGACAAGCCTTCATCTAAGCTGAGATTCATGCCCTGAAAGTGGTTTAGAAAATTATATATACGATACGAGTGTGAATTTGGCAACTGGACGGGTCTCTTTCGATGCCTCTACTCGGCCTACTTCGTCACCAAGCAAAAAATAGACTAGGACGAGGCTTGCTTCGGTGATTCGACCGAGTTCGTTTGCAGTTGTATATTGAGAACTTTGCCCACAACAAAACAGGGGAAGACTATACTGCCAAGGGGTTGGAAGTCTCATGAGATCATCGGGCGCTCTTGCTGGACTGCACGAGTATTTAACATCGGGGAGCTGCCAAATCCAAAACATGGTGTTAGAGTAGTAACAGCATCGGCTTGCAAGACCTATATGCTCAAAGTCTTACGCAGCCACTGATGAACCTTTCGTAGTTTTTGACAATTCCACTTGATATGACAACCATTTTCTTCACTTTTCAATAATTGCTTACTGACTGTTCATAATTACTTGAGCCAGCATTTGGGTGAATCTATGTATTCCTCCCAGTAATTAAAAATGGCTAATCGATATAGGATAAGTGGCTTGAAATTGTTGAATAAACTACATGCTAAAGTTGTTAACATATTGCAAAGATGTGGAATTGGGGATACTGTTAATGGTAAGGCATTGCCAAGTAGAGACATGGGTTAATGCAGGAAGAAAGTTCTTACTTTTCGGAGATGAACTTTCCCTTGGAGCTTCGTGAGGTTGGAAGTTGAGGAATCATTGGTCCGGCCCTACTAGTCTTGTCATCGGTTACTCTAAGGCTACGGCTAGTGTCCTGCCAGTGTCATATGAAACACAGAGTAGCGAATTACACGAGTTGTATATGTTTTACTGGATATGAATGGATTAATACATTAGTAACAATTTTTAACATTGGTATTCATAAAAAAAATGATTTTTACCATTGGTTTAGTGCCATTAATTTGTGGGGTAGATGAGGGAAGAGCATCATGCAGCTGTTTCAACCACCGATGTTCTAGTAACAAGCTAGCAGAAGGCCGCTCTGCAGGGTTTCTTTTGAAGCACCAAAGAAGGAAATCCTTGCCGTCTGCTGACAATGTTTCGGGTATAGGTGGAGTGTCCCTCATTACTTTGAACATAGCTGCAGCCTGCATCATGTGAAGTAGAACCTGTGACTATCTGGATTATGTAAAGTTTTATGACCTTATCTGCAGGTTTTTATTAGTGAAGGTGAGACTGAAAAAAAAATCTAGGGGCCACTCGGTTAACTTGCTTTGTAGAATACGTGTATTTTAGGAAGTGCATGTAGTTTGAAATGTGTGATTTATAAAAATGTATACTGTAGGAATGCAGTTTTTGTTTGAAAAGGATTAATCATAAAAAATGCCGAGAGAAGAAAACAACGATGTATCGTCAAAACCAGGCATTCTCGAAATCAGCGGACAACAATATATGGGTAGCAAACAAGCTGGTACAAAATTTGTTACTTACACCCTCAAACTCACTCCAAGGAGGTTTCCCAGTGAACATTTCGATGATCGTACAGCCTAAGCTCCAAATGTCAACAGCAAGTGCAAGATCAGAGTTATGATCCTTCTGGATAACAGCTTGCATAAGCTGTGCATAGAGAAACAGTAGTTAGCGTTAGAAAATAGAAAACACCATCATACTGTTCAGATGTGCGGGCGGGAGGTTTACCTCTGGTGCCATCCAGTAAGGACTCCCCTTCATTGAAAGTTCAGCTACTTGTCCAGTAAGCTGATCAAGCAACAGGTCCATGAAAATTACCATTTGTAGAATAGGCCACTAACAAAAATGGAAAATAGGCCACACAATTGGAACTCACATGTTTTGACATCCCAAAATCTGCTAGTTTTACTACCCCAAATGCATCCACAAGTAAATTTGCTCCTTTTATGTCCCTATAGAACACAGAGGAGTGAAACAGTACGATTAAATATGTGACAACTCTGTATCCATACTTTAAACTTGTGAAAGGTATGGATGTTATACTCACCTGTGTACTGTCTTCATGGTATGCAAGTATGCCAATCCAGAGAGGATATGGCGGGTAAAACTACGAACAATTGATTCTGTTACAGCTCCACAATGATCACGGACATATTTATTGATTGACCCGGGATGAACGTACTCTAAATATATATAAAAGTGGTCCTCAACCTGCATAATAAACCGTTGATTACTCAAACAGAGAAACCAAGCAGATACCTGAAGATAAAATAAAAACACAGCAGGGGAGGTACTCACTATTTCACTACCATAATACTGCACAATGTTTGGATGCTTCAGCTGGCTAAGAACTTTAATTTCCTGAAGAGAAGAAAAGAAAGTCAGCAAGTGGAAACAGCCATAACACTCAATATAACGGGCCGTGTTGTGCATTCCACACATATGGAAGATAACCTGCTCTAGTTGCTTTATGCACTCTTGAGATTTTGGGTCATCCGGAAACATATCAACCTCCTTCATCGCACATAAGGCCCCAGTTTCCCTGAAAACAGTATACTGCAATTAGCAATTGTGCAATGAGGAAGACAGGTTAGAGGGCAAATACATGAAATCCACAACCACCGAAATCTCCCATACCTGTTGGTGGCAACAAACACACTTCCAAACGTGCCACGTCCAATAAGCTTCCCTTTCTGCCACTGACTTTTCATGGGCACATACTCTTGTTTAGCAGCAGTAGCTGCAGGAGCAACAGGAGGAACCACAGCTGCAGCCGCCGGAGTTAGAGTTGGAGATATCAGCAGATTTGCTCCAGGGGGGAGAGGCAACTTGTGAACCTCTACACCTGCATTGCTGTCACGTGGCCTAGCAGCTGAAGTCTCAAACGAAGTTCTAGCAGTCACAGGAGATGGAGGACTTCCGTTTGGTGCCGGGCTTTGAAGGGGCGAACTATCACTACTCAAATCGAAATATGCTGGCGGTGGGAGCCCTGGTATATCTAACGATGACATCTCCGGTGCAGACCAACCTTGCTTCCCGTTTGGAATCAGGTTGTGGTATGGAGATGTGATGAAAGCATGGCTTATCCTCTGTGGACTTATTTCGGGACTTGCGTAGGGACTCATAGATGTACTCTTAGCGGCTTTGTCATGCCTAAAATTGTTTAAATCTAGACCAGCAACCGTCGCTGTACTTGACCTCGGCTCCTGGTGCTGCTGCTCTGCCGTCTTCTTTGTTTCTCGACCAACCAATACACTATGATTGTTCCCCGTACTACAAGCAAAAGAATAGTATTCAATCCAAGCAAATTGGAGTATATTGAAATTGCAAAATGCCAAACACTCTAGAAGACGTCTCCAGAATCATTCTAATTCTGTTGTTAATCACAAAACTACAAGCAAGAGAATAGTGTTCAATACAAATGGAGAAAGCGATCAAAGCTTTTGGAATGTTATCTATTGGAGTAAATTGAATTTGCAAAATGCCAAACGCTGTCGATGACGTCTCCATAATCTTAGTTCTAGTTCTGTTATTAATCACAAAACTCAAAGAACAAGAACCCTAGAAACGTCTGATTTCTCCATGAATCGGCGGGGAAATTGAAGTCAAGAACCAGGATACAGAAAATGGCAAGTCCAGAAAAATGGAAAGAGGAATGCACCTGCAAGGCGCGGAAGTGGAGAGCGAGGTGCCGATTCCACCGCCGTTACTTCTCTCCCTGGAAGAATCGTGCTCCTTCTCCTTGGGAGACCGCAACCGCGAGTCGGCCTCGCCGGCGGCGTGGAGATTCTCGCCCCGCAACTTCTGCGGCAGCGGGAGAGGCACGGGGAGGGGGACAGGGGAGGTAGGCGCCTTGGTGGAGATCCTCGGCGGCGACGAGGAAGTGCTGTGAGACCGCGAGAGCTTGAGCGGCTCCGGCGGCGACGATTTGGATGAGGCAGGGACTCCGTCGCTGCTGGCGACATCCTTGTCGGTCAGATGGCGGAGCTTGCGCTGGCGGGTGAGCTTGGGGGCGGCGTCGGGGCTGGAATTGAATCGGAAGCCGAAGGTGTTGCTGCGGAGGTTCTGGCCATGCTTCTTGTTGCCGTGGTGCTTTTGAAACGCGGCCTCGTCGTCGGCGGGTTTAGGCGAAGTTACGGAGGAGGAAGGCGCGGACGAGGAGGAGAACGCGGATAGGCTTGGCCAGCGCATGGTGGCGAGAAATCAAAACAGCAACAATCATGTTCGTCACGAAAAATTCACTTGCCGAGGTCTTCCGTTCTTTCCATGGCGTAATCGGCGACGCAGGGGACGACGGACGGGAATCCAACTCACGGAGAACGACGACGGAAGCGAGAGCTGAGGAAACGAAGCCACGAAGAAGAAGAAGAAGAAGAAGAAGAAGAAGGAGAGGAGAATGGTGTTTGGCGAGAAGCGGTTGCGGGGGAGGTCAAACTAATCGGGAGAAATTCGGAATTTTGATCTTTGAATTTCTTTTGTTTTTCGTTGCTCCCGCTGTTTTTTTCCTTCTTTCTCCTTCCGCGTTTTCCTTTTTTTATTTTCCTTGGGAGAAAATCAAAGGAAAAAGAAAGAAGAAAAGGAAGTCAAAGTGGGAAATGGCGAGGGAAGTCGCCGCTCGCTCTCGCGGCTCGCCTCCGTTCTTCCTCTTTTTCGTTCTTCTGTCTTTTTCGCCAATTGTTTTCTTTTCTCCCTTTTTCTTTCTTTTTTTTTATTTTCTCTCTCTACTTTTGTTTATTTCTGGTTTTTGCTTATTATATTATTGCTTGCATTTTTTTTGGGAGTGAAAGTTCGTTATGGTAGTTACGTCCGATTCAGCAGTACGGTCTATGAAAGAAATAAAGGAGAAAATTAAATTTATTATTTACTGGTTTTAATACCACTGGTGAGCAATTATAGTTGGAACAACGCAAATTGACATTGTGTCATTCAACGATCGCGAAGCAAATAACTCCTAATCGAATAGTTGAGGACGTTGTAACGACGTCCTTACAGCAGATGGTGTTGTAAGCATCTTAGCTAGATCTACCTTACATAAATATACCAAACAAACAAATTTTCTACAAGCGAAAATGCACATTATTGCTGCTGAATCTCAAGAATTTTCATGCTCAGATATATCACGAAAGAAGAGGGCAGAAGAGTACTCTGTCGGGTCTTTTGCATGTATGCATTCTTGGATCGATCAATCATATTCTGCAGCAACTGCTATCACTCCACATTGCTTACAAGAACAGCTCTGTGAGAGCATGATGTTGATCAACTTGACTGGAGATATATATATGGATCAGGTTACGCTCCAAGGACGAATTCTCCATGTTGAATGGCAATTGGCAAACCCCCCCCTGAAGTGCGGTTTCTGGCACTGCTCATTCTTCACTAAGCTGAAGCAGGGTTTTGTTGAGATGTTTTCAATTCTGTCGAACCGACCTTACAAACAGGGGTGGTCTCTTGTCCTTGCTTAGAAGCTTCAGCGAGAAATGGAAACATTCTCTCTCCAATGTCCAGACTGCTCAGGTCGACCTCGATCTTTTGAGGGATGTTTTCCGCGGTGCAGAGAAACTTGAGGCTGGTTCTGAACTGGTTCAACCGGCCACCTGTCCACCAGCATCAAAATGGTAGCACATTGGTTGAGCATATTTGATCAATTCTGTGAAAGCATCGCATGGAGGGATATTGTGTTCATCAATGATCAAATCAAGTAGCTGTGGCAAGCAACATAAGTTCTTCAGCCAATTGAAGGAATGCCAAACGATACGAGAAATGCGAAATCTATCACGAAGTAGCAACCAGGTGGCCTAAAACTATCAGCATTGCATGTTTATCAGTAGAAAGATGCAGTGGAACTTCACTAATGCTTTTACAGTACTGCAGCAATTAAAAGATAAGAGCATCTGCGACAGATTTTGGGGTAGAAA
The DNA here is from genome assembly GCA_946122785.1 of Linum tenue. Taxonomy (NCBI): domain Eukaryota; kingdom Viridiplantae; phylum Streptophyta; class Magnoliopsida; order Malpighiales; family Linaceae; genus Linum; species Linum tenue. The sequence continues at coordinate 44,786,463 of CAMGYJ010000010.1, forward strand.
TTAGAATTTCAAGAGTAACTTCCAGGGTGAACACATACACAGCAGGATACAGCAACAAGAACCATGTGTCCCATGGATAGAACTTTACTGCATCAATCACATTCCCACTTATCCAACCAACTTTCGCTTAAACCGCCTTATGAACGTAACGAACCAGCAGACTGCGCAACCTCGCTCCATTTCTACATACACTGACTAAAGGTACTAAAAAACACAAAGAAAATTCGCAAATCACTACTCAAACAGCAGCCAGTGCCAACAATCTGCAGCCATTGTGGAAAGTTCCCAAAAAATGGAATGGAATGTACACACTGGCGGACCTAAACAACGTTATGAACTACCAAGCAGTGGTGACCAACTTAGCTCTCTACTTACTTCCTTCCATTCCCAAATTGAATAAGGGAAGTAGCAAATTACCTTTCTGAAGACCAGGGCAATTCTCTTCTCCTCTGAAAGCAACCTTCAATTCAGAATGGATAGAATTTGCTTCTTCTCGGTGGTCAACAGCCGCTTCCTGGAGGCCGAGGAGGAGCGAGCATCAGGATTCTTCTCGAGAGGAGGTTCTGCGGAAAAACAAACCACCGCCGGGATCCTCCCCTGAGTCCTGTCTCGGCTTCCGGTGGCTTCCCGAGGTATGGCTTGGATCGTGTGGTAAGGAGAAGACGGAGAGTAGAGCGACTGAACCGACGGCGGAGGGAATTTCGCCGCCGTTCTCATCCCACGCCACCATTTCGCCGTAGCCATCGTCGTCTGCAAATTCGTTCCCGAGGGTTTTGTGCTGGTTCGAGGTTTAAGGGTAACTAAGATTAGACGAAAGGAAAAAGGGCTTCGACATTGGGCTCAAACGTTCAATTGGGCCAGTAAAGCTCATCGGACTGAACCCGTCTCTGGCCCATGCTAACCATTTGCGCGCCACTGTCTAGCTATTTGAAACAGAATCATTACCACAAAAAAAAAAAAAAAAAAAAAAAACAGATTCCATGGCAGCATAAATTGCTCTGCTCCGTTCCATCTCTCTCTCCAGTTGACAGAAGAAGAGTCTCCATAGCCATCTTCTTTGGCCTATCTCTCCACAACCTCCACTGTTTTTTCCTGAACTCAAGAAGACGATTCAGTTTCCCTTTCCTTCGTTTAGCTTTCTGGGATTTCGTTTCCGCCGTTTCTCTGTGAATTTCCGGCTCGAGAATTCACAATGCCTTTCTTGGTGAGTCTCCATTAATTAAGCTTTGGTTTCTGGATTGCATTCTTTCCTTTCCCTATTTCCATTGATGGGTTCCCCCTCCTTCTCTCTTCTCACTCTGATTCCTAAACCTCTCTCTGGAATTGCTTTCTGGATTCCTGTCAGTCGCTCTAGTACTTCTACTGTTAAACACAAAAGAATGCAAACTGACAGTTTATTCCATAAAGCACAAAGGAACTTATATACAGACTCAGCAATCTCGGTTTGCCACTAACCACGATCACCTAAACCTTAACTGTCAAGCTAAACTGCCTTCTACACAAAGCTACTGAACTGCTGGACTCTAATAAACACAAACATAACAAAGGTGACTGTTATAAACGCGCTGCTACGGATCGGGAAATCGCCGGGATCGACAAAGCAAGAATACGAAAGCGAGAATCGAAAACACGACACACGATTTACGTGGTTCACTAACACGATGTGTGTTAGCTACGTCCACGGGCGAGAGAGAGCTAGTTTCACTATATCTGAGGAGATTACAGATTACAGAGGAGTATGAGAAGTATTTATACTACTTCTCCATGTGGGTCTAAACCTAATCCAATCTAGCAAAGGAAACGGTTACAGACCAGGCCCAGACCCCCGATTACCAGTCGTAGCGGCTGATAATCCGATTCAAGTCATATCAACAGTGACCAAACAGTAAATTTCCACACGACAAAGTTTTGCTAAACACAGAACACAAACTTCAAACTTTGAAACATGGCGCCAAACTTCTTCACTCCAACTTCAATCCTTCTTCTAACATCCTCCCCTGAACTGAAGTCTCCTTCTTCCTTCAGTTCACCTCGAATCTGGTCACTCGATTTCACCACCATCACACACACCAAGCCTGTCTCGCATCAGCTGAAAGACTTCCAGTTTCAGAGGCTTGGTCATCACATCTGCCACCTGCTCTCCTGTCCCAATATACTCCAGCTCTACCACTCCTTCATTTGCCAGGTCTCTTAGGAAGTGGAAACGCACATCTATGTGCTTACTCCTACCATGAAATACTGGATTTTTCGAGAGCTTTATGGTTGAGCTATTGTCACAGTAGATTGTTGTGCTTCCCTTCACACTCTCTTCCCAACCCATTTGACACAGAACTCTTCTTAACCAGACACACTGAGTTGCACAGAATGAAGCTGCAACAAACTCTGCTTCTGTGGTAGAAAGTGTCACCACTGGTTGTTTCTTTGATGCCCATGACACAGCTCCACCTGCTAAGAAAAACACATATCCACTGGTGCTCTTTCTATCATCTACATCTCCTGCATAATCACTGTCTGTGAACCCTTGCAGACATTCCTCCCCAGCCTCTTTTCTGTACCAAACACCATAACCAAGTGTTCCTTTAAGATACCTCAACACCCTCTTGGCTGCCAGCATATGTTGCCTGGTAGGATTCTCCATAAACCTGCTCAACAAACACACAGCATACATTATGTCTGGTCTGGTTGCTGTGATGTAAAGCAAACTCCCAATCAATTGCTTGTACTCTGTTGAGTTGACTGGAACTCCATCTCCTGCCTTGGTAAATTTGAGCCCTGGAGTCATAGGATTCTTCACATGATTGCACTCCAGAAGCTTAAACCTTTCCAAAACTTCTCTGGTGTACTTCTGCTGAGAAATGAAAATCCCAGAATTACATTGACTGACTTCAACTCCCAGGAAGTACTTCATCCTCCCCAAGTCAGTCATCTCAAACTCAGCTTCCATGGACTTCTTGAACTCAGCAATCAATTGAGTGTCATTGCCAGCAAACATCAGATCATCCACATAGAGACTAACCAGCAGAATACTACTTCCAACCTTCTTGACAAACAAGGTATGTTCATAGGGACATTTTTTAAAACCATGAGTGGTAAAGTACCCCTCAATCCTGCTGTACCAAGCTCGAGGAGCTTGTTTTAAGCCATACAGAGCCTTCTTCAACCTATAGACCTTGTGTTCTTCTCCTGCAACCACAAAACCCTTTGGTTGCTCTACATATACTTCCTCAGTGAGAGTACCATTGAGAAAGGCACTTTTAACAACAAGTTGGAACACAGGCCACCCATGTGCAGCAGCCAAGGCTAGAAAAGCTCTAATTGTGTCCCATCTGGCCACTGGTGCAAAGACTTCAGTGAAGTCAATGCCATGTTGTTGAGAGAAACCCTTGGCCACCACTCTTGCTTTATGCTTATCCAGCAAGCCATCTTCCTTTAGTTTAGTTTTATAAACCCATTTCAAACCAATGCATCTAGCTCCCTCTGGTAAGACAGTAAGTTCCCAAGTGTCATTCTTCTTTATAGAGGCCATCTCAACTCGCATAGCCTTGTTCCACTTCTCATCCTGGGAGGCTTCCTCATATGTCAAAGGATCTTCAGTGACTGCAACCATGGCACACCAGTCTGCAGCATAATTGAGATCATAGTCATCCAAGTGAGCAGGAGGCTTTCTGAGTCTGGGACCAAGTGCAGTAGCATTAGTAGGACCAGAATCAGTACTAGGAACACTGTCCTCCCCACCTTCTTCTTCTTCATTAGTCTCTAGAACTGGTGGTGTTGAAGTAGCAGTTGGAGTAGGCTGTGATGCAGTAACAACTGCCTCATCAGATTCTTCAGCAACTTCATCAGCATCAGAATCATACCAATCCTCATCATCACCTTCCCAAACCAGACTTGTATCAACTGGTTGTGGCCCTTTATCCCAGCTCCAGCCTTGACTCTCATCAAAGACCACATCCCTGCTCACAACCAGTTTCTGTGTGTGTGGGTTGTAAAGCTTATAAGCTTTAGATTCTGATGATAATCCCAGAAAAATACAAGGCTGACTTTTAACATCCAATTTCTTTCTTTGCTGGTCAGGTATGTGAACATGACCAATGCAGCCAAATACCTTGAAATGATCAACAGATGGGGGATGACCAGTCCAGACCTCTTGAGGAGTTTTGTTCTCATGAGCAGCTGTGGGACTTCTGTTCAGAACATGAGTAGTCCACAGCACTGCTTCTGGCAAAAAACCTGCTGGAACTTTTGTGTCAGATAGCAAACACCTAACCATGTTCATTATTGCCCTATTTTTTCTTTCAACAACACCATTTTGCTGTGGTGTCAGGGCTGCAGTCAACTGTCTTTTAATACCAGCTTCTTCACATAAGTTTTGAAACTCACCAAGCAGGAATTCACCTCCTCTGTCAGTTCTTAAGCAACAAATCCCTGTGCCAACCTCTTTCTCAACTTGAGCTTTGAAGTCTTAAACACTCCCAGAGTATCAGATTTCTGAGCCAGAAAGAAAACCCACAGTTTTCTGCTGAAATCATCAATGACGGTGAAAACATACCTCTTGCCTCCATTAGATGTAGGGGTAATTGGTCCACACAAGTCAGCATGAAGCAATTCTAACTTCTTGCTAGCTCTCCATTGGCTTCTCTTTGGAAAAGGCTTCCTGTGCTGCTTTCCAGCAAGGCAGGTAGCACATATACCAGGTGTTCCTTTCAAAACTGGCAGACCAGTCACCATGCTCTTCTTCTGTAAACCAATTAATCCTTGATAACTTATGTGACCATACCTCCTGTGCCAGAGAGTTAGAGTGTCAGCAGCTGTGATTTGAAGACACTGAAGCTCAGACTTCACTTGATCACCAGGCAGCTCACAGTGAACAACAAACATTCTATTTGTTTTCATATGAACATTCATAAGTAAGCCCTTAGTTTCATGATAAACTCGACACACATTTCCTTTGATTAAGAACTCCAAACCTTTCTCCTGTAGCTGACCAATGCTCAATAGGTTTGTTTTCAAACCAGGTACATAATATGTATCCTGAATCACCAGAGTCTGCAGATCAGTCTTCACTCTGATTGATCCTCTCCCTTTGACCTCTAACTTTGTGCCATTCCCAAGCTTCACCAAACCAGTTCCTGTGGTTTCAATTGAAGTAAACCACTCCTTATTTCCAGTCATATGATTGCTACAACCTGAGTCTAGGAACCACCAACTTTCATATCTTGACTCAGCTGCAGTTGGCTCAAGCAATGCCATGGCATAGTCAGGTTCCTCAGGTGCATCTGGCAGAAAAATCTTGGGAGTAACAGCCACTTCTGGTTCCTTCTCCTCCTCATGAATGACCATTTCATCTTCTTCTATCCAAGCCATCAGTAAAACATCATCTTTCATATCCATTGATGCTGAAAAATGAGCCTGTTGATACTGATTATTCCACTCTGGACATTCACTTCTGTAATGTCCCAGCCTGTGACACTTGTAGCACTCTACAGTGTCTCTACTCCATCCTCTTCCACCTCTACCTCTTCCTCGACCAAAGAAACCTCTACCTTGTCCTCTGCCACCCCTGCTACCACTTTCATAAGTGGTTTTCAACACCTGATCTTCCTCTACAGCAGGTTTCTTGTGGAACTTCTGCTCATGGACTAGCAGAGAGCTCTGAAGAGCATCAACAGAAAGAAGACTTACGTCTTTGGACTCCTCAATAGAGCAGACCACATAGTTAAATCTTTCAGTTAATGTCCTTAGTATTTTTTCCACAATTTTCTCATCAGGCATACTTTCACCACAGTTTCTCATAGCATTGGCAACTACCATTACCCGACCAAAATAATCAGTCACAGCCTCACCTTCCTTCATCTCAAGAATCTCAAAGCTACGTCTGAGGCTCTGAAGTTGTGCTTTCTGCACTCGAGCATTCCCTTGAAACTTCATCTTCATAGAATCCCAGAGCTCTTTAGCAGTGGCTTTGCTGGTGATTGTTTTCAGAATGGTCTTGTCTATGGAACTGAACAGGTAATTCTTGGCTTTCAAATCCCTCAATCTTGAGTCATCCAGGTTCTTGGTTTGCTCTGCAGTCAGTTATGTCCCCTCAACAGGTTCCTGAACCCCTGCAGTCACAACTCTCCAGTACTCCTTGGATCGAAGCAGATTCTCCATTAGCATGCTCCAGTGGTCATAATCCCCATCAAACTTAGGGATACAGACCTGAGCAAAACTGCTACTCTCTCCCATGATTCACACTCACGATGAATCACTCTCTCTTTCCCAGAATCTGATCCTCACTTGATCTCTCGTGTTTCCCTTTTCCCTATCTGCAGTTTCCTGCAGATTTTCTCTCAATCGATGGTTACAGGTTGCTTTGTGCTCTGATACCACTATGTTAAACACAAAAGAATGCAAACTGACAGTTTATTCCATAAAGCACAAAGGAACTTATATACAGACTCAGCAATCTCGGTTTGCCACTAACCACGATCACCTAAACCTTAACTGTCAAGCTAAACTGCCTTCTACACAAAGCTACTGAACTGCTGGACTCTAATAAACACAAACATAACAAAGGTGACCAAACAGTAAATTTCCACACGACACAGTTTTGCTAAACACAGAACACAAACTTCAAACTTTGAAACATGGCGCCAAACTTCTTCACTCCAACTTCAATCCTTCTTCTAACATCTACCGCGTTCAAAGAAAAGACTGTTTCTTTCAGCACCAAAGAAGACGGCTCAAGTTGCCCCCTGTCCTTCGCTTAGCTTTCTTGGATTTTGTTTCCGCCACTTCCCAGTGAAATTCCTTCTGCGCAAACTCGATCGATCAATCCAATACTCAATTCCACAGATCAACAATGGGGTTCTGGGTACTAATTCTGTCTTCTTTAACCCCATTATTATTTCTTTTCTCTGTTTTTTTCCCCCCCTTCCGAGTTCCTTTCATGGCGGGATTTTCTTCATTTTTGCTATTTCCGTTTCTTCTTCCTGTTGATGATGATGCCGACAGGCTAAGTTCGTGCTTCTCCTGCGGAGGGTTTATCCAATGCGGACCGACCCAGTACAGCTGAGGCAGTTCTTCAGTGAAGAAATACGGCAGCTAACGGCGATCGAGCTACAAAGAATCTGGATGAGGCATCAAACAGCGCCTCCACAAACCCGAAGTAATGATCAAGAAACGGCGTCGGCGGAAACACCTTCCAACCCGCTTCCGTTTATGCCTACTTCACACAGTACTGTACCGCCGTCGTCCTACTTTACCGGCGAAACCAGTGCCGCCGGGAGCACAAGAGCAGCGGCAAAGGAAACGGACGAGGCGGGCGCTGGGAAGAGCAAGGAAGCTTGAAATGCAGACAAACAGACAGACAGAAAGATTCATACCCATCAGTCCAGTGGATCGATCTACTACCTGAAGAAACAGAGGCTTGCTCTCTATTTTTTTTTTTTTTTTACTTCGATTTTACAATTTCGCGGGTTACTTTTAGTTTTAGATTTGGACCTAAGAGATGATTTCGATTGTTTTTCCATCGATCGCATCACTTCACATTCTTTTAGCATCATGATTTGATCTCCATCTCCATATGTTTGGGTGGTTGAATTCATGAATGCTTATTATACTCTTGCCTTTCAGTTTCAAAATCCTGGTCCCATTCGGATTATATCTTGATTAGTACAGGGAATCTTCTGTTGCAATTCAACCCCATAGTATATGGAAGTTCAAGGAGATAATCTGCTAGAATTGTTCATCAAAACTAAGGAACAAAGCTGATATTTTGGAAGTTCAAATTTGGGTCTGGTAAAGTCAGAGAAGCAAGATTTTGACGATCTTACTTATATATAATACTCTAAATCAGCATATCATGTGAATATCTTGCTGACTTCTATTTAGAGTAACCTATATCAGTAAACAGTCAATTTTATTTCCACCCTTTTGGGTTTTCGGTCTCTTCCAATTATCGCAAGCCGCAAATGTGTGTGTACATAAACAGTCATTCTGAATGATCAGTATGGAAAATCTTACTGCCCTTCATACATGACAAGGAGGGTAGCAGCAAATCGACATAAGTTTGTGCCGGAAAAACCTATCATACAGGGGCGATCTCATCGTTACGTAGATGCTACAGCAATGGATTGACATCGAACTCATGTGACAATTCGCTCTCCAGTCCAGATTGCTCCGCGGTCAACCGTGATCTTGTGCAGGATGTTTTCAGCAGTGCAAAGAAACTTGAGACTGGTTCCAAACTGGTTCAATCGACCACCTGCCCACCAGAATCACAATGATAACACATCAATTAATTGTATTCGATCAACAACGGTTTCCTTTGAGTACATAATGAGATAGTATATGCTCAGGCTCATCAATGGTAAAATCAATCACATTCCCACTAATTTAATCAACTGTCAATTAAACCCCCACCATATGAGTTAATCAACCAGCAGACTGCTAAGAGCTAACACACTCCATTCCATTCTACCAGTGCGAGGAAATTTGTAATCCTACTAATCCAGCACTCTGCAAACAGGAAAGTCCAACAGAAACACACTTCTTCCGAATTCCTACACAGAACTACTTAGCAAACTTACTGTTGCTGAGACCAGGGTGATTCTCTTCTCCTTTTAAAGCAACTTTCAGTTCAGTGCCCAAACAAACACCAAATTCAGTATCTTACTATCTTTCCACTTCCATCTTATCAGTAGTCAACCGCCGCTTCCAGGAGGTGGAAGAGTAGCGAGCATTAGGTTTCTTCTCGAGGAGATTCCACTGCTCGAATCCTACCCTGATCCATGTCGCTTTCGTGAGTGATTGAAGCTTCGTAATCCAGCACTACCGAAAACCTGACATGCACTTCGTATATGAGCAAAAGGAAGAGTAGCGGCGACTCGACATAGGTTTAGGGAAATTGCAATTCCCATCTGTTTCGGGATGATAGGGCAAGGTGATCTTAGGTTCGCAATGAAACAACCTTACACATACAGGGGAACTTTCATTTATATCAATTCCTTGATGAAAGCATCACACTGAGGTGTTTCGAGGTCATCAATGGTGAAATCGAGTAGCTTCAGCAGAGCAAAATAACTTCTTTAGCCAATGAGCGCAAACAGTGATAAGTACCCAAAAAAAAAAAGTAACGAACTTAGCTCTGAGAGTAGGGGCGACTGAAACGAAGGAGGGAATTTCGCCGCCGTTCTGATCCCACGCCACCATTTCGCCATTGCAACAATCGTCGTCTGCAATTCGTTCCTGAGGGTTTTTTTGCTGGTTGGAGGTTTTAAGACCGAGGGACTATACTAAACGAGAGGAAATATGTTGGGCTTCTACATTGGGCTCAAACGTTGTATTGGGCCGTTAGAGCTCATCAGATCGAACCCATCTCTGGCCCACGCAAACCATTTGCGCGCCACTGTCTAGCTATTTGAAACAGAATAAATTGCTCTGTTTCTGTTTTGCTCCCTCCCTCTCCTCTTTCTCCAGTAAACAGAGAAGAGTTAGTTACAAGCAATCAGTAGAGAAAGAAAAATGGAGTCGCCATAGCCATCTTCTCTAGCCAATCTCCTCCACAACCTCCACCGTTCTTTCAGCAGCCAAGAAGACGACTCAGTAGCCCTTTCCTTCGTTCAGCTTTCTGGGATTTCGTTTCCGCCGTTTCTCTCTGTGAATTTCCGGCTCGAGAATTTCACAATGCCTTCCCCGGTGAGTCTCCATCAACAAAGCTTTTGCTTTTCTTGATCGAGTTTTCTTTCTTTCTCGATTTCCATTGATGAGTTCCCTTCCTTTCTTTCTTCAAGATCTGATTCCTAAGCCTCTCTCTGCCATTGCTTTCTTGATTCCTATCAGTCGCTCTAGTAGCTTTCTTGGATTTCCTGTGAAATTCCTTCTGCAAACTCGATCGATCAATCCCAATATTCACTCCTCCACATACGAACAATGAGCTTCTGGGTATCAATTCTGCCTTCCTCAATCCATATAATTTTCTTCCTCTGTTTTTTCCTTCCGAGTTTCTTTCATGGCGGGGCTTTTTTCCTAATTTGCTGCTTGCGTTTTCTTCCGGTTGACGACGGCGACAGCTGAGGCTACTGATGCTCATGTTTGGCCTGCTCCCAATGGGAACCAACCCGGTCCTGAATTTCATGGTTGCCATGCTGGTTATGAAGTCCGCGTTCCGTTTTCGCTATTCGCCGGAATATCGCGCTGCCGCTGTCGCCGCTGCACGATCCCTGAACGTGGTTGAGGAAGGAGCCGGAGGCGGACCGCCGCCGGAGGGATTTCGCGTAATTGACAGAGAATCCATGGACGAACTCGGGAGGAATTTTGGGCCTTACCGCGAGATGGTCGAGATCCTCTGCTTTCTCGGTGAACAGTTCCCTCCCCTCGGAACAGAGCTGAGGCATTTCTTCTTAGAAGCTGTTCCCGAAGAAATCCGGCGACTGACGGCGGACGAGCTAGCAATGTTGCAAGAAGCAGCAGCGCCTCCACAAAGCGGCGGTAATGATCAAGAAACGGCGTCGTCGGCGGGCCACGTTGCCATTGACATCCCCAATCCTGCACCGGAAACAGAGCCACCGTCGTCGGTCATCATCGGATCAGGAACAGAGCCACGTCCAGCGGCCCAAGTAGGGGGTAGTATTCGTCGGGAAATCGAGATGACAATCCCGCCGTTCAACCCGCTGCCGTTAATGCCCACTTCACGAAATGTACCGCCGTCGCCCTACTACTTTACCGGAGAAAGCAGTGCCGCCGGGAGCAGAAGAGCAGCAGCAATGGAAACGGACGAGGCGGGCGCTGGAAAGAGCAAGGAAGCTTGAATCCAATGGAGACGCAAAATTGAATGCAGATAGACAGAAGAAGATCATTACCCATCAGTCCACTGGATCGATCTACTACTTGAAGAACAGAAAGCTTGCTCCTTTTTTTTTTCCACTTCGATTTTTAGTTGTGCAGTTTGCCGGTTTACTTTCAGCTTTAGCTTTGGACCTCGTAGATGATTTCGATTGTTTCCATTGATCACATTAAATCCATTCATTTTTTGAGCATCATGATTTGATCTCCATCTCCATATGTTTGGGGAGGTTGAGGTCGAAGTAGCCGATGCTCGAGTTCCTTGTCCTTTCACCATTAATCATTGATTTGAAGAAGGAAGAAATTTGTGATTGGATAACAGAGAAGCAAGATCTTACGATCTTAACTATACATAATACTCTAAATTAGCATATTATATGGATATCATCTATTTTACAGCGTTAAAAATACTTCTACCAATAAATAGTTTAGTTTGACAAAGGCGAAGATATATTTAACAACGCTCGAGTTCCTTGGTCTCGTCAAATTATCGCAAGCCGCAAATGTATGTACATAAACAGTCATTGTGAATGAACACTCTGGAAAATCTATCCTGCACTAGTGCACTTCATATATGAACCAGGAGGGGTAGCAGCAAATCGACATAAGTTTTTGCCCAAAAAGCCTTGCATAGCAGCAACTCCATTCGTTTATTATTTAAACCACAGCCGACTGCGTCATACAATTTGGATCAGGAAGAAAGATGTAATGTATTTTGGGAGGGAAGGAGTCCCTGGATTCATGTGGGACTTTTGCGCTTTCGATTGAAGAGCACAGAGCTTTAAGTATAATATGCCCTCTACACTGAATTCTACCAACTAATAGCATTGACTTGATCAAGGGAAAAACATTAACTGATAAACTACTTTCCTTTAATCAAGAGATAACACAGACCTTCTTCCGCCAACGTCCATCCTATCCTTGAGAAGAGGTGAGCCATTCGCCACCTTTGGCTTCTTCCAGTTACCAGATTGTTCAACTCCTTGCCATTCTTCTATTAGTTCAGAAAAACAAAACCAACCACAACAAAGAAAAGAGATGGGAAATGTGATTAGATACCAAGCCACAACGAGAAATAAGGAGAACAGATTTAGTGCGGTTCCTCTCTGTCGCCTCTCAGTCTCTCTCTCTGCAGATTGCAACTACCCTGAATTCTCAAACAATCGGACACAAGGGGAGTGTTTTTCATTTCAGATTAAAAAGAACGACACTTGAAACCGAAGTTTGGTTACAAGTTGAACAACCACACGTTTTCTAGTTTAACTCTTCAAAAAAGCTATTAATCCTTAATCCATATATCTTATTAAAAGCTTAGAGTTCACCTCGCTTGAGAAGATCTCTTCTCTTTCTTTTTACTTCTTGACTTTATTTATGCTTGCTAACTACCAACTCTCAGTTGAACAGATTCAGTAGAACATCCAATTGACACATTCCTAGTTGTTTTCGTTAGACCACTCTGCTAGGAAAGACAGCAAAGAAGAAGGTAGATTCTCACAAGTACAAGTATACGTACCAGTTATTGAGGGGGCTATTGGTTCATTGCTCTGAACCCAATAGTTGTAGCTTCCATTGTAGGCAACTCTCAGCTTCTGGTACCTTGGAATCGGAGTAGGCCAGCAAGAGGCTATCATAGGCTGGAACACCCTCCAACCGGTAAAAATCTGAGTTAGTCGAGCGACAAACTCTAACTTTCCCCCCCTCCTTAAATCGCAGGACACACGACAATCCCTACCGCCACCAGCAATCAGAGCAAAGAAGACAGTTTGCGGCTTCTCTGGATGTAGAGTAGGAAACAAAACGGACTCCAGTCTGTACTCACCCTTTGGCTTCACCGACCCCTCACACACCTTCCTCCAACAGTTACTGGCTTCATTTAGCCTCCACACACTCAAGACAATCCTCGAACTAGCAGGCTTAGTGCCGTCCTCAAACACAATCAAGTGCAGAGCACCTTGCGAAACCGAGATATTCCACCACCACCATTTCTCAAGGATTGGGGAAACATCAATAGGAGTGGGAGGTATATCAAGGCGGAAAAGATTGAAACCAGTAATGAAAGGCTTAGGCAAGCCGCCAACATATCTGTCTTGTGCTCTAAGATAGGGCACATATAAAAGCCCATTGCAGGAAACAACATCAATCATTCGGTGTCTGCGGCAACCTTGAAGAAGGAGAGCCTCCTTCTTCCATTTTCCAGAGTCGGAAGAGAACACATCTAGCTTCATGGAATTCCTATCTTGATATATACAGACCACCCGGAACCGATACTCATAGCCACCTCCTAGATCAAGACGACTATCAGAAATCAAGGGTTCGCAGACTAACCTTGCGCACAATTCCGTAAGCCCGCCGACGGGTCTTTCGGGGGCCAAAGGGAGAGCGATCCATTGCTTCGTAAAAGGATTGCAGATCAAGTAGGATCTGGCAAGTTCAGCATTCGTATGGCGGTCACCTAGTTCCCCAAACCCGCATAAAAGCAAGTCCTTGAAACAATCGAAAACTGCGAAAAGCAGTGAACGGTAGCCTCCCTCTTCAACGGGTGTGGGGAGGAATCTCAGGACGACCGATTCCCTGTCATCTGAGAGAAGGAGTTGAGGAGGAGGAGGAGGTGGTTTGTTCATGCGCTGGTGGTGGTGAGAAAGGAAAAGACGACTGAAGCAGGGATCAGAAATCAGGGATCTCCACAGCTTGCACACGACTTTGCTCCGGCAGGCACATCTAGGATTCGGGAGGCGAATCAGAATTTCGACGAGGAGATCGTTTCCGAGTTTGCTGATCATCGGAGAACGAGGATTTACCTCTGAACGGGACCGTCTCTTTCTGCAGCCGCGAGGAGGTCAAAAAGCTGCGTCTAGCAGTTGATCCAAAACCGTGGTGCAGTTCTCAGTCGCCATAGCGGTAGACAAACAGGCGGGTGCAAGATAGCGCCACCGGAGGAGTAAGGGTTAGCTAGTAGTGCAGAAGACAAGGAAGAGATAGAAATCCCTAATTTCCTAGCCCGGTCCAGAATCTACTGTTGATAATCTGATTCATTAGTTGGAGAAGGGCTTAGAGTTAGAAGGACACAAGAAACGGTACATAACATGTCGCTCATGGGCCATGGCTACAGACGGCCTGGCATCACAAATTAAAAGGCTAGGGGTAGTTTGGATGTGGAAATTTGAAAAAGTTGGAATTTGTCTGAATTTCTATGTTTAACAAAATCAATGAATTAACTTGTGGAAATTGAAAAAAATTAACGTGGGAATTGATGGTGTGAAATTTGGAAAAAGAAGTAAGAAAACGTGGTAATGTCAAATTACTAGGGGGAGGTGTAGTATTCTCAATTACCATGAATGTGGTAATTGAAGCCAATTTCCATGGTCCAATTCTCATACCCTTTTTGCTCTCCCAAACGTGGATTTTTAACCCAATTACTGTATTATGTGGTAATTGAGTCCGATTACTGCATTACATTTCCACATCCAAACGACCCCTAAATTACAAGTTGGTCACTCAAATGTTGCAAATCTTTTACATTTGCCACTTGAATTATTTTTCTTTTTTATTGTTCATTAACTTTACAAATCGTTTCACCGTTAATCACCGACCGTCTTATTGATGTGCATGATGGGACCTTAGTCTTGAGAGATGGTGAGGAGCAGATAACATTTTATATTGCTAATAATATGACTGTTACCTCGCCTGTGCATGCTTTATCTCACCAGGTGTACGAGTCTGTCGTGTATCATTCTGTGCGTTTCATTTTGCAGGATTCTCCACTCATTCCTTCGTTGCCACTATCGTTTGTCCCGTTACCAAAAGAAAAGCTCAAGGAGGAGTGGTGGCCGAAGCTGTAGGCTGCCGAGCCTCCCAAAAAGAAAGCTGGAGACCACTATGAGCTGGTCACAGCTCCTAAGCCACGACCACCCTGGCTATCCGAGTATTCACTTGCTTGCATCCTGCCGGATGGCCAGGTCGAGTTGACATGTGCTGATGGCCACAACTGTCGTGTGCATTGTCAACATCTGAAGTTGTACCTCAAGAGCGAGGTGGATCCGCTCTTGGAGGCACCTATTCTTCCACTGTCCTAAGCATCCACCGTAGGTGTCCAGCTAAAAGACGGTAAATAAGCGCTTGTGGGGAGGCAACCCCACCACGGTTTGCATTTTCTTTTCTTTGTTTTTTTATTTTTGATATTTTGAGTCGGTTTGTGTGTTTGTCGAGCCCCCATTGGGCTGACAACTCTTCCTAACGACTTGTGTTCGAGTGATTGTTTTTTGTTCTAGCCCGTGTTCTTGCCCTGACTGGTCCCACTTCTAGTCCTTTGCTGACTAGTCCCCTCTCCAGTCCCGCTGCAGTATGTTTTTCTCGATAACATCATTTCCCTTATCCTTCCTCTTCTCCATTGAGGCCAATGTCGAACTTAAGTGTGGAGGGTGCTTCTATTTGACTGCTTATATGTGTCTTGTGCTTGGAGCCTAGTACATTGTCCAAATTTCGATTTGAGGGCTCCAAGTGCGTGTTCCTTGCAATTGTCTGCTCAGTATGCTTTGAATTGACAGTCTTTATAGTAATATGCAACCTAAGGAGGTAGTGTAGCACTATGGAGGATGTTGATGCATTTAAGAAGTCTCATTTCTTTTTCATGTTGTGTTGGATGATTGTGTGAATTAGTGATCTTATGATACTTGAATCGTGTGGTATTGTGGACTCTCTACCTGTCATGGACTCTGTATCATGTTTTGGAAAGGTGCTCTAAACTATGCTTTTAAAACAATGTCTCCCGTATGGAAATCGGTGGAAGTGTGTAAGGGGAGACGAAATTCGTTCCCATCTTCTACCTACTACCTCCAGGCTCTAGCCCCCTTAAATTTCTTTCCCTCGCACGAGGCTTGAGACATCTGCTCCCGCATGGCCGGTAAGAGCTGGGATCCCGCAAAACCTTTGCTAGGTGGGAGCCCCGTTTTCTGAAAATAGCAGGTTGGAACCCACACAAAAGAAAAGAAAAAAACAAGAAAATAAAAAAAGGGGTTACAACCATCTTTAAAGAAAAAGAAAAGATGAGCACCTAAATAAGTGAGTCCATGATCTTTCTCTTTATCCATGGATCACTTGTCCTACGATCACTACTTGGCACGATCCCGACTCGGGACTAGAGTTCTCGCCGAATAAGCTAGGAGGTGCCTTATGCATTGGTTAACCTCATAAGCTGCTAAATGATCCAGGAAGTCCTTTACCAACGATTGGGGGTTGCGTTGTAACAACCTGACATTTGGATTTTGGTTCGACCAATAATAAATCATGAGTTGGTTAAAATCAAGACTAAAAAGGTTAAAATCATATGGGCCGCATTTAAGTAACTTTCTTCTAATTGTAATGGACGGATAACTAACTCTAAAGCGGAGCGAAATTGACACAGGACTGAGGTTTGCGTATTAGTTAGTTGGGCGTAAGTAGGGCTGCAAATGAGCCAAGCCGCTCGCGAGCAACTCGGCATTCGAATCGGAAAAAACTCGTTCGACACTCGACTCATTATTTAACAAGCCGGCTCGCGAGCCAACTCGTTAGTTAACGAGCCAAGCTTGAGCTAGAACATGCTCAGCTTGATAAGCTCGCGAGCTGGCTTGATTCTGTGGCTTGTTGAGCTAAGCTCGCGAGCTGCCTTGTTTAGAACTTGTGGAAGGATGAATTACTCTTTTAAACATGAACATTGTCTTGTTAATACAAATGTGTATGAAATTTAGATGTTATTTATAGTTTGTAGTGTTCTTTCTATCATTTAAATTCTTATGTTTACACATTTTTCCAGCAAGAATGATTTTAAATCGAGCTCATCTTGAGCTGAGCTTGTACTCAGCTTGAAAAGCTATGTTAATGAGCATTTATCGAGCTTTACCGAGTCGAGCTCGAGCTAGTTTATTTTTATTCAAGCCGAGCTCGAGCTCGAGCTGGATTATCAAAATTCGAGTTCGAGCCGAGCTCGAGCTAAAAAATTAATAAACGAGCCGAGCTCAAGCTTAGCAAAAACTCGACTCGGCTCGTTTGCAGCCCTAGGCGTAACGTTAAGTGTTGGGAAGTGGTCAGAGGAGGCGGAGGCGGAGGCGGAGGCAGGCTCTTTGGACCTTGTCCCTGGATAGGGGTAAATTTTTCTATAATGGTGATTTTATTATTGAGAAGCAAAACAAAAAGAAGTCACAACCAGGGAAATGGTTAAAGAGGAAAGAACCAGGATCCCAAGCAAACCAGACCGCAAGACAAGTAAAAGAAGAAGACAGAAAATAAAATGAAACAGAGGAAGAAAGGAGAAATGGCTAAACGGACTGGGAACCGTTCCTGCCAATCAACAAAAGAAAAAACAGCAAATCAGATCGAACAGACCCTGCTGTAAACCAACTACAATCAACAGACAAACAGAAAGTACACCAGAAAGCAGACAACCAAGGCATTAAAACTAGGATAAGAACTCAGCAAGCCAAGCAACCGCATGCTCCTTGTCGATCTTGTGATGAGCAGTAAGCCAAACCACAACCATCTTGACTGATTTTGCCAGCAATGATCTTGGCGGTAGTACCAGAATTTTTGAACATCCTCTGGTTTCTCTGTAACCAAACTGACCAAAATAGAGCATGAAGAATACTGATATTGAACCATTCATCCATGCTGTATGTAGGATGTTCAAAAATTTAGGAGGAACCAAAAAATACGCTATATATATTTATATGGTGATGGAACACAACATCTATATGTAGTATTAGAGTATTTTGTCACTCCAACACAACTCATTACTTGTTCATAAATTGACATAAAATTAATTTATTATACTATTATAGAAGTTTCAATTGCAATAAAGACCTAATCGAATCTCTTTTCTCCTTATGCCTATTAGATCTTTTCCCCAACAACCCTGAAATTGTCTAACGACAGCGGCTATTCCACTAGCTAGTATTCATTCTACCAATTACAAATACAAGTGTAGAAAAAGCATTTTCATCTTTGGGTTATATTAAGAACAAGTTTCCAAGTCGATTTAGCGACCAGTTTGCTAATGCTTGTTTAGTGATATACATTGAAATAAACTTATTTAATAGTGTAGACAACGAATGTTTTTACGTTTCTTTCACTATATGAAATCCATTCGTGGTTGTTTATGAAAATAATGATTGTATAGTTGATTATTTTCAAACTATGAATGAATCATTTGGATATAATTATTTTTATTAAATAATTCTTAATAAAATACTTATATATTTATATTATAAAAAGAGGACGGGTGTGCGAAATGCTACCTGTGGTTGGAATTTATTCTCATTAATTAATATTATACACAAATAGAGAATTTAATGGACCGGGTTACTATGGAGGAGAACGGAACGCACACTCCTTATGTTAGGTTTGAAAAGGAAGTTCTGTCGTCTTCCCTAGCGGTGGAAATCGGTACTGTATCGGTATCCCAATACCAAATACCGAAATCTCGAATACCGAATTACACCCTGAAATCAATCTCAATCCCAATCCCTAAATAATTTTGGTATCCCAATCCCAATAACTAAATATTTCGGTATCTCAATCGGTACCTCGGTATCCCAATCGGTATTATCAAATACAAAATTAATTATCTTTGCCATTAATAATTAAATATATAAATTAGATTTTATTGTTTAATTTAGGGCAAAGAGACTAAACAAAGAGTCTTGAGTTGCCTAGAGCTAACATCTCAAGTTTTTGTAATTAGTAATCTTTAATTTGATGAATTTGAGGTTGAGAGACGACTAATACTAGTGTGAAATAGTGATGTAATGATCTATGTATAATCAAATGACACTATTGGTGGTTGAGGGTCGCGTAGTAGTGAATGAGAGAGTCTAGTTGAGAGGATAAAATACACACTAGCTTATATTTCGGTATTGATCGGTATTTCGGTATATACCGATCCCAGTTGGCGAGGGTGGTTCATACTGATGAAGTGCCATCAGAGTATCCAAGGCCTTCGGTATCAAGCATACCCTTCAACATGGCCTCCGATCAGGCATCCCCTCAATTCCTCAATAGTTTTAGCATATCTGCACCAAAAGAACCAACAAGTTTCAATAACAAAACTATAGATGAAGAATGGATAAAAAAAAACTTAAGATCGTTACCTCATTATCAGTTCAATGACAGCTCCAATGTTGGTACAATTACTGAGATTAGCCACTAGGTCGGTCGCACCGGTACGAGCATTCGCAACAGAAAGGACAGCTTTCTCATGGTTCTCAAGATAGCTACAATATTTGACATAAGGAGCTGGAAGCCCGTCGTAGGGAATAGACGAAAGGAAATAGATTGGGCTTTCAAATTGGGCTCAAAGGCTGAATTGGGCCGTCTAACACTTAACCGATCTGCGACCCATATCGCCCAGTGCGCGCCATTCTCTACCTATTTGAAACAGATTCCATCGCAGCATAAATTGCTCTGCTCTGCTCTCTCTCTCTCTCTCTCTCTCTCTTTCTTTCTCCAGTTCACAGAAGAAGACTAGCAATCTGTAGAGAGAGAGAGAGGAAAATGGAGTCTCCATAGTCGTCTTCTTCAGCCTATCTCTCCAAAACTTCCACGGCTTCTTACTGCAGTCAGAGAAGACGATACAGCTGCCGTTTTCCTTTCGTTTAGCTTTCTGGGACTCCGTCTTCCGCCGTCGCTCCGTGAATTTCCGACTCGATAATTCATAATGCCTTTCTCGGTGATTCTCCATTACGCCTTTCTTGATTGCTCTCTTTTCGATTCTGTTTTGCTGTGTTGAGTTTCTTTCTTTCTTTCTTCTCGCTCTGATTCCTAAAACGTCTCTCCGCCGCCATTACTTTCTTGATTCCGATCAGCCGCTCCAGTACTTCTCCCGCGCTTCAGCGATAGGAGTCTTCATCGCCATCTATTTCTTTATCGTACAGCCGCTGAGCCCCGGTGAATCCAATGGAGAGCAACCCTATTTTGTCGAACACCCAGACCCCGACGACGACGACGACGAAGAAGAAAGACCCGATGGAGGAGACGAAGTGCCATCCTACGTTTACAGAGAAGCATACACCGAATACGAAGAAAGACCCGATGGAGACAGAATGCCACGCTATACTGTGGAAGAAGCTTACAGCGAAGACGAAGAGCCATCCACCGAAGAGGTAGAACCATCCGCCATAGAGCAGCCTCAAGATTCGGTCTCTGTTTCTGCCGGCCAGGGATTGATCGGCGTCGAAGGATCCATGACGGCGGCCGATACGTTGGAAGGACAAGTACAGCAGCCAATTGGGAATCCTAACAACGAGGAACAAGATCCGGAGCGTCAGTTCTTGAAGCTACCGGAGGAGCGGGCGATGCCGGATATAGCAGAGGGACGGAGCGGCAGCGTCTTGATAACTGGGAATCAGAATACAACTGAGCAACAAGATCGGAAGAAACGTCCACCGCCGGCACTATCGGGAGCGGCGGCGCGGAAAATTGCAGAACAAGGATCATCTGATTCTGATGGAAAACCATCCACTGGGCACGAAGAAACATCCACCGCCGACGAAGACCCAACCGATGGACCCGAAAAGCCAGCCACCGGAGACGAAGAATCATCCGCCGGAGACGATGAGCCATCTTCTGAATACCAAGAACCGAGCGGTAAAGACGAAGAACCATCCAGTGAAGGCGGAGAAGAACCGATCATCAGAGTATCTTGGTATAGGGAACTCCCGGAGGGAAAAACAGAGAATCGGGAAACAGAGGAGAAAGAAGAACCCGTCATCGAGCTCGATTATCTCGTCTTCAAGAGCTGGGAAGATCCCATGGGAGAAGCAAAGCAGCTGCAAATTTCGAATCCCCTGCCGACGCCGGCGTTGATTTGCTTGGAAGAATCTATAAAGACGGCGGATTTGTCGACGCAGCCGACTGGGAATCAAGGAAATCTGCCGCTGAACTTGAATTTATCTGAGAACGGGATGCAGGACATATCAGAGCAATGGAGCGGCCGCGCCCTTCATCCACTTGCAGTCCCGGAATTCACAGCAACTGGGAATCCGAGCTATCCGCCGCTGAATTTGAAATTACCGGAGTCGGCGATGCAAGACATAGCAGAGCGATGGAGCGGCCGCGCCGTCGTCAATCCATTCGTAGTTCCGGATTTCGGATTTCCTGCAGCCGCGCTGGCGGTCCCACTGCCTCAGCTACCTGCACATTTTGGGCATGCGGCGACTAATGTGCCTGGGCTTATTCCTCCACCGCCGGTGAACGTCGGAGTGCACATCCCCGCTCCCGCCATCGACGACGGCAATCTTCGGGATGCCGAGATGATTCCCGTTTCTGATTCGCCGCCGCCTTCCACCGATTTGCGCCTCCGACCCCCTTCCCCCCGCCGACGTCCGCCGTCCACCGATTTACGCCTAGGGCCGCCTTCCCCGCCGTCTGATTTTACCGGCGGCGAAAACGCGTCCGGAGCAGAGATGAGTGAATGAGGCTTTTTTTTTTTTTTTTTGTGTGAACATAGTGGACTTTTTTAGGTAAACTGTAAATGGGCTTTTTCTGCTGAGCGGAATCGAAAGTTCCAACTCAAATCCATACAGAAACAGAGATGTTTTGCTGGTTTCAGATTGCTGACTTGGTGTAGTAGATTTGCAAGTGTTTCCGAAGTACCAAGTTTGGATTTCATGAGTTGGTATAGAAAATAACTACCTTTTGAGTATAGAAATCAATAGAAAATGTTAGAATGCCAATAAGAAATTAATGTCACTAACGAAGCTCTGGAGAGATTATTCATAATGCATTGAACAAATTCATCCCAGTGGTTCTGAAAACAACTACAAAGCGAGATTCATCATAACGACGCGAAGATCAAAAAGTACCCAGCTCCCCAGCAAAAGCTTTCTCAATCATATGCTACAACAAACTCGGAGTTTACATCATGAGATGAATTCGCATGAACCAATTTAAAACGATACAGATCACTGCTCTAATTTGAGGGTAATGACAAAGCAAATTACAACAGCAGCCTTTTAATCATGAACATCAGAACAGAAGCATTCTAAACATCAAGTTGAACCCAAGAAGGAGAGGGTGTGCAGATAAAACTCTAAACTCTCGTTTTCAGGTACCTCTTGGATACATCAAGGTCTCGAAAGCATCAGTTCATTGACCCTTTCAGAGTTGTTTATTGTGCCCACTTCCAGCTTCTGTGATCTCCTATTTGTATCGCCCTGTGCCTCCTTGGCTCACCAACTGCGGGAAGCAATCAAAATGGTCATGATTCATGATTCAGGCTTACAGAGCTTTTAGAATATCCAAAACCACAAAACTTCAAGTGAGGTGTGGGAGTAGTATCTAGGGCAATATACTGCAGTTTCAGCTTAGCATGGTAGATTTGCTGTCAAATTAAGAGATGATGGAAAAGGTTGTTTTGACCATGAAGCGGCAGGAATCAACCCAGGAGAAGCTACTGAACAAATAGAAATAGAGTAACAATGACGAGCTATAGGAAATATCGAGAAGTTCACAGCTAATACTGAACGCATTATGAGAGTCATTGGACATTGTTATAGCTCCAACTATTATCTGTTCTTTTCAACAACAAAAAACTCTTATCTGTTAAGTTCGCATAAATTTACACTAAAGAGAAGCATATTCTCAATTCTAAGAACGTTAATCGAGCTCGGTACCAGGAACTAACTGATACACTCTCTCTATAGGCTCGACTAAATGTGGTGCTGGGGCTGACACTAAGATCCAAACATAATTACATCAGCAATGACAATGCGTTGTATCTCTAGGTTTGAGGATGGAACACATAGCAAGGAGGAAAATAACCATGAAGGAAACGAAGGAAGCCTGAACTAAATGGAGTTCCATATTAGGGGAAAAAATATCAGGCTGTGACATTACCTTCTCTTCCTCTTCTAAAAACTACAAAATGGAGTTCCATACTACCAGTCAAGGCATCATACTACCAGTCGTAATAGCTCGAAATTCAGATAAACAAATGCCCGAATTTGCAATAGAAACAAAAGGCGCACTATAACGAATGGAATCAGCAACAATCGATGAATGCTAAATGTAATTAGAGAAAGCAAAGTTGTGTGTACAAAGTTAATGGAGCACCTAATTAGATATGACCCTAAATTGGCACAATAAGTTACAGCAAAGCAATTCTGCTAAGTTCCTAATATGATACATAGTTCAAAATGACATAAATTTTGAGCAGCATAGATTAGCTACTGACGTCCATTTGGTGATTTATAAAAACATGCAGTACCTCTGGGTCATTCTTTTGTCAGAAGCCCGGTTTATAACATATCTCATCAAGGAACAACAAACCAAAACCAATATAAGAAGAAAAGGAAGCATCTTAAAGATCCATGAATCTCTTACCCGGCCACTTGAATGGCAACAATTGTAGTCGCGCCTCTGACAAAGATTTGTCGAGTGTCACTAAGCCATCAGATACTTCCCCAGAAGCTTCATTGTCCCTTCTTCCAGTCTCTTCTAGCGGTTTCCCTCCCCCTACACCCTTCCCCTGAATGAACGACAACTTGGAATTGGTAAGGAGGCGATAAGAATGACAAAAACTAAATACGACAAGCGAAAGTGAGCTCAAGCTAAGACGAACTATGAACGAAGCTCAATAAGTTCCAATGTCCAACAAGCCAACCGAATGAGAGACTGGTGAAATGCTATATTTAGGCGTCGATCACCAATCACTGGCACTGACTACTCGAACAACATCCAATGACCAAAATCCGCAGCTGCTGGAGAAACATTTCCAGAAAAAGGAATGTCAAACACTGGCAAAACCTAAATCAAAATTACGAACGAAGAGCACATTTCTTCCCAATTCCGATGACAACTACCACACGAAGATCCCATTGGTACGTCAACTTTCAATTCAGTATCATTCCAGCCCCTTTGTCTCCATGAATCTACGCACCGAGTTCAAGCTTCTATGAGGCTATTCAAAATCAGTGATAGAAAGGTATAAAAAGGGGCGGAAAAAGGGGTTTGCCTTAAAGGAATAACGTTTCCGAGTTCAAGCCGCCGCACCGATGAAAGGTGATTGCACCAAATGAAGGACGGCTTCAATTCGCTGCTTCTCCGTCGCCGACAGCGACCTCCTGCAGGCGGAGAATTTAGCCTTAAGATTTCTCATCGAGAAGGTTCCTACTTCCGACACCGAGTCCTGTCTCGTTCCGCGAAGCAACTTCCGGTGGCCGGAATTTCTAGGATCGTTTGGCAAGGTGAAGACTAAGAATACAGTGATTGAACCTGCGCCACACTATCATTTCGCCGCCGTTCTAATCCTGCGCTGCCATCGTCCTCTGCAATTCGTCCCCGAGGGTTTTTGCTGGTTTGAAGTTTAACCAGGAGGGAAGAGACTAAAAAGGAAATAGCTTGGGCTTCTAAATTGGGCTCAAAGGCTGAGTTGGGCCGTCAAACAATTAACCAGTCTGTGATCCACGTCATCCATTTCGCGCCACTGTCTAGCTGTTTGAAACAGAATCCCATCAAACAGCATAAATAGCTCTGCTCCGCACCGCTCCATCTCCCTTTCTCCAGTTTCACAGAGAAGAGTTAGTTACAAGCAATCTGTAGAGAAAGAAAGAAAAACAGAATCTCCATAGCCATCTTCTTTAGCCTATCTCCTCCACAACCTCCACTGCTTCTTTCTGCACTGAAGAAGACGATTCAGTTGCCCATTTCCTTCGTTTAGCTTTCTGGGATTTCGTCTCCGCCGTTTCTCCGTGAATTTCCGACTCCAGAATTCACAATGCCTCTCTCGGTAGATTCTCCATTACGCCTTTCTCGATTTCTCTTTTCGAATTCTGTTTTGCTGTGTTGAGTTTCTTTCTTTTCTTTTTCTTTTCGCTCTGATTCCTAAAACCTCTCCCCCGCCGTTACTTTCTTGATTCCGATCAGTCGATCCAGTACTTCTCCCGCATTTCGCTGGCCGGAGTCTTCACCGCCGTCTGCTACTATGTGATCGGGCGGACGCCGAACTCGAGTGAATCGGATGAAGACGAAGATCCATCTGACGACGAGGAGCCACCATATACTGTCGAAGAACCAGAACAAGAACCAGAGCCAGAGCCAGAGCCAGAAGACGGAGTCGAAGTACCACCCATTGTTGACGATCAGCTTATCGACGATATTGTCGAAGTACCATACACCCCAGACGAAGACGAAGACCAACCCTTTGTGCCACGCTATACCGTCGAACAACCACACAGCGACGACGAAGAAGAAACGCCCGACGGAGGCGGAAGGGACGAACCACCCACCGTAGACGAGCCATCCACCGGAGATGAAGAACCATCCACTGAAGATAAAGAACCATCCGATGGAGTAGTTGAGCAGCCAATTGCAAACCGCAATGATGAGCAACCCGAAGACTCAGAGCAGCTGCCTCAAGATTCGGTCTCTGTTTCTGCCGGCCAGGGATCGATCGGCGAAGAAGTACAGCGGCCAATTGCGAATCCTAAAAATGATCAACAAGATCCGGAGCGCCAGTTCTTGAAGCTACCGGCGGCGTCGGTGCCGGTTACAGAAGAGGGACAGAGCGCCAGCGCCGTGGTAACTGGGAATCAGAATAAAACAGAGCAACAAGATCCGAAGAAACATCTACCGCCGGTGCTATCTGGAGCGGCGGCGCAGCAAAAAGCAGGGCAAGGATCATCTGATGGAGAACCATCCACTGGGCACGAAGAAAAATCCGCCGCCGACGAAGACCCAACCGACGGAGACGAAAACCCATCCGCCGGCGACGACGAACCATCCGCCGGAGACCAGCCATCCACTGAAGACAAAGAACTGATCGGTAATCACGAAGAACCATCCAATGAAGACGGAGAAGAACCGGTAATCAGAGTGTCTTGGTACAGGGAACCCCCGCCGGAGGGAAAATCAGAGAATCGGGAAACAGAGGATAAAGAAGAACCCGTCATCGAGCTCGATTATCTCGTCTTCAAGAACTCGGAACAGCCCAGGGGAGAAGCAGAGCAGCAGCAGCAGCAGCAAGATTCGGATCCCCTGAAGACTCTGAAGTTGATCTGCTTGGAGGATATTTTTAATCCGCCGCCGGCCCAGCCCGCTGTTAGCCAGAGCAGTTCGCAATATGCACAGGACGTCGTGGCTCCGGAGCCGTCGACCGGAGAAGTAGACCAGCCTGCTGCCCGCCTGGCGCCGTTTCAATTTCAGCTTCTCCCTGCGAATTTGAATGGGGCTGGCACTTTGGGGATGCTGTCGCTCATCATGGAAGACCCCGGTGGCGCCGCCGCTGCCAACCCCGTTGAACCAGAGCAACCGGGGCCAGGGCCTGACACCGATTTACACCTATAGCCCGCCTGGCGGTGGCGATGACCCGGAGACATATGGGCTGGGCTTCTTTCTACTGAAGTGAATCGGAAGATGATCCAACGCAGAGTCCATAGAGTAAACAGAGACTTCTTTCCCAAATTTTGGATTTTTGTTTTTGCTGTGGTAGTCGTCTAGTCAGTCGTCAAAAGAGTTTCAGATTTGATTCCTTGGATCCCAGTTGTAAAATTCTGTTCATGCCACAGAGAGCAGATACGCTTTCTACTGTAGTTTGGGCGATTATGATTTGCGAATGATAATAAAACCTCTTGTGAATTGTTCTTCTTCGAAGTATGCATGATGAGTAGTTTAGACATCACAATTATTTGATCAATCTCGTGTTAGTATACAATTCTCGGTTTTAAGTATTATAGAATACGTACGAACATTATAATCGTTCTTCTAATCGTCTGTTTCATTTCAAAACAGTTTCGATCTCTGATGACTTAACCTTGTTCGTAGTTGCTGTTTCACTTGGCAAATATAGACCTTTTTTCTCAACAAAAAAAAAAACATTTCTATCTCTATGTTCTTTGTCCCGAAACGTTTCGGCTTATGCTATCCTTGACATCGTTTCATAGTCCCGCCACTGGGTTGGCTATTTGAAATTGTGGCGAGAAATATATAAGGAACAAATTTCCCTGCTTCAGTCCTTTGTCTCCCTCACTCACTCGATCACCTCGAATTCTCAGAGAAAAGGAATTGCGGTCTTAAATAGAGAGAAACAGAGCCTCTGCATCATTCAGTTGCTCATTTCTATTTGTGAAATTCAGACCCAGGATATTGTAAAGGAACCCGCAGGATCCTATGTGGCTCAAGGCCTTTCAATATATACTCAGCATCTACAACTCCTTCTTCACGAAGGGAAGAAAGTTACCCTATACAGCTATACAACGGTAACAAACAGAAAATAAAACTACCAACCAATCTAAGAGAAACACGTAGCTGTACAGTAAAAACGGAAAACTGAAAAGATGCTAAGTTAAACGATGCCGTCTCTACCCAGCTCCTCACTTGCTTCTGGGGGAACTACGACGTCGTCTTCTTTCATTCTGCAATACCCTCCCTCAAGCTGAAGCATACAGATTCTGTATGTTCAGCTTGGATAGCAAGAAATCCAACCTGAATCGACTCAGCCCCTTTGTAAATAAGTCAGCAATTTGATGCTCGGTTTCAAGGTGACTCAGTCCTATCAGCTTGGATTGGAGGAATTGTCGGACAATGTGACAATCGATCTCGATGTGTTTCGTTCTTTCATGAAACACTGGATTTTCTGCAATGTAAATCGCAGATCGATTGTCACAAAAGAGATTTACTGGCTGTGGATGTTCAATACTTAGCTCTTGCAGTAACCTCTTCACCCAGACCACCTCACATGTAAGCTGAGCCAGAGCTCTATATTCTGCTTCGGATGATGATCTGGAAACTGTCCCTTGTTTCTTCGATTTCCATATGATCAGAGAAGATCCAAATGTGATGCAATAACCAGTTGTCGACTTCCTGGTGTCAGGGCATGAAGCCCAATCCGAATCACTATATCCCCTTAGCTTTAGATCAGAAGAAGATGGATAGAAAAGACCTTGGCCAGGAGCATTTTTGAGATATTTCAGAACTCTGTATGCAAGCTGTAAATGTGTAGTTGTAGGAGCAGCTTGATACTGACATAACTGTTGAACTGCAAATGTAATCTCAGGTCGAGTAATTGTCAAATAATGCAATCGACCAATTATCTTTCTGTAAGCTGTGGGATCCTCCATAAGAGGTCCATCATCTGCTGATAATCTGGTCTTCATGTCTATTGGTGTGGCAATAGGCTTAGAATCTGCAAATCCTGTGTCTTTCAAAAGGTCAGTGCAGTATTTCTTTTGGCATATATGAATACCCTCCCTGGATCGAGCCATCTCTAAACCGAGGAAGTAATGGAGATGGCCAAGATCCCTTAACTTAAATTGACTGCTCAAATGTTGTTTCAAAGCCTGCATACTCACTACATCATCCCCTGCAATGATTATGTCATCTACATAGACCAAGAGAACTGAAATACCAGAGGATGAACGATGAGAAAACATGGAGTAATCATTTGCAGACTGGATGTACCCAAAAGACAGTAGCACTGATGTAAGCTTGGCAAACCATTGCCTAGATGCTTGCTTGAGGCCATAAAGGGACTTCCTTAACTTGCATACATAACCTGGTTTGTTGATTCCAGGAGGCAATTCCATGTATACATCCTCCTCAAGGTCCCCATTCAGAAAAGCATTGCTAACATCTAACTGTATCATCTGTCAATTCTTAGCTGCTGCAACAGCCAAAAGGGTCTTTACTGAGTTTAACTTGGCAACTGGTGAGTAGGTATCTAGGAAATCAATTCCATAGATTTGTGTGAACCCTTTAGCCACCAGTCTGGCTTTGTGTCTTTCAATTTCTCCATCAGACAAAAATTTAATGGCATACACCCATCTATTCCCTATGACTCTCTTGTTAAGAGGTCTGGGGACAATGTCCCATGTTCTGTTGGCTTCCTGAGCTTCTATTTCCACATCCATAGCCTTCTTCCATGCCTCAATCTGAACTGCTTCCTCAAAGTTTGCAGGAATATGTGTAGATTCCAGGGCCAGCACATATTTCTTATATCCTGGAGACAGGTTATCATATGACAAGCAAGCAACCAAAGGATATATAGCTTTGACATGTGTGGTTCCTAGATTCAGAACATAGTCATTATACTTGAGAGGTTTAACAATTTGTCTGGTTGGTTTCCTAACAGCAATAGGCAAAGAAGTATCTTGGGGAGATTGTGGAACAGAAATAGGTGAGTCTATAGGATCAGATGGGGTATGTATGTTGGTGGAGGAAGAAGTAGAGGGGGAAGAAGTGTTCATGTTTTGAACTGGAGAAGAAGGAATAACAGGTGGGGAATTGGAAACAACTTGTGGTTGTGTTGTCCCTAGATCCATAGATTGAGGTTGTGAAGGAAAAGGATCTGGTGGTAAGTCAGAAGACTGAAGTGGGACTTGAGGTATAAAAGATGGTGGTGGTGATCCACTGGTAGGAAGGGGTAAACAAGGCATGATATTCTCATGGAAAATCACATCCCTAGAGAGAAAAACTTTCTGATCTTGGAGATCAAACAGTTTATACCCTTTAACTGCTGGAGGGAATCCTAGGAAAACACAAGGTTTAGCTCTAGGAAGAAATTTTGTTCTGTTATGGCTTGAAGTGCTGGCATAACACAAACAGCCAAACACCTTTAAATTGGACAGATCAGGAGGTTGTCCATACAAGATTTCATAAGGTGTTTTGTTACCAACAGCCACAGTAGGTAATCTGTTTATCAAGTAGACAGCATGTAGGATAAAATCAGACCAAAATTTTAGGGGAAGGCCAGATTGGAACTTGAGGGATCTAGCTACATTCAAGATGTGTTGGTGTTTTCTCTCCACTCTAGCATTCTGTTGTGGAGTTTCAACACAAGACAACTGGTGTACAATTCCAAATTTTGAATAGAAATCAGGCATATGGAATTCTGCCCCTTGATCAGATCTGATAATTTTAATGGTTTTCTCAAACTGAGTTTGAACCATCACACAGAAATCTTGCAACAATTTTCTGGCTTCACTTTTGTATTTCATAAGATATGTCCATACACATCTAGACTTGTCATCTACAATGGTAAGGAAATAAGAAAACCCATTGTAGCTAGAAACAGCTAAAGGCCCCCAAATATCAGTATGAATAAGCTCTAAAACATCCTTTGCCATAGATTGGCTTGAAGAAAAAGAAAGACGTTTCTGTTTAGAAAGAGGACAAACATCACAGTGATGAACAGAAGTAACATCTATACTAGGAACAGTTTTCTTTAACTCTTTAGCCCTGACTTCAGAAGGGTGTCCAAGCCGCCAGTGCCAAAGATAAAAAGATTGAGGTGTGAAATTTTGAGTCTTGAGGGAATTGATATGAACAGGATGGTCTTCTGTGGTAGTGGGAATGAGCTGATAAAGACCCCTACTCTCTTGGGCAAAACCAATCGTCTTCAATGTCAGAAGGTCCTGGATAGAACAAATGGTGGATTTGAAAGTGAGTGTAACTGGTAGGGAATGAGTCAGTTTACTCACTGAGATTAGGTTGAATGAAAAAGTTGGCACAAGAAGGACTTTGTGAATGACCAGATTTGGGGTTAGCCTAACTGTTCCAGAATGAGTGGCAGGTGTTTTGGTTCCATTAGGTAACGTTATAAACACATTCTTAATGGGAAAACACCTAATGAAACTAGACTTAGAACAAGTTACATGATCTGTAGCCCCTGTATCTAAGAACCACACATTCACTAGTTCCAAAGGATGCTGCTGGAAATATGAAGTAAGGGTATATTTACCTGCAAAATTGGGATTCACTGATAGATGCCTGCTAACAGAATTGACCATTGGTGACTGATGCTGCTGAGAAGCTGTCAAGTTTGGATTAGGTGAGCCAGGAGATGTGGGTGGACTTGGTGATCCAAATTGATTTAGAATCCTCTGCAGTCTACTTAAATCTTCATTCGAAAGTCTTACATTAGTAAAACCCCCATCCCTTGTCTCAGACAGTGATCTAGTTTCTGGTCTTGACTGATTTCCTCCTGTATCATTCCCAGCATTATCAATGCTTTGGATCTGTCCTGCAAAACCAGAAGTAGACCCAGACTCCTTGTTCTTTCTCTTCAGCTTGAAACAGTCTGCAATAACATGGTTATCCTTTTTGCAGTATCTACAGAATAAGGTACCCTGACTGCCCTTAACATTCTCTTTTCCTCTTGATTGATTTGCAGCCAACAAAGCAACAGATTCCACTTGAGAGTCCTGACTTGGCTTGCCAAGTTGCCTCTCATGTTGAATGGCATAGTGGAAAGCAGTTTCCATGGCCGGTAGTGGAATCATCATAAAGAGATTGGTCTTGACTCCCCCATATGATTCATTCAATCCAGTAATGAATCTAGTCACAAACTCATTCTCCCTATATTTTCTAACAGTGGTCTCAGTCACACAAGGAACAGTCCTATTTCTAGGTTCTTCACCACACACACATTCTGGAATTGGTAAAAATTGGACTAATTCTTCCCAATGCCCCTTCAATTCAGAATAGAACTGGTTCACTGATTTGTTACCTTGCTTCAGAGTGTAGACAGCAGTCTGAAGATCACTGATGCGAATATTATCTGCCTGTCCATACCTCTGCCTCAAATCATCCCAAAGAAGCTTGGCATTGTCTTGTGAAGAGACACTGTTGACCAGGCTAGGATCCAGAGACCCAAGAATCATGAAGTAGACCGCTGTGTTACTCTGCTCCCAAGCTTGGTAGCTTTCGTGCGTCAGATCTGGAACGGGAATCGCCCCTGTAATGAACCCAAGCTTGTTTTTGCTTTTCAGAGCAACTCGAACAGTTCTACTCCATAAATTGTAGTTGGCTGTGCCTATAAGTTTGATAGGAAAACTCAAGGCTTCATTTGGGTTAATGTAGAAAGGATTTGTGACTGTGCTGATAGGAATCGAAGCAACAGTCGACGTCGACGACGACATAGCTGAGGCTGCCTCCGTCGACATTGATGAGGTAAACGAGAATCAAATAGAAAAATTCTCAAGAAGAAGAATGCGGGATTGCTGAGTCTGAAACCCTAGTTTTGGTAACCAGGCTCTGATACCATGTGAAATTCAGACCCAGGATATTGTAAAGGAACCCGCAGGATCCTATGTGGCTCAAGGCCTTTCAATATATACTCAGCATCTACAACTCCTTCTTCACGAAGGGAAGAAAGTTACCCTATACAGCTATACAACGGTAACAAACAGAAAACAAAACTACCAACCAATCTAAGAGAAACACGTAGCTGTACAGTAAAAACGGAAAACTGAAAAGATGCTAAGTTAAACGATGCCGTCTCTACCCAGCTCCTCACTTGCTTCTGGGGGAACTACGACGTCGTCTTCTTTCATTCTGCAATACTATTCGGGATTTTCTTCTCCTTGTTTGAATTTTCCCACTTCACGAGTAAGCTTTCAAGGTGAGTGCTAATCTTCGTTTCCACTAAGCTTTCTTGTTTTCTTGTTTCACTTACTGATTATCGATATAAAGATCTTCTCTTTCTGTTTCTGGGTTCGTTGATCTCTGTGTTCTTGCGATTCATCAGTAAAGGAATTGCAGTCTTTCGAGAGAGAGAGAACGGAATCGTCACCACAAAACCCATCTTCTTCTTCTTCTTCAGCCTAGATACACAGTCTCTGTTTCTTCGATTGCTTTTTTTCCTTCTGTGGATTTTCCCGCTCGAAGAATCCACAATGGACTTCTTGGTGAGTGTTCATCATCGTTTCTATTAAGCTTTGTAGATTTCTTGTTCGTTACTGATTATCAGTAATGACGATTTCCACTTTTTCGGGTTCGTTAATCTCTGCCTTTCTTGATATTTGCGATTCGTCAGTTTCCACTCTCCCTCCGCCGGCTCTTTCCTCCACGGCTCCGATTCGCCGGCGATCACGTGCCCGCGATTCTGGTTTGGATCGCCTGCTGCTTTCCCGTGTTATCGCCGGCGATGACGCAGACACGATCAGATGATGAAGAGGAGGAAGAAGATGTCATGAAGAAAGGAGCCGGGCAAGAACCTCTGCCGCTAGAAGAAGAAGGGCAAGGTAACGACAACCGGCGGCGAGATTTGGGTTCACCGGCGCCTGGACAGATTAGCGGGAAAAGGTCCATTGCCGCGGCAAAGCCAGTAAAGAAACCGCGGTCTAACCGTAATCGCGTCAAGCAACAAGATTCGGGTTTCCCATTGATTGACGGCAAAGAAACGGTACCGGGAGCGAAGAAAGGAACAGAGCAACCGTCGGATTTGCATCTACCGTCGTTCATCCGCGAACTTCAAGTTGTCGCCGAACGGGAGAAGGATCTCGGGACAGTTTTCGACGACGAAATCACCATGATTCCGAATTTCAATTCGCCGGTGTTTTCCCCCACCTTACGCCTACCGCCGTCGTATTTCACAGGAGGAAGCACTGCCGGAGACGGCGCAGAAACGGCGCCCGAAGCAGAGAGCCCAGAAGGAGCAAAGCAACCGGGTGACAGCGGCCTTACGAAGATGAATTCACCAGCGGTTTCAGATCCACCGTCGGTCATCAGCGAACTTCAAATCCCCACATCGGAAACAGAGCATCAGAAGCTAGAGAACGAGCCAGAGGCAGCTTCCGACGACGGGAATGAGATGATCCCAAATTTCAATTCGACGGTGTTCTCGCCCAACTTACGCCTACCGCCGTCGTATTTGACAGGAGGAAGCACAGCCGGAGACAGCGCGGACACCGGCCCGAAAGCAGAGAAGCCCGAAGAAGCAGAGCAACAGGGTAGCGGCGGCCTTACGAAGATGAATTCATCAGCGGTTTCAGATCCAACGCACCGCCGTGGAAACAGAGCATCGAAAGCTAGAGAACGAGCAAGAGGCAGCTTCCGGCGATGGAAACGAGATTCACCGGAAACAGGGCAGCAGTCTTGAATTGCATCGGAGTTCAAATTGAGAAGTGCACAGATTGATATGCATATACCTACTTAGTAACATTTACTTCAAATCTTTTTTAGGGTTCACGTTTGATTGTTGTGGTAGTACTCTTTGCCTTAGAACTTTAGGATTGATTTTAGGTCTCAGTTGTAACCTCCTTCTGACGCCAGTGCTACAGTACAGCTGCAGTGGGAGTGTTCATAGATGTGCAGCAGCCATGGCGGCTATATACGATCTGTGCTGAAGTCAACATGACTCTTACTTGTCCGTGGCTTGATCCATTTTAATATGTAAAGCTCAAGCATTTTGAGTTGTTAAAGTTGGATGTTAGATTGCTTTGTGATATGATTTTTCTTCTCATGATGGACACAATTTTACATAGGGATTGTAAGACCGTAACGGTTGTACGTGAAAAGGTAGCGGCATGATATATTACTATGAAACTGTGATTTAATCGTGATTCAGTCATTTCATAAGTTAAAATCTACCTACCAGCTTAGACTACAATAGGAGGTTTTCAAATCGGACCCGTCGATACATCCTCACCAACACTACCTCAAACATCAATACGTCTTGTTTCCTCAGTCACTGCAAAGATCTAAGAGAATACAAACTCTCGCCTATTTGTTGTTTTTCGCATTGGTTTTATTCGAAATAGTAGGTTTCATGTATCGTAAGGTGATCGATTGCATTTTGTTTCCTCTCCATAGTCTAATTGTTAGTGAATCCTACAAGACACTCTAGTTCTCCTAAGGGTTTACACCTTCTTGCAACTTTTCGAGATACGAAGTCAAGTAATCGTAGCACCTAACATAGATGTCGTAACCCTAATCATGCCTCGGGCATATTAGGAGTTAGAAATTAATACGTTTCGAGCCAATTTCAAAGTTATGGATTTTGTTTGCAAAGTTAAATTGGCATCAGTAACTTTGGACGTGGTTGTAAATTTTATTTTCTAGCTATTAAGGTATCAAAATTTAGTTTTGCCATACATAATGGATGAATGGTAGACGTGTTTGTAACTTTCTACAAAGTTTAGGTACTAAACGATATGAGACTAAACAATAGGTACTAGATCATATTATTTCAATCATAGATAAATTTTCTCACCATCAAGGCTCGGAAAAAGATCATATTATTTCAATCATAGATAAATTTTTTCTGCTCTAAGGGTCTCCTTTTCTAATACTCCAGTCTATTTTCTTAATCTCTCAATTTCACTTGGATACCTGTAAGTTTTTTTTTTTTTTTATGGAACCTGTAAGTTATTAGATGGGAGTATCCTTTTGAGTATAAAAAAAAGGTCAACTCATTAATATAAATATAGAGATGTTTGAATAAATAAATAACTCGTTGTTGTTTTTGCTCTTCTTGTTATTCTCTCCAAGTTAGATTGTTTCATTAGTGAGATACTCACGTTAATGAACCTTAGTTACCGTTAATATGTGTTCCATTCTACATCTTTCCAAACATAATCACACACTCATGTATTCCATCTTCTCATCATCCAACATTAAGTGGTATTCATTTTCAAAACATGTATTACAAGTCTATTTTTATCAAATGTATTACAAGTCTTTAAACTAAATAGTACATTTTAGTTTTCAGCTGGATATCACATAATATTTTGAAAAACTTTGAAAATGTGGAAACACGTAAATCTAATAAATTATAGTCACTAAATTATATTATTCATTTCTCATTTAGTAATGCGACGCAACAAATCAACAAAACGACAAAGGCCGCGTGAGTGCTAAATGGATATTGAACGGATTTTAAGTTTCAACCAACTATAATTCACACTAATCACTTTTTTATTTTACTGACACACTAATCACTTTTAATCAGTGGCGGATCCAGGGCTGGGCCAACCCAGGCCCCGGCACAGCCCTTCTCCGAATCCAGAGTTAATTTAGTGCTTATAAATTTTTTCGATTTAGGTATTTGGCTTTGTGCTATTTAAATTCCTGTTTAGTTTTATTTGATAATAGAATTTTGTGTAACTAGGAAAATGGTTCAGATGAACATATCCAAACCATCACTCTAAATTTATACTAAATTTTCTATACCCCAAATGATTTTATTTGAAAAAAACCATGAAAACCAAAAAGTGTAAAGTTTCATTAAAATAAAATAAAAACTCTAAACTAAAGCACACCCTTCCTTGCAAAATTCAAAAAAAATCTCAATCTTCTCAAAACAAAACAAGAACGAGGAGACGAGCAAACCCAAAATGGATTTCTCCGCCAGCCCATCGAGCTGTTTTTCTTTCCATTCTCATGTGAGGAAGATGAAGTTTCTTCTCTTGCAAAATTATTAGAGAAGCAGGAGGAAATAGGGATGGACACACAATACAAATTGATTTGTCGGTTGATTTGTCTAGTGTTGCCTAGTCGTTTCAACAACTACCATGGAGAGAATATTTTCAGCAATAGAACATGAACATTGATTTGTGCAACAAAATGAGCGATGAATTTCTCGTTGATTACTTAGCTATTTTCTTTGAAAAAAGAGAATATTATCAGTATGGATGGAGATTATATATTGATGAATTTGTTAAATTAAAAGATATTCTTGTATAATTGGCATTGTAATGAAACCTATATTATTATATATTTTTGTTTATGGTATCTAATATTCTATTCAAATACAGCTTAGTACTCTCTTATGTCCTGGATCCGCCGCTGCTTTTAATAGCCCATGTAATTATAACTTTTTAACTCTTATCAGTTTTTAAATTTAAAACATATTTGTGCGTAATTGAACTTTTAATTAAGAATCGTGACAGGAGATAGAGGCTGACAATTAACAAACTACTAGAGTTCAAGTTAGACTAAAAGCACCATAAGAGGAGATCGAGTCGAATTGGGAGAAGTGCTAATTAAGTAGCTAGATTATTCTTAATAACGAATAGAGAGCTACCGCCTTTGATTGCCGCCGGAGATTCCAATTCCCTCTAGTCCCGATGGCCAGGAGAACGAATTTCCCTACGCCGCCACCGCTCGTCCAAGGCAAAATCCCCGGCGCCGTCCGAACAAAGCCGAAACCAGTTGCAGCTGCCGAACTTCCTCCGGATGCTGCGGATTTCGAAATCGTGATGATTCCCAATTACAATTCGCCGCCGCTGTCGCCGACGTTACGCCTACCGTCGTGGTACGTCCTCGCAGAAAAGGCGGCGGCGGAGGAGAAGGAGAGATCGCGCGAAGGAAAGCAGCAGCAAGGAGTTAAGAAGGAGGAGGTGAATTGAAGCGCCAAATATATAACAAGATTTTTACAGTTTTACTTGAATTTTGTAGGATGATTTCGTCACTAGGAACGATCCATGATGATTCGGACTATTTTGTGGATATCAGTTGTGTGATATGTTAGAGGAATATTTCAGTACAGGATCTGAGTTATCGTGTCGCGTCATGAGAGTTTTGATGGTATCATTTTTTCGCTCAATAGTTTGGGTTTTAAATCACAATATGATTGTTTGGAGTTTGACCGTATTTAGGTTCGATGGTTTATGTTAACTATTCATCAATTATGATCACTATAATTATGTTCAATTTGGATTTTTTTTTTTAAGCAGGATCTCCTGATGTTGAGTTTATTTTTGATCTTAATAGAATTATTTGATTTCCTATAAAAAAAAGTACTAGTTGCATTCCTAATTCTTATTGGCAAAGTTGCTTTCCAAATTTGATAATATGATTAACGGTTGAGAACATAGACAAAGTACATTGTGATCGTATTAAAATTTGTTAAGAATAATATGATGGTATGATTAGCAAAACACAAAAGTCTACATACTAAACAGATCAGTCAAACCAGCGAAAACTATGCTCGAATTCGCACAAGAATTGAATATACTAAATGAAATGTCCATTTTCTTACCCATGCAAAAACTCATCTCACTAAAAAAATTTATTGCTTAATTGAAAAACAAAACAAAAAAACCGAATTTCTCTGTCATAATCCTCAACAACAAACTGAACGAGTAAAAAAAAAAAAAAAACACACACACACACAAAACAAAAAAGTAAATTCCCCATTCTTGCATCCTCGCGTTTCAATCAGGAAAATGGATCTCATCTCCATCCTCGCACCCTCTTCTTCTACAATCTGAACCACGACGAACGATGCCCCCGATTGATTACAGACACCGTCTCCGTATCCATCATCAGGTAAACAAATCGACACAGATCAAAAAACACAATGTGCCGATCCAATCTCTCTCTGTATCGCTGTTCATTTCCCATCTCTACATCATCATCGTTCATTCGATTTTGCATTCCAACTGTTCGTGGAAATGTCTCACAGAAAATTCAATTTTTCCCCCCCCCCCGCCCGTCGCAGGTGATCATCGATCGATGTCGCACTCGCAGCAGCCGTGCGCGGCGTGCAAGCTGCAGAGGCGGAAATGCACGCAGGAGTGCATCTTCGCCCCGCACTTCCCGCCCGACCAGCCGCAGAAATTCGCCAACATCCACAAGGTGTTCGGCGCCAGCAACGTGGCCAAGCTGCTGAGCGAGCTCCCGGCCACGCACCGCGAGGAGGCCGTCAACTCCCTGGCCTACGAGGCCGACGCCCGGCTCAAGGACCCGGTCTACGGCTGCCTGGGCCAGATCTCCATCCTCCAGCACCGCCTGAAACAGCTCCACATGGATCTCGACGCCGCGAAGCAGGAGCTCGTCAAGTACATGGGCCCTCAGGCCCATCACTTCCCTGCTCTCATCCCAAACACCACCACCAACAACAACTCTGCTTTCCAACAAAACAACAACAACAACATGATACACATGGTGGGAATTCCCGCGGCTCATCATCACCACCAGCAGCAGCAGAGCAGCAGCAGCAACAACAACAACAGCGCTCAGCAGATCTACGAGGCACAGCTGCTGGCGACGGAGCTCGCGGCGAGAGAGCAGCAGGAGATGTTCAGGGCGTACGAGCAAAACCAACAACGTCATCATCATCATATCAATCATGATCAAGAAGTGATTGGGTTCGGGAGTGGTGTGATTAGTGAAGATCATCATCATCATCATCATGTTGGGAATAATTCGATTCACGATGGGTTTGACAACGAGATTAGCGGTGTTGGTGGGGATGTCGAGCCGTGTTTGGCCCTTGGGAGCATGGATGGAAGAGGGAGTTATGAACACGGCCAAAACCACCATCATCATCATCATCAATCCCAAGTCGAGATTCCTGCTCAGGAACAACTGTTCTTTCAACTGGAGCAGCAGGAACAGCCGGATGCGAATAATAATTATCATCATCAGCAGCAGAGTCCGGGGAGTGATGAAGGTAGGAGCTTAGGTCCTTCTCTCTGCTAATTAACAGAGAACTCGAAGTCGTGCTTTTGTGAGTCGTTGTCAGAACCCGAGGTTACTCGTAACCGGGAAAATAAGACATTAGGTCGTCACGAGTAGCGGATGAACATCAATCGTGATCAGAGCAGTTAAGATTCAAAAAAAAAAAAAAAAATTGGGATCGTCGGATTGAAAGTCTGTTGTTTACTGGTTCAACAACTTGGCCGTCAACAATAATCGTAACGTAAAAAGAATGTATGATTACTTGATTAGTTTGGTTTTCGTATAGAAAGACAGACCAATATTTCTCAAATCAATGGGGAGACCTATTTATGTTGCAATGTTAGCCAATAGCGCTAAACAAGATTTGTTAGGATAACTTGACGTGCAAGAAATGGAGATTTTGGTGTAAAACTGGGAAACTTTAGGTGTTGTCAAGAAATCCAGCATTTTGAATTACAATACTAAAAACAATGCACAATTCCTTACGCCAGAATCGATTAATAGTTTAAACGAAATTAATCAATTAATTAATTGTCAATTGGTATATATATATTTATTCTCTCTTTCTTCTTCCTATTCTGTTCCCTTTACGCCTGACGACGGCCTCTCTCGCGCACGTAGTCCCTTCTTCCTTTCTTTTTCACCGCCACAGATCTCTCTCTCTCTCTCTCTCTCTCTCTCTTCGCCGCTGTTTGTTTCCTGAGAAAGTGAGAGAGAAAAAAGAAAAAGAAAATCAAACCCCTCCCAAATAAGAATCTCTCTCTCTCTCCTTTTCTTTCTCGACGTTCATGGCGAAGCAGTACAGTCCCTAGCATCGTAGCAGCAGTAGTACAGTCTCAAAAAAATCTTTCTCCGCTTCTCCAATCGAGAAACGCCGCCGTAGACGCATCGTCTCCAACAGTTCCTTTTTCCCCGACGTACGTGCGATCGGCGGCGGCAGAGAGAACGAGCAGAGATATCTTGACTTGCTCTTCAAGCCGCATTCACTCGCCGACGGGAACGATCGAAAGGTAACTTTCTCTAGCTATCTCCGACTTTCCTTTTAGGTTTATTTGAAATTTGGAAAGTTTGTAATCAAATCACGGAGAGCTTTCGTTTCGTTTCCAATTAAAAAAAAAAGGGGAAAAAAATCTCCCAAATCAATCAGTTGGGGATTTTCTTGGAAACCGCCATGGAAGCTTCTCTCTAAATCCAGCTTTAACTCTCTCCCATCCCAATGCTGCATCTAATCTTTGAATTATTTCTGTTCCCGTCTTCAATCGATCGTTTTTTTTTTTTGGTTTCCAGAGAGAGGGAGGAAGAGAGAGAGAGAGAAAAAGATGTCGTCGTCGCAGAGCTCGCCGTGCGCGGCGTGCAAGTTCCTGCGGCGGAAGTGCACGCCGGAGTGCGTCTTCGCCCCTTACTTCCCGCCCGACCAGCCGGCGAAGTTCGCCAGCGTCCACCGCGTCTTCGGCGCCAGCAACGTCGCCAAGCTGCTCAACGAGATCCCCGCCGCGCAGCGAGACGACGCCGTCAACTCCCTCGCCTACGAGGCAGAGGCCCGGCTCAACGACCCGGTCTACGGCTGCGTCGGCTTCATCTCCAAGCTCCAGCACCGCCTCAAGCAGCTCCAATTGGACCTCCACCTCGCCCGACAGGAGCTCGCCAAGTACATCGGCCCTCACGCCCTGCTCCCTACTTCCTCCGATTTCGCCGCCCCAAATTACCCCGGAAACCCCTCTGCTTCAGGCCTCTTGATGTTGCCGCCGCCGCAGCAGCAGCAGATCAGTTACCCGATGATGGGTATTCCGACCGGGTCGGGTTTACCCGTTATGATCCGAGAAAATACCCAACTTCAGCAGCAGCAGCAGCAATTTCATCACCGGCTTCAAATGCAGCAGATGTACGAGGCTGCCCAGCAACAGGAGATGTTGAGGGCTTATAATGAACAGCAGCAGCAGAGGCAGTTTCAGCAGCAGGAGGCGATCGGGTTGATGGATGGCGGTGGTGTTACTGCGACTGGGTTCAATGGTGTGCCATCAGCATCGCTTGCTCTTGGGAACATTGGTCATGGTACTAGCGCGTACCAAGGGCAGCAGCAGGCGGTGGTGGAGCTTAAGCCACAGCTGTTTCTTCAGCAGCAGCAGGAGAGGTCTGCAGGGAGTGAGGAGAGGGGAAGGA
This sequence comes from Linum tenue, assembly GCA_946122785.1. Lineage (NCBI taxonomy): Eukaryota > Viridiplantae > Streptophyta > Magnoliopsida > Malpighiales > Linaceae > Linum > Linum tenue. The sequence continues at coordinate 44,827,599 of CAMGYJ010000010.1, forward strand.
GCACAGGGCCGTCAGCTTGATGATGAAGAACTTTCAGAGACACTTTACCTTTCTTTGTTTGGCTGAGATATAGTGTGACAGAGAGATGTGTGCAGAGTTTCTGTTTCTTGGTGAGTATGGCTCTCAGCTTTCTTTCTTTCTGTCTCTCAACATACATACACATAGACACACACACACACAGAAATGTTGACATTAATGAAGGGAAGATAGCATAGCTGCCATTTATTCATGAATGGAGGGGAGTATAGGTAGAGGGAAGTGGAAAGGCAGCATTATTCCATGCTGCATAAAGGAAGGAGGAGTTGGTAGGAGAGTTAATTGTCATTGTCTTTTCTGCAGTGAGGGGAATATGCTTTTCCACTCTTCCTTTACACAAATCTTCTTCAGTGAGTTCAGTCGCTTTCATGAAGGGGGGTTTCTTATTTTCTCCCATTCCAGTAGTACTATTGCTAGGGCTCTATCTCTATCTCTATCTTATATGTTTAGTCTGCCATATGCAGAATCTGGATACAATCTCCAATATGCTTGAGATTGCCCTACTTGTGAGCAATTTTTACCTCCTGCAATTGATAGCATAGGCACATTTATAGAGAGGATTCATTTTTGTGGGTGGTTGTTGTAATTATTCAATTAGAAAAACCCATGATCTTGACTGTCCATAAAAAGAAAAAAGGCAGGATCTTGACTGACTTTTAAGAGGGTGCTGGATTTATGCATCTGATTCAACTACCTAGTGAAGAAAATGATCTTTGATTATATGTACCCTTAAACTTTATTGCTGTTGATGTTTCTTCTCTTTTTTTTTCCCCTCATTTGTTGCTCTTTTCTTGCAGTGGAAAAAGGTGTATAAGAGACAGTTGACCTAGAGCAAAGCTACAGTTAGAGATAGAGAGAGAGAGAGAGAGATGTGAAGAACCTACCTCTCAATTCAGCATTCTGATGGGATTAAGTGAATGGCATTTGATGATCAAGTATATACAGCCTGTTGGTAGTAATTAGTTAACTAGCTACAGACAGCCTTTTTTTTCTTTTCTACTGTTCTTGTTTTGTGCAGAGAAGAAATACAAGAATGCAGCTGGCAAATTACTGGAATTTTAGTAACTTTTTTTAGTTTCTCCATGTTACAAATTGTCTCATTTGATGGTTGTTGAATGGATGGAGGTATGTGAAATTTGGGGCTCAGAAATTAAGATAAAACGATTAGGTTAATGACAGTTGTTGATGGTTTCATTATTTAATTAGGGTGAGTCAACCCAATGGTAACTTACGAGGATGAGTTGTTAAATTTGGTGAGTCAACTCTCAATGGTAAATCTTAAATGTATGTCGGCAGAGGATATTATTATATGTATGTTGTTGATCATTTCGTTGCTCACAATTTAGTTACTCAACAAGATACCAATTATAGTATTTCATTATTTTTACGAAACCAATTATAGTATGTCTAGATGGTTATAAGAAAGGCTCGGTTGAGAATAGTACGTAGTTGTCCGATTGAGGAAGGTTGTGTGTTATAGGGTTTGCAATCATTATGTTTTAGTTAAAAACACGGTGTAATGACCGGTACTCGACAAAATTTGCATTGATTTAGTAGTAATCGCAATGAAACGCATCAATATTCACTCAAAATGACAAAAATGATGTGATCTCGCTTGTAAAGAGTAAGACGAATTGAAATGACTACACTTTAAATGACTCGCGCGCATGTTTTCTCTCATATTTTCCATAACGATTTCCTCAAGTAGCTACGCTTAACTTAAACACTACTTGTCCTCTTAGAGATCGATCCACCTTATACGATAACAAATAAAATCAACGATGCATAAATTAGAACATAAGAACAAATTAATACACTTACATCAAATCAAACACGGTCATTGCAATGATTATTTACGACTGCAGCATAGTTTAATAATCTATTGCTGCTTGCTGTAAAAAATTAAAAACGAATTGCTGATATTATTACCTTATCCCCCGTGCAAGCAATCTGAGGGCTGAGGTAAGAGTTGTATAATACAATTAGATTAAGCCTGCAGGATTTTCAATTTATTGCCTAGGTTTCAGCCCTTAATCTACTTTAAAGCAGGTTGATTATTAAAATAATTACAACACATTTCTCAAAAATATAAATACACGCACTAGCTAGTGAGACCGATGCCTTGGCCTTAATGAGAAGGCATAAATTCGGAAAGAGAGAGCGGGCAAAAAAGGATCGCAGCTCTGAAAACCTCAATCTGTTTATTTGAGAGCCATGCAAGTTGGAGCTCTGAAAACGAAGAAAATGCTTGAAAATTGGATCTATGTTTTCTTTTGGCGAGCTTGACGTACAATTATTTTAGTGGGAAATTCGAATTCAGAGTGTTATAATAAAAAAAAACAATTTTTAACAATATTATAACATCCCGAACCTTTTTTCACAGTAAGGATATCGTCCGCTTTGTATCTAGACTCGCACGGCGGTATTTGTCCTGGGTGCATATCTAGGTGACATTGGGAGCGGTTACGGTGAGTACTTTTTTATAGTAATCACCGTGGTTACTAAGGGTAAATTGGGTATGGAAAAATAAATTATATTAATTAATTTTTTAATAATCTCCAGCCAGATTTCCTTTCCATATTTTTCTCAATCTTTCTGCCAAAAAAAAAACCGAAATCAGTACCAATCCATTAGACAAACACTACCACTTTGAAAAATATCAATACCATTGCAGAAATAAATCTATACCATTACACGAAAACTACCATTGCAGAAATAAATTTATACCATTACACGAAAACTACCATTCAAGAAATAAAAACACTACCATTTCACAAAACATCAATACCATTCAAGAAATAAAAACACTACCATTTCGCAAAACATCAATACCATTGCAGATTTAATCACTACCAATGCGACAAAATCGATACCAATGTAACAAAATCAATACCAATGCGACAAAATCAATACCAATGCGACAAAAACTATACCAATACGACAATAACACTACCACTACGAAAAAAATGACTACCATTTAAAAAAAATGACTACTGGAAAAAAATGACTACCATTTAAAAAAAAACATACCATTCCAATGGATTTCCTCCTTCCAATTGCAGAGACGATGGTGAGCACGACGAGGAAACTACCGGGATTCTCCTCATCCTCCTCGATCCGAACCGTCTCCTTCTTGATTGATTAATTAATCACCGGGTCACAAAGTATAGGTCCGCCATGCCCACTAAGCTCTCTGCGTTCGTACCAGAGCAGCTTCCGGTGATTCTCCGCGGCAGCTGCGGCGGCAACGGCAGCCTCGGCACCTTCTTTGTGTTCTCCGCCACCGCCGCCGCTGGCTTTATCCGGGCCAGCAACGTCACCGAGATCGTGGCCGCCTGTGTGGCTCAAGTCGCAGGGCAACATAGAGTTGGCGTATTTCGAAGGCACGCAGACGAAGGAGGGAGGAGGGAGAAGGGAGAAGACGGCGGCGGTTGTGGGAGAAGGGAGAGACGGCGGCAGTTGTGGGGTTGTATTAGGGTTTGAATATAATATATAGAGTAATTAGGTGTGGTATGTTTTTCATTTCCTAAATTACCCTTATCTAATCTTAATCGTTAATTTAAAAATATAATAAAATAAAGATAATGAATGGTATAGATGTTGGTAGCCACCGTGATTACTCAAAATTGAGTAACCACCCTAACCTATTCCAGGTGACATTCCATAAGATCGCTCATTCTTGTCGTGCTCCACAATGAGTACGTTCAACTTTGGAGTTCTAAAAAGAACACTTCCATGTCACCTCAAAAACGCTTTTCGTCGGTTAAGGTCAGTTTTTTTGCTTATAAAGCATGGATCTTTTCTGTGTTTTATAGTGCAAATCACTCTTGATAGAAAAAGGGCGAGCGCGGCTGCTGGGGACTGGGGAGAAGGGGTAACGTTTGCTTGGTTTTATTAGAATTCATTTCAAGACTAATTGGGTTCGATTTTGGGAATTAAATACTGTAATCAATTGAGTGTTAATTTGGGAATTCTAGGAGAAATTGGGAACCAGGTTTTACGAATATCTCATAATTATCTCCATTCAAACTACGTAATATTCCTTCTGTTCTTTGTCTGTATGAAATTTGTATGTATTATATTTATATGTCATTGTATGGGCAATTAGGGTTTTGGATGTCAAATCAAGAGGTGGACGTGACGGGGAACATCATGGATCCCCAATCCCATCAATCAATCAATGAGAGCCTAAATCCATCCATGAAATGTCACACAATTAGGAAATAGATCAGTGTAAGCATCAAATTAATTTTGTTCAGTATTCTAGTGAACTAAACTCTTGTGTGAAGACATCAGTTTTGAGTAGGGCTGTCACTCGGTCGGTTTCGGTTTAACCGAAAACCGAAATCTCGGTTTTCGGTTAAACCGAGACCTGACCTGTGTCCACCGGCCACCGACCGAAGCAGACGGCTCGGTTATCCGAAAACCGATCGGGCGGTTTCGGTTAAGGGCCGGTTAAACCGTCTACACCGAAAAGGAGAAGGCCGGTTCGGTTTGATGGGCTAACCGACCGAAAACCGGAATGAACCGATTGGAAACCGAAATAAACCGACCGCCAGAACCTAAAAACCGACCGCCAAGACCGAAAACCGACCCTAAACCGGTCAAAACCGACCGGACAGCAAGGGAAAAAAACTAAAATGGCCTAAAATTAAAATCTCAAACCTACATTTCAATTCGTTTTGCACCGAAAATACATCTAAATTAGCAATTTAATGTCTCATATTCATTAATTCAGCAACATAAACTCCACAAATCACAATAAGTCCACTAGATAACAACAAATCAACAACACATCATAAACAATCTATCATCACTTATCACCGGCCTTAGAAGAACCAACATCTGCATAACCCTGTTCCTTCAATACGTCCCTCAAGTCATGACCATAATCGTCATATCCATCCTGCTCATACTCTTCCTCCGGTGCATCTTCTTCACCATCCTGCTCATTCTCCACTGGAATGTTGAGGCTTGCATCTGTATTGCCAACATTGCCAGTATTCGTTGCACTTTCCATTCTAGTTTGGAAAGTGACATTAACTGAGTAAGAAAAAAAAGGAAAACAAAGTGTTAGTACTTTCCAAAGTGTTAGTACATTGAATCAGGTGAAAAGAAGACAAAAAACTGAACAATAAGAGAGTTTGAGAAACTCACTACTTTCCAAAGTCAAATTCTCTTCATCATCTTCCTTGTCGTCGATCTCCCTGGATCCGGGATACCTTATCCAATCCTCGGCACAAATCAATGCCTCCACCATTAGGTCGGTCAAAGAGGACCTGAATGGACTGAGAATCCGCCCGCCACAACTGAATGTTGCCTCTGAGGCAACAGAAGAGATAGGAACAGCTAGGACATCCTTAGCCATCTCAGCAACAATCGGATAGATTCCAGAGTGTCGAGACCACCAATCCAAAATGTCAAACTTTGCATCATCACTTTCTTCATTGATACCATCGGTTTGACATTTCAAATAGATGTCAAGCTCAGCAGAGCTACCTCCTGTTTCCAGCAGAAGTGCTTCCCTTTTTCTCTTTCTAAGCCTCTCCTCCAATAACTTAATCCGATCACCAGCACCATCAACAATACCCTCATCAACAATGTTATCATCAGTGGTAGCCTGAGATGCTAACTCTGATCCATACTTCCTCTTATAAATCTCAAACATCTGCCGCATCTCCCTTTTAATCCTAGTCTGAATTTCCATTCCTTTGATACTTCCATAAATCATTATCAACACTTCAGACACAAGATCAAGTTTACTTCTAGGATCAAGCACACATGCTATATAGATTAAATTATTCACCCGATGATTCTCCTCATTCATGATAGGTGTGTCAAACCAATATTTTCGTACCTTTTCTTCAACCTTTTCTGCCATCCTTTGGAGCTCTTCACGCGGATCATTCTTCAATTCTTGAATGATGTCATAAATTGGAACAAGTTTCTTGAAGAAAAGATGGATAGTCACATATTTAGTTCCTGTACAAATGAGAATAGAATACAGGAAATTAGACTTAAACAAACCAAAATTGTCAAATGTTCAAAATAAAATAAACAAATTGTCAAATTTCACTTACCTGAGACTAGGAGGGTAAAGTCATTAAAGACCTTCAGATACTTCATCAACTTTCTAATCAGACTCCAATCATGTTCAGTTGGAAGACCACCTCTTGCGTCAATATAATCCCTGAAGGAATGGTCATGTATACTTGTATACAAAGTGGTAAACATCCACCAAACCTTTCTGCTGCTTCTAACATGATATAGGTGGAGTTCCACCTGGTCGGTACATCCAAACACACCAATTTGGTAGAATCCAACTCCAGAAATTGCATACCAGTCTTGAACCTTGCCAACCTAGCTGGCGATGACCTCACCCATTTCACACAGTCCCGAATTCTATCCACAGCTCCTCCGATTACTTTCAATCCATCCTGCACTACCAGATTAATGATGTGTGCGACACATCGAAACTGCAGATACTTCCCATCCATCAAATCACACCCCCACACCTTTAATTTCCTTCTCATGCAATCACTCACAATATCATTTGTAGATGCATTGTCCATGGTCATGCAGAACAAATTCTTCACCTTCCATTCTTCAAGAATTTCTGCAAGCTTCTCTGCAATATCATTTCCTGTATGACTTGTGATCGGAACAAAGGAGATCACCTTCTTCTGCAACTTCCAATCACCTCCAACAAAGTGAGCAGTCACACACATGAAATTTTTGTTGTTGTCAGAAGTCCACGTGTCTGTGGTGATTGAAACTCTGCCTTTGCTCTTTGATTCAAAAAACTCTATCAAATTCATCTTTTTCTCCAAGAATATATGAAAGCAATCATCTCTTATACCTCTCCTCCCAGGTATCTTAAACAGTGGCTGAACCGTATGCATAAACTGCTTAAACCCGTCTCTTTCCACAAAGCGAAAAGACAACTCATCCATTATAATCATCATGGCTAATGAATATCTTGCTTTTGCTTGATCAAATTTCCATAAAGCACTTACTTGACTACCATCTGCGGCCTGCAAGTTCAGAACAGTCTGATCCTTGGATGCTGCAACCTTAGCCAAACATTTGAGCCGATGGGTATTCATTGCAGAAGTGCCGTTCTTGGATGGATGTGCTTTGATCCTAGTGTGACAATGCTTGCACTCTCCAAACGGATATTCATTTTCCGCCACCCTCGTAAAGTCCTTCCAGCAATCAGTTGTACCTACTGTCTCCAACCATTTCCCTAGATTGAAGGGATCTACAGGAGCTTTATTTGGAGCCGGATTAACCGTTTCTGCTGAAGGAGGCTCAGTAGCAGGTGTACTTCCACTACCAGCATGGGCGGGAGTCGATGCAATTGATGCCGATGCCGATGCCGACGGTTCAGCAGACTGAACAGGCCGACTCCCTGTACGTCCACCACGACCCCGATTCTGAGTAGGAGGGGCTGAGGCACCCGCACCACCACGACCTCGAGGGGCCGGAGGTCTCCCACCACGAGAAGCAGTCTCAGCGGATGGTGCACCTCGTCCACCACGTCCACCACGTGGAGCCGGAGGTCTCGCCCTACATCAAATTATCATCATCAATCATCATCAGCAACTAACAATCATCATTCGACATTCATAATCAATCGCCCTAAATTCACAAATTCTAACAAATAAAAACTAACAATCATCATCAATGATAATCATTCATCAATCAAAAACATCATTCATCATCATTTTACATTTCTAATTACTTTTGATAATGAGACTAAGCATTTTCATTCATCACCAATCCACCAAATTAATTCGACCTACATAATTGAATTGAATGTTCAATATACTAATTGACTAATTCGACTTCGACCTACATTAATTCAGCCATATTGATTCCTTCTGCCCCTAGTCCGCCATGACCTAGGAATCATATCCCCAATTCCCCATTAGTAATCAAGAATCAATAATGTATCACAATTCACAACTACACAAAGAATGCTCCTTTTTACTACACAACCAATTCCATGATTTAACTCTGTAATCTCCACAATTGAGGGAGTTAAGATTTCAACCCAAACAAGGCCCTAAATACAAGAACACAACAAGCAAGATTGACAGCAAGTTGACCTACATTAATTCGCATCTGGGTCTAAAGAGTAACATCTCGCATTACAAACGTCAAACAACACAATTGACCTACATTAATTCGACGGACGGACGAGCTGGCCTGCTGGTGCGGCTTCAAAATGGGCGACGGGCGACGGACGAGCTGTTGCGACGAGAAGGAGGGCGGCGGGGCGACGTCGAGGTGGAGGCGGCGGTCGTGACTCGTCGTGAGGGACGGAGGGCTGGGGGTCGGAAGGCGAGGGCTGGGGATGGGGGTCGGAGGGCTGGGGGTCGGACGGCGGGGCGACGTCGAGCTGGACGGAGGGCTGGGGGTCGCCGGTCTTGAGGGAGGAACAGAGGATGGAGGTCGAAGTGAGGATGGAGGCTGCTGGACGAAGAGGCGAAGTGTCGAAGAGGTAGGGTTTGGTCGTTTTCGTCTTAGCCAAAACGACGCCGTATCGTCGGTCGGTTAGCTTCAGTTAGCCGGTTAACCGGCTTCGGTTACTCGGCTAACCGGCTAACCATATCATGCGTCCGACAACCGACCGAGGCATGTGAATTTCGGTTTCCGGTTAGCCGTTAACCGGCGGTTAACGGTTAAACCGACCGGTTAACCGCTAACCGGAAACCGAATTGACACCCCTAGTTTTGAGTACTCAATGTCATTGCAACTTTAGAAAATCAACCAACAAATTTTAATTGCTTAGGTTAAGAGAATCACTTCCCAAAGGGTTACACACTTTTAGAGATAATTTGCTTTTGGAGAAAAAATATCTTTGAATTAATTGAATTATGGATTTGAAGAGTCCATTGTTTGAACCACATATTTGATGAAATATTTATGATGGATCTGTCACAAATATCCAGTGTCATCAAAGATTTTATGCCCTTCTATCATAATACCCACCATAATGTGTGAGATTTACAAGTTCGTGGGATCCGTGGTTATTTTATCTAAAAATGATGAATCAGTGGACTCCACGAATTTGACATCCATCAAGTAAATCATTGTCTTCTTTATTTTTCGCATTATTTACACAATGATTCGGATATTCATATGACTTTGAATAAATCAATATAGGTTAAGCCCGTCTTGACTGAAAGGTTTGCTCTAATATGCGTAAAAAAAATTAGAAAGTAAATAACTTGTAATTAGGATAGTTACTATTGTTTGTAAAATGAAGAGTGAATAGTGAATAGTAAAACTTAATGTTACATCGATTTTCATACACAAAAACAAAGAAATGATAGAAGGATGCCTCCAGTTGATTTTGCATCTTTGTAAAGATTAAAAAGATTTTTAATCTTTTTACCATTTAACGATAAAAAGCTTGACAATAATAAATCGCCATAAGAGTTGAAAATTTTATAAGTTACTAAACCCGGAAAGATGAAAACTCATCGAAAATGACTAAGCTTTTACGTGTGTTCATGATTAAGTGCACATCATATAAGAAGTAAACCAAATGATCTTAATAGATTTAATAACTTTGTCCATGTATTGTAGAATGAAAACTATACATGGAAAAAACCCCAATCATTTCTCTTCAAAGCTAAGGTTCACATTGAAAAGTCTTCCATGAATACAAAATTTCATCTTTCAACGGGCCAAATTCATGGTATTTGCAAAATGATCCATCAACTTATAACCGTAATTTTTACGGATCACAGGTATAATTGGTTCGTTTTGGGCTTTTGGCCCTATCCATCAGTAGTTGGTTTGGAGAACCGGTTGGGCTTCTAAATGTGGAAGATCATGTTGTCGTCTCAGGGCTAGCAAGCCCAATCAATGTTCTCGGAGCCAGACCTTCCTTTGTTCTTCATGTTACAAGACTAGTACAATCAACTTAGCAAAATTGCGATCAAATCAAACAAAGTGTCAAATAAATCTTTCTTCCCCATCAATTCTCATTTAACAAGCATCAGACCCACAGGTATTTAGATCCCGATGTTACATAGTTGTTAGTAACTAAACTCAATCCGACTCGGACGAATACTCAGAACGAGGATCCAATGCGGCAACCATCTTGGACAAGCTTTGTTCCATGTCTTCCAGCTCATCCTTCCCAAACCCCCAGCTTCTCACCAACTCGCTTGCTGGAGCTCCCAGCCTGATCCCTAGTCTGCCAAGATTTTGCAATCTGTTCTCCAAGAACGGCAAGATGGCAGCGCTCGATCGTAGTCTAGCTGCAATGGGGATCGAATGGACGTCGAGTGATCCCCTGGAAGAGGAAGAAGAAGTGGATGGTGGATCTGGGTTGCTCAAGAGCTCTCCATTCTGGCCAACACGGTTCCCGAAAATTGAAGGGAATGGCAATGGTATCGGAAGAGGGCATCGGGCAGTTGAGAGGTGGCAGAAAATCGGTCGTGTTGATGCAGCCTCGTACTCGGCATTGACTGCATCAGTTACTTCTGCAATTGAAGCTCTATGACTACCTGAAGAAATAAAGAAAAGTTTGAGCAGAGTTCTATTGACCTTCACTGAAACTTACAACAAGCAACTTTCGTTTGAGCAAAAGCTAAGCAAGTACACCCAAAATCAAAAGCATACCAGATCCCAGTGCTCCATGAACAACCATGGATTCAACGGCATGCACATCTTCGACGTCTTCTGATATCTCAGGAGTCAAGGACTCCAAATTCCGCAGAAAAGATCCTGCTTTACAACCAAACATGATTAAAATACCGGCCGAGAAAAAGGACAAAGATAGAGAAATATTTAGGGAAGTACCGGATAAAGTAGGTGCAGGCATTGCAATGTCAAGAATGGCAACTTGATTTTGTCTAGCTTGCCCAGCTAGAGTTTGTATCATGCCATTTACATCCAAAGCACCAGAAGCATACGAAGAACTGACAGTTGGTCCAAGTGTATCCATTCTGAAGGGCAGGCCAATTGAGTGTATGGCAGCAGCATAAACTGCACTGGAATGGTAAGGCTTCTCATCTTTGATTTGGAGAAACGAACACGCTTTACCTTGAAGAAAGAAGTATAAGAAAATAAAATGTTAGTACGACACCATTAACATTCATAAAAGAAGAGGAATTTGAAGGACACTAATGAGACCATTCTCCACTTACTTGTACTTAGCGAAGGTAAACCCAGAGGCACGATCAGTTTGGATAAGGATGATAGCCTTGAAAAGGAAATTGCATCATGAATATTACTGGAAACTGTTCGCTTCCTGTCTCTGGGGTTAACCTGATAGGCAGGGCCCCTAACTGTATACAGAACAACAGGTGTAGACGGGTAATCATCGACAATGCTCTCCAAAAGGTCGGCAGAGAGAGCGGAAAACCCTCCTGAATCATCAGCGATGAATTGGAAACCCTGTAAATACGAAAGAATACCGGTTAGACCAGAGGGTGGAAGTCTGTATTGCTCAATGTCAGAAGCTACAGTGATAAGCTATTGATTCTGTAAGTAGTTTGGAAGTTCTCCATTGCTAGATTAAGGGATTAGCAGAAGGTTCATCATACACATCAATGCCTAATCCCTAAAGGAAAGAAGCAAACAGCTTCAGACCAGTACAGCAACCAAAAATGCAGACGAGGTCAGAATATAGGAAGTGTTAACAGAAACTTGTTGTGAATAAAGAAAATCTGCTAAGAATACCTGGATATGATCACTCTCTTCCGTAAAAAACCTAAGCCTCTCACTGATTTCGTCTCCTCGTGAACTCTCAGAGAATACATCTTTCCCAATACCATAATTGTCAAACTCCAAAGGATCCACCCACAATCCACTCAACTGATATAAACTTTGGGGATGATAATGCGTTTTTGAGAAATCAGTCCAGAACTGGACACCATTTTCTAAGGATTCCACGATGTCCCTATCGCTGATTTCTCTGTGGCTCTCACTTTTCCCAGAAGTGCTGCCTAGCTTGTCATGCTCTTCTTCATACAAACTTTGCAAGAATAAGTTCTTCTCATGCACTCCAGATGTAGAAGTGAAAACACCACCACTCCTGCATATCATCTTCGGTATTCAAAACATTATAACATTCAACACCATAGCAGAGTATACTAAATCAAACATACAAGCCAAAAAAAAGTATCAGATGCTTCCACAAGGTAAAGTAGAAAACCAACTTGCACAATGACAACGCAATGACTTTACATGGTACCAAACTACATGTTCATCGCCTAAATTTCAAAATGGTGTATGAGAAGACGCACCAAGTGGGAACAACAGATGAAGATGATGCCTCTTCATTGTACAATGAGCCACGTGAACTCAAAGAACCAAGGGAACCTGCAATTTCAAGGAATTCCAGCTAGCAAATCAACTAAGTTCCTCAGTCAAATAGCTACCCCAATGTCAATCCAAAGGATAACAAGTTATCCAGAGCTACACGAGAAACAAACTAGCTCTCCCACCTAGCATCTATTCAACAAATAGAAGTACCTTGCAAGTCGATCGACACAAGACGAGGAGTGTACGTAGGAATGCCCTGCACAATTTGATGTTCAACAACAACATGAGCAAAGGCATCGCCAGCAAACTAGCTCCGAACTAGCAATTCTTTGAATACAACATATACTAAAACCCAGAATTCATAAGCTCACTAAAAACTACCATTCCAATTAGCAGGAAGGCAGATATGAAGATTACGGAGCAAACTCCTACCTTATTGGTTTCACCGGTGCGGTACAGGACATCCATATTGAGATACTGCTGATGATTTGCGAAGGCGGGATCGCTATCAGGATCATCAGCCAATCCAAGCAGCTCATCCTGCGGGAATGAATTGAGCAAAAAGTTCACAACTTTACAAAAGGGTTTTCGTCAATTGAAAACCAGAAGCTGGGTTCACTCAATTTCAACTGTTCCTAACTCGACTGGCTTACCTGGAAGTTCCAGTAATGAGAGCCGACGAAGTTTGCGAATCCTCCGACTTGGATAGTTACGATCTCTCTCATGATTTCCGTCAAGAGAAAAGAGAACCTGAGAAGTCAGCCAGAAGCAATAGTTCACAGTCCTAGCCGGAAGTTAGCAGAGGGTTCTCTTCTCTAGTAGTGTGAACTATAGCTTGGAATCCGAAAGGGGCGGCTCTTTGCCGGCGGCGGCGCTCTGCGTTCGAAGGAGAAGAGAATGAACTGACACGACGATTAGGTTTACTAAATGGGAATTTTAATTTTTTCCCCCCCGGTTTGGTCTGCGTAAAACGACGCCATTTAGGTTAAGTTTGTGTTTATTTTTTAATTTTTTATTAATTGCTCTGGACGTTCCGATCAAAACCGACCGGCAAGTAGCTGTTTGACAGTCCGACCGTCGAATACCAGCCGGAAACGGGTTTTAAGAAATTGAGGTGTATCGTGTTGGGGCCAGTTTTTCAGACTGATCTGTTGGTACGGTATGATTTCTTAATGCATGGTATTTACGAATAATTCATGTTGGAACATCAAATCAAAAGTCGAGGCAAAGTAAAGTAAAATTCAATTAAAAATTGGTTTAATTTTGGAGGCCGATTGTGAACGAACGTCATATTGAAAGAAGAGAAACCCGCCGCATGCTCGTGTACTGTACACGCAGACACCTTTTACTGTACATTGTGACTGAGATTTACTGTTTCAAGCTGGCGTGGGCTGGCGTGTGGGCTGTTGTTGGGTGAGGCCTCATTGGGATCTGACGGAGTTTGGGGGCTCGGTCGGGGTGGGACTGGTCGTTGGCTTTTGGTTGGCCTTAGTTGGGGTCGTTTGGTGGCCCGGACGCGCGTTGGTCATCAGAGATCTATATGTTGCTTTGGCCCTAGCGGGTGCCCGAATCGTGGCTTGATCAGTTACTTTGGGTGTTCTGCTCAGTGGAGAGATGAGTCGTTCGAGAGACAGAAAAGGGTTCTTCAGATCAAATACAGACACTCTGTTTGGGAAGAGGGGTAAATGGGAGGAGGGTGCAAATGTGAGGGGTAAACACAGTTTCCAACACATTTGCACCTGTTTGGTTAATTTGGAACAGTAGGGGGGTGCAAAACGAGAGTGCAAATTTACTGTTTCGGCTTACCCCCCGAATTGGGGTGCAAAGGAAGGAAGGAAGAGAGGGGGAGGAGGGAATTATGGAATTTTGTTTTTCTAATTGTGTTATATATAATTATATAATAATTAATATTATCAATTTCTTCTTTTTATAAATATCATTAATGTAAACATTATTCGGGGTTGACCATTTGACTCTGGAAACAAGTTTATAAATGTTCGTCAAGTCAAATCTAGATCTCTTGGTTGAATCGAATTTGCATTGAAAATTAGATATACAAGGTGTTTGTGGAAAAGGTAGAGAGAAATTGTTTGGTTAACTCATTTTATTTGACTAAATAGTTAAAACTTACAAATTCGAACGTGTTTGACTAAGTTTGACAATTTAAGATTAAACTAGACACGAAAACCCTATATAGGATGACCAGTTACGAGTTGAGCTTCGAGTTTTGAGATCGCTCGATCAATGATTATTACAATTGTTATAATTAATTATTATTTGAGCATTATTATATAATAACTATTTTTAGTTAAGTATATTTATTATTATACAGTAATATTTATTTTATTATTTTATGATAATATTTTATAATTTCAAAATCTATTTTATAATTTCAAAATCTATTTTATAATTTTAAAATCTATTTTAAAATTTTAAAATCTATTTTAAAATAATATAATTACTTACTTTGCACTTTATTTGCACCCCCTACTTTTTCATCCAAACAGCAATTTACCCCTCCACTTACACCCCCCAGCAATTTGCACCCCTCAACAATTTACCCCTCAACTTGCACCCTCCTGCAATTTGCACCCCCCTTGTTGCCAAACAGAGCGAGAGAGATACTGACGGGGATGGGTTTTTGGTGTCTCAGGGAGAGGTTGGGAAGTCCTCGCGTTGTTCGATGCAGAGAGAAGCTTAGAGAGGCTGGAGGGTTTTGGGGAAAGTACTAAAGTGACTGAGCTCTACAGGAACAAATATCGATTTGGAAAGAGTGAAGGTCTCCAGGTCCCAAGGGTTTCTCGGGTATTGCGATCCTTCACAGAGAAGTTGAGTGGCCTTGGAGAGAGGGTCAGAGGCAAATTAAAAACCTCTTTAGTATTTCACGCAAACCGTTTTCCTTCTCTCCCATCCCTTCTTTTCTCATCGGACTCTCATTTCTCTCTCTTAATTTGTGTGTTGCAGAGATGCTGGGCATTGGAATAAGATGTTATTGGAGTCTCTGGTGCTTAGGAGTCGTGGATGCAGTGCAATTTTTGGTGGGTGTTCTCTCTCAATCTTGCTCAGGACCAGAAAAAGCACTATCATCATCGTTGGAGTTGTTAACCGATTCAGAAGCGGCAACAATAGCTCTTCTATGATGGTTGTGGTCTCTCTTCCCTTTGCTCTGGTGTTTCTTCTCTCTTTGCCTCGGAGATGGACTGGGTTTGGTGTGATCAATGGGCGGATTTTACAGTAATGGGAAAGTTTTGTACGCTTAATGCGTGTTTCGTTCCTGCGTGACCTTCGTGTTTTGCTTTTGGATCTTTTTTTTTTGTTATGCAGGGAGGGTTCTGGGTGGCCCGAGTTGTCGTGAGGATCCAGCTCACAGTTTTCTGCCTACGCCATCACTGCTTTGTGGATTCGGGTTTTGGTTTAAGGTGATTGTTGTAGCTCTTTAAACTGGGTTTGTTTTCTGTTTATGATTCGTTGTTTGATTCTCCCAAAACTTTTCTCCGCTGAAAGCTCTAGTCAAGTTGTTTCTCTCCCATTCTCACCTGCGAGCACCGGAATCGGAGAGGAGAGGATTTCAAAAGATGGCTCAAGCCTTTCCAAAAAAAGGGAGTTGATCAGCGTGTAAGAAACTGCACTCCTCTCCTAAAAAAACCCAATGTCGGAGCAAGATGGGATTGAGGTCCGCGTCATCGGCGGTAAGGTCAGCTCCGTAGTGGAAGATGAATGGATGCACGATGGCACGGATTCAGTGAGGAATGCCTCAACAGGTGACTCACTCTTTTCAGTTCATTCTCCCCAGTTAGTTATCATATTCTTCTTTTCTCTGATCAATTGCTCTTGCTTGCTGTTTTTGCAGAGTATATCAGCGGTCTTGACTTTGAACTATCAAGGACACTAGACCGTAGCTGGAAAATTTGTGCTAAAACTGTTCTTTCTTACTCTCCTCTTTAGCTTCAAGCTTCAATTCTTTGTTTTATTTGCTCAATTTCTTACTGATGGGTTCGTTTTTTATTTGAGATCAGCTTCTGGTGTGCTGCTGTGGAATCATGCTGGGAGCTGTGATGTGAAGGTCCCAATAGGAACAAAGTTAATTGTAGGGTTCTAAGCAATGCTTTCAAGTAAGTCTTGAATCTTATTCCACTAGGCGTCAGAGTAGCAAGAATGTGTTAGTTGGTATTATGCAGGAAATGCATGTGGTAAAATGTGTTCTGCATTAGTATCCTGAATTTCTAAATGTTCCATAAAGACTTTTCGTTGCTGATGTTCATCTTATTCTTGCTGATGTTTTGTTCTCGATTGACATGTACCAGCTGTGTTGATCGTCTATGTGAAACCTAGGTTCTACAATGCTCAATTTTTTTTATTTGCTCGATAATCTTGGTTATATTTTCTTTGAGATCATTGTTTTGGTGTTGAGAAGGGACAAATGGCAATAAATTAGTTTATGTTGTGTTGCCGTGAAATAATAGCAAGAGTTGTGGTGTGAAGGGACAAATGACAATAAATTGGTTTTGTGTTTCGAAGATAATATCATATAAGTTTTGAATTTCCCCCCCAGGACAGGGTATCTAATTTTGCTGTGCTAATCTACATTAACGAAATTGGTTCAGATTAGGATTGAGAGGACCTAACCCAACTGTAATTAAAATGGAAGTGAACATGGCAAACTTTTAGTAGGCTCAAAGTGGTCCACTGCATGTTAGTATAATATAATGTTGTATCCGCTAACCTGTACTTTACTTCAATAAGTGTGCGATTTCTGATTGTCCCATCTAGACAATTCTTTGCTTCTCATCATCTTATGTTTGCTATGAATCTGCTTTGCTTTCGTTGTCCAAGTTTGTGCTTCAGAATCATTTATTGTATTGTTCTCTATATAGCATTGTAGCTACTTCTATTGTGTTATAGCTTACAAATTTATTTGTCATCTTGTGTGCAGATGGTGTGCTTGTCTCATGTGTCAATGTGTAGACTGGTGCTCAGAGATATGTTGTGTTGCAAACTTGCAATGTAATATAGGTGTCCCAGTGTCTGTAATGTCATCCATAGTGTGCATTTCCCTTATATATTGTTGGGTTACAAGTGCTTATATATTTCGGGCCATACAAAAATAGTTCGGGCCAGGATGTTATAGATCAAAAAGATTGGCCAGGATGTTTATTTTGGTCAAAGTTCAGGCCATACAAAAATATTAACCCTATATATTTCTGGTAAATGATTATTATATAATAATCATACTATCATTCTGGGTATGTTTTTGGATTGATATGATCCAATGTTCATTACCTGAATAGTTCTTTTGCCCCCGTGTGTCAGTGGTATATAGTGGTGTTTAATAACTATCATTTTTATTGCTCAACTTTCCGTGTGCTTATCATCATTTGGTGAAACTACCGAATGAATGTTATAATTGTTGCTAATTAGTGTCTAAAACTCCCAAAATGCAAATCAATCTTTTTCAGCCTTCCTTTATACCTCTGAATTTGTACTGGAAAGTGCTACCTCTAAGAGTAAGGTACTCTTTTTCAAACCACAGACAAATGTTTGTGAAAGTCCTTATAAATGTGAATTCTAATTCAACAAAGTATGATCATATGTTAAAACTGTTCCCGCAGCGGAGCGCGGGTTGATAACTAGTATACTATTATAAACTAACCATGAGAGTTTGATAATCTAACAAAAATATAATAGTTAGAAGAAATTAATTTGTAGTGTTGTTAAATTAGTTTGTAGTGCATGTTAAATTCAGATTGAAAGGACAACAGCTTTTTTAGAAAATAGTATCAAAGTTAAGAGCTTTGATTGGTTGAGTGTTAGGCTGAGATTTGTTAAGCTGCTAATTGGGGTTAGCTAGGAACATACATGAAAGACATAAAAATATGTAACCAAATATTCGAAATGCCAACAATTAGTGGTTTTGGTCAAAATTTATCCCAAAAAATAATGAAGGGCCTGAAAGTTTTAGATGATTTAATTACATTATCCTCTGCTGCTGCCTCTGCAGTTGGCCATTATTATTATGATAACAATCATATCCCCTTCTGAAAATGATAGGCCATGGCTTCTTACAGCTCACTGCAACAGATGCTAAAAGCCACCTAAAAATGTTCTCCATGTTAGCATTTTAGTTTTCCCCCCATCCTTTTCTCAAAAGCAACTCTTGCTGGTGGAAGAAGCTGGAACTCAAAAGTGAATGCAAACATTTTGATGTAACTGAATAAATCCCAAGTTGGAGAACACATGAAAAGAATGATTCCCCTCTTCCAAAATGATTGCGCAGTTGGTTTCAGCAATCTCCTGCTACCTCAAACCTCATCAACAAACAAACAAACAACAATGACATACATAGATGATAGAACTAACAAATCAACAGCAGTTTTATGCAGATAAACCCCTCAATCCCTATCATCACTCACTGAAACTACATAAGCCGCAAAAGGGGGAAAAAATTGCTAAGAGCAGCAACTTCTTGTTTTCCCCCCTTTCTATTTGTGTTTGACTGTCTATCTTTTTCTATCATCTTTACAAGTTGATTCTCCACCTTGTTGTATACAGAATAGTTTGATGCCTTAAATCTACCTTTCACCTCCATACATCGACTCCTCTTCCTTCACCGCCCACCTTCTCAGCACCTCTTTTCGAACTATCACGACTCTCTGATTGCTCATCCCCTCCTTCCATGCTTCCACCTTCATTGCTAGACCTAGAGAAGCCTCCCATGCTTTCACCTTCCATACTGGACTGTAGTACTTTAGCCTTTGGAGTGTTATTGCTGTTGTTTCCATCATACTTAGGTGTCCACAACCCATTTGCTGGGCCAGCAGATGAAGAAGTTGTATGCTTTCGGATGTGAAGCCTGTATTTCTGCTCAACCAACAAGAAAAGAATTCATGTCAAATTGTGTACACAAATCGGCTCGGTCTCAATCACTCGACATGTTAAAGGAAATCCAGGAATGAATCAACTAATCGGCTTGACATTTGCACAGACTAATCATACTTTAAAGCTAGATCAACCCGTCAACGTTTTAGTTTTACCATGATTCTAAACACAAGACACAAAGGCTTTGATGCTCTGTCAAGAACCTACTTCATCCCCCAACTCAAGTTGAGAGATGGTCAAATTTGAATTTTGTCTCATTCCTCTTGCACCAATCACTAATAAAAAAAAAACAAGCATGGAAATGCCTTAATAAGCTAAAATGAAACCATACTTGCAAATGGCTTTTGACTTCATCGTTGGTGAGTCCTTCCACTTGCATCCGCTCTCTAATCTGCTTGGGAGTGGCCACTGCAGCATCAAACATTAAAAGCAAACAACATCACAATCGAACATAGATATCACTCCAAGCAAACAACTACGTAAAAGCTTAACATATGCTAATGGAAACTGGTATATACCATGAGGTCCTCCCAGCTCATCAAGGACATTCAAGAAGTGCTTGTGAAGTTCAGGAGCCCAACACCGCCTTTGCTTCTTGTCGGGCTGAAGCTGCGATGGCTGTGGCTGTGGCTTAGCGCTCTGCACCTTCATTTGCTGATTACTGCCGCGACACGGGGCAAGAACCAATTGAGGAGGAGACGGAGTCATAAGAGACAGCTCAGTAGCCTGTGAAACAACTTCCTTCTCTTCCTTCCTTCCACACCCAACAATTGGCTTAAACGCCATGAATGGCCCTTCCCTGGTGTGAAGCTGCTGAATTGGGTTCTCGCAGGTTGATCGATCATCTTCTTCCTCGCTTCTCTGCTGCTCAATTTACAAAAGAGGGGGGGAAAAACCCAGATCAATCAAAAGGGGAAGTGAAACATCAGCATTCTTATCTGGGTCCAAATGTAATAAAGCAAAAACCCCAAATCCCCAATTGAAAAGCCAGAGTCTTTAGACCAAGTATCCCAATTATCTAACCTGTTTTGCTTCTGAATTGGATTCCACCGGGTTAGAATCTCCAGTTTTCCATAGCTGCACGGAATCCATCCAGCTCTTCTTGTTCATCATCTCCCCTTCTTCTCCATCTCCTTGACCAGCAGCAGCTCGATCGTTCAATTCCTTGCAACGCAACGCTTCCTCCTTCAATTTCAGAATCGCTGCAGTCCAAAAAGAAGAAACCCCCCCAACAAAAATAACAAAGAGATGAGAAGAAATGGAGCAGACCCAACAAAAAAAGTAACAGCAGAAGGAAGAGAAAGCGAAATGAGATCCCCGTGTTACCATCGTTCAAAAGGAGCATGCAGAGAGGAAGCTCCCGGCGGAAGACCTCGATCTTCCGGCGCTCATCTTCCAATCTGTTGACGTAATCGTCAAGCCTGGACAGCTTCTGACCAACATCCTTGACTTTGGCGACCTCTTTCAGACACTCGGCGACTGTTTTGGAGACATGGACCAGACCCAAATCCAAGCTCAGCTCCATTTCTCTTTGCTTCTGGGGTTTTTCTCTTTTTCAGGCGGATTCAGGGTGGAGCATTGAGTGAGAGAGATAGAGAGAGAGAGAGACTGGCCCAGGTCAGGTGAGCAGCGACGGATGGGATTTTGAGCTGATGAAGAAGAAGAAATCGGTTTTATATTGTGGGAGAAGAAAAGGAAAGGAAAGAAAAATTCAGATTCAGAGAGACGCGAAGATTCGGTTACTCACCCTCACGGATTTAGCTACGGGTCGTCGCGTAACTGAGTCAACTCGGGGATCGAAACGGTGAGTGGGTGGAGCGAGTTGGGGATTGTGTTTTATGACTTTATCTTTTTAATTTATTTTCTTTTTCATTCCTTATTTCCGCTTTTTTGAATTTACTGGGAATCTTGTTTTGGGGTTTTCTCCGCACAGACGTGGCGATTTACCCACCCATAGGTAATTTTGCCCAAACCCAAGTAGATCTATTTATTATGGGTAGGGTTTGGGTAATGTGTGTATGGGTTTGGGTTAGATATGGATATTATCTAAATAGGTATGGGTTGGATATGGATATCCATTTACTTGAGGGTGTTTTAACTACACATGCAAAAATTGGACCTATTTGTAAAACTTGAAAAGTTTAGATACCAAATTGTAAGACCAAAAAAATTTAGGTGCCAAAACGTGATTTTCCATTGATATTTTGAGGACTTATATGCAAAAAAAATTAAATTTAGGTACTAAATATGCATATCTATTAAGTTTAGGTACCAAACTGTAATTTGTATTTGGGCATGGGTACAAACCCAAATCCATTTGTTATAAACCCAACCCAACCCAAAGTAAATGGGTATGGGTACAAACCCATCAAACTTTACCCATATCCATATATTTGGATTTCATACCCAACCCAATTGGGTTGGATAGTAAAATACCCATGGGTATGGGCAAAATTGCCATCCCTAGATGGAATGGATGGAAGGTAATAAATAGTTTTCCTTAATTTTTCGGATTCGTCAATAGTAAGAAAATCTTATTTAAAGCATATTAAAAAAAATGTTTTTCTTTATTTATTTGTTTTCTTTGCTTTTTTACCGGGAAAGAAAATAAAATATACAATGTAACTATATGTAAGAAAATAAAAAAAGATAAATTTAGGTAGTTTACTAACGCTAATATTGATGGTGTTATTGGTTTTCAGTTTGTAGACTTCAGGTTCGAATCACATAAATGACACTAATTTATCCCTTTCCTCTATCCCACAATTATTCCCACCAGCAGCATCATATAAGTGTGTAACAGGTTTCTGCGAAATTTCATTTTCCATGTGTGGTCCAAAATTGTTAGGGTGTACTAAAAGTCTAAAAGCGAAATTCTAAAATCGCAACGGTTTTAAATAAGGACAGAATTTAATATGGCCAATCAATTTCAGGCTAACCTTCAATTCTTTTATGCCAAGAATCGATACAATTATATTCTTGGATTTGCAAGCTATAGTAGTGATGATTTTCATGGGTACGGTTTTTGGCCTTTTGCTTTTAGAAATGGACTTTTAGCAAGTTGATTACTGATAGCCTCAAACCGTTTTAAAGTATGGTTTGGATCTAAGGTGTTGTTTCATGTTTGTTAATAGGATTTGGATGTTGGAATTGGTTTCCAAATATCAACCATTATATTTTGTGCAAATCCATTGTTTGTTAACTTATGCAAATTCGTGGGTGAGCGTTCTTGGATGAGCCTAACCTCCCAATAGAAAGAAATTCACAAACATATGGCATATTGGCAGTGGCGTAGCCAGGATTTTGAGTAAGGGGGTGCCAATTTAAAAAAATTAAAATGGCTATTAATTTTTTATAGTGACCCACGACTGGTTTTCATATTTTGAAAAGTCTGTAAAATACATTTGTTTACTTCTTGAATAAGCATGTAATTATGAGGTTTTTTAATTTAATTTACTTATTATTTGTAAACGGTAAATTATATATATGCAATAGAACATATTATTGTATCATGTAAGTAATTGTTGTTTAGTGGAAGATGTCAAAGCTAATAGTAAGGGGGTTCCATGTTCAAATCCTAGCTATAGCATAAACTAATACCCCTATTTTTAATGTTCTAACCCCGACCCAAGGGTGTGCCACGGCACACCCTTCTAACACTATGTCTCCGCCCCTGCATATTGGTGCGGCACAGATGTATGATGTATCCAGAGTGTGTTTTTCTCCATAGGGCGAGTGGGAAGAGTGGGAGAGTTGCCTGATACGAGCGTAGAACCAAAGATCTATGGATTCAAAGTCCGATGTTACAACCACTCGATCAAACCTGCGTTTGTGAAGCTGAATTACTTTGAGTATTTCGTTGATAAATTGTTAAAATAATATTTGAATTGTTTTTTCGAAATCCAAATTAATGCTTTTCAATATGTATGTTTAGCTTGGCTTATACTTTTGAAGTAAAGGAGCTCCCACATACACAAAAAGACACTAATCTTTTTTAGGTGATTAAACCCCATTTGCCTTGGTTAACTTTTTGGATAATCAATAATGTTGATGTTGTCTCTTTCTTGTACAATGGAATCAAATTAAGTTTATGGGTCCTACAGGAAGTGATCAATTTTTTCCATTAACGACAACAAAATGAAGAGAAATGGTGGATCTTGGATGGCAAAAGCTAAGCTAAGTTAGGCAACAGACAAAATTTGGAGGGGGGACATAAACTTAGAAAAGGATGCATGGGAGATTGCGAGGCATGTGAAAGATTCTTCACTAGAGGTGAAACGACAAGGATAGATGGATACATATCCATTCTTATAAGAAACAAACTTAATTAATTATTGGGACGGTAGAATCACTGAACCAGTTAAAAATTAAAATAGTGGTTCGATTTAATTAGTTGGATAATTAGAGATGATCGAATGATTTTTAACGATTTGACATGAAAACTAACTAGTTTACGGGTTCACTCTTTTAACTATAAAAAAAATTAAGGTAAAAAAACATTAACGTAAACTAAAATCATTCAACCTCTACGAATTTAATGAAAAAATTATGATATCTTGTATAAGATAGTTTGAATGTTCTGTTAGAACTTGTTGGTGATAAATGGTATGTTTTTTTTTTGTTAGTGATAAATTCACTACTAAAGTTTTGTATTATATGTCTCTTATATTATAGCGCGCAAACTTCTGTGTAGCAGGACGGAGCTACGTTGTCCCTAGGGTGGGCCCGGGGCCCCTAGCGCGTTAATGATATTTTGTACAAATTTTACAAGTACTACGTTTTCTGTAAATTTTATTAAGTAATAGCTATGTGGTCTAATGGAAATTAAGCTTGACTTGTGTCCTTTTGACTTGTGTCTTCAAGGACACGGGTTCAATCCACAAGGCCACCTCTTTTTATTTAGTTTAATTAATTCCAAGTCCCTATTTCACCTCTTTTTATTTAGTTTAATTAATTCCAAGTCCCTATTCACCTCATTTTATTTAGTTTAATTAATTCCAAGTCCCTATTTCAGTTGTATTTTTAAAATGATTTTTTTTATTAAATTATTTTCGGCCCACCCGGTCTCGAAATCCTGGCTCCGCCCCTGCTGTGTAGTATTATCCATTATAAAAGTATTTTCTACCATTTGACTTCGTAAGACCGAAGGATTTAATCGTAGACTTGAAAGTCGTAGACTTGAAAGTCGTAGACTTGAAAGATAGCCTAAGAAGTGGATAGAATGTTTGGATAATGAGTTTAAATAGGTATTTTCTGGTTGAGACCACACATGAAAATGAGATTGCCATAAATTGACAAGGTGATATTTCCATTTTTTTAATTAGAATTATCTAGCATAATGCATGAGCGAATCCTTAAACAACCATAGGCTGGTCCGAAAACAATTATCAAACACTTCTGCAAACTCTTCTATTTTTCCACAGAAATACTTTCGGTCAAGAAGCAAATGATAAAAAGTGAATCATAAGTATCATACCAAATCCCATCAATCGAATCACTTTTTTCGAGAAAATACAAGACATCTAAGTCATACAAGTAAAGAGATTTATTCATTGATAAGAAAAATCGTAAACAATTGAATTGATGATATTATCAACCACTAACTTTCCTGATTCAACATCTAGTTTGGTTCCGAAAACATCGACAATATCGAGGCAACAAGTACATACAAGGTCAGGGAAAATACAGGCATATTTGCTGTAAGATCATTCAAGATCAGGATAGGGGTTTAAAATCAGAAATGGCGGCCGAACCGCTCAATGTTACAGTCGGGATGTTAAGAGAGAGAATAGAGAGAAAAATGGGAAGAAAGAAAAAAAAACAGCTACGAGAACCAACCAGAGGAGGACACGAGGCAAGTGGGAGGAATTTAATGGATGAGCGGTGAGAATGGGAGAGCGGATCCAGTGACTAAGGGGGGTGCTTAGTCACTTGACTAAGCCCATCCCAGCCCTTAGATCTGGACACTTCAATCCAATGGTTAAAAAGTGGGAATGACTATTTAATTAATGACAGGGGTAGTTTGGGTATTATGGAAAATTATGAAGTATACAAACCGGATTTACAATCAGTACAAACCATCCAAACATACGAACAGTACAAACTAGAGCGACAAAACATACAAACAGATTTACAAACATTACAAACGTATGAACTGTACAAACAATACAAACTAGACCGACAAACAATACAAACCATACAAAAAGAAAAAACAACCGGGTTGACTTTGGAGGCTCCATCCCTATATAGAGGGGCTCCTTCCCAAAGTCAACCCGGGTGTTTTTTAGACATACAAACAGTACGAACATGGTGGACAAAAATGACAAAGTAGACCCACAATCCATACGAACGGGAAAAAACACCCGGGTTGACTTTGGAGGCTCCATCCCTATATAGAGGGGCTCCTTCCCAAAGTCAACCCGGGTGTTTTTTAGACATACAAACATTACGAACACGGTGGACAAAAATGACAAACTAGACCGACAATCCATACGAACTGGAAAAAACACCCGGGTTGACTTTGGAGGCTCCATCCCTATATAGAGGAGTTCCATCCAAAAGTCAACCAGGTTGTTTTTTAGACATAAAAAACATTACAAACATGGTTGACAAAAATGATAAACATGGTGCACAAAAATAACAAAGTTTACAAACATTACAAAAAAAATCGACAAACATTATAAAATAACAAAGCGTACAAACATTACAAAATAAACCGACAAACAGTACAAAGCATACTAACCGTACAAAATGTCACCTAAAAATTACAAACAGTACAAACCAAATCTATACAAACATTACAAAATAGGTCAGCAAACATCACAAAATCCAACTCTCCCTCTCCCTCTCCCTCTGGGGCAAATAATTCCCCTGTTGGAAACAATTCCCCCTGGAAAGGGAAGCCGGCCGCCGGCTGGGAAAAATAATTCCCCTGGTGAAAACCAATCCCCCTGGAAAATTCCCATCGGAACAATTTCCCCCGCCGGAAGGGAAGCCGAACGTCGGCAGGCAGAACGGACAGAGGAGTGACGCGCTTATTATTTTGTTTTAATTAATTCATAAATAAAAATTGTAATTACCATATTGTCCTTCATTAAATTGGATTAATTTGGACCATTAAATTTTAATGAGGTTCAATGGCTAAGATTGGCTTAGTCATGTGACTAAGGGACCCCTTAGTCACCAGATTTAGCCCGTGAGAATGGGGCTAAGAAGGGCCTGGAGAAGTAGAGGCCGGCGGCAGAGTTTCGATTCCCGGCGAGAGATTCCGAGGACCGGCGAGTGGGGCCGAGCGGTGAGGCCTCTCGCATCCACCGCGAAATCGACATGTGGAAAATTCCGTGGAATCTTTTTTCTCATTTTCCCGTATTTATTATTTATTAATTGTGTCGATATGTTATTTAATTATTTATCTGGTCTAGTGGC
Organism: Linum tenue; assembly: GCA_946122785.1. Classification (NCBI taxonomy): domain Eukaryota; kingdom Viridiplantae; phylum Streptophyta; class Magnoliopsida; order Malpighiales; family Linaceae; genus Linum; species Linum tenue. The sequence goes on from CAMGYJ010000010.1 coordinate 44,854,224, forward strand.
AGTTTTATGGTTGAGGTGGGGGAGGTGTCTCTCTGTCTGTTTGTCTTCGTTGCAGATAAGGATTCCATTTCTCTGTTAATACTTGTTATTAAATGGTATAAGATTTGTAATATTGAAACCAGTCTTTGATTATTGAGAGCTTTATATTCGAATCCTGATGATTCACATATATTAAGCACATGATATTCATATCTGTACAAATGTATAGTCCATATAAGTTGACTTTCGTTTGAGAGAACGTGTTAATAAATGATATAAAATGCATAATTGAATCTCCTTCAACAACTCGAGATATTAATACCCGTGGTTCCTGACTTGTCCTTTTTTTTATCTACATTTCTTGTTTCTTTTTCACACTTTGTTTTGGGATTACAATCGGCGAGAAGAGATTTTAGTCTCGAGACAGAAAATTAGCCCACTCAAACTATTGTTTGACAGATCCAATTGCCAAACATCTATATCTATTTCGATGTCTGGCAAGGTTGTCAACCCGCGGGTCGATCCGGACCCGATCGAGCTAGTGGGTCAAGGGTTGATGGGTCACCTGTTTTAGCCCAAAAATATGGAAAAGTCATTATGTTGTACTTATTTTGAATCCAACATAAAAATAAAAAAAACAACTGTACTTAAACTCCAACACACTTAAAAAATAAGATCTAACTTAAATTCAACATAGGAAAAATTCAACAACACTTTATAACGAGCATCACGCTGACCCGCTAGGATGGACCAACCACCCGGATTTTCCCGGGTTTGCCATTTTCGGCTTAACTCTAAATGGACTATTTTAACGCGTTTAAGTATGATCATGACGAAAATTTAGTAGTCTACACATATTATAATACGCCGAAGGGAAAAACGGGAGTCCCATTTCAAATTTCCTGCAACGAGAGTGAAAGTAGGAAGGACATTTTGGTCTTCACAATCACTTTCTTTTATTCATTAAAAAGACACGTACTGGGATTTGAACCATGACCATTTTAAAGAAAAGCAAGCATCATAACCAATCACACTAAGTATATTTGTTGGATCTTTTTAAATTAAAAACATATAATAGCAGGGAGGAAAAACCCTTCCCCCATTTCAAATTCCCTGCTCCAGGAGCGTTCGTAGGAAGGGTAGAATAAAGAGTCATTTTTTTCTCTTTTCTCTGTGGAACGGGCCAACTTACCGTACACATGCGAGTTTAAACGGGTCCAGGAGTGTCAATTTTTTTCTTTAACCCCTTTTATTTCTCCGTGGTGATAAAATATATATAAAAAAAGGAAAAAACAATACTCCTTTTTATTGCTAAAAAAAATTTAACAATAAACTAATGCATGGTATCTAATGGGCTAACCGCTAACCATAAAATAAAAGAGTTGAATGGGCCTGACCTCACGGGATTTGGCCATCAAGTAAAACAAATGAACATCATTGGTTTGCCATTCTAAAACAAGCTATTTTCTCTTGCATAATATATATTATGCTATTATTTTATATCTTAGTGGCTAAAATATAATTTATTTTAAAGTGATTCAATGGTTCAACCTCGACCAACCCAATTAGTCCAATTTTTATCATTTCAAATATATATTATATAATTATTTGATATCATATGCTCAAATTATAGTGTATTTTATAGGGAATCGTTTGGTATTTGTTAGTAAAAAACTAAACATAAAGATCTATTTGGTTATTTTAAACATTAAAACGATCCTAAACATTTTCAGTTCCTTTTGAATTTCTATGATTTTATTCCCGAATAAGTGATGTGCAAATGGCGAATTGTAGTCGTATCTTTTCTTTCACTATTTTTATTTTCAAATAGAAAGTTTAAAGTAAAGAATAATTAGAATTTGGCATGGGTCGGTCAAACAGGCTGAATTTCAAGTTTTGGCCCGTTTGTTTTATGCATTGCAAATTTATTAGCATGTTGATGGAAATGGCTTGGAAAGAAGACATATAAGTTGTACCCTTGCAGAAATGTCCTCAAATGTTTGAATGCTTTGTGAATCAGGTTCCGTGACTTTTGTGATGGTGTATGAGCTTGACGATTGCTCGATGTTGTAACTGCTTAATTTGGGAGTAAATCTTTTGATTTTCCCTATGAGTTGTGATACCAGTTTTGGTGGTTACAACATGTTGTCGTTGTTGGCCTGTAAAAGTTGTTCCGCCGTGATGCTAAATACCTTTCTTTCTTTTTTTAACAAATTGTGTAGTAGTGCTATGAAATAGACCACCCATTAACGCTACGCTTATTATGGTATGTTCTTACTTCGGGTGGTGAGAAATTGTGAATTGAGAATCATATTCGCCTACCGCACTGTGTCTGGCTGGTGGCTGCTTACTGTGCTCTCTAGAGTTATGAAACAGACTACCCATGAACGTTATCCTTAAGAGTCCATAACTTTGCGAAAAACCAAATTTAGTCAATCAAAGGTGTTGGATGTGTGATGATTTTTTATGGCTTAATTGTTTGTGAATTGGATATCTGATCTTTGTATGGTTAGAGGGGATGTTTGCTTAATAGAATAATCCATTTTAATTCATGTTTATTTTTAGGCAAAATACACTTGTATGGCCATAACTTTCACGTTTGTGACAAATATAGCCATAACTATTCGAAAACCAAAAATAGCCCAAAAAACTGAGGGTAGTGTGACAAATCTAGCCAAATCTGTTAGAAACTTTAACGGTGTTAGAAACTCCGTTAGTTAGATTAACGTTAGGCTGACTAGGATGCCAAATCGTCAGACACGTCAGCGACCAGTCATCAAATCATTCCCATGTCATTTTGAATTACAATAATAATTAATTTTGAAATTATATAAAAAAAATTATAGCTCTCCTCCCCCAGCAACAATCTTCTGCCCAAATCCCTTTCCCTCTCCTCCTCCAATCATCTCTCTCTTCGCTTCCTCTTCCTCCTCTTTCCCTCTCCTCTCCCAACCACCTCTCCAGCGGTAGCACCATCGCTCGATTCGCCGGCAAACCTGTCCAATTTGCATTGCCACGACGACGGTGGCCAATTCAGAATCCAGAAATGGAGAAAAATTGAAGCGAGAACTCAAGTCAAACATAGATCTACCCCGCAATTGAAAAACAAAAAGCTGACCTGACCAGCAGAAATCCGCAGAAGAGCTCTCCGAACCCTCGAATCGTCGGCCTCCGACACCCGCATTTGAATCCTCATCGGCTCGCCAACCGTCAATGGCTTCTTCGACTTTCCCTGACTAGAGCTAGACCCGGACCCGAGGCTCTTCTTGGACCCGGACCCGGGGGATTTCAATCCGAGAGCTTTCTTCATCTTGCTGGCCGCGGCGGAAGTGAGCGAGCGCTGGAGTGACGGAGATGAGTTGGAGTTGGAGCTGGAGCTGGGGGAGTGAGGCAAATGGTGGTGGTTATGTGGGTCGGTGGCGGCGGCGGTGGAGAGGGGCTTGGTGGAGGAAGTGCAGGTGAGGGCGAGGAAGATCTCGTAGGCAGCGGAGCGGAGGTCAGAATCGTTTTTGGGTTGGGTCTTACTGTGGTAGCTGTCATCACTGCCGAAGGAATGGGAAATCGAGGTTGTGGAGTATTTGGATCTGGATTTAGATTTGTCGTCACTGTGAGGAAGGTGAGAACAGGGGAGGATCTGGGTTTGAATTGGGGAAGATGTCCAGTAGGAGGAAGATGGGAGAAAGATGGGCGGTGGGTATAAGGTTGCAATTTTTTTTTTGTTTTTAAACTAAATTATTAGATAAATAATGATTTTTTATATTATATTTTTTTTAATCCACATCGGCTTGGTGGGGACCATAAATCGCCAACTCAGCATATTCCGTCAGTACAGTCAGATTGTTAAGTAACACCGTTAAAGAGATGGACGGAATTGGCTATTTTTTGTTTTCGAATAATTATGGCTATATTTGTCACAAACGTGAAAGTTATGGCTATACAAGTGTATTTTGCCTTATTTTTAACATGAACTTTAGTAACTCAAAACCTTCGAGACACATATCACCTACTGCATTGTATCATTTTGCCTGGGTGCTTGCTATGTTGTCAAACTCTTTTGCTGCTGCTTTTACACTAACAGGGAGTTAAGAACCCATGAATGTTTTCGTTTGACACAAACAAGAGGACTCTCTTCTAAATCGTGCAATAAAGATGATTGGAGGAAACATCTCTGTTGCAGTTGATATACTGAGACCAGAACAAAAGCAACGTATAACATCAAAACCAACCATCTGAACTATTAGCATTGTTGCTTTACTATTTTTTCGTGGTTGAGTCTCCTTCAAAAAATTTAGTTTGATTTTAGAAAATTTTGCTTCTGCAGTCCTGTCTTGCCATCAACGCGTTCAGTAGATGGAGATGGCAGATGCAAAGGCTATTTTTGTGTTGTTGTTGTTGGTTTAGGGATCGGATTGTGAAGAAGAGGGAGAAGAGAGGGGGAAAGGGAAATGCAGGAGAGGGGGATAACTCTTTTCTCCGACAAAAATGGAGTGAAGAAAGGAATTATGATCAGTAAGGATATGGTTATCTTACATAACGGTCTCTATTCTGTTTGAATTGAGCTTCGGTGGCAGTGATAAGGACGAGCTGCAACCAATTCATAGTGAGAAGAGAGCTATGAACTGTGATCATGTCTTATTTCAAGTTAGAAAGTAGTTTCAGTATAAGGATTATTTAATTTGACAAGTTGTTTCGTCCATGATTCTTTGTAGTTTCAGTGCCATTCTAGCCATTGTTTAGTCTGTAATTTTTGAGAATTGATGTGCGAGTAATGAGTTTCACTTAGCTTCAACTATTATGTGTGTATTTATTGGCATGTGATAGAATTCTCTTTTTCTTTTCTTTGAATTCAGTTTCATACTCTAATTGTATCATTTGTACATAGGCAAATCATGCTCGAGATGACAACTCGCTGATATGGCTGGTGCAAGGAACGAAGCCATCATTAGAATTCAGACCGACAACGGGGAGGGATGCCCGGGACTAATTCAATGATGATTGATGATGGTATAATAAAAACTGCAGTCTGCATCAGCACCAATTTCTAGGCCTAAGTAAAGTTATTCAACCCAGAACTCTGCTTAGTGCTAAAAATTGCCCTCACCCAACTTTGATCCTGTTTGACCCACTTCTGAAGAGTCAAGATATATGACTAATCCTCTCCGTTCGTATTTTTTTATTGACTCTTTCTGACCCTTTAGGTTGGGGCGGGTCGGGAAGAATCAGATTAGTGGGTCGGTCCTAATCAAGTGGAATCCCAATCCCTTCACTCTCACTTGCTTTCTCTCCCATTCAACAAGTGGGTAACATAGAGTAATCCGGCCAACGGGCCGGGTAATAAGCTAGTTATTGTTATATGCCTGATAATACAACAAAAAAAAATCAAACACTAATGTGCCGCAAGTTGGCATAAGTTACCTTGTGAAATTTGATGGCAAAGTAGATCAAGTGATTGATTTTCATTAATCTACCAAAAGATTCCATTGTCGTCCAGCGGTTAGGATATCTGGCTTTCACCCAGGAGACCCGGGTTCGATTCCCGGCAATGGAATTATTATTTTTAGTGCTCAGCAAGGATCTTTCAGCTCTTGTTCATTTTCATTCTCAGTTTTGCTCTCTATGTCTTCCAATGATCTCCAAGCTTGTAAATTGTAGTAGCACCAAATGCAAACATGTCATGTCAAGGTAAAAGGAAGATCTGGACAGCTTCTAAGAAAACTTGCACTGTGTTAAAACTTAAAAAGGAACAATTTGTCTGTCATTACAGTACACCTAACCAAAGGAAGAAGAAAAAACAGTCGATCTCCTATTTGCCCTGTGATTCCCGGCAATGGAATTATTATTTTTAGTGCTCAGCAAGGATCTTTCAGCTCTTGTTCATTTTCATTCTCAGTTTTGCTCTCTATGTCTTCCAATGATCTCCAAGCTTGTAAATTGTAGTAGCACCAAATGCAAACATGTCATGTCAAGGTAAAAGGAAGATCTGGACAGCTTCTAAGAAAACTTGCACTGTGTTAAAACTTAAAAAGGAACAATTTGTCTGTCATTACAGTACACCTAACCAAAGGAAGAAGAAAAAACAGTCGATCTCCTATTTGCCCTGTGATTTTCTGGGGCAGTGGACTAAGAAAATGTACAGCATGAAGATGAGAGCAAAGAAGAAACTACAGATTGAGAACTAAGAAGGGCAGAAAGGAAAAGAGACATGGCTCTTGGCGATCTTGCAGCCGTGGATTTAGGCCACCGACACATCCTCCCTTCATTCTTCTTCCGGGGGACTATCGTAAGTCAGACCCACCCTTCAAAAACAGGAACCACTCGTCCTGTCCTCTGATCAAAACCTCGGCAAAATGACCAGAGATCCGCGTTCGTGTCAGCTCTTCACGAAATGAGCGGATAGGAGTTTTGTAACTGTGAAGCCGACGAATGAATCAACATCAAACAGTTCTTTCAGCTTCTCGTCGCATAGTATTTTCCTCTTATCGGATGGATCCTTCACACAAAGCAGAGAACGAAGCATGAATTCTTATCCGGTTTTTGTGTGATCTTTTAAGTTTTGTGATGAGATTTCAATGACAAAAGAAGAATGAACTAAGCAGTTTTTTCAGCTTCCACCAAGGTAACAACATACCTGCAGGTTATTCTGCTTTATGTAGTCCCACATTCTCTTGATGACCTCTGATCGAGACAGTGCATTTTCACCGGTACCAAGGAACTTCACTAGGGGATCCGAGAGCTGAAGAGGGGCCATAAATCCTTTGTTTCCGGTTTTTTGTCGCTTCTCTTTCCTTCCTGGATCATCTGGTTCTACAGGGTCAAGCAAAGACTAATAAGAACTGTATCATCTCAGGAAAGACTATTACTTTCACAAGGTAGATAGATCAGGACCGAGTAGACATTAGGACGGCTTGGTTACAAAAAGCCCACATGTATGATAAGGTTGTTCAAATCCGTGTGGCCAAAGGATTTGATAACCTCATCGATTTCTACTCATAGATTTGGCCCTCAATTCCAACATTCAAATGATCCCTTGGATGTTTATGGACTTCCAAATAAGTATATTCTAGGATAGGTGATAATGATCTTCAAAGTTCATGAATTCAAAAACTTTGGATTTGGGAAGTGACAAGTCACAGATTGCTCCTATAGCGTATCTAAGGAATACTGAATTCAAATATTATTTTTCTCCATCTGGTTCACTATTATCATTCAAATGAAAAGTAACCTGCCAATGTATACCTTCTTCACTCTCTTGCTTCTTTTGCTTTTCCTTCTGTGCAGCTGTCTTGACTGGAATTACTGTATAATTACGAGAGCAACAAAAATTAAAAACAGATCTTTCAAGAACAATTTGATGTGTTGAACCAGAGACTTGGAAAGCAATTCATCAAAATTGAATTATTAATGACAAAGAGAGCAGTAGAAGCATTACCATCATCTGAATCCAATGGCCAAATATGCTTCGTGAGGGCTTTATTCATTTGAAACATGTTGATTGAGTCGACACTAAAAATTGCACGCAATGGTTCATCACAGAGTATGTTTCTCTTATTACTAGGGTCTTGCAACTCTTTCTCTTTGATGTAAGCCCATAATTGTTTGACCACCTATGGTGAAAAGAGTAAGGGAGCTGAGAACTCTTCCACAATTCAATCACATGAACTTGGTGATAACAAAATTCACAATGCATCTGTTTCGTAGTTTTTTGCAGCGTGTATACCTCTGTTCTAGCCATTTCAGGAGCCCCAAGAAACTCCTCAAGTTGAGGAGACAGGCGGCACAATTTGGTAAAACCACCCCCTCCTCTCTTTTTGCCTTCTTCAGGTTGCTTCCTAGACCTGTTTTTCAACAAAAGAAGATCAGAAGAAGAGCGATATACACTTCCCAAATGCATATAAAATTCAGCAACTGGTCGAGTTTAATAATCATGGGCCCAGAAGGCAATCCTACGAAATGCAGTTAGCTCCATGCATATATACTATTGATAGAGAGAGATGCTTTCTGTAAGCTTCTTTCTATTGCACAGGTACTTACCTGTTGACCAAGTGGACTAAAAAGATATCATCTTTAGATGGTGGAAGTGACTTTGAAAGAATCTAAACACAACACACTTAGATTTGTTCCAGAAATTCACTACAGCCATCAATATAGTTGACTAACAACCTGCATTACCAAACTCAGTAAAGTAAGGCTAACCTAACCTTATTGAATTTTCCTTTTCTCAAGGGTAAATTTGTTCAAAAAGGGCTGTATATCATGCCGTTACATATCAAATACGCAAATACGTGACATTCAATTACAGCACTGCTCATGGTCCAACCGTCACTCCGCTTTTTTTTTTTCATGCAAGAAAAGTCAAGAAAGAAGAAAGCCAGATGCCCAAGCAACAGTGTAGGATGAATGAGGAATAGAGAAAAGTGGGAAATGTAATAGCAGAAACTGTCTCTCCACAAGCATTCTCACTTAAGTGCTGCAGCAGAAACCGACCAAATTTAATAGGACCTGTTCCAAATGCAAATAGATAATCTCAATGTTTCTCAACAGAACTACCAATACTTGCAGATAAAGCAGAAAGAAAAGCAAAACTATTGTAAGCCATATTAACTGAAACCCAACTGCACTTTACCGATAATGGAAGCAAAGAACACAAAATGTGGCCACGTGAAGCAAACCACCCAATGTAGGCAATGAACATAATCAATTCCTCCAAACAAAACCTTAATTTGCACGCCAACAAAAAGTGCTCCCCTTTCAACTATTCAAAGCCACAATTATCTACAATTTCATGTAAACACACCAATTTGAGTTCATCCCGCAACTGGCGAGTTTCATAATCTACTCATTGCCCAATGCTGATCACAATGTGACCTAATAATCAATACATCCCGAACCATGCCCCACTCATTCACCATCAAAGAACCATCTCTAACCAATAGAATTAACCCAATCAACAACACCGCAGTGGAAAACAAGTTCTTCCCAGCAACCTAATAATGCATAGGAAAAGAAACGAAACCCGTCAATTCATCGCAATTTTTATCTTGAACAAACCTGCCTTTGGCTCGAGTCTTCCGCTTACTCGATCTTCTCACTGCTTCTTCTACTTCCTCCTCCTCCTCCTCCTCCTCCTCGTCTTCCTCCACTTCATCGCCCTCGTTCCCCTCCGATTTCCCATCATCGGCGGCGCTCCCTTCTCCTTCGTCTTCATTGCCGCCTGCGACATCGACGGCCTGCTCCTCGAACTGCGATTCCAGGAAAAGGTCGACCTGCTCCCTGATGAAACCCTTCTTATCGGACAAATCCACCCCGAAATCTTCCTCCAGCTTCCGCCGGACGATTGTGGTGGTTGTGGTCTCGAGGTCTGAATTCTTGAGGAACTCCCGCAGCCTGCCAATTAACTCCGAGTCGGACACCATTGCTTGCTGGCTTGCGAGTGGAAAAAACCGAGAGAGATAGAGAGGGAGAAATTGGGGCGAAGAAGGAACGGAGAAAAGGGAAGCGAAGGAAGAAGAAGAGGGTTTGCGCTTCGTTGATTTCGTTCACCGGTTTCTCGTTGGTTGCTCGTTAGAGTGTGCGCGTGAGATAGAGAGAGAGAGCGAGAAAGAAATACGAAGAGCGGGGCCCACCAACTTGGACTCGTGGCGCTTCCGTTTTAGGTTTTGAGCTCTGCTGAGCCTCTGACTCATTTTTTGTCCTCCCTGTCCATGGATATGGTCGAACCGGCCCATTTGAATTGGATCCTGGGTGGGCTCTTTTTTCTATCCTGGGCCTGATATCCGACTCCGATCTGCTCTCAGGCCCAACAATAGCTATCACAAGCTGCGCAGAAAAAGAGGGGGAGAAAGATAAGAAAGAAAAGATGTGAAAGTGAAGCAAAGGAATGCTACTGAAAGGGGGAAAGACGGTCAAAGAAAGGAACTAACAAAAAAGGTTACTTGTACCAAGATTCATTCCTTAAATGAAAACCAAATCCCTCCCCCCATTCAAACTATGTATGTAAAACCATCAATCAAACCTCCCCAACCAACTTAGTCTTTCACGACGAAATAATGCTCATTGCAGTCTGCAGATGGTAAGTTTGTACAGCTGGTTGTTATCGCTTTATAAGATCATCGCGACTGTCAAAACAATAGGTCGATACCGATCAAGGTTGCTACACAAGCAAATTAATTAACGCTTCATATTTTGTAGCAGGTGAAATTTAAACATTTTTATAGAGTTTTGGATCTCAAACAAATACGTATTAGGAATGCTACATGTTCCTATTATGCTTTTTACTTATCTTTTCAAGGGTTAACCTTTTTTTCTACCTTGTCATTTTATTTTTATTTTTAAATATTTCTCAAAAGGGTGAAAAAAATCTCATAAGCTTTTCTTAATTGGCAAGGCACCGTCCATCCACAATCACCAAAGAAAAGGCAAAAATCAGCTTTTTTCGTCCCTTTTCATTTTATCCAAATGCCTCTAATCCCAACCGTCCATCCACCAGCTTCCCCCCGACGGATGCACATCCACCGGGAAGTTCACATCTCCATTCATGCACTCACCCGCAGGTGATCCCTCCTCACAGCTAGGGAAGAATATGCTCTCGGGACCTTCTTCTTCTTCTGCACTGCATGTGACCGGCAGAGATGATTATCCAAACGCCAGGGGCGTTTCCGTACTTTCACACCCAAAAAAATAAAAATTTAAAAAACGAGGGAACACAGCAGAACAGGACAAAAAATAATACAGCCAAGACAAGGAACAAACCAACCAACCGGACGAAGACCCAACCAAAACGACGCCGTATCACTCTCTGCGACTTTCTTTTGTCGTCTTCTACCTCCCGCCTGGTAAATATCCCTTCCCCCACAAATTCCCACCACCACCATCATTTCTCACTCTCTCCATCTCTTTCACTGTTTTGCAGAGAGAAAGGAGAGAAAAAAAGGGATATATTGTATTAAAATAATAAATAAACTCCTCAAACCCATTGAAGGTCGCCGATCAACCAACCTAAAATATCTATCTTCTTCTTCTTCTGGGTTGGGCGAGCTTTCTATCCTTTCTTTCATTTCTTTGTTCATTTCTTCCTCCTTGCCCTTTGCCCCCGATTCTCCGAGCCGCCGATCTAGGAAGATTCGATCGGAGCGGGGTTTCCGCCGTGGAATGTGATCGTGGAGTCTCCGGCGATTTGGGGAGCGGGGAAAAACAGATTGAGAGCAGAGGAAGGGTTATTAAGGCGATGGATCGGTCGACGGTGACGGTGGGTCCTGGGATGGATATGCCGATCATGCACGACAGCGACCGGTACGATTTCGTGAGGGATATCGGGTCGGGTAACTTCGGGGTAGCCCGGCTGATGACGGATAAGGTCACCAAGGAGCTCGTTGCTGTGAAGTACATCGAGCGAGGAGATAAGGTTTGTTGAAGTGTGATTTTTGATTGGGGGAGGGTTCTTGAATTGAATTTCCTTTTTCTTTCTTTACGGGATGGAGATTAGACTGACGGGAGTAATGATTGTCGCTGTTTTTGGACGGGAGGGTGTTTCTATTATTGGTAATTGTAGATTAACTTGGGTAATTCTTTTTCTGGGATGGATGGGGATTTTTTTTTTTTGGGCTTAATTCTTGGTTTTTAGTTGGGATCGTATGATTGTTTCGGGGGTAGCTGTAATGAAGATTTATTCCAAATTTAGTAAAGGCGAGGATTTAGTGTCTGTTCATCTCTGGAGTTAAGTGAGTGTGGCAATTTAATGGTGGATATTTTCATGCTTCTTTTTCTTTGGATCCTTTTTCCCTCTCCCTCAGCTTGTTACTGGACTATGGTTTGCTAGAAATGTTGAGGGGGTAGTACTTTTTTTGTTTGAAAATGTTGGAGGGACTTTATAGTTAACAGAGGTTGACCCCTTTTTCTCTTCTTTTGACATTAAACGTGAGGAGAGGTCATGAAGTTCTTCACTGCTCAACTGTTGTTTTTGGTTTGTTTTGGGAATGTCTGCAGATTGATGAGAATGTTCAAAGAGAAATCATTAATCATAGGTCACTGAGGCACCCCAACATTGTGAGGTTCAAAGAGGTTGGTTGTTCTTTCATTCATTTTCCTGTGGGGGCAATTTATGTTCAAGGTTGTGGATGAAGCTCTTAACTTACTCTCTGAGTTCATCTAATTAGTATTTGATAATTGTGCAGGTAATCCTGACGCCTACTCATCTGGCGATCGTGATGGAGTATGCATCAGGAGGGGAGCTGTTTGAGCGAATATGTAGTGCTGGGCGTTTTGGTGAGGATGAGGTTTGTGTTGTTCTCTTTCTGTTCTTTCCCTAATCTTAATTCTGCTCCCTTTCCCTTATTTGGTTATAGTGTCTTGATTCTGTTTTTGTTTTCTCTGTTTCAGGCTCGGTTTTTCTTCCAGCAACTGATCTCTGGTGTTAGCTATTGCCATGCTATGGTACTTGGGCCTTTTTTCTCATGATTTGTGGTGTTATGAACTCGAGCTTATGATGATGAGTTGAAATTGTGCTCTAACTTACCATTTCTTGATGAAGCAAGTGTGTCACCGAGATTTGAAGTTGGAGAACACATTGTTAGATGGAAGCCCTGCTCCAAGATTAAAGATTTGTGATTTTGGCTACTCAAAGGTAGTTTACTTTTCTCTTGTGGTTGTTTTGGTGGCTGTGCTTCATCGCCTTATTCATTCCTCCTAATGTTTTCTGTGTTGTGTTTGAATCAGTCATCGGTACTTCATTCACAACCAAAGTCGACGGTGGGAACTCCTGCATATATAGCTCCTGAAGTTTTACTGAGGCAAGAGTATGATGGGAAGGTATATAACACAATCTTCTTTTGTTGCTAAAGTTTGACTTCATGGAGTAGCTATGTTCTATTAGCTAATGGCGATGTCAAATGTTAATGACGGGGTTTCTAGATTGCGGATGTGTGGTCGTGTGGGGTGACCTTATACGTGATGCTGTTTGGAGGGTATCCCTTCGAGGATCCTGAAGAGCCCAAGGATTTCAGGAAGACCATACAGGTATTTATTTTAAATGAATTTCCCCTCTACCGTCACTTGCAATGCAGTGATCTATTTGTTTTCTTCACAGCCTATCCATTTCGACAATACCATCAAAACGGCGTTTGAGTTATTTGGATGAAAATTCCACTTGGACGTCGAAATCTTATTTGTGGTCTTTGTGCAGAGAATCCTGAATGTTCAGTATAACATTCCAGACACAGTTCAGATTTCTCAAGAATGTCGCGACCTCATAGCAAAGATTTTTGTTTTCGATCCTACTGCAGTAAGTTCCATTTACTGTTTTGTTTTGATTAGTGTGCATGGTTCCAAAGTTTAGACTATGAGGTCTAATCAAGTTGTTGCATTGAGCAGCGGATCTCCATCCCGGACATAAAGACCCACGAATGGTTTCTGAAGAATCTGCCTGCAGACCTTATGGATGAAAGGACAATAGGGAGCCAGTTTGAGGAGGCGGACCAACCCCTCCAGAGCGTCGACACGATCATGCAGATAATCTCGGAGGCTACCATACCGCCGGCTGGTTCCTTGGGTCTTAACCTATACATGGCCGACAACCTTGACCTGGACGACGACATGGACTTAGACTCGGAGTCCGAGCTCGATATCGACAGCAGTGGGGAAATCATTTATGCATTATAAATCGAAACAGCACGTCCTCGCGAGGGATTCAGTTATAGTAGAGGGTTGGGTTCTTTAGTGATTAGGGGGGAACAGAGCAGCAGATAGGGGCAAGTTGCAGGTGTGTTGTTGATTTTTAAGTTGGAAGAATCATATGATCCAGAGAGGCTCTTATATTATTATCCAGCTAGAGGATTTGGGTTGTTGGAATCACAACTACCTTCTGTATCTTGCAGGTTTTCTCCTATACATGTGTTGTTGTTGTTGTCGTTGTTGTTTTGTATGCCTATGCAACGAATCTATGTCTGATAATAACATTTTAGAGGTGGTGTAAGTTTCCTTGTATAAAGTTTAATATGGTAAACGTGCTTGTCTGCGACTTTTGCTGCAGCTACTTAACAGGTTATTTGGCTTCAAATCGCTAGTTGAACCACTTTTTCATCTCTTGTTTGACCTTTTTTCATTTTATGGTTGACTTTTCTGGAGACCATAAATGGTCAGGATCTCATTTGGACGATCGAAATCAAAGACCAAATTAAACCCTAGTAAATCTTTGATTTTACCTATAAGGCTATAACCACTCCCTTACTCCCTTAGCCTTATTAGGCAATGGTTTAAACCTATATCACCCTTACTAAAAGGGTAATGTCTATTTTTTGTCTAAATCTTTTTCAGATTTTTTTTATATTATTCAAATCTATTCAAATTCTATTAATTACCCAAATCTTTCATAATGCATCAAAACATTAGTAATTTTTACGTTATCGTTAATAATTTTGCAACTCTTTTCTTATTTAAAATACTAAAATTTTGGAATGTTGACCTTCATGTGTTTCTTCCAAGTCAGTATCATGTTGTCAAGTCAATAATACTAACAAAATTGCTAACTGGAAGTTAACATTTGACTAATTCTTAGTATTTCGATAAGTTTGGATAATTTAAAAGAATCTGATTTTTTTTGGGATAAAAGATAGACATTACCCTTACTAAAAATATAAAAAAATATATGGTAATAGATTCTTACTTACATGTATAGTTCTAACACGACCTTTCAGAGAGTGGGCAATAGGCGGCGCAACATGTAGTCAAAATCGTGCTTTAAAGCTTAAAAACTTATGCTTTTACGTTCTTAGGTCACCAAAACGCCTATGCGCAAAATCACAGTTTTTATAGCTAATATAGTTAAAAACACGCTTTAAAGCTATTTTACGCTTCTAGATCACCAAAACGCATCTATGTTAAAACATGCCTTTGACTATACTGATTATACCTACCTGAATCCATCCAAGTATAATCAACCCAAAATCAATTGTAATCCACCCAAAACCACATGATATAGTACATTACTAATCTATATGTTATAAAATACATTGTTGTTTTTTCTGTCTCAAAATGTTGATCGTGATTGATTCAATTAAATGTTAATTATCTTCATAAATTTTGCTCCACCCAACTCTAAAATTAGTTTTAATATATCGAATTTTGAATTTTAGTTGGCAGCATTAGTTGAATATGATTATATAACATAAGATCACAACCCATCCATGATTATATACATGAGTCGATATGGATAATTTTTCACTACCCACCATAAGTGTAGCGTGTATAGGTACTTGGTGGTTGAGTTTTAGCCTAAAAATCACTCTACTCACTCATTGTCCATCCCTAGTTATTACTCAATAAACATAATGAAGTGTAACAAAAATATCTTAGTATGTAATTTCAAAGGCATAGATTTATTGTGTAATTTTCATTGTTCAAGATTCGAATATTATAGTTGGATACGAAAACCTTCTTTTGCAATAGCAAAAGAAGAGAGAGAGAGAGAGAGAGCGCACGAACCTGTGTCGTAGCTGAACAGTAGCCCTACCGATTTTGGCGGAGAATGCCAGCCGGAGGATGAGTGAGTTCTTCGAAGTGAGGTGGACACAGTCTTTAAACGTGGAGGACTCTGGCATCGTGTGCACTCCTCCCTCCATTCTTTTCCCCCCTAGGTTTTGTTGGGAGTTAGGAGAGTGAGTGAGTGAGGGTTTAATCCATTCTGTCAAGTCTAGACGTGCATAATTATACAAATGAGTCGATATGTTAAACTTAATTATATAATATAGGATCACAACCCATCCGTAATTATACAAATGAGTCGATATGAATAAAGTTTCACGGCCTACCATAATTGTAGCGTGTACAGGTACTTGGTGGTTGAGTTTTAGCCTAATAATGAAGGATAACAAAATTATCTTAGTGTGTAATCTCAAATGCACACACTTAAATTTATGCGTAGCCGCCGCATAGGCATGCTTAGGCGTTATATAACTCCAAAATGCTTTGCCTCGGGGTCCGCAACAAATTAGGTATCGAGAACACAATGCCAAAGCAAAGAGACGCCTAGTTGTTGCCTAGACTTTCAAGAAGATCTAGGTAGTCAATAACAAAGAGGTAAATTAATATCATCTATAAAATTAGGTAGAGTTAGACAGAAAAATCGAAGAACTCTTCTCTCTCAATCTTTTTCAATAGGTTAAAGACGAAACTTGTAAGCTATTGAAGAGATTTTTCCAGAAATAGCACTGTTTAATTTTTTCCCCCCCAAAAATAGCACCCAATTCCGAAAAATTCCAAAATTAGCACCATTTTTGTAAAACCGCAACCCGGAGGTGCGTTTTTCGATGAAAACCGCACTGGTGGGGAGCGGTTTTGCAAACCGCACCCCCAGGGTGCGGTCTGTCTTTTTTTTTTTTTTTTTTTTTTTGCAAACCGCACCCCCAGGGTGCGATCTGTTTTTTTTTTTTTGAAAAATCCTAATTTAGGTGGAAACTTCAAACGAACGTATCTTTATGTTCGGGTATCCGATCGTCGCGATTTTTTTTTGATTCCGCATAACTTTTTGAGATCTTGCAAGCCGAAGACTACTAAAGGTGGTTTGGTCTCGCTTTCATACAAAAAAATGTCGTTTGCTACCCCGAACGAGCTTTTTTCCGATTTCGTCAAACTTTGGACAACCGTAACTTTGTGCTCCAAATCCAAACGGCACGATTTTTTTATTTCGCATAATTCCCCATCGAAAAACGCGCCCTCGGGTGGCGTTTTCATCGAAAAACGCACCTCCGGGTTGCGGTTTTACAAAAATGGTGCTATTTTTGGAATTTTTCAGAGTTGGGTGCTATTTTTGAATTTTTTTTTAAACAGTGCTATTTCTGGAAAAATCTCGCTATTGAACTATGATTCTATGAACATATGATATATTCTTTTCATGTTATTAAGTGTTATATATAGATATATTATTAATCATTTAAACGAAACGGTGCAAGTGCTGTCAACTGCTATTTTATATTCATTCTGTAATATACACTATTATTCTGCTCAATGCCTGGTTAGGCTTAAGCGATGCCTAAATAAGTTAGGCGCTAAGCAAAGGCCAACTCCCACATTACGTCTAGTGCCTACTAGAAGTTTGAAAAAATTTCAATGTTATTTATGTTTTTACATTTGATGACATATATTTTACAGAGTTTCATCATATCATGGAACAATAGTTTTGCTATGTAACACTATATACATGATTGATTAATGAGCCACCCAGAGTAAACATTTTCAGAAGCGACCACCGTGGAGCCAATTCAAGTTGATCTCTTCCTTCCGGACCTTGACCTTCAACCTCTTCATCACCTGAACAAAAGGCTCCCACAGTGGCGCCGTATCTTCATCGCACCCAACTTCCTCCAAATTCTCCAGCTTCAGCACCGAATCGGGAACCCAGAAGTTCTTCGAACAACCCATCATCTGAATCCTCTTCAGATTCTTCCCCAGCTCCCCAATGGCTTCCGGCAGCTTCCTGACGTCAGCACATTCCGATATGTCCAGGCTCCTCAAATTCCCCAGATACCCAATTGCCTCCGGCAGCTCCGACAACCCTATACACGAACTCAACGTCAGCTCCTCGAGGTTCTTCAGCGACCCGATCTCATCGGGGAGCGCGGCCAAGTTATGGCAGTTCGTGATCCTCAGCTTCTTCAGGTTAGTGAGCTTGCAGATTTCGATGGGTAATTCGACGAGATCTTTGCAGTAGTCGATGTTGATCTCTTTAAGGTTTGGGAGTGGTTGTGAAATTCGGGAAGACGAGGGATTGAAAGCTAGGGTTACACGGCAGAGGACTATGGTGATTTTTTCGAGGGTTTGGAAGTGGAAAGTGGTGAAGAGGGATGGAGGGATTGAGATTTGTTCGAGTCTGATCTTTTTGAGGGTTGAGAGGGATGAAAGGAGCTGGGGGAAGTTTTTGACGTCAGCTGGGGAGACACCATAGTTTCTGAGTATCAGGACTTCGAGAGGGTTTTCGTTTGATCCTGTCATGAATTTTGGCAGGGTGAAGGTTTTTGTGCGGAAGTTGAGGACCATGACTTGGAGTTCTGGTGCTTGGATTCTCCACGAGCTGCTGGAGAACTTCTCATCTGCAGAAAAAGCAGAACAAAACATTGGTGTCCACCGTAATGGCTCGTGTAATCTACATAATGCAGGCATTGTGAGATGACAGATAGAGAGTTAGGGAATGGAAGAAAACCTGTGGAGATAGACAGAATGCGGCAGTGAATGCTAAGCTGTTTTCTTTCAGTGCACCAGTCAGGAACTTGATTCCTGAATATCTCGACTATTAGTCTGTCCCTCTGTTCGATGGGCTCTAGGCTGCTTTGGTAGATGATTAGCTCCCTCAGAAGATCATGCTGTGTCACAAAGTGATGATTGTAGCCCTCCGCATCAGTCCTGTCAAAAAGGATAGTGACTTTAAGCACGGGTTCTTTTCTTTCCTCCATAAAGAATCACTTTCGTTCTAAGAAATCGAGTTGTGAAGCAAATTACTCGCCTTGTAACGACAAGGTCAGCTAGGTTCCTTGCAGAGAGCTGATAGAGGTTGGCCACAGCCTGGAGGCCATCTTCGTCGAGTTTGTAGAGTTCAGACCACATGTCAATTAGGGCAGCTGCAGGGATCAAATCGTCCTCAGGAAACAGAGCCAAGTCCATGAAGCATTGCTTCACCTTGGGCTGCTTGTCTAATGCATCTAAACTCTTCTCAAGGCAACTGTACAGCTCGCTGTACAGCTCACCACCTTCCATTACGGGTCCAGCTTCGGATAACGCCATGGCTCTCGTTCTCCACACCTCAATGGGCTCTCCACACAGTGATCTCCCAACAACTGTAAGGGCTAGTGGAAACCCTTTGCATTCTTTCACTATCTGCATTTCGTATTACAGATTGATTCAGGAAATCGAAAATTTTCCGTGGATACTATAAAGGTAATGTACCTATCTCAACTAAACTATATAAGAAAGTACCTGATTGATGACATCCTTTGGAATGTCAGGTTTTGGTTGGTCTGGGAGGAATGCTGAGTTGTCGAATAGTGTCCGGGAATCTTTATCGTTCAGTGGGTTTAGTTTCTGATATTTGTATTTGGGATAAACCGACCTAGAAGTTACCAAAACCTTAAAACCGGGGATGTTAAACTTTAGCTTGTCAAGGATGTAAACTGTTTCTGGCCAAACATCATCCAGAACTAACAATATCGGGTTCGAACCCATGCTCTTCAGGAGATTTTCCAGGTGGTAGTGAGCATCTTCTTCACCTTGAAACACAGGATCTCTATGACCCTTGAGCATGTACATTCTCTGGACAACACTCTCCATTGTTTGTTTTTTCGACACTCTGATAAAGAAGATGTTATCCTTGAATCTTTCTGCATAGAGTCGAGCAGCTCATCAGGTTCAGATTAAAAGGTAAGAACCTCAGCAAAGAGTAGCTAGGGTAGCCATCAGTAGAACATAAAGGTGTATCATTATTACCTTGAACATCTTTGTCATGGCAGAAAAGAGTAGCCAGAGTGGTCTTCCCACAGCCAGGAGGTGCAGACAAAACAAGCAGAGAAGTGTCATCCTTGAAAAACTCCATCTTCAGTTCCCACAGGGGAACCTGAAATCCAACAGGATTCGGAATCGCTGCAGGGAGAAAGTACCCCTCCAGACCAGCCCTTCTCCCGCGATCCAAAACCATTACTTGAACCTTCTTCACTTCCACCAAATTTTTCTTAATGTCCCTCGCCATTTGGAGCTGCAGAACCAAGTCAAGGTAGCTCTTCAGGGAGCCCTCCAGGGCGTCCAATTTGTCCTTGTAGCTCGGCTTCTTCCAGCATGTATACCATCGAATTCTGGAACATTTCAAGACGAGGTCTTTACCTTCCCTGATCACTTGCATCAATGGTTCGATCTCTCTCTTATCCTGGTGCAGCACCTCGCTCAGCTCTTGGATCTCGGCAGCGATTGGGATTATGGTTTCTAGAGTGGATTCGATCTCTTGCAGGGTTGGCTTGAACGCTGCTGCCTTTCGTTGGGCTTCCAGAACTGCTTTTAGCAGCTCTCCCATCACAGCTCCGATGAACGCATCCTGCACAACTTGCGCCATAGCCTGGACTCTGTCTGCAGAATAGAAAAGAAGATCAGAGAAAGGAAAATTCTGACAAGAACTCCAAACCCCCTTTTTGCTTCCCCTCTAGTTCTGAGTTTTAGGAGGACATATCATATATTGGGTGTTCTCTTGTTCTAAAGGTTGGCCTTTGAGGATGGGAAATGGGTAAAGTACTGGATTCTATTCTAAGCTTTGGGAATCTTTCTTGACATGGATGTTAAAGGGCTTTGCTCTTTCTTGCGGGGCCATACATGGAGGAAAGTTCAAGCATGATCTGATGCTTGGACATTTCGCGTGTGCAGACACTGTTGCAGATAGCAAACCAGAGTGGGGGTAAAAGGAAAAGAAAAGATTCTTGACGAGAAAAGCTCAGCTTCAAAGCGAAAAGGGATTCTTTGAACTTCCTGTAGATAATCCACCTCCTGAAATTCTGCAAACCATAACCATTTCTTTTTCTATGTTATGTTCATCATTCAATGGGGATTTATTTCATTGCCTAGCTTCTTGGAGATCAAAGCAATCAATAGGCCTAATAGGTAATTAGCTGGGCAGCCTGGTAAGCTAAGTAGAAATCTCGAATTTGAGTTATCGGTATCAGGGAGAGCAAGGAACTAACATATGAGTTAGTAAAACACGTTACAAGTGGGCAGTTCCTTATTTCACTCCTTGTATACAGCAACTCCCTGCTGCTTTGTACTATAAATACACTGATGGAATAATAGAAACTCACTTCTTGGGTCTTCATGGTATCAGAGCCCTAAAAACTCTAACGAGTCATTTCCTCCTTTCTCTGTTATTTGCCCAGCTTTCCTTCTTTCTTCAAGCCCAGAATGGCTACTGAATCATCTTCCTCATCCTCTGTTTCTTCTTCTTCTTCTTCCGGCGACACTGTCTCTATGCCGGCTCTCTCGATCTCTCTGCCAGCTAATCCTCAGCTTTCCATTAAGCTTACTCCTACAAACTATCTGTTATGGCATGCACAAATCACCCCTCTTCTCCGTTGCCATCAATTAATGGGCCATGTCGACGGTTCTCTTGCTGCTCCACCGCAATTCATCGACGGTCATTCCAATCCCGCGTATTGGTCGTGGTATGTACGTGATCAATACGTACTCACTTGGATCAACTTCTCTCTTTCTGAGGCAGTGTTACCCAACGTTGTCAACAAAGCTGCCGCCTTCGATGCTTGGACTGCGCTGGCCACTATTTACGCTTCCGGGTCTCATGTCCAAGTTCGGCATCTCGGCAAAGCGCTTCAACACATTCGCCGCGGTGACGCTTCCATTCACGACTATCTTCAGGATGCGAAGTCCAAAGCTGATCAGTTGGCCGCCCTGGGTTCTCCTGTTTCCAATGATGATCTTACTGGTTGGATTCTCGATGGCTTGGGTGAGGAGTATCGGCCCTTTGTGCGCCACATCGAGGCTCGTCTGGAGCCCATCTCTTTTGAAAATCTTCACTCACTGCTATTGAGCGAGGAGCTCCAGCTGCAGCGCTACGCTGTCCGATCTGAGTCTCCGGCGCCGAGTGCTTTTTTCTCCACCACCGGCGGCTACCGTGGTCGCGGTGGTCGTGGTCGAGGACGGGGGTTCTCTCGCGATCGTTCCTATGCTCCTAACCCTGCTGCTTCTTCGTTTTACAGGCCGCCCTCTGGAGGTTTGCTTGGGCCTCGGCCCAACGGAGTTGTTTGTCATAATTGTGGGGGTCGTGGACACAAGAGACCGCAATGCCCTAGCCCAGCTGCTGCCACTAATTCGGCCCATCAACCCCATTACACTGCCCCTGCCCCTCTGTACACTTCGGCCCATCCTTCGCCAGGCCCACATGCTCATTTTTCCTCATCCCCAGCCCAATCTTTCAACCCATCTCAATGGCTCCTTGACTCGGGCACAAATCATCATCTCACATCGGATTTAGACAATTTGGCCCATCACTCGGAATATAATGGGCCCGATCAAGTCACTTTTGGCAATGGTAACTCTCTTCCCATATCTCGTCTGGGTTCTTCCACTGCTTCTTTATCCGATACTTCTATTTCATTGGATAATATCCTTCATGTGCGTCAAGCTCCGTATAATCTTCTCTCAATCAGCTCCCTTACTCGTTCTAATCCCGTGTCTATTGAATTTTTTGACTCTTTGTTTCTTATCAAGGACCGACGCACGGGGCGTGAAATTCATCGCGGTTATGCGGTAGATGGCCTCTACTCTCTGCCTCTCACCATCTCTCGCAGTCTCTCTCCTGTTGCTTGTGCCGCCTCCTTCGATACTTGGCATCCTCGTCTTGGTCACGCTCATGAACGAGCAGTTAAACGCCTTCTCCATCAAAATCAAATAAAGTTTACATCTTCCCCTGCTTCTCTTTGTCATGGTTGTGCTGTCAGTAAAATTCACAAACTCCCCTTTTCTCCATCCATGTTTCGTGCCAATGCTCCGCTTGAACTAGTTTGCAGTGATGTATGGGGCCCCGCGCCTATTTTGTCCTACGATAATCAATCCTATTACATCCTTTTCTATGATCATTACAGCAAATTCTCGTGGATTTATTTTGTTCGTTATAAGTCCCAACTCCTAAATGTATTCATTCAATTCCGTCAACTCGTTGAAAAATATTTTGGCCTTCCCATCAAGTCATTTCAATCTGATTGGGGTGGCGAATATCAAGCATTATCTGCTTACCTCTCTCAACATGGCATCGCCCACCGTTCCTCTTGTCCATATACTCCTGAACAAAACGGTTGTGCCGAACGTAAACATCGGCATATCGTCAATAACGGGCTTGCCCTTCTTCACCATTCCAGTGTTCCTCTTAAATACTGGCCTCTTGCCTTTGACACCGCCTGTTATCTCATCAATCGCACTCCAACTCCGCTTCTTCAACATGAATCCCCCTTTCAATTTCTTTTCCATCGATCTCCCGACATAGCAAATCTTCGTGTTTTTGGGTGTCTCTGCTATCCTTGGCTTCGCCCTCTCACCGAAAATAAGTTGTCCCCTCGTTCTGTTCCTTGTGTTTTTTTAGGCTACAGTAAACTTCACAAGGGTTATCGTTGTCTCCACATTCCCACCGGCCGAATTTATGTTAGCCGCCATGTTCTGTTCGATGAGAATTGTTTCCCCTTTGCTGATGTGTCCCCGGTCAAGGATGCCCTCTCTCCTACACACTCGGCCATGCCTATTTTGTTACCTGCTCCACCTCCTCCCCCCGCAAAATTCCCAGCCCAATCTTCACCTCCAACCCACGCTTCGACAAGCCCGGCCCGTTCCTTAAATCCGTCTCCTTCCCCCTCTTCCCATAAGACATCTCCCAGCCCATCAGATTCCCAGCCCACCAATCCCATTTTACCCTCACCCGGCCCGCCAAACCCTCCTTCCCCACCCATCGTCCCTTCCCCTGCTCCCCCTCGACCACTAATTCAGTACCAGCGCCGCCGCCCTCCGATTCCCTCTTCCATTGTCCAAACCAAACCCACCTCCCCTTCTGTTCCCCCTCCTCGTTTCACCCCTCTCCCTCCTCGTCGCCCGCCACCGAATCGGCCTCCTTTCAACACTTCCCCTCGACCCATTCCTATCATTAATCCCACCTCTTCTACACATCCCATGACCACCAGAATTAAAACTGGCAACCTCAAGCCTAAAGCACTTTTTCCCCACCACCATACTGATGATACCCCCACAACGGTGACTCAAGCTCTCAAAAACCCCCTGTGGCGCGCGGCTATGGCAGAGGAAGTTACCGCTCAACTACGAAATCAAACATGGGATTTGGTTCCTCGGCCGCCGAATTGCAACCTTCTATCCAACAAGTGGGTTTATCGCACCAAGCTTCTTCCCACTGGTCATTTAGACAGACGCCGTGCCCGGCTTGTAGCTCGTGGATTCGAACAAATACCGGGACTTGACTTTCAACAAACTTATAGCCCGGTTCTGAAGCCCGCTACTCTGCGGCTGATTCTCGGCCTTGCTGTTACTCAAAGCTGGCCGCTTCATCAAATTGACATTGCTAATGCATTCTTACATGGTGAGTTGCAGGAAACTGTATATATGCAGCAGCCCCCTGGTTTTGTTGATCCGGACAAACCAGACCATGTTTGTCGCCTCCGGAAATCTATTTACGGGCTTCGACAGGCCCCTCGCACTTGGTTTCACTGCCTTGCTGCTGCTCTATCCAGGTTCGGCTTCTCTGTGTCCCGCACCGATCCGTCGCTCTTCATTTACAAGCCCGGTGACATTCGATTGTATATGCTTGTCTACGTGGATGATATAGTCATCACGGGTAATGATGCCTCTGTTATTCAACGGCTGTTTGCCTTTCTTCGTGAGAACTTTGCCCTCCGGGAGATGGGGCCTTTATCCTATTTTCTTGGTATTGAAGTTCATCGGTCCTCTACTGGTCTTGTTCTTCAGCAGCGCAAGTTTATTAATGATCTTCTTGACCGTGCAAAGATGTCCAATGCCAATGCCATCTCAACTCCCTGTACCAGTGATATTATTCAGAACTCGGCTATGGATTCCTCACCGCTATTTGCTGATCCTGTGCAGTATCGTAGTATCGTCGGCGGGCTACAATATCTCAGCTTTACTCGGCTAGATATTTCTTTTGCTGTCAATCACGTCTCACAGTTTCAACACTCCCCGACGGATAACCACTGGGCTGCAGTCAAACGAATCCTCCGTTATCTTCGCGGTACTCTGGATCGTGGCCTTGTCTTCACCAAGTCTTCCTCCCTTCATGTTCACGGATATTCCGATGCGTCTTGGGCCTCCTGTCCCAAAGACCGCAAGTCCATCACGGGATTTGCAGTATTTTGTGGTGCCAATGTAGTGTCCTGGTCCACTCGCAAGCAAAAATCAGTCGCTCGCTCATCAACAGAATGTGAATATCGTGCCCTTGCCACGCTTGCTTCTGAGGTAATTTGGCTCCGAACTTTACTGCATGAACTTGGCCAATCTATACCCACTGCTCCGACTGTATGGTGTGATAATCTTGGTGCCACGTTTCTTGCGCACAATCCGGTGTTTCATAATCGGTCCAAACACATGGAAATAGAGTTTCATTTTGTTCGTGATCAAGTGAGCAAAGGGCAGCTGCGTGTTCATTACTTACCGGCTCCAGACCAGCTAGCGGACGTATTGACAAAACCGTTATCAAGGCAGTCTTTCAACAAATTTTGTTCCAAGTTCCGGCTCACAGAGCCTTCACTTGCGGGGGCGTGAAGAGGAACTTGCTCCTCAAGATACTCTAGTTCTGTTAGTTGTTGTTAATAGGTTGTTATTTGTGGAACGTTGCCACCATGGGCAGTTCCTTATTTCACTCCTTGTATACAGCAACTCCCTGCTGCTTTGTACTATAAATACACTGATGGAATAATAGAAACTCACTTCTTGGGTCTTCAACAAGTATGTTGCTCTGTTAATACGTATGAGGTTTTATTGATGAAAATATAAATATGCGTAAAGTTTTAATTTATCGATTTAATTTCTTATGATGTGTATATCCATTATGTGTAGTACATGAAGCATTGAACAAATATTGGGGAAAATGAGACACTTCATAATCAAAAAACGAGATTTTAAAAAAAGATTTAGTATATCTTGAAACATTAAATGGATATTAAAAAAAATTTATTATGTAATAGGACTTATTGAATATGTTAGAGTACGATACTACGGAAGGCGAATTTATATAATATATTGAACAAAAATTTAAAGTTTAAACACATTCTATACAAACATGAAAAGATTTATGACACTTTTATTAATCAATTAGCCTTGAACTTAGGCAGCTAGTCGTCAACAACAGATCCCATTAAGATCATCCAGATCATTACTACCAGCCATACCGGCCATGACCACCTTCTGCTAACTCCATGGCTCTCGCTCTCCAAACTTCAGCAGGCTCTCCACAAAGTGATCTAGCAGCAGTTGTTAGCTCTTGTGGATTTCCTTTGCACACTTTTACTATCTGCACAAATTTCACATCAGAAAATATGTTCAAGAAGTGATACATTTCCTTCCCCCAGGAATCACAAGAAGAAAATTAAACTACCTGATTAACAATACCATCTGGAACGTCGGGGGCTGGTTGGTCCGGAAGGAACGCTGAGTTGCAGAAAAGCGTCCTGGAGTCTTCTTCATTCAGTGGGTTCAGCTTGTAGTTCTTGTATCTGCGATACTCCGATCTCGAAGTTACCAGGATCTTGTAACCAGGGATGTCAAACTTCACTCTCTCAAGGAGGAAACCTGTCTCTGGCCGAACATCATCCAGAACTAACAATATGGGACTTGGCTCCATGCTCTTCAGGAACTTCTCCAGGTGGTGGCGAGCGTCTGCTTCGCCTCCAAACATACGATCTCTGCGCCCCTTGAGCTGGAGCAGTCTCTGGACGACGCCCTCCATCGTTTGTCTTCCCGACACAGCGATGAAGAAGATGTTGTCCCCAAATCTCTCTGCAACAAAAAACCGTTAACCACAGTCGAACCTTGGCCTGACATGAACAAAATCAATTATTGATGTAGCAGTTTTACCTTGAACATCTTTGTCATGGCAGAAGAGAGTAGCCAGAGTGGTCTTCCCACAGCCAGGAGGCCCAGACAAAACAAGCAGAGAAGTCTCGTCCTTGAAAAGCTCCAGCTTCAGTTCCTTCAATGGAACCTGAAAGCCAACAGGATTCGGAATAGATTGGGGAACGAAATACCCTTTCAGACCAGTTACTATCCCACTAGACTTCCCATCCAGAATCAGTTGAACATTCTTCATTTCTACCAGGGCTTCCTTAGTGTCCCGCGCCCGCTGGAGCTTCAGAATGATCTTGCAGAATTTCTGCAGGGAGCCTTCCAGGCTGTCCAATTTGTCTTTGTAACCCGGCTTCTTCCAGCAGGTGTACCACCGAAGTCTCGAACACTTAACGACGAGGTCTTTACCTCTGGTGATCTCTTCCATCAACGGTGCAGTCTCTTCCTTCTTCCTGTCCAGCTTCTCGTTCAGCTCCTCGATCTCCTGGACCAAAGGAATTATGGTTCTGAGAGTGGTTTCGATGCGTTGCAGCGCAGTTCTGAACTCTGCTGTCTTTCTTTGGGCATCCAGAACTGCTCCCAACAGCTCTCCCATCACAGCTCCGACGAAAGCGTTTTGAAGCGATTCTTCCATAGCTCAATTCCTTATGGAGAAAGGAGATCAAATACAAGAAATTCAACCCTTTGCCCACCGTCTTAGTTCTCAGGTTTGGAAGAGGAAAAAGGTGATATTTCCATCCACATAAAAAAGGTTGGTAACGAATCAGCAGAGGAACTGGTTACCTGGATTCTTTTCTAAGCTTTGGGAATCTTTCTTTACTTGTGATGTTACAGCAATGTTCTTTCCAAGTGGAATCTGATGCTTGGAGACATTTGACACGTCCATACTACAAGAGATTACTCCCACTGTTACAGAGTAAAGGTCAGAGGGGGAAGAAAAGAAAAGATTCTGGATGTGAAAAGCTCAAAGCTCAACTTCAAGGAAATAAGAGATTCTTAGGCATCCATTGCAATAGCTCATCCTGGAAATCAGAACCATTTTTAAGTTCATTCACTGCTCTATATTTCATTGCCTCGGAGATTAAAGGAGGTCGTAGGTAAATCGATGGGCAGCCCATCGCCTGATAAACTCCTTAGAAAAAATCAATAGACATATGCCATAGTATAGCCTCAAATGAACAGGGATCTGAGTAACTTGCTTTATCACTTAACACACACTCAATAGGCATATGAGCCTTAAACTTGGGGAGCTGCCCTTCAAGAACATCAATGGCCAGAAGTAATTGGGCAGCAATATAACTCATCAACGAAAGCAACCACGGAATTGTTCCGTGTGGATGCATGCACGGCAGTTTACCCCTAACTGAATAGTGATTGGGGGTAACTTGCTACTCTCATCTATTAATATATCAGTTGCTCAAGGGCAAGGGGAAGTGGATTTGCGACACAATTTGAGGGGAACTTTTTTTGGCTTGACAAAATCAGAAACGACCACCATTGAGCCAGTTCAAATTTATGTCTTCTTTATTAACCTTAATGGTCAAATTCTCAAGAAAACCGACAAAAGGTTGCCATACACCTGCAGTTTCTTCATCACACTTCACTTCCTCAAGATGCTCGAGATTCAAGATCGACTCCGGCAACTCGAAGTCTTTTGAGCAACCCATCATCTGAATCCTCCGTAGATTCTGCAGCTCCCTAATCTGTTCAGGCAGTCTTTTGATATCTGCACATTCCGAGATATCCAGGCTGCTCAGTTTGTGAAGGTTTCCAATTGAATCAGGCAGCTCAGAAATTTCTATGCAAGAACTAATTCTCAATTCCTCTAAATTCACCAGCCCGCCGATTTCTCTAGGCAGTGCAGTCAAGTTGTGGCAATTAGTGATTCTTAGCCTTTTCATCTCGGCAAGCTGACCGATCTCCGGTGGCAACTCTACCAGATCGTTGCAGTAGTCAACGTTGATCTCCATCAGATTTGGAAGTGCTTCTGATATAGCAAGGTTGGATGAGGAAGTCAAAGCCTGGCCAATATGGCAAAGGACCAAACTTATCTTCTCAAGCTTCTCGAACCGTGTCGACGTGAACCCACATGGTGGAATTGAGACTTTCTCTAGTCTGATCTTCTTCAGGTTGGAAAGAGAACCAAGAAGTGGAAAGTTTGTCAGTTCAGCTGGGAGAATGCCGTGATTCGTGATAACTAAAGCCTTTAGGTTATCCATTCCTGTTATGAACTCGGGTAATGTGTAGCTTCTCGTCCGAAAATTCAACACTAATACTTCAACATTTGGTGCTTGGATGTTGCACCAGGTTCTTGAGAACCTTTCATCTGCAAAATATTATCAACCACAATGTTATTAAGAGGGCAAAACAAGTTTTTAACAGAACAAGCTGCGAAATTAAGTTCATGCTTATTGGAGAAGTTGTTAATTGAAGCAAATAGTGAAGCTCATTAAATGTGAGTCCTGTGTATATTGACTAAAATGGCCCTACATGGTTTTGGATTTATTAGAAGGAAAAGGTAAAATTGGAAGTATAGAAAAGATGAGGTAAGGTGGAGTGCAAATCCATTTTAAATTAGATTTTAGAGGTAGATAATAGAAATTGGACAGTATTTGATTCAGAAGTTGATTGTTTGAGCAAATGGAGACTTCAACTGATGTCAACTAGCTGATTCGTAATTAGAAATTCAAATAATACTCCTTTCATTTAAAGTTCCAGTTCCTTCAACTATAAGTTTCATCGTAAAGAAAAGACGGAATGCAAGTAAGAGATCAAAGAAGCTAACCTGTGGTGATAGACATGAGACGGCTGTGAAACCTAAGCTGCTTTTGTTCCACCCACCAGTCAGGAACATCATTCCCAGTTACCTCAAGAATGAGTCTTTCCCTTTGTTCAAAGGTCTCCAAGTTAGTCTGGTGGATAGCTAGCTCTCTGAGAAGATCATGATGTGTCAAAAAGTGCTGATTGTAGCCATTTGAGTCGGACCTTGTTACTACAAGATCAGCCAGGTTTCTTGATGAGAGTTCATGGAGATTGGAAACAGCTTGGAGGCCATGTTCATCGAGTTTATACAGTTCAGCCCACATATCAATCAAGGCAGTTGCAGGAATCAAATGGTCTTCAGGGAATGAAGCCAAGTCTTTGAAACATTCCTTGATAATGGGAGTGTTGTCTAATGCATCTAGACTTCTTTGAAGACAGAAGAGCAGATCACTGTACTCGAGAATGGAACCAACTTTTGATAATTCCGATTCTCTCTTTTTCCAGATATCAACTGGCTCTCCACAAAGTGATCTGCCAACAACTTTAAGGGCTAATGGGAATCCTTTACATCCTTTGACGATCCGATTCACAACTTCATCAGGAATAACAGAGTCTTGGCCCGGAAGGAATGCTGAGTTGCAGAAAAGCGTCCTGGAATTGCTATAGTTCAACGGACTCAGCTTGTAAGTTGAGCCATATCGAGGAAATACTGATCTTGATGTTACCAATATCTTGTAACTAGGAATCCGAAACTGAAAATTGTCAAGAAGCGAAGCTGAATCTGGCCAAACGTCATCCAGAACTAACAAAATAGGATCAGGCCCTATGTTCTTCAGGAATTTTTCCACGTGCAACACTGCATCTTCTTCGCTTCGGAAGTTCGGAACTTTATAACCGTGATGCTGAAACAGTCTCTGAACAATGCCTTCAATTGTAGGTTTCCTTGACAAAATGATGAAGAAGATATTACCCTTGAATATGTCTGCACAGCATTCAACATAAAGACACATTAAAGATTTGAAAATATTATTAAATCAACATCAAACTTGTATTTCAGACATAGGATGAGCAGCATTCTAAGACACATGACTATCCATTAGGACTCGAACTCGTTCATTATTTCGGTTATTCATTTCTTCAGCTGAAGCTTTGGTTGACATCTATTATTGGTGTGGTATGATGCCTCAAATGGCACATATGTAGGACATACATATTTTATACCTTATTATCTTAGAAAAAGAGAGGATATTAGGAATATGAAAGTTGAATTAAGGGTCAGAGCATGAAGTTTCCGCACACACGACATCCGAGCATCAAAGTTGTACTTATTAAAGAATGGATCTACCTTAACCAATAATTGGTTGGACCGATTTATTAACAGAGAGACAAATACGTATTTATCAAATATCAAAACATATGATTATGTTTGTTGAAACGACAAACACACAAATAAAACAACAATAAGTATTAAATGGTACCTTGAACTTCCTCATCATTGCAGAAAAGTTTAGCCAACGTAGTCTTCCCACAACCAGGAGGAGCAGACAGAATGACCAAGGATGCTTCATCCTTCAAAACTTCCATCTTCAGTTCCCCCAAGGGAACCTCCAATCCAACAGGGTTGCCAACTGCCTCAGGGACATGAAAGCCACTCAAAACAGCAGGCATGTTGATAATACCACCACTCTTTCCATTCAGAATCAGGCGCTTAACTTTTTGGTGCATATCTTTGACTTCCAACAATGTCTCTTTTGTGTCCCTCGACTGCTCGACCTGGAGAACAATCTGGCAGAACGCCTTGAGTGACTTCTCCAGTCCAAGAAGCTTGTCCGCATACCTTGGCCTTCTCCAGCAAGCATACCACCACCTGATCGTAGAACACTCAAGAACAAGTTTTTTCCCTCTCTGAATCACTTTTATCAACTTCCCAACTTCTCCATTGTTTCGATCCAGTACTTTGTCCATCTCTTCCATCTTTTCAACTGTAGGGATAATGTCTTCTAGAGTGGATTCCAGGCGCTCTAGAATACGTTTGAACATAAGGGTCTTTCTCTGGACCTTCACAACCGCTCTCAAGAGTTCCCCTAACACAGCTCCAAGAGCTGCCCCACCCACGAATGAAGCTGCCATTGCTACTTCTCTTTCGCAGAGGGTGACACAAATTTGAAGTAAAGATCTAAGTATCTGACTGCTAAAACTAGGGTGGTTAGGTCATACTTATATCCTCTCATCCATACCAACAGTCCTAAAGAAAGAATTTGTTGGCTTTACCAGGAAATTTCATCGTTAAGTAATTGTGTAAAGTTGACTCTACCTTCCTAGAAGACTTTGGCTTTTTCATAGTTAAAGAAAGAACAAGACAGGGCAGCCATTTATGGACAGTTGCTACCTCGCTATTGCAGAAGTTGCTAAGATAGGAGGAAGAAAGTCAAGGAATTCAGCTGATAAGGAACTCAAGTGGGGAATGTGTAAGCATGACATGGAAAGCAAAGAGGAAGATAGAGACGACCCAAAACCTAAAAGAGGGATAAATCTGAGTCAATGTCAGGAAAGTTTGGTGCTTTTATCGCCGAAACTGGAATCGAATTTTCATACCTCATAGAACTAACTAACCTAAGAAATGGGCAGTTGCAGCAGCTGCTGCTGCTTGGTTGCTTCAGCGGCTGTGAATCCAAGGATTTGCGATTGCTGGGATGTTTCGGAAGTTTGAGAGTGGCTTCCTGCTGCTTTCTGAACAGGCAATTCGTCTTGTCTCCCCCAGTTGTTATTGCAGGGAGGGTGATTGAGCAGAGTCTTCTTCTTCTCTTGTTCTTTCCAGGAAGTCGCTCCCCTGATTTGCTGATTCCCGAGCGAGACGAGACCGTAAGAAAGAAGACAACGAGACTCACGCAGTCACGCACCATGTCGACAAAAAAAGATTAAAAAAGGAAAAGAGTACATTTCCTATCCATCTGTTTTACATTGGTTACGATTTGTGGGTTGCATCATAACAATGACGTGCACGCTAGTACCGCAATGCAATTTCCCTTTCCTTGACTATATTGTAATTTGTACACCTATACCGTATTGACTGTACTATCTATTTTCGGGACCGGAAATGTGAGTAGTTTACGATTTAGTGATTAACTATTAGAGTATTGTTGGTTAATCATACGTAAAATTGTTCATAATCGATAAAATCAAAGATGTATAAATTGTTCATAACACTAATTTAGTATTGAAGTTGTTACTAATCAAAATAATTTCAAATTCGTATCATCTACCACCAGAAGTTCTAATAGAACATTCAAATTGTTTAACAAAGAAATCATACAAAATTTTTCTTAAATTGATTTTTGATTAGAGGTGGCAATCGGCATAGTTAGTAAATACTCCGTTTAATACACGTATATGTACCCGTACGTACTTTATCCGTTTAAAACTTCCGTATCCGTATTTTTGTCAAGCCGTTTCATTTTTGTCCGTTCATTTGGTGGCTCCCGTACTAAACACGTATAAAATCCGTATAACACGTTTTATATCCGTATTTAATGAATTAAATTGTTAACTTTACTATTATTTATATATTTATTTATTTTTAAAAATAATTTATTTTATATATTTATGACTATTAACGTACTATTAAACGTAACATTAGCTTAGAAATGAAGTAAAATACCCGTACGTATTATATCCGTAACTTTCTCGTACCGTATTTTACTAAGTAGTGGATCGATTAAATTAGTTAGTAGGGTTAGATGGTCTAAGTTTACATTATTTTAAATTTTTTTTTCTTAAATAGTTTTTATGATTAAAATAGTGAACCAGTCAAATTAGACTAGTTCATTCAATTTCATGTTCAACCGTGAAAAATAATACGATTCATTTTAGAAAATTGACCGGCGGTATTGATGGTTCTAATGGTTCGCCCGCATGTCCTTGCAACAAGGAGTGTACTGGACCATACTTTATTCACGCGAACTCAAACACAACTTCTCATAGAATGAAAAATTTCCCCAAAATATCAAACTTGCTAAAAAAATTCGCACAACATATATCTTACACTAAAATTTCCCAAATAGACAAGTTTGTGCTGCTACTGTCTAATAGTTTAGTAGGCTTGGTGCCTGATTCTCAAAATCGCATGCATTTTCTACTTCTGTAACAAAACTTATCCTCCATCCAGTCAAGAAAATTAATGTTTAGAGTCTAAGAAAAAACTTAAATACAGATACATGACATCAGTCCACTGACAATTGGGGAACTAGTGAAGCCAGTCTAAGCTGACTTGTTTATGCTTGGTGATCTTCAAACCAGGAATGTCAGTCTTATAGATTTCCCATGAGTTTGCTGTTTCTTCATCCCCTACTACTTTCTCCAGGTTGCCTAGTTGAGCAACCGACATCGGTATTTCACACCGATCACATTCTATCATGTAGAGCTTCCTTAGGTTGCAGAGCTCACCAACTTGTTCAGGCAACTTCTTTATGCTTGCACAGTATGATATGTCCAGAATTTTCAACCCTACAAGGTTCCCAATCGACTCTGGCAACTCTGACAACTCGATACATGAACCAAGCCTCAACACTTCCAAAGTCACCAAGTTCCCGAGCTCTTCTGGCAATACAGACAGGCTTTGACAGTTGGTGATGCTAAGCTTCTTCAGTTGGGCTAGATTGAAGAACCAAACTGGTAGTTCCATCAAATCACTGCAGTAGTCTATGTCAATCCCTTCCAAGTCTGGGAAAGAATTTGGCTGAAGGATTACATTGCTAAAGGCCTGACCAACACTACACATGAACAAAGATAACTTCTGTATTGTCCCTGATGCAATGCTTGGCAGGAAATTTGGTGGAATCAGGGTGTTTTCGAGCCGAATTCTTTTTAGATTGGGTAGAGAAGCAACATGGTGGATATCACTCACGTCAGCAGGACACAACCCGTGATTCGTAACTATTAGAACCTTCAGGTTCTGCATTCTTTCAATGAACTTAGGTAAGCCATAGGCCTGGGCCTTGAAGTTCAGAACTAATACCTCTACCTCAGGAGCATGTATGTCAGGCCAACTTGATGTGAAGTTCTCGTCTGCAGGATATGCATTCATATTTAATAATAATGAACTTGAAGCGAAGGTAAGTTGAGAAT
Organism: Linum tenue; assembly: GCA_946122785.1. Classification (NCBI taxonomy): domain Eukaryota; kingdom Viridiplantae; phylum Streptophyta; class Magnoliopsida; order Malpighiales; family Linaceae; genus Linum; species Linum tenue. Next base: position 44,888,688 of record CAMGYJ010000010.1, read on the forward strand.
AGCTTAAATGATTATGCAGATGAATAACCTGTGGTAATGGCTAAGAGTTTGGCCTTGAAGACTTTCTCTGTGCTTTCTGTCCACCACTTAGGGAAAATGTTGCCTGTTATTTCCACAAAAAGTCTTTCTGCGATCTGAAAGCTAGCAGAGTTGCTTTGACGGATTGCTAAATCTCTCAGCAGATCATGCTGAGTCACGAAATCCTCATTGTGGAAGCCATCATCTTCACTTCCATCTTTCCTGAATATTGAATCCAACAAAGCCAGAATCACATGAATACACTAATAAACCAATGATAAAGGATAACACTTTGGAAGGGATGGGTGTTCAAATTACCTGATGACTACAAGGTCAACTAGATTCCGGAAAGAGAGTTCATAGAGGTTATAACTAGCATCATCTTCATCCAGACCATGTAATTCTACCCACATTTCGATGAGGGCCGTGGCAGGAATTCTTCTGTCCTCAGGGAACAACCCTAGATCCATGTAGCACTCCTTGATTGATTGTTTATTATCCAAGGCATCTACACTCTTCTGGAGACAGTCAAGTACCTCTGAGTTCTCAAGGAAGGAAGCAGTCTTTGAGCATTCCTTGGCTCTTTTGCGCCACTCCACTGCAGGTTTCCTGAGTAAGGATTTCCCCACCACAGAAATCAGTAGTGGAAATCCCTTGCAGCTTTTCACTATCTGCAAAGCACAAAGCAAATCAATAATCTTCTGCTATTCATTGTAATTCAGTGGCAAAATACACATCCATGATTGCCAGTGAGGAACATACCTTCTCCAGAACTTCTTGATCTGGCTTGTACGAGTTCCCCTCTTGAGGGAAAGCTGACTGACGAAAGAGTTCCATGGCATCCGTATCACTCAACGTCTGTAATTTGTACGTAGAGCCGAATGATTTGAACTCATCTCTAGAGGTGACCAAAACTTGGTAATTGATCATCTTAAAGTAGAGCTTCTCGAGAATATACTCTGATCCTGACCAGACATCATCAAGAACCAAAAGTGTAGGCTTTCCATCCATATCCTTGATCAAGCATTCAAGTTTGTTGACTGCATCTTCTTCACTTTGAAACCCAGGCACCCGACGACCCAAACGCTGAAAAATATTCTGTGCAATCGTCAGTAGGTTGGCTGCTTTCGAGACGGTTATATAGATGATGTTGTCCTCATACCTAACTGTCCGCAGTCATAAAACACATCTAATAACTTCAGAAGTAGCATAACTTTTCCAGTTCTGTACATCGAAAATGAAAAGGGAAGAGAGACCAAATTTGAAGTGCTGCACATAATACTACAATATCTCGGGAAAAGCCACCAGTTGCAGTGCAAATAAGTCCACGAGTAGTAGCATTTTCCATTTTTGGACAATACCAACAAAAATGAGAGAAAATCTGCTGCATAACAATACTCCAACCTAGAGCTTTAACTAGATGCATAATATAGTTCGAGAAAGGATAAATATAGTCAATACACAAAGCTCCCTTTTAAGTAAGAAAGATTCACCTTTTCACTTCATAATTTCCTATAAACGGTTAAAAAACATATTCTTCCAAGACCCCAGTGTAAAAAAGATTTGCCTACTTTGGTCAATACCATATCTAGTAACTCAATACATTCTTTCTTATGGAAGCAGTTTCGCAATCGGAAGTAAGAGAATCCAAGTATCAAACCCCATTGGAGTAAGAAAGATTCAGTTTCAAATTCCTTCATGACTTCCTGTAAAAGGTTTAAAAACATATTCTTCCAAGATCCCAGCAGCAAAGATTTGTCTACTTTGCCTATCTAGCAACTCAAAAAATCCCCTTTCACATGCTTGTGCTATTAAAAGTGAGAGAATCGAACACCATATCCTTCATCCAATCAACCAACAACGTAGACAATCAAAACAGGAAAACCCCAGGTCACACCATTAAGTGGTCCAAAACCAACAAGTTCCAAGTAAAGAAAAGAAAACAAGGTACCTTTAACTTCTGCATCATGGCAAAACGCAGTGGCCAAAGTGGTCTTCCCACATCCCCCAGGAGCAGAAAGCACCAGAAATGGAACCTCATCATTCACCATCTTCTTCTTCAGCTCCCTCAATGGAATCTCCAATCCAACGGGAACCACTTTCAGCATAGGCGCCGATGAGAACCCACCTCCAACCGCCCCAAAACTTCCCCCCGAGTAACCATAACCAGCTGCAGCCGCCCCCATGCTCATCTGCCGCACTTGGTTGCTCAGCTGCTTCACCTCGAACAGAATCTCCTTCCCGTCCGCCACCTGATGAAGCTGCAGCACAGTGGTGTTGTACCTCTTGAGCTTGTCCTCCAGCTTGAGAAGCTTCCTCGAGTACATGGGCTTCCTCATCACGTCGTACCGCTTGATCTTTGCAGCCTTCTCCACCAGCTCTGCACCCTTTTGCAGAATCGCCTTCAGCCCATCGATCTCCTCGGGACGGTCGAAATCCCTGTTGTACGAATCGATCTTCTTGATTGCTGGAGCCATGGACCGCAAGGTCTGCTCCAGCCGCTGGAAAGTCGAATTGAAGATGGTGTTTTTCCTCGACACGTTTAGAATTGCATTCAGGATGTGCTCGAAGAGAATGTTGAACCCGGCCCCGGCGGACGCCGAGCCGGTCGATTGAATGAAGGAAGAAGACATGATTTCGTCTCGAGCGGGAAAGGAAAGAAAAAGGGGGTAAAAGAAAGAAGAAGAGAGCAAATCGAGGCTAGCCGGCAACTGGGTTGTGGCCGAAACGAGGGATTTTGACTACGATTTCGGCCATTTGAAGTAAAGATTGGAACTTGAGAGGTGGGGGCTGAATTGGGGATTGTTTAGGGTGTGAGATTGGAGGAAGCATGGAGGAAATTGATCACACGGGAAAGACAAAAGGAAGACCCAGATGATCGGGAAAAGGAGGAGTGAAGAGGGGTTTAAGGAATTGTATATTGGAGACCTGCGTTTACTCGCTCGTTGACGAGGTTGAGAGATGCTTTTCGCCGTCGCGGTGGTGGTTAACTAACGGCGTTCTGATTGGAGTGATTGTGTGCGCGGGAGTTGACGGGGAAGACGACGAAAGCAAGCAGGACGTTATCTTTTATCTGTTTTTTGTTTTGTTTTGGGTTCTCTTGTTTTTTTTTTTTTCCTCTCTTTTTCTACAGAAGAACGAACTTCCGCCGAAATTGCAGTCAAATATTTTACCATGCATAGTACGGCTGGCTATTTGGATCGGGACCGGATGAAAAACCGGAAACCGGACCGTATAACCCGGATCGAGACCGGACCGGGACCGGATAGTAAACAATCCAATCCAATCTTTGGGCTTAGATTTGAGGTAAAAAACCGGATAAAGACAGGATAAGAGAGCTCAACACCCAAAACTTAAGGGTAATTTGCATAAACGGTCACAAACCTTTGCACTTAGTACAAAACTTAACCAACTCCTCACCCTTTTAGGCCTTAGGCCACTCAAATTCCCACAATCTCAATATAAAATCAAGACCGAATTGGGACCAGACCGGGTCAAGACCGGACCGGATCAAGACCGAACTGTATCCAATCCAATCTTCGGTCCTTATATTTTCAAAAAAAACCGGATTGGACCGGATCAATTTGGGCCAATTTAACCGGACCGGACCGTATAGCCACCCCTAATGCATAGTGACCGTGCTCACTTACGCAGCAAAGGAGTGCAAAGGAGCTGACGGCTTTGAGGTTTAAATGCTTTTTATTTTTTTTTTGTATCTCCTTAATTTGTTTTAATATAAATTTTGAAAAATTTTGCACAGAATAAACAAGTTCCTACAAAATCATATTTTTTATATACCGAGAATTTTTTTTGAATTATTCGTTACCACCCTATATCACCTTCGTTTTTAACTCAAAATTTGAAGAAGAAAAAAACTAAAAAAAAACGGCTTCTTCATGATTTATAGAATTCAATAAATTTATGGAAAAGATTGAGACTAAATATACAACCATTTACCACCCCATACCATAGTTTTTTTTTTTATCTCCTTCATATTTAACGATAGTTCATTCATTTTCATTGCAACTTTGGCTATTTTGGTGTTGAATTCCTTTATACTTGGTTCCATATATACATGTTCGAACTCTCCCAGGACCGCTTTCGTTTGAGGTCGATTGGAGTTAGTTTTGGTGATTTTCTAGTTATGACGTTGTAGAGGGGGAGTACAATAACATGTGGGGCTAGGTGGAGGTGAATTCGAATGTCCGATCGACAAGATACATAGTTTGCAATGACTTCGGAAAGATGGCATGTATCCAAAACCTGTCACTTCTCTCATCATAACCCGTCATTTCTACTCTAAAGCTCGAGCCCAATTTTGATGATTTCTGCCAAAGATGGTGGGTTTTAACCTTGAAAATGACAGGTTATTCAAAACCTGTCAGGCTTCCTTGACAGACGGTAAACTTTGGTACGTTTCGGGGAAGGATGATACTTTCGAGTTTTCAAGTTCCATAATAGCAAAGGAGTTAAGGAGACTAGTTCTCAAGCATGGACACTCAATTAGAAATACTCAATTGATGTGGTTAGAGAGAGAATTCAATGCGATTTCTACCTCAACTAGTATTTACTGTGTCAGAGGCTAAATTATGGATACCCATTTTTGGAAGAAAACAAATTTCCTTGCTATGTGCATCATACGGGAACTGAAATACCATATACCTCGAGCCAAAGTGAGAAAACCTTATCAACTCATCCCTCTCCTAAAACTTGTTCTCTCATGCCTGCAGCAAAGTATTCTTTGGGAGCTAAAAAAAAAAAAAAATTGGCCGATTAAACAATCCTTGTACCGTTCTTCATCTTTCTTTACTTTTTGTCTTCTTCGATAGACGAAAACCATCGTTTACGCGATCTGGTGGGTGAAAACCCAAATGAATCTCGGGACAATGTAAAACAACTCACCCAAGTACTAGCCTCACCAATAGGAGGCTAAAAGCGACGAGATGTTGAAGAGAGAGAATAAATGAAACAAGATATTCTTAAAAAAAAAATTCTATCTAATATTTGGTTATACTTGAGAAAATTATTTATTTCCCAACTCTATACCTTCCTGCTTGATTATAAAAAAAAACCTTCCTGCTTTTATTTATCCTGCTAAAATACTCATACCACCAACAAGAGTACAAGATTGTCCTATTCCATGAATTCTACTATTTGTTGGCTTCTGTTTTCCTATTCTTGAAATTTTATGTTGCTTATTTATGCTTTTGTCTTTGATGGGGAAAAAAATGTTTATGAACATTTCTTAATATGAGCAAAAAGGATGTGTGCTTGGATACAAAATTGGAAGCTCAACATTAAATATCAACTGTTCCAAATAATGAATCTTTTAAAATATTTTGTTAACAATCCATAAATATATAATGTTTTAATTGTTTAAACATAGAGATTTTAGACTCTATTTTTCTAAATCATATCAATGCAAAACACAATAGACGAAGTCGGGGCATAATTTGACAAAGACTAGATATAACATCTTTGTAAGTTCCATATATTTTCGCACCATACATAGATAAGGAAAAGACACCAAACAAAAAAAAAACTTGAACTTGACATGTAATTATATTATATAATATAATATGTAAAATCATTCTGTAATCGGTATTTGTATCGTTTTTGTCTGTGTATAACTCATGATCGTCCTTCTCACTTCTTTCGAGCCATAAATACGACCGATATTCGAATCCGTCACATAATTTTTTTGCTCACTCTACTCTTTTGTTTTGTCAGCGGCGGCGAACGGGAGTTTCGATTTCTTCGCTGTTACATGAACATAACAAATCAGAAAACATCGAGTTCAGAAATATACCCAACTAAATACATAAAAAAAAACCCTATATAGCATTGAATAGTGGGGCTATATACCAGTGGTTCCATCGATGGCCGAGGAGCTCTCCATGGTTTATTCAGTCTGACAACAGATGGTACAGAGTAACACTATATGGTGACAACAACCTCTGTTCCCACAATCCTTGCTTAATGGTCCGATGTGTGATCCTGTTTGAAGTTCAGGATATTAAAGTCACAACCCCGATCGAGTTGTTGTTAATTAACATCCATATATGTATAAATAAAAAAAATGAATTCATTTCATTTCGTCTCGAGAACTCGAATTTGGTCGAGACCGAGCAATAGGCGGAGGCAGCCATGTTTGGCATTGTCCCGGGACAGGGATAAAATTTTGGGAGGTACAAAAAAAGACTTCGTATGTGTTTATACTAAGGATGGAACACAACACCAATATAACGTATTTTGTCACTATATCACAACTCATTACTTGAATATAAATGACACTGGATAAATTTATTATATTGCAAACGAAATCTCAATTGGAATAGATCTATTTTCTTTCATATGGCTATTCGATTATTTGCCCAGCGATATTCTCGAAGCAGTCTAGCGCGGCAGCGCAAATTCCACTAGTTTTGACGGCAGGTATAGATAGTATATTTTTCAACTTTGAGCTACATGAAGAACAAACTCCGAGGTCGAATTCACAGCCAGTTTGCTAATGATTGTTCAGTGAGATCCATTGAAAAAGGACTTACTTAATAGTATAGACAATGAATGCATTTTGTGTTTCTTTCGGAGTATGAAAAATCGTTATGCTTGTTTATGAAAATACTGATTGTATTAGTCGAATTTGGTGGAGACCGAGCAACTAAGAGAGAACTTGCCTGGAGAAAGAAACAGCTTTCTACCCGCGATCATCTGCCCATCGTTCTGGTGGAAAGCTGCATCCACAGGGTCGATGGAGGCAAGAGCACAAACAAGAACCCAGAGGAGGAAAGCGATAGCTTTGATTTGCATTGCTTTCATGGAGGATTTACGACTAGTTGCCCGGCCCCACAAGTCTTGACGAAGGAAGGAAGGAGAGGAAGTGAGTGTTTTCTTCAGGCAAGGGCACTATTTATATGTCATGAGAGTATATGTTGTGAAATGTTTGCGTTGCAGAGAGGGCTCCATGGCGGCAGTGTCCGTTGTCCAATATATAGTTCTTATTTAAGACTGTTTTTCTAATGGCGAACTGTGGGAGAATCAGACGGCTGTGAATTCTGTTTGTATCTTTCTGATCAATAGTTGCAGAAGAGTTTTAGACTGGATAGATATGGTCATATTTGAGAACACAATCAGTTGAAATTGATGGTTATGGACATAAGGTTACCTCATTTATACCCGCTGATAAGTTGGTTAATAAACTTAATATTAAGTTTCTCATTATCTCAGTCTTCTATTCTACTGGGCTGAAATAGAATTAGATCAGGCCAGGTCAATCTCTTATTAGGCGAACAATCGGAAAAAAAAAGTGGAGTGATAGGATAGTCTCGCTCGAGTAAGTCAAGTACAAAAATGTTTACAAAAATAGGTTGATTACTCTGATCTAGAAACACCTCACAAACTTTGTCGATTAACACCTGTTTGGAAAATCTCAATTGAATATTCTTAATCAAAATTTTAATTGGAACAATTTATCCTCCAATAATATATATATTATACTTTTTGTCTACTTTTTCTCATTTTAAAAGTGTATAGTTGATGGTATAGGTGTGAAAGATAATAATGTACTTACTAATAATACACATTTCCTCGGGTTGAAATTTGGTGTTTATATTTAAGATCAAATTAGACACTAATTATTTTCCAAAATATTTTCTTACTTTAGAATTTGAAAAACGATATTAGTTTGGAGTTTATGTATAATATAATTAATGTATTCTTTTTTGGGAGATTGAGTTGGGAGTTAGGCTTTAAAGGTTAAATAATGATTTGTTTCATTATTTTGTAATTGTATGGTTCAAGCATTAATTAATTCAATTTATTTTTATTGTCAAACTCTAGTTTAGCTTTCATGATCTAAGCAAACTTCAAAAATTATAATCAAGATTGAAGTTTTTGAACTATAGATTGTAAGAAAAACTATCTGACACTCATTTTATTATGCCATTTACAACTAAACAGTATAATATAATTAAAACAAAAAATTGTAAAACATTTCACCAACTGACCGGATCAAGAAGCTAGTTGTGATTAAAGAGGTGTGAAGAACCAAAGAATCCTAAAACCAATCAAATTGTATTAAAACATAATAGAATCCTAAAACCACTCCAAGTTCCACAAACCTAAAAAAAAATATGGGTGTTAGAGCCACTCACAAAAAAAGATTCAAAATTAGGAATAGATTAGATGAATAAGTCTTGTGATGTGGTGCGGCCTCTAATTTGAGGTGTTTATGGCGCTAAAATCTTATCTATCGCTGTTCTAAATCTTTGTTCACATCTTAGAGCCTCTCTCTCTCTCTCTCTCTCTAAAACTCGTGCATACATCCAAAAAATGTGAAAATATAATATTTCCTGAAAAGTAATCGTATATTTTTCATTTTTAAGCAAAAAAAAAAAAAGCAAAAAAACAAAACACTTAATCTTACAACACAATTATTCCATCAATACATAGATATATTTGCAATACATATCCATTAGAATACAACCACAACTACCAAACAATCCCTTGCATTCCACACTAATGGTAACCCAAATCCGAGGGAGTATGATGCGAAAGACCGCTAGTTGAGTGTGAGAGAGATTACAGTAAGGTACTGTATGCAGATTAATTTGATCAAGAAGTGAACTAAATAATGAGACACAAACTGATGATTCCACTGGTCGTGATCCATATTAATAACATTGCAGACTATAATTTGATGAGGATTTCATGTGTTTCTGCCACAGATGTGACCCCTCCCTGAGATTAAACCTCCTCAGTTGGTTCATCGCTGCTCCTAAGGAACCATGCTTGCAAAGCTTATTCATACATTTCGTTGAACTGCAGAAAGATTCCAGCATGCCAACAATATTTGGGACAACTTCAACAGCACAGACTTGTGTTGCAAGCAGCCAACCCAACGTGGAAACCATGCCGATAATGTTGCATATGCTGTACAAGTATCATCAAAAACTTACATGGCCAATAGGGAGAATCAGGCTGGTGAATAGTTTAACCCTGCACCAGAGCGATTGGGACGATTTCAGCATTTGGGTATTTAGTTCCTGCTGCTTTCATTGGGAAGTCGTTTCCTTGGTTGTCAATGCTCCCTTTTTGGTTTCCAAGATTGGCCAATTCTCTCAACAGACCTTGCTCCACGATAAACCGTTGATCATCCAAGAAGCAATCTCTACTGGTCTCACTGATGGAACAAAAAACCATAAGATTGCTGAAAGTTGAAGACTTTAACATCTTTGAATAATTTGTTAATCGTGAAAAAATCAATAAGACATTTCACATACCTAGGAAAATCGACTGAAATCTGACAAGAGACCTGGTGTGAATCGACTATGGCATCACCCTCAACTGACTTGTGCAGTTCTATCTTCATGTCAGCAAGGGTAGCATTAGGAGAATTTTGGGTTATTTCTGAGAATGAACCTTGGTCCACCCAGTATCCCTCGGCTTTGCTTTCAAAAGATTCTTGAGTCTCAAAATTAGAAGAATGTGCAGATTCAGAACATTCCTTAGCTCTCTTACACCATTCCGCAGCAGGCTTCCCTCGTAGTGAGCTCCCGCTCCTTGCAATTGCTTTTGGGTGCCCTGTGCATGCTCCTTGCAATTGCTTTTGGGTTACTTCAGAGAATGAACCTTGGTCCACCCAGTATCCCTCGGCTTTGCTTTCAAAAGATTCTTGAGTCCCAAAATTAGAAGAATGTGCAGATTCAGAACATTCCTTAGCTCTCTTACGCCATTCCGCGGCAGGCTTCCCTCGTAGTGAGCTCCCGCTCCTTGCAATTGCTTTTGGGTACCCTTTGCATGCTTCAACAATCTGCAATTCAGAACCAAACAAGATTATCTCTTTGCAGGCTGTACCAGCCAGCTAAGCAGAGTGCGGAGCAGTGCTATCTAACTACTGTTGATGCCCCGAAACTTATACTACAAGTATATCATTCTAAGCACAGGGTTCCCAGCCACACATTGAGTTCAAGTAGCTAATGGTCAATCAGAATGGAGACTACCAGCCAAAATGTTAGCAAACATCCATGCTTAAGATCCTGATTGACCAAATATGTTTGTATAAATATGCATGTCAGGCACCTCGCTTCAGTCGGAGGCAAAAATCAAAACCGAAGAATGACAACTACTAGATACAGAATGTTCATGTTGCTTGTTACCTTGCTCACAACAGCTTGATCTGGAATAAATGTGCTACCATCATTCGCGAATGCGGTATTATGGAAAACAGCCAAGGCATCTTCATGGTTCAAGGGTTTCATTCTGAAAGTGGAACTAATTCTGGGGAACTCGGAACTAGAGGTCGCCAAAATCTGGTAGTTCTTTATTTGGAACTTGATCCTCTCTAGAAGAGATTCCGATCGGGACCAAACATCATCAATTACCAACAGAACAGGATCGGGTTCTATCCTCCTCATCAGGATCTCTAGTTCAGAAATTACGTCCTCGTCACTATATAGTTCTTCAGTCAGCGGGCAATTGTAGTGCTCATGAAGTCTTCCCACTATCTCCACCAAGCAAGGACTTGTCCCAAATGTGACAAACAGAACATTGCCCTTGAACTTGTCTGTACCAAAATCAATCAAATACATGTCAAGCAGAGAAATGGGTGGTCTATTTGAGAAAAGTTATTGTAAAGTTGGTTCTATAAGTTAGTTTAAGTTCAGATTTTTGGAACTAACAAATCCTTCAAACCATTTTGGTTAGATTTGAAGCTATGGGGATCTGTCAATTCCATCCACTTTGCATCTAAACAGAGAAATTATCAAATATCTACTATTCAGATGATCTAAATTCAATCTAGCATCAAATTCAGTACCAATATTTACATAAAGATCAAGAGAGAGCAGGGAGAAGAAAGCAGCTAGCCTACCTCGAACCTCCCGGTCATGACAGAGTGCCGTAGCCAGAGTGGTCTTCCCACACCCTTGAGGAGCAGAAATGACAACAAGTGGAAGCTCATTTCTCAGCAGCTCTTCCTTCAACTCCTTCAATGGACTCTCCAACCCAATTGGCACCACTTTCAGCTCGGGAGGTGAGCACAGACCCTGCACAACTCGAGGGAGGGACTTCCTGATCTGGTTACTCACCTGTTTCACTTCAAAAAGGGTCTCTTTCTGGTCTGCAAACTGAATGATCTGCATAACGCTGCCGATATACCGAGGGATCTCGTCGTTCAACTTGAGAAGCTTCTTGGCGTGGAAATACCTCTTGTAGATATTGTAACGCCAGATCTTGGAGCATTTGCGGACCAATTTCTCCGCCTTCGCCATCAGCTCCTTGAGATCGGCCATCTCGTCGGGCCGATCGAACTCCCTGTTGAAAGCGTCGATTCTCTTGATATCGGGGGTCAGATCCTTCACGGTTGCTTCCAGGAGCTCGAGGGCCGGATCGAATTGGGAGTTGGTCTTCTTTACCTCGAAGATTACTTTGAGGAAAGTGCCGAAAACTAGCTCCAGTCCAGCTCCAGTAGCAGCGGAAGCCACGAAGGAAGCAGCAGCAGCCATAGTTTCCCCCCTTTTTGCTCGGCGACTGAGGGAGGGAGGGAGCTAGCTGGGAAAAGAACTCGACTTTCGGCGAGATTACGAGCTCAACGACTTGGGGGAATTGATTGAGCGCAAAAACAAATCGTGGGTTGTTGTCGAAAGTGTTGGGAGATGGATACCCAGTCCCAGAGTTGGGTTTCTGGCTTTCTGGAGATGCAGAGACGGCTTTGACAGAAATAAGCCTTCGTGGGGAAGGTGTTTAGTTCTGTACCTATCGAACAATGGTCGCCTAGCCTTTGGCCGTGGGCTGATGTGACTGCTGCCGATTTGGGATTTTCCCGGAAAGCTCTTCCGTCTGTCGTTGAATGGGGCTAATCGGAACACGATGACAAAGCTGCTTGTCAACTTTTTCACCTTTCGACACAAAAGGTGGTAACCACGCGCTAAGAAAATAGGTGACTAAAACGGAATATACCCTATCAATCTCCTCAAAATTAAAATATCAGCCAACTTAATATTTATTTATTATCTCTAGAGTTAATAACATTTTGTACCTCTTAATTATGATAAATTAACAAATGTATTTTTATATTAAATTTTTGCACAAACATACTCTGCCAATATTAAATCATAACGAGTTTACTTTTCCATCCAATTATCTATTAAGTGAACGTTTTAAGACTAAAAATTTGAAATGACCCAACTACCCCTGATTTACTCGGTAATACTCCTAATTTCAATTTTAAATATTTTAATTATAAAATAAAATCAATTAATTAAAAAATCAAAATCCCATATAGTCATTAGTCATATACTAATTCACACGGAGTCACGGACACCGTCGTAAACCGTCGGTCTCCCCCGGCGACGGCGAGAGGTCCCTCGACTCGGCGGCGGCACCTACTCACGACATCTCCATGGCCCTCGTCGGCGGCGGCGGGATCGAGTAAAGAGAATCAGTCAATACGGCGATTAGGATGAACAACATATCTGAGTTGAGTTTGAGGCATAGAGACGAACCATGAGGGAGGCGATATAGGAGTAGAGGAGGAGGAGGAGGAAAAGAATGGGTAGACAATAATTCTAGGTTTAATACACTTGTATATCCAAAACTTTCACGGTTGTGCCAATAATATCCAAATTTCCCGGAATACCACTTATATCCATGTTTTAAAGTTGTTCTTTGCCAAATCTATCAATTTTCCAATATATTTTTGGTTAAATACACTTGTATATCCAAAAACACCGTTAAAGAATGTGAAGGAATTTGATATAAGTGGTATTTCGGGAAATTTGGATATTATTGACACAATCGTGAAAGTTTTGAATATACAAGTGCATTTAACCATAATTCTAATTAACTTGGTGAGCGAAGTGAGCATCTTCACAATTGAAGGCTTCACAAACTGATCATAATTGTACTTTTCTCCATTATCGAACCTCGTACTCTTGACTTCCAACAGTCGTCAGTTGCATCTCTATCATATATCAATAAAATCATAGTAAATCTTAATGATTTTTGCGTAAATTATTGTATTTTTTGTACGTCATATCACAAGTGGTGATTGACACCATTTTGACATGAAATACCTGGTCAGAATGCAAACCGTATCAATGAAAAAAATAATATACGATGTATATAGTAGTGATTGACACCATTTTGACATGAAATACCTGGTCAGAATGCAAACCGTATCAATGAAAAAAATAATATACGATGTATATAGTAATGATTGACATACTCCTGTAATTTATCATACTCCAACTCTCCAAGTGATCTGTATGTTAGATTTATAGTGAAGTTTTTTATTCTAAAAATGCATTTCCTCTATTGACAACCATCACTTTTATTTTTTGTTTTTCCTAAACTTTTCTTTTCCATCACTAAAAACGACTATAAGTAAATTTGACACCATAACCAGACTCGTCTTCTAAGTTCTACCACTAACAACTTCTCATTAGAAATGTATTGGGCCAACATGAAGCCTTCACAGCTAGTTTATTGGGCTCATATGCAGGCCCATAGTTATGTTTAGTACCAAACCAAAACATTTTGCCGCCCAGTCGCGCATTTGCTCTTCTTCACCATCACTCTTCGTTCCCTCCAAAAGAAGTATGCGACTCCAGACCTCCAAATCCTTCCGTTCCTCTTCTGTTTTCCTGCTGAACAAGATCTTCAAATCCTCCTTTTCCTCGCAGTCCCAACCCCAGAAGCCTCTAGCTCCACAAAGCTTCATCAGATCAAGCGCCGGAAAAGATGATCCCGTCGCTCGCTTGTGCAGGGAGAACAGGTTCAAAGAAGCAATTGACCTCTTGTGCGAGCAAAATCGTGGCAAGGATGCAATTCAACTACTTAACCGGATGGATAGACCTTCAGCTGCTATCTACTCAGTTGTTATACAGTCCTGCTTGAAGACGCGGTCCTTGGAAGACGGGAGGAAGGTTCACCAGCACATAAAACGATCTGGGTTTGTGCCTGGTCAGTTCATCTCGAATCGGTTGCTCGACATGTACGTGAAATGTGATGGCATGGAGGACGCAAAGAACCTGTTTGACGAAATGGGTCGGAGGGACTTGTGTTCGTGGAACGTTTTGGTATCTGGGTACGCGAGATTGGGGTTGCTGCAAGAGGCGAGGAAACTGTTCGATGAAATGCCTGACAGAGATAATTTTACTTGGACCGCAATGGTTTCGGGATATGTGCGTTATGATAGGCCGAACGAGGCGTTAGATTTGTGTAGAATGATGAGTCGGTGTCAAAACTGGCAGGGGAATAAGTTTACAGTTTCTAGTGCTCTTGCTGCTGCAGCGGCAATCCCGTGTTTAAGAATAGGGAAAGAGATTCATGGTCATATAATGAGAACTGGGTTGGAGTCGGATCAAGTAGTGTGGAGTTCTCTATCTGATATGTACGGAAAATGTGGGAGCATAGAGGAAGCAAGGCATATTTTTGACAGGATGGTGGATAGAGATGTTGTGACTTGGACGACGATGATCGGTAGGTATTTTGAGGACGGTAGGAGAGATGAAGGGCTTCATCTGTTCAAGGACTTAATCAAGTCCGGAACGAGACCTAATGAGTTCACTTTTGCTGGGGTTTTGAATGCTTGTAGCGATGTAACTGCCGAACAGCTTGGGAGGCAGGTACATGGATACATCACTAGAGTTGGCTCAACCCCATCCTCTTTTGCAGCAAGTGCACTAGTTCACATGTATTCAAAATGTGGTAGCATGGTCAATGCTGAAAGAGTATTCAAAGGGATGCTGCAGCCCGATTTGGTTTCTTGGACTTCTTTGATTGCTGGCTATGCCCAAAATGGGAAACCTAATGAAGCTCTTCACTACTTTGAGCTGCTTCTAAACTCTGGTAAAGTCCACCCCGATCACATAACTTTTGTTGGAGTTCTTTCTGCCTGTGCTCATGCCGGGTTAGTTGATAAAGGGCTTCAGTACTTCTACTCAATAAAGGATAAACATGGCCTGACTTACACGACTGATCACTACGCTTGTATTATTGATTTGCTGGCACGCTGTGGGAGATTCGAAGAAGCCAAGCGCATTATTAGTGGCATGCCTATAAAGCCTGACAAGTTCCTTTGGGCTTCCTTGCTTGGCGGCTGTAGAATCCATAAGAACGTTGAGCTTGCAGAAAAGGCTGCAGAGGCATTGTTTGAGATAGAACCTGAAAATCCTGCTACTTATGTTACCATGGCTAACATTTATGCCACTGCTGGTAAGTGGGCCGAGGTGGCTAAGATTCGAACGATTATGGATGACAGAGGAGTGGTGAAGAAACCAGGTAAGAGTTGGATTGAGGTCAAGAGAAAGACCCATGTGTTCTTGGTTGGAGACAAGTCTCACCCGAAATCGAAACAAATACACGAGTTCCTTGGCGAGCTCTCCAGGAGAATGAAGGAAGAAGGGTTTGTTCCTGACACAAACTCTGTGTTGCATGATGTTGAGGAAGAGCAGAAGGAGCAAAACCTGTCTTACCACAGCGAGAAGCTTGCGATTGCATATGGGGTTATTTCTACTGCAGCCGGAACACCGATCAAAGTTTTCAAGAACTTGAGAACTTGTGTAGATTGTCACACAGCAATCAAGTTCATATCAAAGATTGTAGATAGGAAAATAGTGGTGCGAGATTCAGCTAGGTTCCATTGTTTTGAGAATGGTAGTTGTTCATGCAGAGACTACTGGTGATTCAACGAGGCAGCTCGATTCCCTTGAAACAATGGATATCCGGGGGGGGAGGTGTAATTTGTTGGTTTAAGAGTCATCTTTCACAGCTGAATCATGTGGTGGAACTCAGCGTGTGAACATCTGCCATCTTCAAGGGCTCCAGCGGACACTAGTACGAAGAATTAAATTCTTATGTACTTAGTATGATCAAGACTTGACGTGTCTTTATTAAGTATGTTTATGTTTTCCGCGTAAGCAAATTTTCAAGAAATCATGAATTGAATTTCAAAGCATTTTCTATTCTGGTTTTGGTTAACGGTTTATGAAGGGTATTTTGGTAAAAGCAGTGTCTGGGCAGGTTAGGGTGTCACACAGTCGTTTCCTCTCCAAATTGACTTTGTGTGTTGGTTTTCATACTTAGTGACTGAAGACGACCACCGGATTGAGTAGAGGTGCTAATTGGTTCGGTTTTGGTTAATAACATATATGGTAGTTATCGGTTAACCAATCAGGGGAAAAAAAACTCATATCGATAATTTTTATTGGTTAGCCATTTTTATCAGCTTGGTTAGCGGTTAGTTTTACCGTTAACCAATAACTACTAACATACATTCCAACAACTACGACTATATCTAATCGAACAAATAGTTTCGATTTTCTTTCATGAATCATAACAAACCGAACCAATAACCACTTGTAACACACAAATCATCATCCAATTAAGTTTAATAAGTGTCATTTAACATCATTTTTAATTCACAAACATAACAATAACCAAGAGAACCAAATATTAAAGACGAATAATCATACAAATATATCAAAATCATATAACTATATTTCTATATTTTTAACATAAAATAATAATTATAAGAAATAATATCAACACAACATTCATCGTGAATTCATAATTGAAATCCAAATTCCAATTCATAATATAAAAAATAATCAAACTTATTCATCCAATTAGCGAGTACCAATTACTAGTAAGACATCAAACACAAGCACCACAAGATCATTATTATTATTCACAAACATCAAAGGAAAAAGATCACTAGGGTGTGAGTTTCACTCTGTCTACTGAAAAGGGGAGTTAGAGGGGAGTGACTTTAAGGGTTCTGACTCTAAACAAATTTGAGACTCTTGGTGGAGAGTGTATGCAATAAGTGAGAATTGAGATGTTTGGAATTGAGACTTTGATTGCTTTGAATTTGGAACTTTTTTTAACATAGTCAGATGAGAGTTAAGACAATCACAAAGTCAGAGGACAGAAAATAACACACTGCAGAAGTCGACCAATAGTCGAACTTTCCGATGAAAGAGCTTGTTTTGCCACAAAATGGGCGGCCCTGTTGAACCTGCGATAAGCATAAGTAACCGAACAATACTCAAAGGAATTCGCCAGCCGGTGGATGTCCTCCAAGATAGCTCCTCCCATGGCATCGGTTTTCTTATCGGTTAACCACTAACCGTCTTTATCAGTTAGGTTATCGGTTAAAACCGACTAACTATTGAAAGAGAAACAACAAGGCCGGAGTGTTCAACGGTGAGAGAGATGAAACGGGAGGCAAACTTGGCACCACCGCCAAAAAGAGATGAGTCTGAGAGAGTTGGATTGCAATTATGGCTTCTCAAGGAAGAATGAGAAATTTTCCTCTGAGTAGCGGATTCTCTCCATAACTTTATGGTCAATAACTATATCAAGATTTTTATACTCCTTATAATTAGTTGGCGAATATCTTCACAAAGCCATTGTCACCCATAACTCCTCGTGAGAAGGGTCCTTAAATTTGCACTCTCCAACCGTCGAGAATGACAATGAGATAGGTTTCCCTAAACTGTCCACATCCCTGTTTCAAAAAACTCAATTGCACAACTACCACATATTTTTTTCGAGGAGGCTTTGCAACCCATCATCCCCATAATTTTCGAATAATCTCGGTCAATATCCATTCTGTACATCCAACAAAAAAAATTATGCAAGTTTGAAAAAAATGTCAACTTTTAAAGATTGATGTTCAATGTCATAAATAACAAACTAACCACAAAACAATAATCCAAATCATACATTCATAAAATATAACTAATCCATGAAACGCATATATAATATAATAGTTGTCCAAGAACCTGCATCTCCAACAAAAATTGACCTGGGTAATTTGATCGTTTAGTCCCTTATTTGTCTTGAGAATGACTTTTTTTAATTACCATAAATAACTTATATAATAATCGCTAAATGTTTTACATATCACCTTTTTTTTAACTGCCGTTCAACTATCTCAATGTAAAGACCGAAGGAGACACTTTTTTTGTCTCCAATTTTCCTTGGGACAATTTATTCTTTTAAATCTTTTCACCAACCCGTTAACAAAAGCATATTTATTGAAAGCTCCTAACAAAATTTTAATAAAATCATATAAAACACAACTATATATATGTCGTAATTTCGTACCAAGACTTGTACCGTTGTACGACAGAGCACCATTCTACGATTAAAATAGACTTGTACCTATTCAAATTGCTAACTAGAAAAAAAGCAACATGAGTACGGTGCTCACGGAGTTGGGTGTCGCGCATTCTGCGTTTTGTGAGGTCGTTTGATGGACATGGTGACCTTTTATTTGTTGACACCGCGCGTATCTATACAACAACCGAAAAAGCACCCAACATTTGATCGCAACGACTGTTAGTGAGTGATATATTATTCATTATTGAACCTCTCACACAGAACTCAAGTTATTGGGATCAACTAGTCTTGTGTTCGAATCTCGATGACCCCATTTTATGAAACAAATGTATTCTCGTATTCAGAACATGTGCAAACTAAAACCCTTATGAGTCATTCGAGCCTCGGTGACCCCATTTGTGAAGCACATGTATTCTCGTATTCAGAACATGTGCAAACAAAAGCCCTTATTGAGTTGACTGGCTTTAGTTTGATAGGGTGTGTTAGTGAGTGATATAAGATCCATTATTGAACCTCTCCACTCTCCCAATGACTCGAGTTTTTTTGTGATTAACTGGTTCTTGACAACAACATCATGTTGTTGTTGTTGTGATTAGGGCTGCAAATGAGCCGAGCTGTTCGTGAGCGGCTCGACGTTCGACTCGGAAAAAGCTCGTTCGAAACTCGGCTCGTTTACTAATGAGTCGAGCTTGAGCTTAGCCTTCTGCAACTCGTGGAGCTCGCGAGCTAGCTCGACTCGATGGCTTGTTGAGCTCAACTCGTGAGCTGGCTCGTTAAGAGCTCATGAGATGTCTCAACTCTCAAGATTGTGGCTAGATAGCCAACTCAATTACCGAGTTATGAGCGAATCGATCTATATGAGTTTGATTTTGATAATTCATAGGATTGTTAAATTATATATCACACTCTATATGAAGTTTAACACGTAGATTATGTGAGCAAATATGTTTTATTTAATTTTAAAAAGCAATTATGTATCATAGATTGCTTCGATACTGTGAAATAACATAATTTTTACAAATTACAATTTATCAACTAAATAATTTGATACCACAAAGTATAACATAAAATTAGTTAATATTGAACACTTAACTATTATTATCATTATTTTCTTCATCTTGGCATTAATCACATGTATCATGTATTACATACAAAACAAATATATCAAATACGAGTCAATATTTTATTAAGCAAGCTAGCTCGCAACTCGACTCGGCTCGTTTATGAGCTCGAACTCGACTCATTTGTTAACGAACCGAGCTCAAGCTGAGGAAAACTCGACTCGACTCGGTTCATTTGCAGCCTAGTTGTAATTACGTTCTCATAGTTTTCATATTGAATTGAAAGGCTCCATAACCGAATTGTAGAAGGAACGAAAACGACGGCGAACTTTCACATATGCCAAAACTCAATTAGTCCCAATCCTACTTTGTGCAGCATTGTGTAAACGTGAATAATATTGTGGCGATATGCTCTTTATATTTTGAACACGACTGCCAGAAGATTATGCTGGCGGCAAAGTTAACAAGGGGCATTTCCCCATGCGACGACAACAATATCGTCGCCGATCAGCGGACCTTCTTAAGCCACCGCCACCCTGCCCGAAATATACATACATTATGTAATAGTGCAGGCGCCGGTTTCTCTTCTCCTTTCTGAATTCATTCTGTTTTTTGTTCCCTTCTGCCAACTTCCTTCCACTCTTCCACAAACAGTCTTCATATATATACCAACCAGTTCCCTTCCATTCTCTTCATCCTCAACCCACCAATCATCAACCATCAATCTTCCCTTTCATATCCCCAGCTTTAAGTGTTGCTTCCCTTAATTTGTTTCCCCTGAATTTCAACAACCCATCAGCTTGATTCGGTGCATCGAAAATGGGTATCGGGTCGCTTGATGCGGTTATGAAAGAGTCTGTTGATCTGGTATGGTGAATGAATGAATGAATGAATGAATGACCTTCCTTTAACAATCTTACTTTTTCTCGATTCTGAGTTGTGATGTTGTCTGGTTTCTGTTGTTGGCAGGAAAATGCACCAATGGAGGAAGTGTTTGAGCATCTCAAGTGTACAAGAGAAGGCCTGAGCTCTGATGAGGTTCAGCAGCGGCTGGAGCTGTTCGGGTACAACAAGCTTGAAGAGAAGAAGGAGAGCAAATTCCTCAAGTTCTTGGGGTTTATGTGGAATCCACTTTCGTGGGTCATGGAGGCTGCTGCTCTGATGGCCATTACTCTTGCACATGGAGGGGTATGTATTGATATATCAGAAGTTACCTTCCTTTCTTTGTCTGCATGAACATGTCGTTGAAAGATCATGCGAGAGTTTTGATTGAGATTGATGGATGTTTGTGGTTGAATGTGCGCGCGCAGGGGAAGAGTGCAGATTACCATGATTTCGTCGGCATCATAATGCTGCTAATAATCAACTCCACTATCAGTTTCATAGAGGAAAACAATGCTGGCAATGCAGCTGCTGCTCTCATGGCTCAGCTGGCACCGAAAGCCAAGGTCCTTCGAAGCGGGAGATGGAGCGAGGAAGATGCCGCCGTTTTGGTGCCTGGAGACATTGTCAGCATCAAGCTTGGTGATATCATTCCCGCTGATGCCCGCCTTCTCGAAGGAGACCCTTTAAAGATTGATCAGGCTGCTTTGACTGGAGAGTCGCTTCCTGTGACCAAGAGTCCTGGAGATGGAGTCTACTCCGGCTCAACCTGCAAGCAAGGAGAGATAGAGGCAGTCGTGATCGCGACTGGTGTCCATACATTCTTCGGGAAAGCAGCTCACCTTGTTGATAGCACAAACAATGTCGGCCATTTCCAGCAGGTTCTGACAGCAATTGGAAACTTCTGCATTTGCTCCATCGCAATTGGCATGGTGATCGAGATCGTGGTCATCTATGGCCTGCAAAAGAGGGCATACCGAGTTGGGATCGATAATCTGCTTGTTCTGCTAATCGGTGGGATCCCAATTGCCATGCCAACTGTTCTCTCAGTCACCATGGCGATTGGATCACACCGCCTGTCTCAACAGGGCGCCATAACGAAAAGAATGACCGCCATCGAAGAAATGGCAGGGATGGATGTTCTCTGCAGTGATAAAACAGGAACTCTAACGCTTAACAAACTTTCTGTAGATAAAACCATGGTTGAGGTATTTTTTCTTCCTCTTCTATATGCAGGGGGGAAAAAGAGATCTTTGAAAGTAGATTGACTGAAAAAAATCTGTCTTTGGAACTACAGGTTTTTGCAAGGGGTGTTGACAAAGACATGGTCGTGCTGATGGCTGCGAGAGCATCGAGGCTGGAGAACCAAGATGCCATTGATACTGCAATTGTTTCCATGTTGGGAGATCCTAAGGAGGCGCGAGCTGGGATTAGAGAGATCCACTTCCTTCCCTTCAATCCAACTGACAAAAGGACTGCCCTGACTTACTTGGACGGGGAAGGCAAAATGCACAGAGTCAGCAAAGGTGCACCAGAACAGGTAACAACCAAGTTAACCCTAAACCCACCAGAAAGCAACATACTTTCACCTCCATTTTTTGCTCATCATTATTCAATATAATCAGAGTTGTTCTTGCTATGCCAAATTCAGATCCTCAACCTGGCACATAATAAATCGGAGATCGCCAACAAGGTCCACTCGATCATCGACAAATTTGCAGAACGCGGATTGAGATCACTTGGAATTGCCCGCCAGTGAAATAACAATCCTTGATTCATACAGAATGTCCCTTTTCAGTGGCAGCAATCATTTTGAGAGAAAAAATATTGTCCCATTTTGCAGCAAGTTCCTGACGGTAACAAAGACAGCACCAGTGGTCCATGGGAATTTGTTGGCCTTCTTCCCCTCTTTGACCCTCCTCGCCATGACAGCGCGGAAACAATCAGGAGAGCTTTAGATTTAGGTGTTAGTGTGAAGATGATTACAGGCGACCAGCTCGCCATTGGTAAAGAGACAGGAAGAAGACTCGGCATGGGAACAAACATGTACCCGTCTTCAGCTCTCCTTTCCGAGAGCGGAAGCGAAGCAACTGGGTCTCTCTCCATTGATGAACTCATTGAGAAAGCTGATGGCTTTGCCGGAGTCTTCCCTGGTAACAAAATCAAACTCACTAATTTTCAGCATTTCATATTAAATCCTTTCCAGGTTCCCGTTTGACTGAGAACAATGGGTGCGCAGAACATAAGTACGAGATTGTGAGGAGACTTCAAGCTAGAAAGCACATATGTGGCATGACTGGTGATGGAGTGAACGATGCACCTGCCTTGAAGAAAGCCGATATCGGTATTGCTGTGGCGGATTCAACCGATGCTGCAAGAGGCGCTTCTGATATAGTGTTGACGGAGCCTGGTCTTAGCGTCATCATTAGCGCTGTGCTCACTAGCCGATCTATCTTCCAGAGAATGAAGAACTACACAGTAAGTCAAGAAAATACCCATATTTTGTTTCAGCATAATTCTATCCTCATAATTGGACAATAAAGACATTCACTTCTCTGCCTTTTCCAGATTTATGCAGTGTCCATCACCATCCGTATAGTGCTGGGATTCATGCTGCTAACTTGCTTCTGGAAGTATGACTTCCCGCCTTTCATGGTTCTTGTCATCGCCATTCTCAACGACGGTACAATCATGACCATATCCAAGGACAGAGTGAAGCCGTCCCCAGTTCCCGATAGCTGGAGGCTGAGTGAGATTTTCGCCACTGGAATCATCTTGGGCGGCTACTTAGCCCTCATGACAGTCGTTTTCTTCTGGCTAGCATACGAAACCGATTTCTTCACGGTAAAAAAGAATCAACTGAATGAATTCTTCATTCATACCTGAGCTAACCATCCACCAATGAACCACTAAATGACTCTTTTTTTCCTTTCCCCATTGACAGAAGCACTTCCATGTAAAGAGCTTCCAGAAGGAAGACTACGACCTCACAATTAAAGCAGTTGCTGATCAACTCAACCAGCAGTTAGCCTCAGCATTGTATCTCCAGATTAGCACCATTAGCCAAGCTTTGATCTTCGTCACCCGCTCGAGAGGATGGTCTTTCCAAGAACGCCCTGGCTTTCTGCTTGTCTTCGCCTTCCTCATTGCCCAACTCGTAAGAACCTCTGTTTCTCTTACTCCTCCAAATTATCAATCTCCAGGATCTGCAAATGCACAAAACTAACATCCAATGGTTTGCAGATCGCAACGGTGATCTCGGCGGAAGCGAACTGGGAATTCGCGGGAATCAGAAGCATAGGGTGGAAATGGACAGGAGCGATCTGGGCTTTCAACGTCGTCACTTACATGCTCCTTGATCCCATCAAATTCATGGTCACGTACGCTCTCAGCGGCCGAGCTTGGGGGCTGGTTGTGGACAAAAGGGTATGTTCGATGAAATTCACCCCTGAAAAACCCTAAACCCTAACCGCCCCATTTTTCATCTTTCTAACTACGATAAATATAATTTGATCAATCAATCAGACTGCGTTTTCAAACAACAAAGACTTCGGAAGGGAAGCGCGAGAAGCAGCATGGGCGACGGAGCAGAGAACCCTCCATGGCCTTCGAAACGGCAACGACATGAAAATGTTCTCCGACAAGAGCACTTACAGAGAGATCAGCTTGATGGCCGAGGAAGCGAGGAAACGGGCCGAGATCGCGAGGATGAGGGAGCTTCATACTTTCAAAGGAAGGGTCGAGTCGTTCGCCAAGCTCAGGGGATATGATATCGACTCCATGAACCAACACTACACTCTCTGAAACTAATTGAAGAGTGATCGATACTACTGCTGCTGCTGTCGCCGGCCGGCCGGCCGCTTCTGATTTCAACCAAACCTTCCCCATGTAATTCCTTTTCCCCCTTTTCCCTCTTGGGTTTCTTCTTCTTCTTCTTCTTCTTCTTCTTTCTGTTGCAATTCTTTTCCACTTTCCATGTCATCGCTCTCCCTGCTAAACTTTCCAGAATTTGTATGTTGTATTGAATTTGTATGTGTCTTTCGGAGATACGAAAATTTGAATTATTTATTGGGTTAATATCTTAGTTTGGCCTGTATTATACACATACTTTCTACTTTGGCCCGAGGTATTGAAAATTGCTATTCTGGCATGAACTATGTAACAAACTTCCTCATTTGGCCCGGAGGCGAGTTTGACCGTCAAATTAGACTGTCAAACCTGTTGACCGTTAGTCAATGTCCACCTCAACTGCCACGTCAGCTTTGAGGACATAAAAAATTATTTTTTTATTTATGAATTTTATTTTCTTTCGATTAATAAAAATAAGAAATCAATAAAATTAATTAAAAGAATGAAAAAGGGCCCATTTTTAGCAAATGGCAAGAAAACAAAATTCAGAAATAAAAAAAATATTTTTTATGTCCTCAAAGCTGACGTGGCAGGTGAGGTGGACATTGACTAACGGTCAACAAGTTTGACCGTCTAATTTAACGGTCAAACCCGCCTCCAGGCCAAATGAGGAAGTTTGCTACATAGTTCAGGCTAGAATAGCAATTTCCAATACCACGGGCCAAAATAAAAAGTATGTGTATAGTTTGGGCCAAACTAAGGTATTAACCCTTATTTATTTATTTATGATCAAGGGTATCCACCTCAACTTTTTATTTTAGTGAATATCCATGTCAACTTACGACAATGAAAATGCAATTGCATTTTCAATCCATCGGATGTGCCCAGATGGCCAGATGGAAAGACGAAGCAGTAAGCACGGCTCATTCTGTTGATTCTGTTTCCTGCTTGGTGGATTCACCAAATTGCAGAGATTAATGAATAGTCGATTTGAATCAAAACTATGTCAAAAGATAATGGGTTAATACCTTATTTTGGCGCGAACTATGACCATATAATCAACTTTGGCCCGTGGTTTCAGAAATTAACATCCTGGCCTCAACTATGCAGCATATAGACTCCATTGGCCCGGCACATAGTTTGACCGTCAATTTGGACGGTCAACGGAGTTGACTGTTAGTCAACACGCCATGTCATTGCCTAGTCAGCCTAAAAATTATTAAAAAATGCAAATTTCAAATTATTTTTCTAATTTTTCTTATTTATTATTAAATTAACCAAAAATAAATTATAAAAAACATAAAATAAATTTGATTTTTTATTTTTTGGATAATTTGAAAAATGATAAATTTTATAAATTAACCAAAAATTATCAAATTATTTTATATTTTTAAAACTTCCCACCAAAATATAATTTATATCATAATTTTTAATTAATAAAATTTAATTTGATAATTTTTGGTTAATTTATAAAATTTATCATTTTCAAATATCACAAAAAAATTATTTTATATTTTTAGAATTTTATTTTTTGGTTAATTGGAAAATGATAAATAATAGAAATTAGGAAAATAATTTGAATTTAAATTTTTTAAATGATTTTTAGGCTGATTAGACAATGACATGGCATGTTGACTAACGGTCAACGGAGTTGACCGTCCAAATTGACGGTCAAACTATGTATCGGGCCAATTGAGTCTATATGATGCATAGTTGAGGCTAGGATGTTAATTTATGAAACCACGGGCCAAAGTTGATTATATGATCATAGTTCGGGCCAAAATAAGATATTAACCCAAAGATAATTATAGTAGAAGCATTTTAGTGATGTAGTAACAATGTAAGTTTTAAAGCACTTTTTTTTTACGATATTAGTTAGATTTTTTTGGGTGGAAAAATGGATGCAGAGCACCTCTACCTCTCGATCATTAATCAAACGCGTGGAAGAGTCCACAACCAAATTGTACATGGCCTTATGTTCGCTTGCTTATGACTGGGCAGGTTTCTATTCACCACATCTACATGGAAGCTAACTTTCTTGTTGATTGTATCGCTCACAAGGGGCATCACATCTATTGAAGCAGGCTCCCATGAAATTTCTATTTTCGATTTGGACTATTAGATAGTTGTATAAAAGTGTTTTGGTGATTTAGAAACGTAAAAAGTTTAAAACACGAGACCACTTTGCACTGAAAAAAATCGAAAACATTCTATCTCTACTCTTTCATTCGTTTTAACTCCAAATTTCATTATAATAAGAAGCATTGTCCCCCTAAAACAGGAAATTTTGGACTAAATGGTGAATTTTAATTGTTGTTATTTTACAGATTCGATATCCATCTCTGAATGGTGGAAAGAAGCTATTGAAGTTAACTTTGTGGTTTTGGATCACTAGAGAGCTAGATTTTTTGTAATGTCTGCCGAGAAGCTATTCAAAGATAGTGATAGAATTTGAGGACCTCCACCTACTTATCTTCTACAAAATGAGTTAATAGACTTTAAATTTGATAACAAACTCACTAATTAAAACATCACTAACCTCATTAGTGAATATACAATTTTATAAATGTAAGAAAGAATGAAAAAGAGCAAATCAAGACTCTGGCGATGTAATTTTTACTTCCATAAAAATGATGATGTTTACCATTGAATTTTTTATTTATTTCAATGGAATGTAAGAGAAGAAGAAATAGTCTACTGATAGTAGACATAGTGGATACGGTGAAGATTATGACGTTGTTGAGAAGAAGGAAGAGACTGTTGATGGTTGTGATAGAAGCTTCTATACCAGGAGAAAGACAAATCTCCGACAATGTTCATGATTTGGACACGATGTTTCATATTTGCATATATTTTACCATTAAATTTTGACTTACAATGAAAATGCAAGAGAAGAAAGAAGAGATAAAGGTTTTTTTAACGGAGAAGAATCTGTTGATATTGGTGGAAATGATTATTTTGTTGATGGCGGAGCAATCACAAAGAATGTGTCAAATGTGCAGTAGTTTCCAACGAAGTGTAGTTTAATTAAGACTTCATCAATGAGTTTTTTTTCGTAAGAACTTCATCAATGAGTTTTGTTTTTCTAATTTCAGTAAGGACTTTATCAATGAGTCAGTTAGGATGTCGGAAAAAACTATAGCATATACTTCTTTTCAAAAAATTTAATAACCGAATAATTTATATTTTTTATGATATTAAATAAATTTACATATTTTACTTTGTACCGTTGCTATTATTGTTTATACTAATATCTATCCGGCCAACGGGCCGGGACTAAGTCTAGTACTACTTGTGAAGTTTAGTGGTTAGCGTATCTCTTTCAAGACTTCTAAGTGCCTCATCTCAAATCGGTCTCTCTATTGTGAAGAAATAATCAGCCACATACATTACATAGAGCCTAACTTTCTCCAAATCAACGAAACACACAGAGCTTGACTGCAATTTGATTTGTGTGAGACTTCTAGTACAAATTATCAAGATTTTTTATACTCCTTCCGATAACCAGCTGGCGGATATCTTCACAAAGCCATTGTCATCCGCACTTTTACCTTCTCCTCTCTGAGCCGAGTCCTTAACTTGTACCCTCCAACAGTCGAGAACGACCATTTAGCCTATTATGTTCCTTTTTCCTATTCATTTTCATTGTTTACCATTCCTTGGCAATCAGCCAAGTCATCATGTCAGGATGATAATGGGGCGGATTTTCCTAAACCGTCTCTATCACTGTTTCAAAAAACCCAATTGCATAATTGCCACTTATTCTTCTCAAGGAGGATTTGCAACCCCATCATCCCATAATTTTCAGATACTCTCGGCCAATACCCAGTACATCCACCAAAATTTTTATGTAAGCTTGAAAAAATGTCAACTTTTAAAGATTGATGTTCAATGTCATAAGTAACAAACTAACCACAAAACAATAATCCAAATCACACATTCATAAAATATAACTAATCCATGGAAAGCATGTCTAATAGTTGTCCAAGGACCATGTAGCCTATTTTGTCTTGAGAAAGACCCTTTTAATTACCACAAATAACTTATATAATAATCGCAAAATGTTCTACATATCACGTTTCTTTTGAACTGCAGTTCAACTATCTCAATGTAAAGACAGAAGGAGACACTTTTTTGTCTCCAATTTTCCTTGGGACAATCTACTCTTAATTTTTTCCACAAAACCCTTAACAAAAGCATATTCGTTGAAAACTCCTAGCAAAATTTTAATAAAATCAAATAAACACATCTATATATGTCATCATTTTGTATGAAGACTTGTATCGTTGTACAACAGAGCACCATTCTACGATTAAGACAGACTTGTACCTGTTCAAGTTGCTAACTAGAAAAATGCAACATGAGTACGATGCTCACAGAGCTGGGAGTCATTGGATCACTCGTTTTGCGTTTCATAGTAATTTGATGGGCATGGTGACACTTTATTTGTTGTCACCGCATCCATCCAACAACCACGAAACAACCAACGTTTAATCTAACGACATCCAACTACCGTGAGTGCGTCCTCGTAGTTTGGACGGTAACCACCATAGCCAAATAGTAAAAATGGTACAAAAAGAATCGATTGCCAACTTTCACAAATGACAAAACTCAAATAGCCCCAATCCTACTTTGTGCAACATTGTGTAAACGTGAATAATATTGTGTCGACTGCGATATTTAACATATGCTTCTTTTTCTATTTTGAACACGACTGCCAGAACATTGTGCTGACGAGCAAAGTTGACAATGGGCATTTCCTCATGCGACGACAACGCTGCGGCCGCCGATCAGCGGACCTTCTTAAGCCACGACCGCCACCCTGCCCGAAATATACATACATTATGTAATAGTGCAGGCGCCGGTTTCTGCTCTCCTTTCGAATTCATTCTGTTTTTTGTTCCCTTCTGCCAACTTCCTTCCACTCTTTCCACAGACGGTCTTCATATATATACCAGACAGTTCCCTTGCATTCTCTTCATCCTCAACCCACCAATCATCAAACATCAAACATCAAACATCAATCTTCCCTTTCATATCCCCAGCTTTAAGTGTTGCTTCCCCTGAATTTGTTCCCCTGAATTTCAACAAGCGATCAGCTCGATCCGGTGCATCGAAGATGGGTATCGGGTCGCTTGATGCGGTTATGAAAGAATCTGTTGATCTGGTATGGTTAATGATTGTTCATATAGAATGTTACTGACCTTCCTTTAACAATCTTTCTTTTTCTCGATTCTGATTTTTCATGTTGGCTGGTTGGTGTTGCTGGCAGGAAAATGCACCAATGGAGGAAGTGTTTGAGCATCTCAAGTGTACAAGAGAAGGCCTGAGCTCTGATGAGGTTCAGCAGCGGCTGGAGCTGTTCGGGTACAACAAGCTTGAAGAGAAGAAGGAGAGCAAATTCCTCAAGTTCTTGGGGTTTATGTGGAATCCACTTTCGTGGGTCATGGAGGCTGCTGCTCTGATGGCCATTACTCTTGCACATGGAGGGGTATGTATTGATATATCAGAAGTTAGCCTTCCTTTCTTTCTCTGCCTGCACATGTCGATGAAAGATCATGAGTATTGATTGAGATTGATGGATGTTTGTGGTTGAATGTGCGCGCGCAGGGGAAGAGTGCAGATTACCATGATTTCGTCGGCATCATAATGCTGCTAATAATCAACTCCACTATCAGTTTCATAGAGGAAAACAATGCTGGCAATGCAGCTGCTGCTCTCATGGCTCAGCTGGCACCGAAAGCCAAGGTCCTTCGAAGCGGGAGATGGAGCGAGGAAGATGCCGCCGTTCTGGTGCCTGGAGACATTGTCAGCATCAAGCTTGGTGATATCATTCCTGCTGATGCCCGCCTTCTCGAAGGAGACCCTTTAAAGATTGACCAGGCTGCTTTGACTGGAGAGTCGCTTCCTGTGACCAAGAGTCCTGGAGATGGAGTCTACTCCGGCTCAACCTGCAAGCAAGGAGAGATAGAGGCAGTCGTGATCGCGACTGGTGTCCATACATTCTTCGGGAAAGCAGCTCACCTTGTTGATAGCACAAACAATGTCGGCCATTTCCAGCAGGTTCTGACAGCAATTGGAAACTTCTGCATTTGCTCCATCGCAATTGGCATGGTGATCGAGATCGTGGTCATCTATGGCCTGCAAAAGAGGGCATACCGAGTTGGGATCGATAATCTGCTTGTTCTGCTAATCGGTGGGATCCCAATTGCCATGCCAACTGTTCTCTCAGTCACCATGGCGATTGGATCACACCGCCTGTCTCAACAAGGCGCCATAACGAAAAGAATGACCGCCATCGAAGAAATGGCAGGGATGGATGTTCTCTGCAGTGATAAAACAGGAACTCTAACGCTTAACAAACTTTCTGTAGATAAAACCATGGTTGAGGTATTTTTTCTTCCTCTTCTATATGCAGGGGGAAAAAAGAGATCTTTGAAAGTAGATTGACTGAAAAAAATCTGTCTTTGGAACTACAGGTTTTTGCAAGGGGTGTTGACAAAGACATGGTCGTGCTGATGGCTGCGAGAGCATCGAGGCTGGAGAACCAAGATGCCATAGATACTGCAATTGTTTCCATGTTGGGAGATCCTAAGGAGGCGCGAGCTGGGATTAGAGAGATCCACTTCCTTCCGTTCAATCCAACTGACAAAAGGACTGCCCTGACTTACTTGGATGGGGAAGGCAAAATGCATAGAGTCAGCAAAGGTGCACCAGAACAGGTAACAGCCAAGTTAACCCTAAACCCACCAGAAAGCAACAGACTTTAACCACCATTCTTACTCATGATTATTCAGTATAACCAGAGTTGTTCTTGTTGTGCTAAATTCAGATCCTCAACCTGGCCCATAATAAATCGGAAATCGCGAACAAGGTCCACTCGATCATCGACAAATTTGCAGAACGTGGATTGAGATCACTTGGAATTGCCCGCCAGGTGAAATAATGAACCTTGATTCATACAAAAAGATCCATTTCGATGGTCATCAATCATTCTGAAAATAAAATTGCCTCATTTGCAGCAAGTTCCTGACGGGAACAAAGACAGCGCCGGTGGTCCATGGGAATTTGTTGGCCTTCTTCCCCTCTTCGATCCTCCTCGCCATGACAGCGCTGAAACGATCAGGAGAGCTTTGGATTTAGGAGTTAGTGTGAAGATGATTACAGGTGATCAGCTCGCCATAGGTAAAGAGACAGGAAGAAGACTCGGCATGGGAACAAACATGTACCCATCTTCAGCTCTCCTTACCGAGGGTGGAAGCGAAGCAACTGGGTCTCTCCCCATTGATGAGCTCATTGAGAAAGCTGATGGCTTTGCTGGAGTCTTCCCTGGTAACAAAATCAAACTCACTAATTTACAACATTTCATATTCATTCCTTTCCAGGTTCCCCTTTGACTGAGAACAATGTGTGGGCAGAACATAAGTACGAGATCGTTAGGAGACTTCAAGCTAGAAAGCACATATGTGGCATGACGGGAGACGGAGTGAACGATGCACCTGCCTTGAAGAAAGCCGATATCGGTATCGCTGTGGCGGACTCGACTGATGCTGCAAGAGGCGCTTCTGATATAGTGTTGACGGAGCCTGGTCTTAGCGTCATCATTAGTGCCGTGCTCACTAGCCGATCTATCTTCCAGAGAATGAAGAACTACACAGTAAGTCAAGGAAAAAACCCCATATTTTGTTTCAACATCATTCTATCCTCATAATTGGACAATAAAGACATTCACTTCTCTGCCTTTTCCAGATTTATGCAGTGTCCATCACCATCCGTATAGTGCTGGGATTCATGCTGCTAACTTGCTTCTGGAAGTATGACTTCCCACCTTTCATGGTTCTTGTCATCGCCATTCTCAACGACGGTACAATCATGACCATATCCAAGGACAGAGTGAAGCCATCCCCAGTTCCCGATAGCTGGAGGCTGAGTGAGATTTTCGCCACTGGAATCATCTTGGGCGGCTACTTAGCCCTCATGACAGTCGTTTTCTTCTGGCTAGCATACGAAACCGATTTCTTCACGGTAAAAAAGAATCAACTGAATGAATTGTTCATTCATACCTGAGCTAACCATCCACCAATGAACCACTAAATGACTTTTTTTTTCCTTTCCCCATTGACAGAAGCACTTCCATGTAAAGAGCTTCCAGAAGGGAGACTACGACCTCACAATCAAAGCAGTTGCTGATCAACTCAACCAGCAGCTAGCCTCAGCATTGTATCTCCAGATTAGCACCATTAGCCAAGCTTTGATCTTCGTCACCCGCTCCAGAGGATGGTCTTTCCAAGAACGCCCTGGCTTTCTGCTTGTCTTCGCCTTCCTCATTGCCCAACTCGTAAAAACCTCTGTTTCTCTTATTCCTCCAAATTATCAATCTCCAGGATCTGAAAATGCACAAAACTAACATCCAATGGTTTGCAGATCGCAACGGTGATCTCGGCGGAAGCGAACTGGGAATTCGCGGGAATCAGAAGCATAGGGTGGAAATGGACAGGAGCGATCTGGGCTTTCAACGTCGTCACTTACATGCTCCTTGATCCCATCAAATTCATGGTCACGTACGCTCTCAGCGGCCGAGCTTGGGGGCTGGTTGTGGACAAAAGGGTATGTTCGATGAAATTCACCCCTGAAAAACCCTAAACCCTAAACCGCCCCATTTCATCTTTCTAACTACGATAGATATAATTTGATCAATCAATCAGACTGCGTTTTCAAACAACAAAGACTTCGGAAGGGAAGCGCGAGAAGCAGCATGGGCGACGGAGCAGAGAACCCTCCATGGCCTTCGAAACGGCAACGACATGAAAATGTTCTCCGACAAGAGCACTTACAGAGAGATCAGCTTGATGGCCGAGGAAGCTAGGAAACGGGCCGAGATCGCGAGGATGAGGGAGCTTCATACTTTCAAAGGAAGGGTCGAGTCGTTCGCCAAGCTCAGGGGATATGATATCGACTCCATGAACCAACACTACACTCTCTGAAACTAATTGAAGAGTGATCGATACTACTGCTGCTGCTGTCGCCGGCCGGCCGGCCGCTAATATTGTTCTGATTTCAACCAAACCTTCCCCATGTAGTTCCTTTTTCCGTTTCCCTCTTGGGTTTCTTCTCCTTCTTTCTGTTGCAATTCTTTTCCACTTTCCATGCCATCGCTCTCCCTGCTAAACTTTCCAGAATTTGTATGTGTATTTCGGAGATATGAAAATTTGAAATTATTGATTTATGATTAAAGAGTATCCACATCAGCTACATTGAATTCCAAAATTATATGGCAATGTAAATGTCTATATGTAGGTTGAGCATCGATGTTTACTTGTTTTAGGGATGATAATTTGAACCCATCCTAGCTGATATTATCCGACCTGATCTGTGATGGGACGGGTATTACCCGACCGGCATTAACGTAATAACATGGAACGAAATATGGGTATTGAGGTAACCGCCTAGCCCATTGCCATCACTATCTGTTGTTGCTGCGTTGAAGGCTAAGCTCTCTCAATGATTGTCAATGGCAATTGCTTGAGATTTGTTTAAACAAATAAGAAAAGGGTATGGGAGATCAATTGGACTTGCGATCTGGGTTGGGTTTTTTCACCTTTTAATTGGGTTACCAAATTTGGATGTCTTTTATCGTTACAGAACTCATTCTATTGATTTTGTTTCCTGCTTCTGTGTCGAAAGATAATTTTCGTGTAAGTTTTGAAGCGCGATTTTGATTATATTAGTTGATAGCTACGTAAAAACGTTTTGATAATTCAGAAGTGTTAAAACATAAACTTGCAGACCAGTACCATATGAATGCTAATCCGAAACATTGATTCACCACTACATAGTCTCTAATATGAGTGTACTCCAAAATATTCAAACAAATTGTTATACCACTTAAAATTAATCAGAGCACAAGAACCATTTAACCAAATGAAACCTCTAATTAAACACACAAACCTCAAAAGTCTACTTAGAAATTCTCCAACCAAAACACAAACCTCAAAAGTCTACTTAGAAATTCTCCAACCAAAACACAGCAATACTAAACATCGCCACTAAGACAAAATTGGGGCTTTTTTTCACTCAAACGCCCACTGATTCTCCCTGCGCACCTCTTCTTCCTCCTCCGGTGTGAAATCATTCTTGATGTTGAAAATCGCCCTAATCTCCTCGGGAGTCTTCCCCTTCATCATGTTCGCCACCGTCTGGCAGGTCAGATCCAGCAGATCCTTGATGTTCAAGTAATTAGCGGCCAGGATTAGGTCGAACAGGGTGTTCTGATCGACCTTCACGAAATCCTCGTCCCAGCTCTTCAGACCGCCGTCCGCCGCGGCGGCGCCGGCGAATCCGTCGGGTTTGGGAGCCTCGTGGTGCTTCTTGCAGTACTCGATCACCTTCGCCAGGATCCCGCCGGTGACGTTGGGGAGAGGGATGCCGTTGTCGGCGCAGTCGTCCTCGATCATGTGCTTGATCGTCTGCGACTGCATCGCCACCGCCTCCTCCACCTCGAACGACTCGCCGTCGCTGCTCTTCAGGGTGATGAGTTTCTTCTCCGCCGCCGCCTCAGACGTCGACATTGTGGCGATCGATTAGGAGACTTCTTGGCCGCGAGCTATTAGCAGTGAATGGGGTTTGTGAATCGGGTTGAGCGGGGCGTGGGCTGTTTATATAGAGAGAATTGAAGAGGCAGGGTGAGTTTTCATAGCCCGTATAGGGAAAGGAAATTGGAAAGGTGCAGTGCAGAACGGAAAAGGGATTAGTACTTTCTAGAAGCTAGCATAGGGATTTTCCGCATAGGAGAATGACTTAATATTTTGCCCCAAGAATTAAAACGAATTACT
The DNA here is from genome assembly GCA_946122785.1 of Linum tenue. NCBI lineage: Eukaryota > Viridiplantae > Streptophyta > Magnoliopsida > Malpighiales > Linaceae > Linum > Linum tenue. Next base: position 44,923,459 of record CAMGYJ010000010.1, read on the forward strand.
ATTCTTTTGGTTAAAATAATATAATATTCGATCGCCTAATCTGGCATTATGATACCTCAGGTGAGTACACTGTGAAGTCCGGTTATCACCTGGCTTCTGCTGAGTTTATTGCTAATCCTTCCACTATCCCTACTTTAGTTGATTCTAAGGCCTGGAAGTTCTTGTGGTCTTTGAAAGTCCCACCCAAACTACGTTTCTTTTTGTGGCGGCTTGTCCTTGGATTCCTGCCAGTCCGTGTCGTCCTGCAGGACAAGGACATTATTCCTGAAGATGATGAAGAAGGGATTTGGTGCCCAATTTGTTCTGCTGCCCCTGAATCCCTATTCCATTGTTTCTTCCAATGCCGAATTTCTGAGTCGGTATGGCAGTTGTTGGGGTTGGATCATCTCCTTGTTCACTTTCATGGGTGCCATATTGCAATTGGTTGGAGGAGAATTTTTTTCGATGCAGGTCTTACATCACAGGAGGTCGCTCGATTGGTGTTCGTTTTTTGGCGCATTTGGAAAGGAAGGTGTTGGGCGGCCTATGATCATATGGTCTTTCTCCCTCCTGTACTTGTACGCCAATTCGATTCGCAGCTGGCAGAATGGGAGCTCGTGCAGACGAGTGCAGCGGCTCGGCAGACGGTGGACCATCGCGTGCAGCGGCATCCCGCTGGGTCTTCTTCTCCCCCTCCTTGTCCTACGAATGGGCTGCTTGTCCACTTTGATGGGGCGACTAAAGATTCAGTGGGGGGTGGAGTCGGGTTCGTGGGTTTCGAGCCAGGAGGCGCTGTCGTTTTTGCATCGGGACGATTTTATGATCACATCTTTGATCCTTTCCTTGTTGAACTCATAGCTCTACGCGATGCATTACGTTGGTGTCTCAATCACTCATGTTCTAATGTTGCATTTTGTGGCGATGCACAGGTGATCATTCGGATGGTCAATGCGAAGGATTCGTCGCACGGGTCGGGGGGTGCCATTCTGAATGAGGTGCTCGTCCTCAGTGCCTCTTTTCAACGTGTCTCGTTTCACTTTGCACCACGAAGGTACAACAGGGCTGCCCATATCGTGGCGAAAGATGCCCTCTTATCGCGGGTTCGACTTCTGGTTGACCGGCGTCCTTTACTTTTCAGTTAGTTTGACTTTGGTCGCTGTTTGTATATACTCGTATCTTGTTGTTCCGTTTCGGAATATCTATGGCAAAAAAAAAAAAAAATATAATATTCAAAAAATTTCATTTTGAAGAAAATTTTAGAGAAATCTTTTAAAACATCAAAATAGCAAGGATTGAACTACGGTACCAGAGGTCGTACCGGAAAAGTCAGAGGTAGGGTATTTTATATTAAAATCGTGGTTTAACCATGGTTCAACGGTATTATATCGCCTACCGGTTTTGCTTCCGGCAGAAGGTTTTTCAGGTCGAAGCGCCGGTACAGTATGGTATTTTAATCCTTGAAAATAGTAGTTAAACCGTCAACTTTCCATCAATTGATTGTCGGTTGATTCTCACGTGGCAATTTAATTTTTTGAGTTTGACAAATCTTGATGATGTGCCAAAAAATTCAATGTTTGGCCATATTTTATTTATTAGTTTCAACCTTATTATTTATTAATATTTGAAACAAAAAACAAAAAAAATCATCTTATCCTCAAATAAACTACATCTCTTCTTCCTACTCTTCCTCAAACTTCTCCACTCCGATGACAATTCTTCTTCGGACAACGATTGGGTCGATTTTCTGGCAACTCATACAAGCACTGGAGTCGGGGAAGGTCTAGGTTCCGTCCTCCTCCAGTCAAATGGGTATCTGGGTTATACGGCGAACATGCGGCGACACACATAGAGAAAGGTTTGTGAAATGTAATGGGAGAACTGATTTCTATTGATCAATATATGTACATATATACAGTGGTTCTAGACTGTTGCTAACAGCCTATTCCGAAGGGAAAGCCAAAATAGAGTGGCTGTAGACTAGGAAACAGAATAATAGAAAGAGAGAATGGTGAGATATACTGACTCACTCCTACTGTCACTCTAGAAAATGGCCAAGTGTAACCACTTCCTAAAGCGTAGTATAACGGGTTTGAGTTTTATTGTCAACCCGGGTCCTAGATGTGATGACTACTCGGTGAAATCTCGTTATCTAGCAGTGAACTTTTAGTGCAAATTCAAACAAACAAAAATACAAAGCAAGTTTAACGGTTGTTCAAGTCAAGAGAGGTCACCCGGATATGGTTCCCCCTAGACTGCAGTTAAGTCGGATTGCAATTTACCAAGTTCAGTTTTTATGAAAGTTATACTGCGGAAGGTTCTTAAATAGACTGAAGTCTCGACTAAAGGTCTTCAGACCCTCTCAATCTGAGTCTCTAGCGGGCGACTAACCTCCACCGGAGTAAACAGATTGAGGCCCTAACGAACCAAACCTCCACTACCGAATGGAATTCGGTACAGAATAGCGAATTGGCTCCTCGACTAAAGTCACCAATTCGCCACCTTCGATTAAGGATACTCTATCAACCTAGGCAGATATTCTCATTCTAGGTCAAAGCAGAAACAACAGGAATTTGATCAGGATTCAAGTCATTCAATCATTCAAACCTCAATCGAATATAATCAATTCACAAATTCTGAACTTGGGTTCATACAATCAGACCTAGCATACAAATCTAGGGTTCCCCATACCCAGATGAATGGGGAACTACTCCATAGAGAAAGAAGCAAAAGCAGATTCAGACGCGGAAATCATACTGTGAAGACGGATTTCTGCTCCTGGACGTTTAATCGGCACTTCTCCAAGCTCAAGCCGGGCTCCAATGGTGATGAAGATCAAACTATGGCACTTGGGAACTCTGGTTCGTCGCTTTCTCTCTCTAGGAATCTATTTCTCTCTCAAAAACTCGGAACCCTTCAATGTTGGCCTTCTTCTTCCTTTTATCAGCTGCCAGATCGTGATACCCGGTCGAAATACCCGGTCGGGTATTTTGGGTTTCGACCGGGTATAAATGAAGCGCACCGTTTCGTTCAGGGGAAAAATCCCCGGTCACTTTCCAAAATCCCCGACCGGGGGTTTAAGCCATTTGCCCGGGCCCCCTTCTGCTTCTCACGGACGCCCGAAGTGAAAATTACCCGACCATGGCCAGAAAATACCCGGTCGGGTATTTCTGCCTTTGGCCGGGTATTTTGGCTTATCAGCCCCCTTCTTCGCAACTTCGCTCCTTTCGACCCAGAACTCGTTTCTCCGCCTCGATTCCAACGCCGGGTCCTGAAATATGACATAAACACACAACCTAGCGTGAAATCGGCTTAAAACACGAGATTCCACATCATAAACGGCTTCAGAATAGGGGTGAAAATATGTATAATTATCGGTCTATCATATACGTGGATGCTCTATCACGCCCCCGCAAGTGAAACCTCGGAGAGGTGAAACTTGGAGACAAAGGTACGAAATGGCAGGCGAGGGAGAGGTTTGGTAAGCACATCCGCCAACTGATCCGTGGCTGGTAAATAACGAACATGTAGCTGACTCTTGTTAACCCGATCACGAAAAAAATGAAAATCGATCTCGAGATGCTTAGAGCGGGAGTGAAACACGGGATTATGAGCCAAGTACGTTTCACCTAAGTTGTCGCACCAGAGAACTAGAGACGTGGGTAAGGGGCAGCCGAGTTCTGTAAGCAGAGCCTGAAGCCAAATAACCTCGGAGGCCAAAGTAGCCAGCGCCCGATATTCAGACTCGGTGGAGGAGCGTGCTACTGCCTTCTGTTTGCGGGTGGACCAAGAAACCAAATTACCACCATAAAAAACAGCAAACCCAGTAACAGATTTGCGATCCTGTGGACAGGAGGCAAAGGACGCATCAGAGTATCCATAAGCATCGGAGAGGAGGAACGACAGAATTCTAGGCCTTGATTCATGGTTCCTCGTAGGTAACGAAGTATGCGCTTCACGGCTGACCAGTGAACTTCCATAGGAGCTTGCTGAAACTGGGAGACATGATTGACAGAGAAAGAAATATCCGGACGCGTGAAGCTGAGATATTGAAGACCACCCACAATGCTTCGATACAAACTCGGATTGGAGAAGACAGAAGATGTATCCGTGGCACTTTGTTGAAGCTGATCCGCAGTACAATGTGTAGAAATAGACTTGGCTTCAGACATACCAGCCCGTTGAAGAAGCTCCTGAATATAGCGTCGTTGACTGAGAATTAGACCAGTAGATGTATGATGGACCTCAAGGCCGAGGAAATATGACAAGGTACCCAGATCATGAAGAGCAAAATGTGATCGAAGAAAGGCCATTAGGCGCTGAATAGTGGTGGAATCCGACCCCGTGATCACAATAACGTCAACGTAGACCAACATGTACACTGTGGCTGCTCCATGCTGATAAATAAATAAGGACGGATCTGTCTTGGATGGACTGAAGCCAAATTCAATTAATGCCGAGGATAAACATTGAAACCAGACCCGTGGCGCCTGACGCAGCCCGTAAATGGATTTCCGAAGTCGACAAACATAGTCTGGTCTGTCAGGATCAACAAAACCAACCGGCTGCTGCATATAGACCTCTTTTGGAAGATTGCCATGGAAAAATGCATTGGATATCTCAATTTGATGCAAAGGCCAAGAGCAAGAGACAGCAATAGCTAGAATGAGGCGTAGGGTTGCCGGCTTGAGAACAGGACTAAACGTCTGAGAGAAATCCACCCCTGGAATTTGTTGGAACCCGCGAGCAACTAAGCGCGCCTTGTAGCGCTCAATTGAGCCGTCCGGATGAGTCTTCAGTGCAAACACCCAGCGATTGGTGAGGATGTTGCTATTAGGTGGTGGGGGGGAACAAGATCCCAAGTGCGATTGCGAGTAAGAGCGTCGAATTTGGCAGTCATGGCGGCTCGCCATTGAGACAATTTGAGAGCCTGAGCAGCAGTCGTGGGGAGTACGGTGGAAACAGAGGCCAGAAATTGCTTCGGTTTGAGCTTCCCAGTCTGTAATCGTGTCACAATGCGGCGTGGGGGAGGAGAAGGAGAGGAAGTAGGGATAATACGGGGGGAGATATTGAAGGGTGGACGAGAGGAAAGGGAGGATTGAGAAGTGATGGGATGAGGTAAGGCGGCAGTGGATGGAGATGAAGGGCGAATGGAAGGTAGTCGGGGAAGGGTGATGAAGGTCGGTGGAGGTCGTCGTTGGTACTGAAGGAGCGGACGACGAGTTGTGGTGGAGGTGAATTGAGGAATGGGTGAGTGGGCTGGCTTTGGTGGTGGGAGAGTTGGCGAGCCTGAAGAGGAGGAGCCCACTAAATGAGCAGGCCGGGTTGGAGGAGGGAGCAGGCGGCGACGGTAAGTAAGGAGAGGGCGGGTAGGGTTGGTGGAAGTGGGCGGTGAGGAAGTTGATTGGGCCGAGTGGGTTGGTTGATCAGAATGGGCTGAGCCCGTTGGTGAGGGCGAATCAGGAATAGGTGAAGGAAGAGGTGGGCCTGTGAGAGTAGATGGTGGTGGGCTTTTAGGAGGGATGGGCTTGGGTAAAGGAAGAAGAGGAAAAGGGTTTGGTAATATGACATCTTGGGCCAGAAATTGATCCATGAGTGTAGTGGTGGATGGGTCAGAGGTAGTGGGATAGGGAAAAACAGTCTCGTCAAAGAGAACATGACGACTTACATAAATGCGACCCGTGGATCGATCGAGGCACCGGTAACCTTTGTGCAATTTACTGTAACCAAGAAAAGCACATGGAATGGAATGAGGTTGGAGTTTATGTGAAGTGGTAGGACGAAGCCAGGGATAACAGAGACACCCAAACACACGCAAATTTTGAAGATCAGGAGATTGACCAAACAATTTGGCAAATGGAGAAAGATTGGAGAGAAGTGGAGTAGGAGTACGATTGATGAGATAGCAGGCAGTGTCAAATGCAAGACGCCAATATTTGAGAGGAATTTGGGCTTGATGTAACATGGCAAGACCATTGTTGACAATATGTTGGTGTTTGCGTTCCGCACAACCATTTTGTTCAGGTGTATAAGGCCAGGAGGAACGATGGAGAATACCATTATTGGTAAGATAGGTGGATAAAGCTTGATATTCGCCACCCCAATCAGATTGGAAAATTTTGATAGGATTAATCCGCGATAAATTTCATCCTTCGTGCGGCGGTCCTTAATCACAAAATAAGAATAAAAAAATTCAATTGAGATAAGATTAGAACGGGTAAGAGAGCTCACGGAAAGAAGATTATGTGGAGCATCCTTGACACGAAGAATATTATGAAGGACATTAGAATTATCAGAAAGAGTGACATTGGAGGAACCAAAATGAGAAATGGGAAGGTGATTACCATTGCCAAAGGTTACGTGATCGGTACCATTATATTCAGAATGATGCGCCAGATTATCCAGATCAGAAGTAAGATGATGATTGGCACCAGAATCAAGGAGCCATTGTTGGGAGGTGTTGGCGGCGTGGGACGAGTGAGCAAGATGAGAAGCAGGGCTACGGGAATGGGTGGGCTGGTTCGGAATTAATGGGCTTGGACAATGAGGCCTTATGTGTCATCTTCCCACACAATTGTGACAATACATTGGTTTTGGGCCAGAGGGCCCAGAACCTAATATACCTGCAGAAATGGGCTCAAACATATTATTAGGGTTAGAGGAATAAAAGGGCCGAATTGGGCCTGGTGAGCCTCGGCCTGCAAAGCGACTGCCACGTCCACGAGGGCTGGTACACCCCCTTCCTCCCCTGAAGTTGTATCCACCGACAAAGAACGCTTGGGGTCCGACGGCGCCACCAGCAGCAGAGTGAAAGCCCCGAAGTTGCATCTCCTCGCTAAGCAGGAGACTGCTAAGATCTTCAAAGGCGAGCAGCTCGAGCCTAGCTTCCAGATTCCGGGTAAATGGACGATACTCTTCGTCCAAGCCGTCCATCACGGCGGTGAGCCGGTGACCAGCTATGTCTCAGTAATGGTAGCACCCAGAGCCACCATTTTGTCGAAGAGAGTCTTGGCACGTTGGAGATAGTCGTGGGCGAAATTTGTCCCGCGTTGGATGCGAGTGAGCTGCTTGCGAAGTTGACCAATAATGACCGCCGAGCCAGAACCATAGACGCGCTCCAGCGTATCCCTAGCAGCTTTGGCTGTGGTCCAGATTGGATTATTTTGATAGGGAGACCAAAGAATTTTTCAACAAGTTGACGAAATTGAATGAAAACACTGAGGAGTTGAGATTTATGACGAATAAAATAGATCCACGAAAACTTGTTGTAGTGATCATAAAACAAAATATAATAAGATTGTTGATCATAAGAAAGTATGGGTGCTGGGCCCCAAAGATCACTACAAACGAGTTCCAAAGGTGCAGAAGCGCGAAATTGAGATGATGAAAAAGGTAATTTGTGAATCTTACTAACAGAACAACCATGACACAAGGATGTAGGGCTAGCATGATATTTTATTTTATGACTAGACAAAAGATATTGAACCGCCTTCAAGTTGGCATGACCCAGACGTTGATGCCACGTGTCAAGAGAAGCAGTGAAAGCACTGGGAAGAGCATGACGTTGAATGTGGAGAGGAAGGGAGTAAAGACCATCAACGACGGGTCCGCGATAAATTTCATCCTCCGTGCGGCGGTCCTTAATCACAAAATAAGAATCAAAAAATTCAATTGAGATAGGATTAGAACGGGTAAGAGAGCTCACGGAAAGAAGATTATGTGGAGCATCCTTGACACAAAGAATATTATGAAGGACATTAGAATTAACAGAAAGAGTGACATTGGAGGAACCAGAATGAGAAATGGGAAGATGATTACCATTGCCAAAGGTTACGTGATCGGTACCATTATATTCAGAATGATGCGCCAGATTATCCAGATCATAAGTAAGATGATGATTGACACCAGAATCAAGGAGCCATTGTTGGGAGGTGTTGGCGGCGTGGGACGAGTGAGCAAGATGAGAAGCAGGGCTAGGGGAATGGGTGGGCTGGTTCAGAATTAATGGGCTTGGACAATTATGACAAACACCAATTTGGGCGAATTTATTCCGGGTCAATTTTTGGAAGATTCCAAAGGGGTACCATTACTGATTTCGGGTGATTTTTCCGAAATGCCATTTTCTTTCGATTCCTGAGGCTACATATCACGGATCCAGGCCAAGGTTATTCTCCAACGATAATGAAGTCTATTGATGCTATTCTCCACTGGTGATAAGTCCATTAAGCACCGATTTGGGCAAATTTATTACCGGATGGCATTTTCATAATTTTTTGGGCGATGAAAAACCATTTTCTTTGGATTTTGGAGGCTACAGATCACGGATTCCGCCTGAGGCTATTCTTTAACGATGACTAAGTCCATTAAGCACTGTTTTGGGTGGATTTATTCCGGGTTAATTTTTGGCAGATTCGAAAGGTGTACCATCACAGATTTCGGGCGATTTTTCCAAAATTCCATTTTCTTTCGATTCTTGAGGCTACAGATCACGAATTCAACCCGAGGCTATTCTCCACCGATAATGATGTCTATTGATCCTATTCTCCACGGGTGATAAGTCCATTACGCATCGATTTAGGCCAATTTATTTTCGGATGACTTTTTCGTAATTTTTTGAGCGAGAAAAGGTCATTATTTTGGATTTTGGAGCCTATAGATCACGGATTCGGCCTGAGGCTATTCTTCAACGATAAATAAGTCCATTAAGCACCGATTTGGGCGGATTAATCGAGGTCAATTTTTGATAGATTCCAAAGGGGTACCATCACAGATTTCGGGCGATTTTTCCGAAATGCAATTTTCTTTCGATTCTGGAGCCTACAGATCACGGATTCAGGCTGAGGCTATTCTCCACCGGTAATGAAGTCTATTGATCCTATTCTCCAATGATGATAAGCCCATTCCGCATCGATTTGGGCCAACTTATTTTTGGATGACATATTCGTAATTTTTTGAGCGACGAAAGGCCTTTTATTTGGATTTTGGAGGCTACAGATTATGGATTCCGTCTGAGGCTATTCTTTAACGATGATTAAGTCCATTAAACACCGATTTGGAAGGATTTATTCCAGGTCAATTTTTGGTAGATTCCAAAGGGGTATCATCACAGATTTCGGGCGATTATTCCAAAATGTAATTTTCATTCGATTCTGGAGCCTACAGATCACGGATTTAGGCCGAGGCTATTCTCCACTAATAATGAAGTTTATTGATCCTATTCTCCAATGGTGATAAGCTCATTCCGCATCGATTTGGGCCAATTTATTCTCGGATGACATTTTCGTAATTTTTTGAGCGGCGAAAGGCCTTTTGTTTGGAATTTGGAGGCTACATATTAAGAATTCGGCCAGAGGCTATTCTTTAACGATGATTAAGTCCATCAAACACCGATTTGGGCGGATTTATTCCGGGTCAATTTTTGGTAGATTCCAAAGGGGTACCATCACAGATTTCGGGCGATTTTTCCGAAATGCCATTTTCTTTCGATTCTTGAGGCTAAAGATTACGGATTCAAGCCGACGCTATTCTCCACCGATAATGATGTCTATTGATCCTATTCTCCACGGGTGATAAGTCCACTATGCATCGATTTGGGCCAATTTATTTGCGGATGGCTTTTTCGTAATTTTTTTGGGCGAGGAAAGGCCATTATTTTGGATTTTGGAGCCTACAGATCACGGATTCGGCCTGAGGCTATTATTCAACGATGACTAAGTGCATTAAGCACCGATTTGGGTGGATTAATCGGGGTCAATTTTTGATAGATTCCAAAGGGGTACCATCACAGATTTCGGGCGATTTTTCCGAAATGCCATTTTCTTTCGATTCTGGAGGCTAAAGATTATGGATTCAAGCTAACGCTATTCTCCACCGATAATGATGTCTATTGATCCTATTTTCCACGGGTGATAAGTCCACTACACATCGATTCGGGCCTATTTATTTTCGGATGACTTTTTCGTAATTTTTTGGGCGACGAAATGCCATTTTTTTGGATTTTGGAGGCTACAGATCACAGATTCGCCCTGAGGCTATTTTTCAACGATGACTAAATCCATTAAGCACAGATTTGGGCGGATTAATCCAGGTCAATTTTTGGCAGGTTACAAAGGGGTACCATCACAGATTTCGAGCGATTATTCTGAAATGTCATTTTCATTCGATTCTGGAGGCTACAGATCACGGATTCAGGCCGAGGCTATTCTCCACCGATGATGAAGTCTATTGATCCTATTTTCCACTGGTGATAAGTCCATTACGCATTAATTTGGGCCAATTTATTTTCGGATGGCATTTTTCGTAATTTTTATAGCAACGAAAACCCATTTTTTTGGATTTTGGAGGCTACAGATTAAGAATTCTCCCTGAGGCTATTCTTTAACGATGATTAAGTCCATTAAACACCGATTTAGGCGGATTTATTCCGGGTTAATTATTGGCAGATTCCAAAGGGGTCATCACAGATTTCGGGCGATTTTTCCGAAATTCCATTTTCTTTCGATTTTTGAGGCTATAGATTACGAATTCAACTCGAGGCTATTCTCCACTGATAATGATATCTATTGATCCTATTCTCCACGGGTGATAAGTCCATTATGCATCGATTTGGGCCAATTTATTTTCGGATGGCTTTTTCGTAATTTTTTGAGTTAGGAAATGCCATTTTCTTTCGATTCTTGAGGCTACATATCACGGAATCAGGCCGAGGTTATTCTCCAAAGATAATGAAGTATATTGATTACATTCTCCACTGGTGATAAGTCCATTAAGCACCAATTTGAGAAAATTTATTACCGGATGACATTTTCGTAATTTTTTGGGCGACGGAAAACTATTTTCTTTGGATTTTGGAGAATACAGATCATGTATTCCGCCTGAGGCTATTCTTTAACGATGACAAAGTCCATTAAGCACTGATTTGGGCGGATTTATTCCGGTCAATTTTTGGCAGATTCCAAAGGGGTACCAACACAGATTTCGAGTGATTTTCCTTAAATGCAATTTTCTTTCGATTCTGGAGGCTACGAATCACGGGTTCAGGCCGAAGCTATTCTCCATCGATAATGAAGTCTATTGATCCTATTCTCCACTGGTGATAAGTCTATTAAGCACCAATTTGGTCCAATTTATTATCGGATAGCATTTTCGTAATTTTTGGACGACGACAGGCCATTTTCTTGGGATTTTGGAGGCTACCGATTGCGGATTCGGCTGATGCTATTTTTAATGATGATTAAGTCCATTAAACACCTATTTGGGGGAATTTGTTCCTGGTCAATTTTTGGCAGATTCCAAAGGAGTACCATCAAAAATTTCGGGAGATTTTTTACTAAATGCAATTTTCTTTTGATTCTGGAGGCTACAGATCATAGGTTCATGCCGAGACTATTCTCCACGGATAATGAAGTCTATTGATCCTATTCTCCACGAGTGATAAGTACATTTAGCACCGATTTGGGCCAATTTATTATGGGATGACATTTTCGTAATTTTTGGACGACGAAAGACCATTTTCTTTGTATTTTGGAGGCCACAGATTGCGAATTTGGCCTGAGGCTATTCTTTAACGATGATTAAATCCATTAAACACCTATTCGGGCGAATTTATTCTGGGTCAATTTTTGGCAGATTCCAAAGGGGTACCATCACAGATTTCGGGCGATTTTTCCTCAATGCAAATTTCTTTCGATTCTGGAGGCTACAGATCACGGGTTCATGCCGAGGCTATTCTCCACCGATAATGAAGTCTATTGATCCTATTCTCCACGAGTGATAAGTCCATTAAGCACCGATTTGGTCCAATTTATTATCGGATAACTTTTTTCGTAATTTTTGGACGACGAAAGGCCATTTTCTTTGGATTTTGGAGGCTACAGATTGCAGATTCGGCCTGAGGTTATTCTTTAATGATGATTAAGTCCATTGAACACCGATTTGGGCGAAATTATTCCGGGTCAATTTTTGGCAGATTCCAAAGGGGTACCATCACAGATTTCGGGAGATTTTTTCCTAAATGCAATTTTCTTTCAATTCTGGAGGCTATAGATCACGGGTTCATGCCGAGGCTATTGTCCACCGATAATGAATTTTATTGATCCTATTCTCCACGAGTGATAAGTCCATTAAGCACAGATTTGGGCCAATTTGTTATCGGATGGCATTTTCGTAATTTTTGGACGACGAAAGGCCATTTTCTTTGGATTTTGGAGGCTACATATCACAGATTCGCCCTGAGGCTATTCTTGAACAATGATTAATTCCATTAAGCACCGATTTGAGAGTATTTATTCTGGGTCAATTTTTGGCAGATTCCAAAGGGGTACCATCACAGATTTCAGGCGATTTCTCCGAAATGCCATTTTCTTTCGATTCTTGAGGCTACAGATCACCGATTCAGACAGAGGCTATTCTCCACCGATGATGAAGTCTGTTGATCCTATTCTCCACGGGCAATAAGTCCATTGAGCACCGATTTGGTCCAATTTATTATCGGATGGCATTTTGGTAATTTTTGGACGACGAAAGGCCATTTTCTTTGGATTTTGGATGCTACAGATCACAGATTCGCCCTGAGGCTATTCTTGAACAATGATTAATTCCATTAAGCACCGATTTGAGAGGATTTATTCCAGGTCAATTTTTGGCAGATTCCAAAGGGGTACCATCACAGATTTCCGGCGATTTTTCAGAAATGACATTTTCTTTCGATTCTTGAGGCTACAGATCACGGATTCTGGTAGAGGCTATTCTCCACCGATAATGAAGTCTATTGATCCAATTCTCCACGGGCAATAAGTCCATTAAGCACCGATTTGGTCCAATTTATTATCGGATGTCATTTTCGTAATTTTTGGACACCGAAAAGCCATTTTCTTTGGATTTTGGAGGCTACAAATCACGGATTCGCCCTGCGGCTATTCTTCAACAATGACTAATTCCATTAAGCACCAATTTGAGAGGATTTATTCCGGGTCAATTTTAGGCAGATTCCAAAGGGGTACCATCACATATTTCGGGCGATTTTTCTTAAATACAATTTTCTTTCGATTCAGGAGGCTACAGATCACGGGTTCATACTGAGGCTATTCTCCACCGATAATGAAGTCTATTAATCCGATTCTTCAAGAGTGATAAGTCCATTAAGCACCGATTTTGTCCAATTTATTATCGAAGACATTTTTGTAATTTTCGGACGACGAAAGGCCATTTTCTTAGGATTTTGGAGGCTACAGATTGCGGATTCTGCCTGAGGCTATTCTTTAATGATGATTAAGTCCATTGAACACCGATTTGGGCGAATTTATACCGGGTCAATTTTTGGCAGATTCCAAAGGGTTACCATCACAGATTTCGGGCGATTTTTCTTAAATGCAATTTTCTTTCGATTCTTGCGGATCACGGGTTTTCGCCGAGGCTACTCTCCATCGATGATGAAGTCTATTGATCCTATTCTCCACGGGTGATAAGTCCATTAAGCACCCATTTGGTCCAATTTATTATCGAATGATATTTTCGTAATTTTTGGTAGACAAAATGCCATTTTCTTTGGATTTTGGAAGCTACAGTTTGCGGATTCGATCTGAGCCTATTTTTTAATGATGATTAAGTCCATTAAACACCGATTTGGACGAATTTATTCTGGGTAAATTTTTGGCAGATTCCAAAGGGGTACGGTACCATCACATATTTCGGGCGATTTTTTCCTAAATGTAATTTTCTTTCAATTCTGGAGGCTACAGATCACGGGTTCATGCCGAGGCTATTCACCGATAATGAAGTGTATTGATCCTATTCTCCACGAGTGATAAGTCCATTAAGCACCGATTTGTTCCAATTTATTATCGGATGGCATTTTCGTAATTTTTGGACTACGAAAGGCTATTTTCTTTGGATTTTGGAGGCTACAAATTGCGGATTCTGCATGAGACTATTCTTTAACGATGATTAAGTTCATTAAACACCGATTTGGGTGGATATATTTTGGGTTAATTTTTGGCAGATATCAAAGGTGTACCATCACAGATTTCACTCGATTTTTCTCAAATGCAATTTTCTTTCGATTGTGGAGGCTACAGATCACGGGTTCAGGCCGATGCTATTGTCCATCGATAATGAAGTCTATTGATCCTATTCTCCACGCGTGATAAGTTCATTACGCACCGATTTGGCCCAATTTAATTTCGTATGACATTTTCGTAATTTTTTGAGCGACGAAGGGCCATTTTTTTGGAATTTGGATTCTACTGATCACGGATTCGCTCTGAGTTTATTCTTCAACGATGACTAATTCCATTAAGCACCAATTTGAAAGGATTTATTCAAAGTCAATTTTTGGCAGATTCGAAAGGGGTACTATCACAGATTTGGGTCGATTTTTCCGAAATGCCATTTTCTTTCGATTCTTGAGGATACAGATCACGGATTCAGGCAGAGGTTATTCTCCACCAATAATGAAGTCTATTGATCCTATTATCCACGGGCAATAAGTCCATTTAGCACCGATTTGGTCCAATTTATTATCGGATGACATTTTCGTAATTTTTGGACGACGAAAGGCCAATTTCTTTGGATTTTGGAGGCTACAGATTGCGGATTCGGCCTGAGGCTATTCTTAAATCATGATTAAGTCCATTAAACACCAATTTGGGCGAATTTATTCCGGTTCAATTTTTTGCAGATTCCAAAGGTGTACCATCATCGATTTCAGGCGATTTTTCTCAAATGCAAGTTTCTTTCTATTCTGGAGGCTACGGATCATGGTTTCATGCCGAGGCTATTCTCCGCCGATAATGAAGTCTATTGATCCTATTCTCCACGGGCAATAAGTCCATTAAGCACCGATTTGGTCTAATATATTATCGGATTGCATTTTCGTAATTTTTGGACGACAAAAGGGCATTTTCTTTGGATTTTGGAGGCTACAGATTGCGGATTTGCCATGAGGCTATTTTTTAAAGATAATTAAGTCCATTAAGCAACGATTTGGGATGATTTATTCCGGGCCAATTTATGGCAGATTCCAAAGGGGTACCATCACAGATTTTGGGCGATTTTTTCCTAAATGCGATTTTCTTTCGATTCTGGAGGCTACACAGATCACGGGTTCATGCCAAGGCTATTCTCCACCGATAATGAAGTCTATTGATCCTATTCTCCACGAGTTATAAGTCCATTAAGCACTGATTTGAGCCAATTTATTATCGGATGGCATATTCGTAATTTTTGGACGACGAAATGGTCATTTTCTTTGGATTTTGGAGGCTACAGATTGCGGATTCGGCCTGAGGCTATTGTTTAACGATGATTAAGTCCATTAAACACCGATTTGGGTCGATATATTCCGGGTCAATTTTTGGCAGATTCCAAAGGGGTACCATCACAGATTTCGGGCGATTTTTCGTAAAAGCAATTTTCTTTCGTTTCTGGAGGCTACAGATCATGGGTTCAGGCCGAGGTTATTCTCCATCGATAATGAAGTCTATTGATCCTACTCTCCACGAGTGATAAGTCCATTACGCTCCGATTTGGGCCAATTTATTTTTGGATGGAATTCTCGTAATTTTCTGATCGATGAAAAGTCATTTTCTTTGGATTTTGGAGGCTACAGATCACGGATTCGCACTGAGTCTATTCTTCAACAATGACAAATTCCATTAAGCACCGATTTGAGAGGATTTATTCCGGGTCAATTTTTGGCAGATTCCAAAGGGGTACCATCACAGATTTCGGGCGATTTTTCCGAAATGCCATTTTCTTTCGATTATTGAGGATACAGATCACGGATTCAAGCATAGACTATTCTCCACCGATAATGAAGTCTATCGGTCCTATTCTCCACGGACAATAAGTCCATTAAGCACCGATTTGGTCCAATTTATAATTGGATGGCATTTTTGTAATTTAAGGACAACGAACGGCCAATTTCTTTGGATTTTGGAGGCTACGGATTGCGGATTCGGCCTGTGGCTATTCTTTAATGATGATTAAGTCCATTAAACACCGATTTTTTGCTAAATGCAATTTTCTTTCGATTCTCGAGGCTACATATCACGGGTTCTTGGTGAGGCTATTCTCCACCGATAATGAAGTCTATTAATCCTATTCTCCACGAATGATAAGTCCATTAAGCACCGATTTGTTCCAATTTATTATGAGATGGCATTTTCGTAATTGTTGCACGACGAAAGGCCATCTTCTTTGGATTTTGGAGGCTACAGATTGCGGATTCTGCCTGAGGGGATTCTTTAATGATGATTAAGTCCATTAAACACCGATTTGGTTTGATAAATTTTGGGTCAATTTTTGGAAAATTCCAAAGGGGTTCTATCACAGATTTCAGGCGATTATTCTCAAATGCTATTTTCTTTCAATTCTGGAGGCTACGGATCACGGGTTCAGGCCGAGGCTATTCTCCATCGATAATGAAGTCTATTGATCCTATTCTCCATGGTTGATAAGTCCATTAAGCACCGATTTGTTGGAATTTATTATCGGATTGCATTTTCGTAAATTTTGGACGACGAAAGGCCATTTTCTTTGGATTTTGGACGCTACAGATCACGAATTCGCCCCGTGGATATTCTTCAACGATGATTAAGTCCAATAAGCACCGATTTGTGGGGATTTATTCTGGGTCAATTTTTGGCAGATTGCAAAGGGGTACCATCACAGATTTCGGGCGATTTTTCCGAAATGCCATTTTCTTTCTATTCTTGAGGCTATAGATCACGGATTCAGGCAGAGGCTATTCTCCACCGATAATGAAGACTATTGATCCTATTCTCCACGGGCAATAAGTCCATTAAGCACCGATTTGGTCTAATATATTATCGGATGGCATTTTCGTAATTTTTGGACGACGAAAGACCATTTTCTTTGGATTTTGCAGGCTACAGATTGCGGATTCGGCCTGAGACTATTCTTAAACAATGACTAATTCCATTAAGCACCGATTTGAGAAGATTTATTCCGGGTCAATTTTTGGCAGATTCCAAAGAGGTACCATCACAGATTTCGGGCAATTTTTCCGAAATGCCATTTTCTTTCGATTCTTGAGGCTACAGATCACAGATTCAAGCAGATGTTATTCTCCACCGATAATGAAGTCTATTGATCCTATTCTCCTCGGGCAATAAGTCCATTAAGCAACGATTTGGTCCAATATATTATCGGATGGCATTTTCGTAATTTTTGGACGACGAAATACCATTTTCTTTGGATTTTGCAGGCTACAGATTGCGGATTCGGCCTGAGACTATTCTTTAATGATGATTAAGTCCATTAAACACGGATTTGGGCGAATTTATTCCATGTCAATTTTTGGCAGATTCCAAAGGGGTACCATCACAGATTTCGTGCGATTTTTTCGAAATGCCATTTTCTTTCTATTCTTGGGGCTACAGATCAAGGAATCAGGCAGAGGCTATTCTCCACCGATAATGAAGTATATTGATCCTATTCTCCACGGGCAATAAGTCCATTAAGCACCGATTTGGTCTAATATATTATCTGATGGCATTTTTGTAATTTTTGGACGATGAAAGGCCATTAAGCACTGATTTGAGCCAATTTATTATCGGATGGCATATTCGTAATTTTTGGACGACGAAAGGCCATTTTCTTTGGATTTTGGAGGCTACAGATTGCGGATTCGGCCTGAGGCTATTGTTTAACGATGATTAAGTCCATTAAACACTGATTTGGGTGGATATATTCCAGGTCAATTTTTGGCAGATTCCAAAGGGGTACTATTACAAATTTCGGACGATTTTTCCTAAAAGCAATTTTCTTTCGATTCTGGAGGCTACAGATCATGGGTTCAGGCCGAGGTTATTCTCCATCGATAATGAAGTCTATTGATCCTACTCTCCACGAGTGATAAGTCCATTACGCTCCGATTTGGGCCAATTTATTTTTGGATGGTATTTTCGTAATTTTCTAATCGATGAAAGGTCATTTTCTTGGGATTTTGGAGGCTACAGATCAGGGATTCGCACTGTCTATTCTTCAACAATGACTAATTCCATTAAGCACCGATTTGAGAGGATTTATTTCGGGTCAATTTTTGGCAGATTCCAAAGGGGTACCATAATAGATTTCGGGCGATTTTTCCGAAATGCCATTTTCTTTCGATTATTGAGGATACAGATCACGGATTAAAGCTTAGGCTATTCTCCACCGATAATGAAGTCTATCGGTCCTATTCTCCACGGACAATAAGTCCATTAAGCACCGATTTGGTCCAATTTATAATTGGATGGCATTTTCGTAATTTTAGGACAACGAAAGGCCAATTTCTTTGGATTTTGGAGGCTACAGATTGCGGATTCGGCCTGTGGCTATTCTTTAATGATGATTAAGTCCATTAAACACCGATTTTTTGCTAAAAGCAATATTCTTTCGATTCTACATATCACGGGTTCTTGCTGAGGCTATTCTCCACTGACAATGAAGTGTATTGATCCTATTCTCCACGAGTGATAAGTCCATTTAGCACCGATTTGTTCCAATTTATTATGAGATGGCATTTTCGTAATTTTTGCACGACGAGAGGCCATCTTCTTTCGATTTTGGAGGCTACAGATTGCGGATTCTGCCTGAGGGGATTCTTTAATGATGATTAAGTCCATTAAACTCCGATTTGGTTGGATATATTTTGGGTCAATTTTTGGAAAATTCCAAAGGGGTTCTATCACAGATTTCAGGCAATTTTTCTCAAATGCAATTTTCTTTCGATTCTGGAGGCTACGGATCACGGGTTCAGGCCGAGGCTATTCTCCGTCGATAATGAAGTCTATTGATCCTATTCTCCACGGTTGATAAGTCCATTAAGCACCGATTTGGTCGAATTTATTATCGGATTGCATTTTCGTAAATTTTGGAAGACGAAAGGCCATTTTCTTTGGATTTTGGACGCTACAAATCACGAATTTGCCCCGTGGCTATTCTTCAACGATGATTAAGTCCAATAAGCACTGATTTGTGGGGATTTATTCTGGGTCAATTTTTGGCAGATTCCAAAGGGGTACCATCACTGATTTCGGGCGATTTTTCCGAAATGCCATTTTCTTTCTATTCTTGAGGCTATAGATCACGGATTCAGGCAGAGGCTATTCTCCACCGATAATGAAGTCTATTGATCCTATTCTCCACGGGCAATAAGTCCATTAAGCAACGATTTGGTCTAATATATTATCGGACGACATTTTCGTAATTTTTGGAAGACGAAATGTCATTTTCTTTGGATTTTGGAGGCTACAGTTCACGGATTCGCCCTGAGGCTATTCTTCAACAATGACTAATTTCATTAAGCACCGATTTGAGAAGATTTATTCCGGGTCAATTTTTGGCAGATTCCAAAGAGGTACCATCACAGATTTCGGGCGATTTTTCCGAAATGCCATTTTCTTTCGATTCTTGAGGCTACAGATCACACATTCAAGCTGATGCTATTCTCCACCTATAATGAAGTCTATTGATCCTATTCTCCACGGGAAATAAGTCCATTAAGCACCGATTTGGTCCAATATATTATCGGATGGCATTTTTCGTAATTTTTGGACGACGAAAGGCCATTTTCTTTGGATTTTGCAGGCTACAGATTGCGGATTCTGCCTGAGGCTATTCTTTAATGATGATTAAGTCCATTAAACACGGATTTGGGCGAATTTATCCATGTCAATTTTTGGCAGATTCCAAAGGGGTACCATCACAGATTTCGGGCGATTTTTTCGAAATGCCATTTTCTTTCTATTCTTGAGGCTACAGATCACGGATTCAGGCAGAGGCTATTCTCCACCGATAATGAAGTATATTGATCCTATTCTCCACGGGCAATAAGTCCATTAAGCACCGATTTGGTCTACTATATTATCTGATGGCATTTTCGTAATTTTTGGACGACGAAAGGCCATTTTCTTTGGATTTTGGAGACTACAGATTGCGGATTCGGCCTGAGGCTATTCTTTAAAGATGATTAAGTCCATTAAACACCGATTTGGGTGAATTTATTCCGGGTCAATTTTTGGCAGATTCCAAAGGGCTACCATCACAGATATCGGGCTATTTTTCTTAAATGCAATTTTCTTTCGATTCTTGAGGCTACGGATCACGGGTTCATGCAGAGGCTATTCTCCATCGATAATGAAGTCTATTGATCATATTCTCCACGGGTGATAAGTCCATTAAGCATTGATTTGTTCCAATTTATTATCCGATGGCATTTTCGTAATTTTTGGAAGACAAAAGGCCATTGTCTTTGGATTTTGGAGGCTACAGATTGCGGATTCGGCCTGCGGCTATTTTTTAATGATGATTAAGTCCATTAAACACCTATTTGGGCGAATTTATTCCAGATCAATTTTTGGCAGATTCCAAAGGGGTACCTCACAAATTTCGGGCGGTTTTTTGCTAAATGCAATTTTCTTTCGATTCTCGAGGCTACAGATCGCGGGTTCTTGCTGAGACTATTTTCCATCGATAATGAAGTCTATTGATCCTATTCTCCACGAGTGATAAGTTCATTAAGCACCGATTTGTTCCAATTTATTATGAGATGGCATTTTTGTAATTTTTTGACGACGAAATGCCATTTTTCTTTGGATTTTGAAGGCTACAAATTGCGGATTCTGCCTGAGGGGATTCTTTAATGATGATTAATTCCATTAAACACCGATTTGGTTGGATATATTTTGGGTAAATTTTTGGAAAATTCCAAAGGGGTACTATCACAGATTTCAAGCGATTTTTCTCAAATGCAATTTTCTTTCGATTCTGGAGGCTACAGATCACGGGTTCAGGCCGAGGCTATTCTCCATCGATAATGAAATCTATTGATCCTATTCTCCACGGTTGATAAGTCCATTAAGCACCAATTTGGTCCAATTTATTATCGGATTGCATTTTCGTAATTTTTGGACGACGAAAGGCCATTTTCTTTGGATTTTGGACGCTACAGATCACGAATTTGCCCTGTGGCTATTCTTCAACGATGATTAAGTCCATTAAGCACCGATTTATGAGGATTTATTCCAGGTCAATTTTTGGCAGATTCCAAAGGGGTACCATCACAGATTTCGGGCGATTTTTCTAAAATGCCATTTTCTTTCTATTCTTGAGGCTACAGATCACGGATTCAGACAGAGGCTATTCTCCACCGATAATGAAGTCTATTGATCCTATTCTCCACGGGCAATAAGTCCATTAAGCACCGATTTGGTCTAATATATTATCGGACGACATTTTCGTAATTTTTGGACGACGAAAGGTCATTTTCTTTGGATTTTGGAGGCTACAGATTGCGGATTCGGCCTGAGGCTATTCTTTAAAGATGACTAAGTCCATTAAACACCGATTTGGGCGAATTTATTCCGGGTCAATTTTTGGCAGATTCCAAAAGGGTACCATCACAGATATCGGGCTATTTTTCTTAAATGCAATTTTCTTTCGATTCTTGAGGCTACGGATCACGGGTTCATGCCGAGGCTATTCTCCATCGATAATGAAGTCTATTGATCATATTCTCCACGGGTGATAAGTCCATTAAGCACTGATTTGTTCCAATTTATTATCCGATGGCATTTTCGTAATTTTTGGAAAACAAAAGGCCATTTTCTTTGGATTTTGGAGGCTACAGATTGCAGATTCGGCCTGAGGCTATTTTTTAATGATGATTAAGTCCATTAAACACCTATTTGGGCGAATTTATTCCGGGTCAATTTTTGGCAGATTCCAAAGGGGTACCTCACAAATTTCTGGCGATTTTTTGCTAAATGCAATTTTCTTTCGATTCTCGATGCTACAGATCACGGGTTCTTGATGAGGCTATTCACCACCGATAATGAAGTCTATTGATCCTATTCTCCATGAGTGATTAGTCCATTAAACACCAATTTGTTCCAATTTATTATGAGATGTCATTTTCGTAATTTTTGGACGACGAAAGGCCATTTTATTTGGATTTTGCAGGCTACAGATTGCGAATTCTGTCTGAGGGAATTCTTTAATGATGATTAAGTCCATTAAACACCTTGAGTCGATTTTTGGAAAATTCCAAAGGGGTACTATCAAAGATTTCAGGCGATTTTTCTCAAATGCAATTTTCTTTTGATTCTGGAGGCTACGGATCACGGGTTCAGGCCGAGGCTATTCTCCATCGATAATGAAGTCTATTGATCCTATTCTCCACGGTTGATAAGTCCATTAAGCACCGATTTGGTCCAATTTATTATCGGATTGCATTTTCGTAATTTTTCGACGACACGGTTGATAAGTCCATTAAGCACCGATTTGGTCCAATTTATTATCGGATTGCATTTTCGTAATTTTTGGACGACGAAAGACCATTTTCTTTGGATTTTGGACGCTACAGATCACAAATTCGCCCTGTGGCTATTCTTCAACGATGATTAAGTCCATTAAGCTCCGATTTGTGGGGATTTATTCCGGGTCAATTTTTGGTAGATTCCAAAGGGGCACCATCACAAATTTCGGGCGATTTTTCCAAAATGCCATTTTCTTTCTATTCTTGAGGCTACAGATCACGGATTCAGGCTGAGGCTATTCTCCACTGATAATGAAGTCTATTGATCCTATTCTCCACGAGTAATAAGTCCATTAAGCACCGATTTGGTCTAATATATTATCGGATGACATTTTCGTAATTTTTGGACGACGAAAGGCCATTTTCTTTGGATTTTGGAGGCTACAAATCACGGATTCGCCCTGAGGCTATTCTTCAACAATGACTAAGTCCATTAAGCACCGATTTGAGAAGATTTATTCCGGGTCAATTTTTGACAGATTCCAAAGAGGTACCATTACAAATTTCGGGCGATTTTTCCGAAATGCCATTTTCTTTCGATTCTTGAGGCTACAAATCACAGATTCAAGCAGATGCTATTCTCCACCGATAATTAAGTCTATTGATCCTATTCTCCACGGGAAATAAGTCCATTAAGCACCGATTTGGTTCAATATATTATCGGATGGCATTTTCGTAATTTTTGGACGACGAAATGCCATTTTCTTTGGATTTTGGAGGCTACAGATTGCGGATTCGGCCTTAGGCCATTCTTTAAAGATGACTAAGTCCATTGATAGCACCCAGCCAGGGTGTTTGATTCTCAACCCGAATTTGAACAAACAAACTCTGCAACTTGAACGAGAATCAAGCCGCCAACTTCAATCTAAAAGAACAACAATAGTGGAACTCTTGTGCAATCCTACACCTGGAGGAAGGCTCAAGAAGTATACGTCGAAGCTCGCCCACGATCAAGGTGGAATTTGATCGATACAAGAGCAAAATCGAACTTGGTTGTCTCGGCCAAGCTCTCAACCAAAAAACTATAGATGCGAGACTTAGTTTTAGGGTTTTCTTTGATTATTCAACTCAACCGCCTTGTACAATACGTCCCCTAGGCCTTAAATAGAGATTACAATGATTCTGGAAAGCAAAAGAAACCAAAACAAATAAGGTAATCCAAAACTGTCCCAATTCTAAAACAAAACGGAAACTTAAAAATGCAAGTAACTAGCTGGTGTCGATGTCAACTTGGAGGCCCTCGTTCTCCATCCTCCCGCTTCCGATTGGATCATCCAATACCTTGTTTCTGTACTAGAACATGCGAACTTTCATGTGGACTAAACGTTGAAGCCAGATTCCCATCCGTCCATCGTGCCCTGAGCTTCAAAGTGGCCTTCTCGACACTGTTCCATGCCTTAGGCAAAAACTGGCAGTTTGCCTGTGTTGGGATAGACTTTTGATGAGCTCGAAAACCACTCTTCCCAGCATCAACTCGAGCTCCCAGACACTCCACGTTGCAAAGGGAGTTACCATCTACAAACCAAACCTTCCAAACCCCATTTTCATCCATCCAATCGAGAGAATTATACTTGCTAAGAGGGCTACCCGAAACAGCTTCCATACTTAACCAAAATCCCAGGTCTTCCCAGCAAGTTGAATTGGGTTCTTGACTCAACAATTTCCACTTGTAGATTGATCCGTTTGGGATCATATCATCCATTAAACACCGATTTGGGCGAATTTATTCCGGGTCAATTTTTGGCAGATTCCAAAAGGGTACCATCACAGATATCGGGCTATTTTTCTTAAATGCAATTTTCTTAAGTCCATTAAGCAACGATTTGGTCCAATTTATTATCGGATTGCATTTTCGCAATTTTTGGACGACACGGTTGATAAGTCCATTAAGCACCGATTTGGTCCAATTTATTATCGGATTGCATTTTCGTAATTTTTGGACGACGAAAGACCATTTTCTTTGGATTTTGGACGCTACAGATCACGAATTCGCCCTGTGGCTATTCTTCAACGATGATTAAGTCCATTAAGCACCGATTTGTGGGGATTTATTCCGGGTCAATTTTTGGCAGATTCCAAAGGGGTACCATCACAAATTTCTGGCGATTTTTCCGAAATGCCATTTTCTTTCTATTCTTGAGGCTACAGATCACGGATTTAGGCCGAGGCTATTCTCCACCGATAATGAAGTCTATTGATCCTATTCTCCATGGGCAATAAGTCCATTAAGCACTGGTTTGGTATAATTTATTATCGGATGTCATTTTCGTAATTTTTGGACGACGAAATGCCATTTTCTTTGGATTTTGGAGGCTACAGATCACAGATTCGCCCTGAGGCTATTCTTCAACAACGACTAATTCCATTAAGCACCGATTTGAGAGGATTTATTCCGCGTCAATTTTTGGCAGATTCCAAAGAGGTACCATCACAGTTTCGGACGATTTTTCCGAAATGCCATTTTCTATCCATTCTTGAGGCTACATATCACAGATTCAAGCATATGCTATTCTCCACCGATAATAAAGTCTATTGATCCTATTCTCCACGGGCAATAAGTCCATTAAGCACCAATTTGGGCCAATTTATTATCGGATGGCATTTTCGTAATTTTTTTGGGACGAACGGCCATTTCTTTGGATTTTGGAGGCTACAGATCACGAATTCAGCTTGAGGCTATTCTTCAATGGTGACTACGTCCATTAAGCACCGATTTTGGCGGATTTATTCCGGGGGTCAATTTTTGACAGATTACAAAGGGTTACCATCACAGATTTCAGGCGATTATTCAGATATGTCATCTTCTTCGATTCTCGAGGCTACATATCACGGCTTCAGGCCGAGTGTATTCTCCAGCGATAGTGAAGTTTATTGATCTTATTCTCCACGAGTGATAAGTCCATTAAGCACCGATTTTGGCCAATTTATTTTAGGATGTTAGTTTCGTTATTCTTTGGGCGACATAAGGCCATTTTCTTTTTATTTTGGAGGCTACAGATCACGAATTCGGCCTGAGGCTATTCTTCAACGATGACTAAGTCCATTAATCACCGATTTGGGCGGATTTATTCTGGGTAATTTTTGGCAGATTCCAAAGGAGTATCATCACAAAATTCGGGAGATTTTTTCGAAATGTCATTTTCTTTCTATTCTGGAGACTACATATCAGAGATTCATGCCAAGGCTATTCTCCACCTATAATGAAGTCTATTGATCCTATTCTCCACGGGTGAAAGCACGGATTTGGACCAATTTATTATCGGATGGCATTTTCATAATTTTTTGGGCGACGAAAGGTCATTTTCTTTGGATTTTGGAGGATACAAATTACGGATTTGGCCTGAGACTATTCTTTAACGATGATTAAGTCCATTAAACACCGATTTGGGCGAATTTATTCCTGATCAATTTTTGGCAGATTCCAAATCACAGATTTTGGGCGATTTTTTCGAAATGTCATTTTCTTTCGATTCTTGAGCCTATAGATCATGAATTCAGCCCGAGGCTATTCTCCACCGATAATGAAATCTATTCATCCTATTCTCCACGTGTGGTAAGTCCATTAAGCACCGATTTGGTCCAATTTATTATCGGATGACATTTTCGTAATATTTTGGGACACGAATCTTTGGATTTTTTAAGCTACAGATCACGGATTCTGCCTGAGGTTATTCTTTAACAATGATTAAATCTATTATGCACCGATTTGGGTGGATTTATTCCGGGTCAATTTTGGGCAGATTCAAAAGGGGTACCATCACATATTTTGGGCGGTTTTTTCTAAAAGCCATTTTCTTTCGATTCCTGAGGCCACATATCACGGATTCAAGCCGTGGCTATTCTCCATCTATAATGAAATCTATTGATCATATTCTCCATGGGTGATAAGGTCATTAAGCACCGATTTGGGACAATTTATTTTTGGATGGTATTTTCGTAATTTTTTGGGCGACGAAAGGCCATTTTTTTTGGATTTTGGAGGCTAAAGATTACGGATTCTGTGTTAGGTATTCTCTAACGATGATTAATTCCATTAAACATCGATTTGGGTGGATTTATTATGGGGCCATTTTTGGCAGATTTCAAAGGGCGATTTTTCCGAAATGTCATTTTCTTTTGATTCTTGAGCCTACAGATCACGGATTCCGGTCGATGCTATTCTCCACCTATAATGAAGTCTATTGATCTTATTCTCCACGAGTGATATGTCCATTAAGCACTGATTTGGGCCGATTTATTTTCAAATTGCATTTTCGTAATTTTTTGGGCGGCAAAAGGCCATTTTCTTTGGATTTTGAAGGCTACAGATCATGGATTCTGCCTAAGGCTATTCTTCAATCATGATTAAGTCCATTAACCACCAATTTGGGAGGATTTATTAAGGGTCAATTTTTGGCAGATTCCAAAGGTACCCATCACAGATTTCGGGCAATTATCCGAAATGTCATTTTCTTTCGATTCTGGAGGCTACTGATCACGGATTTAGGCCGAGACTATTCTCCACCGATAATGAAGTCTATATATCTTATTCTCCACGGGTGATAAGTCAATTAAGCACTTATTTGGGCCAATTTATTTTCGGATGGCATTTTCGTAATTTTTTGGGCGACAAAAGCCATTTTCTTTGAATTTTGAAGGCTACAGATCACGGATCGAACTGAGTTTATTCTTTAACAATGATTAAGTCCATTAAGCACCGATTTGGGCGGATTTATTTCGGGTAAACTTTTGGCAGATTCCAAAGGGTTACCATCAGATACTTCCGACGATTATTCCGGAATGTAATTTTCATTCGATTCTCTAGGCTACAGATCACGGATTCAGGCAGAGACTATTCTCTACCGATAAAGAAGTCTATTGATCTGATTCTCCATGGGTGATTAGTCCATTAAGCACCGGTTTCCAATTTATTTTCGGATGGCATTTCGTAATTTTTTTGGCGGCGAGAGGCCATTTTCTTTGGATTTTGAAGGCTACAGATAACAGATTCGACCCGAGGCTATTCTTTAATGATGATTAAGTCCATTAAGCACCGACTTGGGCAGATTTATTTCGAGTCAATTTTTGGCAGATTTCAAAGGGGTACCATAACATATTTCAGACGATTTTTCCGAAATGCCATTTTCTTTCGATTCTGGAGGCTACATATCACGGATTCAGGCCGAGGCTATTCTCCACGGATAATGAATCAATTGATACTATTCTCCACGGGTGATAAGTCCATTAAGCACCGATTCGGGCCAATTTATTTTTGGATGGCATTTCGTAATTTTTTGGGCGACGAAATGTCATTTTCTTTGGATTTTGGAGGCTAAAGGTCACGGATTCGGCATAAGGCTATTCTTTAACGATGATTAAGTCAATTAAGCACCGATTTGGGCGGATTTATTTCGAGTCAATTTTTGGCAGATTTCAAAGGGGTACCTTAACAGATTTCGGACGATTTTTCCGAAATGTCATTTTCTTTCGATTCTGGAGGCTACAGATCAAGGATTCAGGCCGAGGCTATTCTCCACCGATAATGATGTCTATTGATGTTATTCTCCACGGTTGATAAATACATTAAGCACCAATTTGGGCCAATTTATTTTCGGATGACATTTTTATAATTTTTTGGGTGCCAAAAGTCCATTTTCTTTGGCTTTTGATGGCTACAGATCACAGATTTGGCATGAGGCTATTCTTCAACGATGATTAAGTCCATTAAGCACCTATTTGGGCGGATTTATCCTAGATCAATTTTTGGAAGATTTCAAAGGGGTACCATCACAAATTTCGGACGATTTTTTTGAAATGCCAATTTCTTTCGATTCTGGAGGCTACAGATCACAGATTCAAATCGAGGCTATTCTTCACGAATAATGAAGTCTATTGATCTTATTCTCCACGGTTGATAAGTCCATTAAGCACCAATTTGAGCCAATTTATTTTCCGATAACAACTTTGTAATTTTTTGGGCGGCGAAAGTCCATTTTCTTTGGATTATGAAGGCTACAGATCACGGATTCGGCCTGAGGCTATTATTTAATGATGATTCAGTCCATTAAGCACCAATTTTGGCGGATTTATTCTGGGTCAGTTTTTGGCAGATTCCGAAGGGGTTCCATAACAGATTTCGGGCGATTTTTCTGAAATATCATTTTCATTCTATTTTGGTGGGCAAGATGCCATGCAAGATCATAGAAAGGGTTACCTTGCTCCTCCGCACTCGTGACTTGGTCTTCAAAGTTGGTCTCGGGAAGGGGAAAGTGATGAGAGTCAATCAATAAAACCTTCTTGTTCATACTCACCACGGGAGCTCTCCGGGGTGAGCTCGTCTTGCTCCACATGGTTGTGATTGATCGCTCCTTCAACCTCCTCTTTCTCCTCCAACAATGAGAGGCGATAGCTTTCACAAGCTCGTGCCACTTTCTCTTCTAGTGTCAAACCGGGAGGAGGGAGGGGTTGGAAATCCATGTGGGAGCTCATTCTTCCAAAGGTCTCATGGCTTGCCTCTTCAACCTCCTCTTTCTCTTCTTCAAATGGCAGGAGGCGATTGTGAGCAAGTTGTGCACATGCTTGTTCAATAAGCTCTCCTTACCTCTACGTCCGTCGAAGGAGCTCCTCTGATTCCCGAAGAAAGGTTGAGTCGATAGGGCCGGTGATGGGAAGGTCCAAATTGGAGCATCCCTCGTCGGTACCCCGGGCAAATTTCTCCATCATGAGCTCCCAGTTTCTCTTTGGCTCCGGTTTTGAAGTGGCACATGGTCTTGATGATCGTCCCATGAAGGCTTCCATGGCCAACTCCAACTTGGATTTCTCCTCGGGTGGTGGAGGGAAATCTTCTTGGTATGGGGAAGCCTCTTCATACCCCCAATGGTATGGTTGTTCTTCTTGGAAGGGGGGTTGGTGATAGAACCTGTATCCTTGGCTTCCCCCTTCTTGTTCACTCCATGAAGCTCCGCGGTACCCCCATTCGGGTGGTTGTGGATACCCCCACCTATTGTAGACAAAATCAAACAAACACAAACCACCCTTCTGAGAAGAGTGGGTAAACAAAACACAACACAAAACGGCTAATTAACGACCTAACCCTTTTTCAAATAACCTAGAATGGTTCCCCGGCAACGGAGCCAAAAACTTGACTCACACAAAACACCACACTAGAAACCCCCTCTAGAGCCCAAGTTCTTAAACTCTAGAGGGGTGCAGCATAGGGCAAGTCAGTTTTAATTATCAACCCGAGCCGATCCATGTACCTCTACTTCAATCACTTAGGTTGTTATCTAATGGAACTACAAACTAAACAAGCAAAGAAAAGTAAATAAAGGAAAATTCTAACTAAGGGAGCTTCACCCAGGGGTTGCTTCCCCCTAACTAGCTACCACGACTCGTTGGATTGAATGGAGTCGTGTGGTGTAGGTGGTTGTGAACCGCGAGGGTGAGCAACTAGTGATCGATTTGTCACGGAATCAATTCACTAGCGATCGATTTGTCACAGAATTGATCCACTCACGACGTCTAGGGGAACCACTAGGAGGAGCAACTAGTGATCCATTTGTCAGGGGATGGATTCACTAGAGATCGATTTTTCACCGAATCGATCCTCTCACTCAATCTCTAGGGGTTGCCTAGGTCTCTCCCTCAAACCGGTGTTTGAGCGGCTTAATCACGACCAACCTATATGCAAACTTGATTCAAGGGGCATGCTCATCTCTAACCTAGATAGTAGGCACAAAGTGCCAAGGAAAACCAAGCTTGTCAAGCCAAACTGAAAAGGTGTGGTTTTCCTCTAATCTAGGTTAAGCAAGCACACAAGATTTGGAAAGCACAACTAAGCACAATCATGATTCACCATGAAAACACCTCTAATACTCAAATTGATGCAAACCCATACAAAATCATTCAATCTAAACAAGTAATTACAAAGTATTAGTTAGAGATCTACAACATCCAAGAGAAAAGAGTGAGTTTCTAGAGAGAGAAGAGATGGATTACAAATTTGAGCTCAAGATCTTCTTCTTTTTCTTCTAGGCTTGAATCCTTGTCTTCAAGATTCACCCAAGCCTCCAATGATGCTCCAAGATCACTTTAACACACACACACACACACTCTCTCTCTCTCTCTCTCTCTCTCTCTCTCACTAGAACTCTCCTTTGGTGTTTTTGGGCAAACCCTAGAGAGGGAATTGAATTTATCTCCAAAAATCAGCTCCCATTTTCTCTCTCCCCGCTGCTATCTTCATATTTACCCGAAAGTGACCAGTTCACGGACGCGTTGGTCAGTTCACGACCGTGAATACCTAAACGCGTCCGTGAACTTAGTCATCTCCAAAGCGCACCGCTTCCCTCTCATGGGTTCACGGTTAATGGTCCCAGTTCACGGTCTTAGCGACCGTGAACTCCCTTGGCGTCCTAAGACCGTGAACTCCCTTGTTTGACCGTGAACTGCGGCTGTTTCCTGGACGCCTGCACTTCACTGTTACGGGGCAACTGTCACGGTCGGACTTTTCTTCGGTTTTTGCGCTTTTTGACCTCCAATTATCCCAAAACTCGTCCTCGACCCTTCCACACATGCTAGGACCTGAAATGTATCAAAACAAGCACAACCTAGCGTGAAATATGTCGAGGAACGATGAAATATTAAGCTAATCGAATAAAAAATGAGGGGTAAAATGTGTACATTTGGGCCCGAATCAGAAGACTATTGATCCTATTCTCCACATGTGATAAGTCCATTAAAATTACCTTGCTCGCTGTCCTCGTTCTTAGGGATGGCAATTACCCACCCATGGGTAATTATACCAAAATCCAAGTAGACCCATTGATAATGGGTTGGGTATGGGTGAAGTGCATATGGGTTTGAGTAAGGTATGAATATTGCTTCCATAATCTAAATGGGTATGGGTTGGATATAGATATCCATTTACTTGAGGCTGTTTTAACTACACATGCAAAAATTGGACCTATTTGTAAAACTTGAAAATTTTAGGTACCAAAATGTAAGACCAACAAAATTTAGGTACCAAAATGTAATTTTCCATCGATATTTTGAGGACTTATATGCAAAAAAAATTAAATTTAGGTACTAAATATGCATATCTATTAAGTTTAGGTACCAAACTGTAATTTATATTTGGGCATGGGTACAAACCCAAATCCATTTGTTATAAACCCAACCCAACCCAAAGTAAATGGGTATGGGGTACAAACCCATCAAACTCTACCCATATCCATTTATTTGGATTTTATACCCAACCCAATTGGTTTAGATAATTAAAAACCCATGGGTATGGGCAAAATTGACATCCTAACTCGTTCTTCTTCGGAAATATTGACCCAACGATCCAAACCGATACTAACTAATGATTCTGGATGATCTGAATCTTCTGTCCACGGTCAACTCTCGGACTTTTTCAACAGAAAACGACTCAAGAGTGCTATTGGAAAAAAAATGGCTCTTGTCAGTTTCTACGAACCTACAGCAGGCAGCAGACTCAAGCCTGGAAGTGGCCTAGTTGACTGCAAAACAGGGTCAACTCAACAACACAGCTCTATATATTCTTCGAAAACAGAGTGCTTCCCCTCAATCTCCATTAACAACCTATCTTACACAGAAACCCAAGTTAGTTAAGATCGAGAAATTAATTCACGCTTAGAGAGTGGTACAAGATTCATAATAAACCGAACATTAATGGATCCCGTGGGCGGAGCACTTCTGGGGCTCGTTTTCCAGGAGCTGTACACCACCATCAAGCTGTACATGCACCCTTCCCTCACACGCGCCTCCACGCTCCGCTCCAAGCTCGCCGTCCTGGCCGGGAAGGTCGAGCCGCTCAGCCGTCGATTCGCCGCCATCGACGCGCGCTACCCGGATTCCGGGGCCCACCGGGAGGCCCTGAAGCTGCGGGAGATGCTGGAGAAGGCCGACGCGCTGGTGCGTGACTGCGGCGGGATCCGGTGGTGGAACCTCCGGCGGAAGCGGCGGTTCTCCAAGCGCCTGACGAGGCTCGACGCGTCGCTCGGGATGCTGCTGAGCGTGGATTTTGGGCCCGGGGTGGTGATGGGCCGGCTGATGACTATCGAGGCCCAGGTGGTGGAGATGAACGCGAAGCTGGACAGGATGTACGTGGGCCGGCAGGTGGGGCCCGCTCCGCCGTTGGGGAGGCAGAGGAGCGGCGGTGGTGGGCGGCGGGGGATGAGGGTTGAGGTTCGTTACGAGAGGACGGAGAAGAGGACGTGTTTGAACATTTCGGTTTGTTGGGGTCATTGCTGCGGCGGCCATGATAATGACGACGACGACGAGGATGGTGACCGGAGAGGAGACTATCGCAAGCGGGCCTAATTAACTATCGGAGACTTGGGTTATGGATTCTTGAGACGACGACTCTGGTTTACATATTTGATTAATTTGTGTGAAATAACAACCATGGTTTCCTACCAATTGCTACTGTTTTTTTTTTTTTTTTTACATTTTGTGAAGCTAAGAACGATTATTGTTTTAAAGGGGATGCTATTTTGAAATTTCTCATGCGGATATGAGAAGTTTATTTGTATGGAAGTTAGGAGAATATGGGTGTGTGGGGTATGGTAGCAATGACCAGGAAATATTAGATTGAATTTTGTTATACGTATGTGCAAAATTTACGAAAGAGTTGTCTGTAGCATCGATGAGAGCCCTTGGATAATTCATTCCTACATCTAGCACGGGTTTTGAACCCATGCTACACGCACCTATGTAAAATTATGTAGAGAGGTGTTGGTAACATGCATGGTTTATAACCCTTAGATAAGTTCGTTGCTTAAATTAGCATGGTTTAAAACCCTTGATATGCTGCTTGCGAGGGTGAAATCCATGCATAATTTAGGACTAAAACTTGACAACATCTGTGTCGAAATCAAAACTGCCGCTAAAGTTTGTTACAAAATAGAAGCAATATGATTAGTGGCTATAGTTTGGTTGCAAATGCCCCCGATCACTATAAACAAATCAAAATCAAGTTCGTTACTGAAATTCATAATGTACCATATACCTTTCATATCCTGAATCATAACATAAATATATGGTTCATTTCCAAAATGGTGTTCTTTACATGACTAAATACTAATCATTATAACATTCAAACATAATCAAACTGAAAGTATTATGGTCATGATATTCTAAGTACTAAAAAAATCCGATTCAAAGCTATAAAAGTACATCATGTTCCAAAATCTTTCATATAGGAAATTCACGACTTATCACGAAGCTCGAGAATCCATTGACGGAGCATGAGCGCACTAGTGACACCCTATTCTGAAAAGAAAAGAATTGTCAAGATTTACTCATTAAAAAAGAAAAAACAACTTAGCCATACAAGCCAACACTAATTCAAGCACACAGAAGACAAGTCAAGAACATTGAAAATGTCACGACTGTTTCTCTACGGATCGAGAAATAGGATAATTCGACCAAATAAGAAAACGAAAAACAAGAATGAACACGACACATGTTTCACTTGATTTTATTTCGATATGGAGGAGCTAACCTCTTCATGCACTCGTTTCTATTTGGGGTTTAGTGATGAACCACAAAGCAAAACTGAAGAAAGTAACCTAATTTGAGTTTGAAGATAAGGACCCTATAGATTCACTTTCCCTGCCCAACAAAATATAAAGCAATATATGGAAGCTCAGGAGGACCCGTTTAAACTCAGAATGAGGTTTCACTTCCAAAATTCATAGTGTATCTAGTCGTCCAACAGTTGGGCAGTCATCAATTTATACTGTTTTTACCACTCCATTTGGATAACTTTTGGGTTACATTGACCTGCAATGTTGGAAGTTTCAAATTTCGAGGTTTGCCTAAAGATTGTTCAATGCGTTATTCTGAAATAATGACACCCCCTCCTCCCAAATTATTTGTTATAACGAGATTTCGCGTTATTTTCAAATATCACAGCCCCAAATAATACACGAAGAAATATTCTTGTCAAATGAGTTATTTCAGCCAAATAAATCATTCAAATAATTCATCCAAAATTTGATTCAGTTGATTATTCCTACCCTTCAGTAAGTTCGCTAACGCGTCTACATTAGGAATTTCTAAGTAGAATTGCCTCTTGAACTAAATTTGCATTATAGGTTCACCCAAAGAAGCAAAGACCCAAACCCGATACTAATGCGAATGTTTGGATGAGAGTTTTTATGAGGGGTTTTTGTCCGGATCTCTCGTTCTGCAGGATTTTGTATCTAATTTTCTTGTTTGGGAAGGGCTCACAAAATGAGAGATTTTTAAAGCGGTATGAATTGAAAAACCCTCACATGCAGAATTTCAAAATAGCTAATCCACTCGACTATTTTGAAATCTCTATTATATTTCTGTGTTCCTTCCAACTCTATCCCTTCTCCTTTTCTTCCAATCCTTATTCCATCCTAGCAGCCTTTTCAGCTTCATTGTTTTCTTCTTTCGACGACCCTGAAATTCGAAACTCTTCCTTGTATCCCCTAATTGATTTTGGATTCCCACCACTGTTGTCAGATGCAGTGATGTCTCAATCTCCATCTCTACAGCTTCCTCGTCGTCTAGATATCCATTGTAGCCTTGTAGGGCCGAGAGCCGCGGGATTGGAGGGATCCAGCCTGTTATTGTTTCCGACATGCATAATCCTCAGTTAAGTTTTGCAAGGGGATTGTAGCGGGTTTCATGATGGTCGCCTACTTTCCTGGGTTGGAGTGCTTCAGCCTCGAGAATGAAAGATCGAAGGATAAAGAAAGAAGGATCGAGGGAGGAGCAAGAAGATAGGGCAAATTTGTCTTTTCATAATTTAAGTCCAAATCTCACATGGCTAAACAAACAAGTAATTTCGCCCAAATACTCCTTCAAAATATCTTGATTTTTTAGTGAGGGATTTGGGCCCAAATCTTTCATAGATTCCTCGTATCAAACTTTCCGATCCAAATGATCACGAAGTATGAGATCTATTCAGGTAACCATCTCAAGAAATAAGGGTAATTAGCTACGCATCTACCATTTATTGAAATTCGGTTTTTCATTTGCCATCTTTCAATACTTCATTTGAGTTTGTGACCTAAATCAAGGATATATAAGAGGATAACACATTTCAATTAACATGAGAATGTGTGTGTCTAACGTATGAATTGTCATTGGTCATCAACTTCTCTTAATGAACCCAAGGCCGAAACTACAACATAATCACAACATCCCCCACACACTTAAGCTTATAGCGAGATCACAAACCAACTCTTTAGCAACATCGTCCCCTCAAGCGCCATCCTTATCGTATGGTTCTTTGAAAACGACACGACTAACTTTGTCACGAGATTCAACAGAATCACAACAACTACCTCTGAGACCTTCAAGCCTTTCAATGCACTCAATTTCTTATCATTGCTGCCATACACACCACAAACCCATATATTTTCCACGCCTCCATACAAATTTTCATAGAACAAATAATAAACTTTTCAACAATAATCGGTCTTTAATTTTGCAAAGGAAAAAAAGAGCATAAAAATGATGTAGAAATTGAACACGATCTAAACCATATATATATGGCTGAGTTATTCCACATGCATACATGACATGACCAAATTAATCGAGAATTCATTACCGACGCCTCTTCCTATTCCCACTTGCTGTTGTAGTCTCCTCTCCGGTCAAAATACTTGCCGTCGTAGCCATCATGGCCGCCACAACAACCCGAAATGCTCAAACACTTCTCCCTCTCTCGAACGACGCGGCCAGCTCCGACAGGCGCTTCGAGAACCGCCGCATGTTGGAAATGTGTATGAATAGCTTTGAAAGCTATAGAGTCTCAAGTGGAAAAACTACCACATTGGTAGTTTTACTTGGTGAAGTGATTATAAAGATAGGAGCCTCTCTCCTAAGGGCATGCCCCTTGGGGTGACCCACTTTTGTGGGAGAGGGAGGACCTAACGGACCACCACACGCGCGCGCCGTCCGTCCGTCCGTCCGTCCGACCGACCGGTCGGTCGGTCGTTCGGTCGGATCACTTGAGACTATATACCTAGTGCCGCGAACGTCTTAAAGAAAGCGACCTAGTCCGCGACTCAGCTCCAGATTCGGTATCCTCATCTTGTTGTTGTTCCGTTTCTAACAATTTTAAGACGTTCGGCTGCTGCTATGTCGACTGAACAGAACAACATGGCCGGATCTGGTGCTGTCGATATCAATCGACCGTTTCGCTTCGTTGGAGTCAACTTCCGTCGCTGGAGACAAAAGATGGAGTTCTACCTGACGACCAAGAAGTTGGCACACTGCCTCACCAGCATGCCCGTCGAGCTGCCGGAAGAAGCGACTGATGAGGAGAGGACTGCTGCTGCTAAGGAAAGGGAGCATGACTTCCTATGCAAGGGCTACATCCTCAACGGCCTGGCAGACGACCTCTACGACTACTATGCGGATAGCAAGAATACCGCAATGATGGTCTGGGATGCGCTCCAAAAGAAGTACGACACGGAGGAGGCTGGAGCTAAGAAGTATGATGTCAGCCGCTACCTGCGCTATCAGATGGTGGATGACAAGTCTGTCGAAGTTCAGTCCCACGAACTTCAGAAAATAGCTCACGAGATCGTCTCTGAAGGTATGCCTCTGGACGATCAATTTCAAGTTGTTTGCATTATTGATAAGCTGCCCCCTTCGTGGAAAGATTTTAAGAATATGCTTAGACATAAAACCAAAGAATTTTCACTGGAAAGTTTGATTACTCGCCTAAGGATTGAGGAAGAGTCCCGCAAGCAGGATATGAAAGAAGAGGTGATGGTCGTCACTGCTAAACGACCCACCCCTAGAGCTCTTAAACCTAACCAGAAAGGGTTTAAGGGTAAGAACCAGCAGGTCCGCCCCCACCAGAATGGTGCCTCTCGAGGTAACCAAAGGGTCATGGCCCAAACCTCTAAGAATGACCCACCGTTTATCTGCTTTAACTGCGGAAAACCGGGTCATATGGCAAAAAAGTGCAGGAACAAGCATAACCCCGCCGTTGCGGCCAGGGTTAACTTGACAGAAGAGGATTTGGTAGCCATGATCACAGATATGATCGCTGAAGTTAACCTCACCGGTGACTCAGAAGGATGGTGGCTGGATACAGGTGCATCGAAGCATGTATGCAACAATCGTGCTATGTTTAAAACATACGAAGAAGCACCTGCTGACAAGAAAGTGTTGTTGGGGACTACTCACACCACTATGGTTGCTGGTTCTGGTGAAGTGGAGCTGAACTTCACATCTGGGAAGAAGATGGTGCTCAAGGATGTGTTGCACACTCCAGAGATAAGGAAGAATCTTGTTTCGGGATATCTTCTTAATAAGGCTGGGTTTAATCAATCTATTGGGGCAGACTTGTATACCCTTACTAAGAATGGGAGTTTTGTGGGAAAGGGATATGCATGTAATGGGATGTTCAAGTTGAATGTCGAAATTAATAAGATGAATTCTTCAGTTTACATGGTGTGTGATTTGAATGTTTGGCATGCTCGTCTTTGTCATGTGAACACACGAATTGTGAAGAATTTAAGCAAGCTAGGGCATATCCCTAAACTCTCAATGAATGAATTTGATAAATGTGATTTCTGTAGCCAAGCTAAAACAACGAAAACGCCCCATAAATCTGTGAGTAGAGAATCAGAACCCTTAGATCTGATTCATTCTGATATTTGTGAACTAGATGGGACGTTAACTAGGTCTGGCAAGAGATACTTTATCACTTTCATAGATGATTGCTCTGATTATTGCTTTGTTTATTTGATGAAAAACAAAAGTGAAGCCCTTGACATGTTCAAGGTATTTGTGGTTGAATTCGAAAATCAGTGCAATCGAAAGATAAAAAGACGTAGGAGCGATAGAGGATCAGAGTATGACTCTAATCTCTTCAAGGAATTCTATAGCTCACATGGTATCATTCATGAAACCACGGCACCATATTCACCAGAAATGAATGGTAAAGCTGAACGGAAAAATAGGACATTTACAGAATTAGTTGTGGCTATTATGCTCAATTCTGGAGCTGCTTCTTCTTGGTGGGGTGATATTTTGTTGACGGTTTGCTATGTGCTAAATCGTCTTCCAAAAACAAATAGAAAAGAATCACCCTATGAGATCTTGAAGAATAAGCCACCTAATCTGTCCTATTTAAGAACGTGGGGCTGTTTGGCCTACGTAAGAATTCCTGATCCTAAGAGGGTTAAGTTGGCTAGTCGAGCATATGAATGTGTCTTCGTTGGCTATGCGGCCAATAGTAAGGCATATAGATTCTATGATTTGAATGCTCGTACTGTAATAGAATCCATTGATGCTGATTTCTTTGAGACACGATTTCCATTTAAAACGAGAAATAGTGGGGGTAATGTACTACCCGCTATTAGAGATAACGGAACTAGTGGGGGTGTTGGATCTGAGGATGAACTCAGAAGAAGTAAGAGAGCTAGAATCTCTAAAGATTTTGGTGATGACTTTACTACAGTATACACCCTAGAGGATCCAAAAAGTTTGCAGGAAGCACTAACTTCCATAGATGCAGACTTTTGGAATGAGGCCGTTATAGATGAAATGGAATCGTTAGAGGCTAATAAGACTTGGCATCTAACAGACTTACCTCCTGGCTGCAAAGTCTTAGGTAATAAATGGGTTCTAAAAACGAAACGGAAACCTGATGGTGCAATCGAAAGGTTCCGAGCTCGCCTAGTAGTCAAGGGCTACAGGCAGAGAGAGAATATAGATTTCTTCGACACCTATTCACCAGTATCTAGAATAACATCCATTCGTGTCATGATTGCTCTTGCTGCCTTGAACAATCTCGTGGTACACCAAATGGATGTTAAGACTGCTTTTTTGAACGGTGATCTAGATGAAGAAATCTATATGGAACAACCAGAAGGGTTTGTTATCCCTGAACATGCCTCGAAAGTCTGTAAGTTGGACAAATCATTATATGGTTTGAAACAGGCTCCAAAACAGTGGCATGAGAAGTTTGACACTCTCGTTCTCTCACATGGCTTTAAGGTGAATGATAGTGACAAGTGTATTTACTGCAAGTCAGAGAATAACACTTGCACTATCATATGTTTGTATGTAGATGACATGTTGATATTTGGTACAAATATTCACGTGGTCAATGAAGCG
Source organism: Linum tenue (assembly GCA_946122785.1). Lineage (NCBI taxonomy): Eukaryota > Viridiplantae > Streptophyta > Magnoliopsida > Malpighiales > Linaceae > Linum > Linum tenue. The sequence goes on from CAMGYJ010000010.1 coordinate 44,962,877, forward strand.
AAAGCCATGTTAAAAGAGAGCTTTGAGGTGAAAGATCTGGGAGAAGCAAAGTTTATGCTTGGAATCCAGATAACTAGAACAGCAAATGGTTATTCTCTAGATCAATCTAGTTACATAGAGAAGATCTTGAAGAAGTATAACTATTTCGACTGTAAACCTGCGTGTACTCCGTATGATGCTAGTGTAAAGCTATTCAAGAACACTGGAGACAGTGTAAGACAAACAGAATATGCTAGCATCATTGGCAGTCTCCGTTATGCTGCGGATTACACTCGACCAGACATTGCATATGTCGTGGGGTTGCTTGGCAGGTTTAACAGCTGTCCTAGTAGAGAGCATTGGAATGCTATAGAGAGGGTCATGAGATACCTCAAGAGAACAGCAAACCTTGGTATACACTATCAAAGGTTTCCCGCTGTACTAGAAGGGTATAGTGATGCGGATTGGAATACCCTATCAGATGACTCCAAGGCAACCAGCGGATATGTTTTTAACATCGCTGGTGGAGCTGTGTCTTGGAAGTCAAAGAAACAAACAATCCTAGCTCAATCAACTATGGAATCAGAGATGATAGCACTAGCAACGGCTAGTGAAGAAGCAAGTTGGTTGAGAGGATTGTTGTCAGAGATTCCCTTATGGGAAAGCCCGGTCCCTCCGGTATTGATACATTGTGATAGTACCGCAGCTATCGCTAAAGTTGAGAACCGGTTCTATAACGGAAAGAAACGACAGATTCGTCGTAAGCACAGTACTGTTAGAGAACTCCTAACGATAGGAGCAGTGAGGGTGGATCATATAAGATCCGAACAGAATCTAGCTGATCCTTTGACGAAAGGATTACCTAGAGAGAAAGTCCAGAATACCGCCAAGGGTATGGGACTTATGCCTACCGAACCACGGACTACAAGTGATGGTAACCCGACCCAATAGACTGGAGATCCCAAGAAATGGGTTCAATGGGTAATAACAAGTCATGAGTAGTATGCGAAAAGTTCATGCATAATGAAGCATGAATCCCAAAGCAATGGAGGTTGAGTTAATAACTCTTAATGAGATCTATACCCTATGTGGGGTGGAGTACTTTACTTTGGGGGTACTCCTGATAGACTCACCTATGTGAATGTGGGAGTGGGGCCGCTCCCTATGGAACTTTGAGAGGCACAAAGTTGCTAGAGCGTTCACTAAACCAGGGTAACGTGCAAGGCCATAAACGCACGGGCTAAGAAGAGAACACAACTCAATGAAAAGATCCGGTGTGCTACACTGTCTGAGATAGGGTTCAAGACTACGAGTCACCCTTATGAAATCGGAGGTGTAACCACTACGCTAAGGTTCAAATCTTCGCGATACCTTAGCTTATGCCCGATCTTATGGAACTGTTGATGCTCAGAGATAGTTTCAAAACTATTCAAGTGGGGGATTGTTGGAAATGTGTATGAATAGCTTTGAAAGCTATAGAGTCTCAAGTGGAAAAACTACCACATTGGTAGTTTTACTTGGTGAAGTGATTATAAAGATAGGAGCCTCTCTCCTAAGGGCATGCCCCTTGGGGTGACCCACTTTTGTGGGAGAGGGAGGACCTAACGGACCACCACACACGCGCGCGCCGTCCGTCCGGCCGGTCGGTCGGTTGGTTGGTTGGTTGGATCACTTGAGACTATATACATATTTTTTGGAGAAATTCCGAACGAAATTAATTATTTAATAATTAATTATTAATGTTATTCTGAGGAATATTCTAAGGGATAATCGAAGGATAATCCCAGCAGGATTTATCATAACCGACGGTTTTAATTAAGTAATTATCTTCTATATTCCTAGGGGTTCGGCTCCTATAAATAGCCGCCTCCCCAGCCCCTCTAAACACACAACAACGAGCATAAACACAATAGAGAGAGTGTTCAGAGAGCTCCGGTTTTCGCACAAAACCGCGAGTACACAGAGGAGCTGTTTTATCCTAGAGACGACCGGTTGATAGTCTGCCGTGCGCATCGAGGGCAGTGCCGCGAACGTCTTAAAGAAAGCGACCTAGTCCGCGACTCAGCTCCAGATTCGGTATCCTCATCTTGTTGTTGTTCCGTTTCTAACACCGCATCCGCCGGAAGTTCCACCACCGGAGCGCCCGCCGCATTCCCGCACCATCTTGTCGGCCTTCTCCAGCAGCTCCCGCAGTTTCAGGTCTCCCGATGTGCTCCGGCCTCCGGGTAGCGCCCGTCGATGGCGGCAAACAGGCGGATGAGAGGCTCGACTTTCCCAGCCAGCACGGCGAGCTTGGAGAGGAGGGTGGAGGCGCGCGTGAGGGAAGGATGCATGTAGCGCTTGATGTGATGGTGGTGTACAGCTCCTGAAACACGATTCCCAGAAGTGCTCCGGTCACGGGATCGTCCGTCGTTTTAGTTTCTGAATTCTTCATTTGTGGGGTTTTTTTTTTTTTTTGTGTGTGTATGTAAAGATAGGTAATTAGAGGAGTGGAGATTCGAGGAAGCCTTCCCCCTAGGCCCTATGTATATAGTGAAGGTCGATTCTAGAACCTGGGATTTGAAATCTAACATACCCTTTGGTATAAATGAATTCCATAAGATTTTAGTAATTTATTTTGAAATGAAATCTTTTTGTGTTTGGTATTTAAAAGAATCCATTCTCAATTCTAAATTTTGAATTCTACGGAATTGAAACTAGTTATAGCAATTCCGAGGAATTGAGATGAAATTTTCAAATGAATTCCACAAGTATTTACCAATTATGATAAAATGAAATATTTATTCTCATTTATTAACAAAATTACTTCTCCATATATTATTTGGCGCCAATTCATGCAGTATGAGGAACGTCGACAAGAATTTGATTGTAACGCTAATAGCATATACCAAATACAGGAATTCATTTGAAAATGAATTCTACAGATGAATTCATTTTAAAACTAAATGAATTCTGGATTCATTTGATACCAAACGGTCTGGAAGTTTGGGAAAAGAAGAAATGTTCTTCGAAGAAAAAGATGACAGAAGAGAACGCTTCTGCTCTTCTTCTCACAAGGTTATGGGCCAAAAGAGAATAAAGGCCCAACCGAACAGATATGAAACAAACCCAGTGGCGGATCAAGGGGGTGGCCACCCTAGGCCCCGGCCCAGCCCTCTTCTGGATCCGTAGTTAGTATAGTCGTTATGAATTTTTCGATTTTAGGCATTCGTTCCAGTGTTATTTTATAATAAGATTGGGTATAACTAGAAATATGATTCAGATGAACATATTCAAATCACTACTCTAAATTTAGCCTAGAAATTTCAGCCCCAAAGATTATGGGTCTAAAAAAAACCATGAAACGTAAAATTCTAAAAGTTTAAAATGAAAAATACTAAGAGAAATATGAGGTTTGTTCCCTTAAAAATTTACTAGAGTAGTTGGTGGATGCATGGATAGACACACAATGCAAATTGATTAGTCGATTGATTTGTCTAGTGTTGACGCTGCTCGTTTCAACAGCTACTACGAAGAGAACCTATTCAACAATGAAACATGTGACAACTGATTTGCTCAACAAATGAGCGATGAATTTCTCGCCGATTGCTCTGTAGACTCCATTATTAATGCATTCTCTTAATTAAAATACTATCGGGTACAATTTAAATTGCAAAAAAACTATAATCATTATTTTTTTTACGATTGTAATTTTCTAATGAAATTCGGCCCAGTGCTTCTCTGTGTTCTGGATCCGCCGCTGAACAAACCAAGAATTGGGCCTGTTTTGAACACAACCTTTTAACCAGAGAACACTTGTTCTTCTTTCTGATTTGCATAAGAAGAACAGAGTTGAGCAGCAAAATGCAGAAATCAAATGCAAGAACACAGCGATTTAACGAGGTTCACCTAATAATGGCTACGTCCTCGTCCCGGTAATAGTCCACACTACTACCGAGAGACATATATTTTTCTGATTCAGAGACACAATTACAGAATGAATAAGCAAATCAAAACGAACAGAGTTTGATCCAACTCTAACCCTTTCAGCCACTCTCACAGAACCTATACCCCTGCAGAAGATCCAATTTTTGCTCTTGATAGACTAGCCCTCTACCACTATTATAAGATATTTCAAAAGTTACTTTGAGGAAGACTAAGTAATCTAAATATATAGCCCTCCTTTAGCTAGCTGTTGGAGAATTAAACTGGTGAAGACGCGGGCTGAGATTGAGCAGCAAATATTAAGTTACCAAAAATGAGTAACTTTCCTTGAACACCCAGCTCATAGCTCTGATCTCGTCCAACAATATCTCCCTAAACCAGAGCTTGCAAATGACGTCAACCCTGCAGAGAGAGACAAAGCAAATACACATATAAGAAAATACAATCCAGACACACCGCAAGGAATCAATCATACCAGCAAACGAAAAACCAGTCAACCATGACAATCAGCACCAAAGATGTTCAAAAGTACTATGTCAAAACAGCATATAGATCTCTCAAAAGTAACTCCCCCTAAATATCTCAAGAATAACTCCCCCTAAAATGAAGCATCATCAAAGTTGTAGTCCACTAGTCCACCAGCCAATCCACCAGGTACCTCGACAGCAGAAGCTTGAAAACCTTCTTCGGCAAGGGCCAGCTCCGCGGCAAACTGCTCAAGCGCATCGTCATCAATGTCGTCCAGGTTTTCTTCAGGATTTTCTTCTGCACCCTCCACGGGATTTTCTTCAAGAAAGTCATCTTCTCCATCATTAATAGCTGCATCTCCAAGACCCTCCTCTTCAGGATTATCATCAACATCCATCTCCTCCTCGTTGCAAGCTCCAACTGATCGAGAACTTGATCAATGGTGAGGAACCCTGCAGTTATCTCAGTGCGAAAAGAGGACAGGGAGATACCGAGATGAATAATGAGTTGAGTAACAATAGGTCCAAAAGGAAGAGGACCAGGATAACTGGAGTCCCCGTAAGTCATGAAAACTCCAAAAAGAAGATAGGAGAAATCCAATGGAACATTAGTGTAACACCCCACCCAAAAACTCATGGGTCGAACCACTAATTCGCCGTAAGTCATGAGCATACTAACTGGGTTTACGTATTAACTCATCATTCAATACATATACATCTTTCTTTTACTAAACATAACTCGAGGTGAACATATATATATTTCAAAATCTAACACATTTATTAATATCCAATCTCATTTATTAAACATACAACATCCCATTCATGACATCAAATCCAAACACTTGTTCGTTGAAACTCAAATCTCCATCTTACATACTTTGGTACAATCCATAAATCATAATAACTCAATCGATCAAATTCAATGTAGTCAAACCCAACATAATACATGTTTATGATACTTGTTTTAAAACACAAAACATAGTTAAAAACTCTCCTCCGACAAATCGTCTGCTACCTCATGATGGAGTAGAAGTTGCACAGCTCTGACGTCCAAGCTCAGTTCCTCTGCTGCGGATCTGAACACAAAAGGGGAGGGTTTCAACTAACTAATTTAGCTGAGGTGTGGTGATGTTCCCTCTTACACGGCGAAGTCTAGGGATATCTTTTCCACGTCAATCGATTAACCACCAAATCATGGCATCTAGGTTGAAGTCTCAATATAATATAATTCTCAACCTAGCATCCAATATCCAAACAATATGCAAGTGCAATGCATTTCCATTTTATTAATTTGGGCGCCAAGGTCACCATACATCCACCCCCTCTCGAGCCTCATCATCTCAGTGGTTATATCAGAAACCACAATAATATCTCTCTGGCCACTGGCCTCATCGATCCTAATGATCGTCAGTAACAATATCAAATGGTTGGGGGTAAATGCAGGCCCTTTCTAAATCTATGTGATTAATATGAACATCATATAAAATAATCATTCTCATCATAATCTCAATATACTAATCATCCATCTCAATCGATCTTGGTGTAATTACCAAGTCTATGCCATAGGGTAATTTGTACATATCATGCATACTAAATTCATCAAATCATCCATTCAATCATCGAGTAGAAATTCATTCGCAAACATTATTGTTATCGTACATTCAACGTATAAGGTGGACGGTTTGAATCCTCGTACATGGTTCGTTAACCATTTAATCGGTGATAATCACTGAGTAATTTGAAAGGCGGACCTGCCGTGGTAAAACTCGGAGAAGAGGAATGAGTGCCACTACTCGTAGTACACTTCTTACAACCATATTCCCAAAAGATTTCACCGAGTGAATTCCCAGGTAAGTGGACGAGTACCACGAAGGTCTCGATTAAAAACCACTAGCCAAGACAGAATTCTCCCATGGTAGCTGTCCATTATTCAAATTATCACGAATCCATTAGTGGTTTAATAATTATCCCAAGTAATCGTATTAGGATAATTATTCAATCGCAGGCGTAATTTCACATTACTCATGGCCTGATATCTCGTCATGAATTATTGAAATAATAACAATGGAGTCTCAAGGAATTTCACGATTCGTAGAGATCAATTACAAAGTCGTAAATTTCAAATACTCGATTATGAATCATCCAATTCTACTCGAGTATCCAAATCATAATAACGACATTCTTCATTTTATCTTCGTCAAATCCTCAGCTATGTTTCGATATTAAACACATAGCACGTAGTAAAACACCGCCTATTCACCGCAAGGTCCACACACCTTATTTATGACGTAATTCAACTCCGCACAGCTGCTGTAAAAATTCCAATACTCCTTGATAAAATTCTCCTCGTCTCTACGATCCTGTAGGCGAAAACGGTTCGTCGTTTGAACGTCAAACAAACAAATTATGGCCAAAATACGAATTCTGTCAGTTCTCGAAGTAACAGGTACTGAATTTATAAGTTTCTAGTCAACCAGCGAGTTGACCCTTCCTATGGAAAAAGTCCGCCCAGGTCCTCAAACCATTCGAATTGACAGAAAGAGTACCTGACTTTCAGAAACTGACAGTTCTACATGGCCAACTTGCAAGGCTCGTTTCTCCCACGTCCGACGTTGAAAATTGATTCCGTTGAAACGTGCATGCTCCTGGGATTGTCTTCTTCGTAACGGTACCAACCACTCACAAAATGGTTGAGGTCGGAGTTGACGTCGTCGCCGTCACGGGATACCGGCTAAACTCCGACGAGGCTCCGACAAGGCTTCAACGACGCTTCTAGCTTCGTGGGGGACCTCCCCAGACCCTTATGGCGACCTCCCAAACACCAGAAATCTCAACACTCTTACTTGTCTCTCTCTCTCCCTATTTCCTTCCTTGTGTTGAGCTTCGGTTCTCACTATATATAGCATTCCTTATTCAATGGATGGACATACAGCTCGGAGGCATTAATTTCAAATCCAGACCCTAGTTCTAGTACAGCTCATGGAAATCGTGGGTTGGTGTTGCTTTTCCTTTATAAATATCAAACTAAAAGAAGAGAGACGTGGCTATCCCTCCTCCTTGTATCCTTACACATAAATTACAATACATGCTGGTGGTGAGTTATTGTAATGGGATGGATTCAATCATTTTGGACAGAAGCTACGTCACTAAGGGAGAGCTTCATTTGTTTCTTCAGAAAATGATCTCGCCAGGTAATAGTTAAATAGACTAATATTGGCTTACTTATACATAAGGAATGCGTAGTCCAACTGGTTAAGTAGTGAAGGTTGTGTACCTTCAGGTTGCTGGTTCGAATCTTGGTGGTGAATATATATTTTTTTCACATCAGAATCTGTCAACGTCTGAGCTCACTAGTTCGTATTTTTGCCCTTATCATAATTCCTTCGTGTCATATTTATTCTCTCGATTTATCACATCTTTAATTGACGAGTACTCATAGTTCTTCTGTCGGTAGAATTCATTCCAACTATTGTTGGTGTTCTTTGTTCCAACGTCGAACCGGTTTGATGTGAGATTTAACCCAAATACGGGATGTTACAATCAGATACAACATGGGCCATGATCCAAAGATCCAGAGGAAGGATGACATCTAAAGACTGAGTACGAGGCACCAGAATTTTGGAGATAACAAAATGAAGTGCACGAAGACTAGATAGAACATAGGTTCGAATCTTGGTGGTGAATATATATTTTTTTCACATCAGAATCTGTCAACGTCTGAGCTCACTAGTTCGTATTTTTGCCCCTATCATAATTCCTTCGTGCCATATTTATTCTCTCAATTTATCACATCTTTAATTGACGAGTACTCATAGTTCTTCCATCGGTAGAATTCATTCCAACTATTGTTGGTGTTCTTTGTTCCAACGTCGAACCGGTTTGATGTGAGATTTAACCCAAATACGGGATGTTACAATTAGATACAACATGGGCCATGATCCAAAGATCCAGAGGAAGGATGACATCTAAAGACTAAGTACGAGGCACCAGAATTCTGGAGATAACAAAATGAAGTGCACGAAGACTAGATAGAACAGAGGTGACAGTAAGATAAGTTGTCGGTCCAGGATGGATACCAGTCAACTGAATAAACTCGGCTGCAATGTTGAAGTTAAAGCGCCAGAGCTCCGATTCATGAGTGAGAGTTTCACCTATGGGAGGAACATCCAGGAGCCGAGCCAACTCAGAGACATGAATGGTCATCAGATGACCATAAACTACAGTAGAAAAACTACGACTGTGAAGGCCAACAGAACGAAGATTGGAATAGAAAAACCGAACAAGCTCAGGAAAAATCAGAGTGGGAGGATCCTGCAACAGGAAATCCCACCCCATATTATGAATGAAGCCCCTAACATCAATACCATAATCCACAAAATCAGGAAGATGGGCATAAATCGGGGTGGCAATGGGACGATTTTCATAAAAAAGGGTGTGACGATGACGACTCATAGAAACAGGATAAGAGAAGAGAGAGCCAGTATAGGAATGAGCAAAAAACACGGTTCATGGTTGAGTACTAGGAATATTGGATTAGGGCTAGAGGCTTATGAGCAGAGTACTAGGAATCTAGGTGAATATATAGAGGCACGAAAGATAGGGCGACACACAGGCTTGCAAGAAACAAGGAAACAAAAAATACGAGGAGATAAAAAGGAAGCTGAATTAGCAAATAAGAGAAAGAAAAATAATTGAAACAAGGAAAGCAAATAAGCTAATAAAGGCATGAATCAGTCTGCAAGAAAATCTCTAAGATTTTCAGGGGACCGTAGTCCGATATCATAGCATAGGAAAACAAAGGGATCAGCAGACAAAACTTAGTAAACAAGTCAGCTAGCTGGTACTCAGTAGGAATATAGTTAAGAGAAATAAGCTAATTATGCACCAGTTCTCGGATGTAATGATATTTGATCTCAATGTGTTTTGTCCGAGAATGCTGTACAGGGTTTTTAGTCATGCAAATAGTGCTAGTGTTATCACAGAATAGAGGGATGACAGGAACATGCAGACCATAATCTCCTAATTGGTATTTTAAACAGAGGAGTTGAGTACAACATCCTCCAGCAGCTATATATTCAGCATCGGCGGTAGACAGAGCTATAACTCCTTGTTTCTTGCACGACCAAGAAATAAGAGAAATGTTAACAAACTGACACGCATCGCTTGTGCTTTTACGATCAATGAGACTTCCAACGAAGTCTGAATCACTGTAACCAAGTAAGTCAAAGTTGTCTTGCTTAGGTTACCACAGTCCTACATTCATGGTTCCTTTTAAGTAATGAAAAATCCGTTTAACAGTAGCTAGATGACTAACTCTAGGACTTGCCTGAAACCTAGCACATACGCAAACACTATACTGAATATCAGGGTGACTCGTAGTTAGATAAAGTAAAGAACCAATCATTCCCCGATATAACTTCTCATCTACAGGAGTACCTTTTTCATCTTTATCTAATTTTAAGTTCACAGCCATAGGAGTCGGACTGGAATTAATATTATAAAGATCAAACTTGTGCAACATGGTATTTATGTATTTAGCTTGACTAATAAATGTACCATGAGAAGTTTGTTTGAACTGCAACCCAAGAAAAAATTGAAGCTCACCCATCATACTCATTTCAAAGACAGATTTCATTGTTTCACAAAATTCAGAACACATAGCAGAATTAGTTGACCCGAAAACTATATCATCAACATAAATTTGAACAATAAGAAGATGAGGACCAGAAGTCTTAGTGAATAGAGTTTTATCGATTGATCCTTGAGAAAAGGATTGATCCTTAAGAAACTTGGTCAATCGATCAAACCAAGCTCTAAGAGCTTGTTTAAGCCCATACAAAGCTTTGTTTAGCTTGTACACATAGTATGGATGTTGAAAATCAGTAAAACTGGGAGGTTGAGACACATAGACCTCTTCTTGGATGTCTCCATCAAGAAGGCACTCTTGACATCCATTTGGTACAAAGGAAAATTCATATGACACACAAAAGCACATAACAACCTAATCGATTCCATACGTGCTACAGGTGCAATGGTTTCATCGTAATCTATTCCTTCCTCTTGGCAATAGCCTTGTGCAACAAGGCGTGCCTTGTTACGAATAATATTACCATCCTCATAAGATTTGTTACGAAAACCCCACTTTGTTCCTATGATAGTTTTTCCTAGAGGCATAGGAACTAAATCCCAGACCTTTAGATATTCAAACCGAGACAATTCCTCTGGCATAGCGTAAGCCCATTCCTCATCATGTAGAGCTTCTTTATAAGTCTTAGGTTATAGTTTAGATACATAAGCATACTGACTTGGAGTATACTTACCTCGAGTGTGTTGACCATCTTTAATGTTTCTGATGACTTGACTTTCAGGATTTCGCTTTTGAATATGAGGTGGCGCTTGAATTTTATCATTAGCTTCACTAGAATGATGAGACTCAGATTCTACTTCTGTAATTGTTTCTGGCTCGATGGAAAGTGTTGCTTGGACTTGAGTATCTTTCTAAGGCTGCTGTTGCGATGATGATTCACTTGAATCTGTTGTCTCTGCTGGAGTTTTTTCTTTCCAATGTGTCAATTCCAAACTTGCCTCACATGTCTTAGTAGAGGTATTAGCATCATCAAACAATACATGAACTGATTTTTCCACCTTACGAGTACGTTTGTTATAGATTCTGTATGCTTGCCCTTTCAAAGAGTACCCTAAGAAAATTGACTCATCTGACTTAGCGTCAAACTTGCCAAGAGTATCTTTAGTATTAAGAGTAAAGCATCGGCATCCAAAGGGGTGAAAGTAAGAGATATTTGGTGTCTTTTTCTTTAAGACTTCATAGGGAATCTTATTTAGATGCTTCAGTACTAGTACTCTGTTAATTATGTAACAGGATGTAATTATTGCTTCTTCCCAAAAGAACTTAGGGAGATCGTAATCGATCAACATAGTTCTTGTAGTTTCAATAATGGTACGATTTTTCCTCTCAACTACCCCATTCTGTTGGGGAGTTCGAGGAGCAGAAAAGGTGTGGAGAATGCCTGATGACTCACAGGACTCTGAGAACTCATCCGATATAAATTCTCCTCCATTGTCACTTTTAATGCTTTTGATCTCAGAATTCATTTTGACGAAAGACTGGAACTTTTTGAATGTTTCATCTTTGCTTTCAAGAAAATAGACCCAGCAATATCTAGAGTAATCATCTACAAGAACAAATACATAGTTTTTGCCTCCAAGACTAGTGATAGTGCAAGGACCAAATAGATCCATATGAATAAGTTCAAATGGTTTGGTCGTAGCAATATCAGGTTTTTATCTTACAAGGTCTTCTGAATTGCTTACCAGCATCACAAGCACCATAGAAAAAGTTTCCTCGTTCCTTTAAATCAGGAATTCCTTGGACAAGTTTAGATTTTGACAAGGCATCTAGTCTTTTTAAGCTAATATGACTAAGTTTTTTGTGCCAGGTAGCTTCCTGGTAATCAGATTGGGAAACTAGACATGATTCGTTGAAGGCTTTTAAATCACAGAGGTCAATCACATACATATTTCCAATGCGATTACCAATAAACATAATTTTGTTGTCACGAACACGTTCAACTAAACAGTGAGAAATTTCGAATGTCACCTTGTTCCCACTACTGCATAACTGACTTATGGAGAGCAGGTTATGTTTAAGACCATCTACAAGCATGACATCTTTAACAGTTGGCATAGGAGACAAGCTAATAATTCCTTGTCCCACAACTCTGCCAGCACTGTTGTCTCCAAACACCACTTCTCCTTCTAATTCATAGTTCAAAGTTGAGAAAAGAGCTTCGTTACCTGTCATATGATGCGAACAACCACTGTCCAGATACCATTTACTTTCTGTTTCACAGAATTCATTGATGAGGTTGTGAGTTTCAGTGTTTGACATTCTTGCCATGTATGCCTCGTCAGTATGCCCTTCATTGTCATCCTCTGACTCATAATCACTCCAAGAAGCAGCCATTGCCCGTTCTTTGGCTTTCAGTGTCAAAGGGAAATTGGCTCTTACATGCCCCATTTTTTTCGCATTTGTAACACCCTTGTGGTTCACAATCAGATGCTCCAACCTGCAGTTCTTTCTCCTGCGAGGCAAATCTCTCAAAGAATGCATTCTTAGTTCTTCCAGGATTTGAAAGATTTCTTCCACTATCACTATTTCACTGAATAAACTCATTATGTTTGAGATTTTGATCAGAAAAACGATTATTCGATTATGAACAGCGGCGGATCCAGAACACAGAAGAGCACTGGGCCGCATTTCATTAAAAAATTAGAACCGTAAAATAACATTATAGTTTTTTTTACAATATTAATTGTACACGTCGGTATTTTAATTTAGCGAATGCATCAATTATGGAGTCCACATCCATACCAATAGTATATATACATTGTTTTAAATAAAATACTTTAGCAATCGGCTAGAAATTCCTCGTTCATTTTGTTGCGAAATCAGTTTTCATATGTTTCATTGTTGAAAAGGTTCTCCTTGTAGTAGTTGTTGATACGAGCAGCGTCAACACTAGACAAATCAATCGTGCATTGTGTGTCCATACCTATATCCACTAACTGCTTTAGTAAATTTTCAAGGGAACAAACCTCATATTTCTTATAGTCTTTTACGTTTTAGACTTTTAGAATTTTAGATTTCATTGTTTTTTTTAGAAAAATAGTCTTTGGAGTTAGAATTTCTAGGCTAAATTTATAGTAGTGATTTGAATATGTTAATCTGAATCATGTTTCTAGTTACACACAATCTTATTATAAAATAACACTAGGCCGAATAACTAAAATCGAAAAATTCATAAACACTATACTAACTCCGAATCCAGGGGAGGGCTGGGCCGGGGCCCGGGGTGGCCACCCCCTGGATCCGCCACTGATTATGAATAACGACTAGCTGATCCAGGAAAGCGAGCATTTGAATTAGAAAACCTATTGTGACATTCATAACGACCTATATTATCTATAGTACGTTGCCTCTGATCATTTTTTAACTTAATCATACGATGAAACTTCTTACTAACCAAAGCCAGTCCCCGTTCAAAATCAGAATCAACTTCATTATCATATTCATATTCATACACACGACTTTTGAAAGCAAGACTCTTTTTGCGTCTTTTATCTTCCTTCCCTACCTGCCTAATGACATGTTCATGACTGAGAAGGGATCCAATTAATTCATCAACAGTCAACGTGTTAAGATTTCTGGCTTCTTCAATGGCTGTCCATTTAGGCAGCCATTCCTTTGGTAAGGATCGAAGAAGTTTCGTAACCATGTCCTTTGATACAATAATTCTACCTAGACCCTTCAATTTATTAATTATACTAGTGAATCTAGAGTACATATCATGAACCCCTTCATTAGGTAGCATATCAAAGGTATCGTATTCATGCATAAGTAAATCTATACGAGTTTCCTTGATGTTAGACGTACCTTCAAACATGGCTTCAAGAATGGACCAGATTTCATTCGCGGTTTCGCATTGCTCCACCTTATCAATCTCACAAGGTGAAATGGCAGTTTGCAGAATGTGCATAGCTCAGCAATTGAGCTATGCACTCTTCTTCTGCGCATCAGTCCACCCGTCTTGTCTATTAGCCCATCTCTGACAACAGTCCAGAGGTCTGCATCAATCCCCCACAAGAAGGTTTTCATCCGTTTTTTCCAGGCATTGTAGTTTGAGCCTGTAAACCATGGCGGATTGTTATGCGACCAGGACCAAATGCAGCAGGAGAATTTGTTCCCATAGATCGTAACCTTTGGCAGTAGTTAGCTCTTCAAAGGAAGGCTCTGATACCACTTGAAGGTCGATTCTAGAACTAGGGATTTGAAACGAAGTTTGGGAAAAGAAGAAATGTTCTTCGAAGAAGAAGATGACAGAAGAGAACGCTTCTGCTCTTCTTCTCACAAGGTTATGGGCCAAAAGAGAATAAATGCCCAACCGAACATATATGAAACAAACCAAGAATTGGGTATGTTTTGAACACAACCTTTTAACTAGAGAACACTTGTTCTTCTTTCTGATTTGCAAAAGAAGAACAAAGTTGAGCAGCAGAATGCAGAAATCAAATGCAAGAACAAGAACACATCGATTTAACGAGGTTCACCCAATAATGGCTACGTCCTCGTCCCGGTAATAGTCCACACTACTACCGAGAGATACTATATTTTTCTGATTCAGAGACACAATTACAGAATGAATAAGCAATCAAAACGAACATAGTTTGACCCAACTCTAACCCTTTCAGCCACTCTCACAGAACCTATACCCGTGGGGAAGATCCCACTTTTGCTCTTGATAGACTAGTCCTCTACCACTATTATCAGAGATTTAAAAAGTTACTTTCAGGAAGACGAGTAATCTAAATATATAGCCCTCCTTTAGCTAGCCGTTGGAGAATTAAACTAATGAAGACGCGGGCTGAGATTGAGCAGCAAATATTAAGTTACCAAAAATGAGTAACTTTCCTTGAACACCCAGCTCATAGATCTGATCTCATCCAACATATAGTCTTCAAAAATACGGTACAAATAAGTTATGTATAAAATACTAGTACGTACGAGAGAAGTTGATATATACATGGTGCCATTTGCAAGCTTGAGTGCTGCCATTTTTTCCCCAATAGTACTCGGATTCGTTTCGGTTGAAAAAGTCGAGTGGAAATACCTTGCATTGAAAGGCCATTTCGGGTTTTCGCTTTAATGTTATGTTTGTATCCATTATTTCCTTGAACGCGAATGAATGAAACTGTACGAGAGGAATTTCACAATGCTATATAGCATTGGTGCTATAGGATTTTGCCTTTATGGTACAACTTTAAGTTGTACCATTAACGTTATGATACAACTTCAGACTGTACTTATACTCTTATGTGATGCCCCTGTAAAGTTGTACCATAATATAAGGGTACAAATTCTTTTATAATAAAACCTGAAATTATACTTTTAACGTTATGGTACAGCTTCAAATTGTATATTAAATCAATGCTTTATAACAGAATAGAAGCGCTATGCAAATGTCTGGAAGTACTGTCATTTCAAGGGGCAATTCGATGTTGATCCTTTTGATTATATTCACAACTCGCAGACCATTTCCAACCATATATACCATGGACAGAAGATTCATAGCAATGCATGTAGGAATCATTCGCATCGGTTTGGGTCTTCGGGTCATCAACCTTAAATGTTGCTATCCAAATTGAACTTAAAGACGTGGGGTACGTAGGTACGATGATGACCACAAGTGGGTTGGGAGCTATTTAATGTACACGGCGAATTGCATAGCACTTCTTCTGTAAGACATCTACAGCGAATTGCCCCTTAGAAATGACGTTTCCAGGGAATTGCTATAAAGCATTGATTTAATGTACAATTTGAGGCTGTACCATAATGTTAAAGGTATAATTTCACGTTCTACCATAAAAGAATTTGTGACCTTATGTTATGGTACAACTTTGCAACATAAATTTGTACCATCACATAAATATACAAATTCAAGTTGTACAACAAAAGAATTTGTACCATAACATTGAAGGAAAAAATCGAAATGGGTTTTTTTTTTTTTTTTTTGAAATGCAAGGTATCTCCACCCGCCACCCGGTCTTTCAACCGAAACGAATCCGCGTACACACTCAAGCCTCCAGCAAGTGGCGCAGTTGACTGCAAAAAACAGGGGTCAACGAAGCGAAGAAGGTTAACAGAAGGAAAATAAAGAACTCCATCTTCTTTCTATATATTCTTCACAACAAAAAAGGCTTCCTCGAATCTCCACTCCTCGCTAATTAGCTATCTTTACACAAACAAACAAAAAAAGACCCGCACAAGATGATGAATTTAGCAACTAAAATAATGGGACACGTCTTCCCAGACCTGTACACCACCATCAAGTGCTACATGCATCCTTCCCTCACGCGCTCCTCCACGCTCCGCTCCAAGCTCCGCCTGCTGGCCGAGAAAGTCGAGCCGCTCATCCACTTGTTCGCCGCCATCGACGCGCGCTACCCGGAGGCCGGGGCACATCGGGAGACCCGGAAGCTGCGGGAGCTGCTGGGGAAGGCCGACAAGATGGTGCACGACTGCGGCGGGCTCCGCTGGTGGAACCTCCGGCGGAAGCGGCGGATCTCGAAGCGCCTGACGGAGCTGACCGCGTCGTTCGAGAGGCTGCTGAACGAGGATTTCGGCCTGGTGGCGTTGATGTGCCGGCAGATGGTGGTCCAGGGGGAGCAGGAGGAGCTGAAGGCCGAGCTGAATGCGAAACTGGACCGGCTGTTGGCCGGCCAGGCGGAGCTGAATGCGAAGCTGGACCGGCTGTTGGAGAGGAACTGGAAGCTGGACAGGATGTATGTTGGTCGGCAGGTGGCGCCGGCGAGGCTGAGCGCCGGTGGTGGTGGGATGAGGGATAATGAGATTCATTACGAGATGACGGAGGAGAAGTGTTTGAGCATTTCGGGTTGTTGTGGCGGCCATGATGGCTACGACGGCGACGGCGACGGCAAGTATTTTGACCGGAGAGGAGACTACAATAGCAAGTGGGAATAGGAAGAGGCGTCGGTAATGAATTCTCGATTAATTTGGTCATGTCATGTCATGTATGCATGTGGAATAACTCAAAGCCATATATGGTTTAGATCGTGTTCAATTTCTATCATCATTATTATGTTCTTTTTTTTTTGTTCCTTTGCAAAATTAAAGACCGATTATTGTTCTAAAGTGTATTATTTGTTGTATGAAAATTTGTATGGAGGTGTGGAAAATATATGGGTTTGTGGTGTGTATGGCAGCAATGACGAGAAATTGTTGGATGGAAAGGCTCAAAGGTTCTCGGAGGTGGTTGTTGTGATTCTGTTGAATTTCGTTACATTTTGCATCTTCTAACGTGATATCGCTCATAATCGACTAATTAATGGTTGACACAATGGAGAAGCCATTGTCGGACTAATCATCAGCATGGCCCAAACGAAAGTTTTTTATTTTACAGGTTGCAACTACAAGTTTTGAAATAACATTTTTTTTTAGGTTTGGGATACTTTTAAAACAAGTTTCGAAATCGAATAAGCGCGCGATCAGCTCGTAAGTGATTGTATAGTACGACGATAGAAAGATTTGTTGAGCCGTGAATGTATTTTACGAATTTACGCGTCATGAAATTTTGTAAGACGCTGGTTACGATCGATGATTCCTTCACTAGTTGCACCCGGAGCACCTTCAACCTCTCATCACTGATCCGGCCGGTCTCCTCTAACATAACTCGGTAGCAAAAGTTTAACTATTCCGCCCTGCGCCACAAACTTGACAAAAACTAGCTCATAACGTACGTAACCCACTTGGTGTTCATCATCGTACTCAATTGGATGGGAACATTTAAGGTTGACCCCCGAAGACCCAAACCGATCGATACTAATGATTCCTAGTCTTCAGTAAGTTTGCTAACGAATCTTCTGTCCGAGGTATCTCCACTCGGCCTTTGAACATTCCGCTGTGGTGGCCATGTTGATGGCTACGGCGGGCCGGGGTGTTGACCGGAGATGAGACTACAGCAAATTGGCCTAGCTATGGAATGGAAGGAGACTTATTCGGTTATGAATTCACGAGACGACGTCCTACGTACTCTGGTTTTTGTATTTGATTAATTTGGTCATGTCATGTACGAGACTAACTCCAAACTCTAGAGTTAATGGCGAAGACAGCATTTTAAACCACCCATGTTTTCTTTTCATAACTTAAATATACAAGTATCTAATTAAGAATTATTTAATAAAAAATAACTAAAATTAATTATATCAAAATAATTCATTTATAGATTAAAAATAACCGATTATACAATCATAGTTGTCGGAAACAACCACGAAGAGATTTCATATTGTGAGAGAAACGCAAAAATATTCGTTGTCTACACTATTAAATAAGTCTCTTTCAGTGTATCTCGCTAAACAAGCATTAGTAAACTGGTTGCCAAATCGACTTGGAAACTTGTTCTTAATATAACACAAAGCTGAAAATGCTCTTTTTACACTTGTCGTTGTAATTGGTAGAGTCAAAATTAGTGAAATTGTTGTTGTCGCTAGACAATTTCACGGTTGTAGGGGAAAAGATCGAATAGGCATAGGGAAAAAAGAGATCTGATTAGGTCTTTGTTCAAACAATGAGTTGTGTTGTAGTGACAAAATACTCTAATACTACCTATAGATGTTGTGTTCCATAACCAATATAAATATATATGGCGAATTTTGTTCCTCCGAAATTTATCTCTGTCCCGGGACAAGGCCCAAAGGGCCTGCCTCCGCCACTGCCTAGAGCTAAAAAGTCATTTACCCATTTTTAGCTCTTTTTTGGTGCTCCAACCCACATTATTTGGGGAGCTAAAAATGGGTATTGGTGAATTGGGAGCCAAATTTAGCTTCCAAAAGGGTGAAAAAGTCAAATTTGGCTAAAGGAAATTGTGGACCCGCGACGGGTCCTTTTTTTGTGTAGGATTTTCTCATTGGTTGATTGTGTTGTTTTTTTTTTTTTTTTGTGTGTGGTATTTTTTCATTGGTTGATCACGAAGTTAACGGTAGCAAAACAATGACTAATTTTCCAAAACTTTTTTTGTCTCGGAATTTTAAAAAATTACATCGAAAATTTTGTTCTCAAAAGTAATAACTAACTATAGAAAAATTATATTGAAATATGAAAATTAGAGGTCAAATAAGTATGGCTTATTGTAATAAATTGAAAAAGGGGAGGTGGGAAGCTAAATTTAGCTTTGTGTAGGGTTGGAGTGAAAATGGGGTTTGGGAAGCTAAAAAGCTATATTTGGCTATTTGGAGAGTCAAATTTAATTTTAGTGTTGGAGTTAGTCTGAACTCTGAAGGGAATAACATCCATATATGATTAGATCGTGTTCAATTTGTATACCTTTTTCATACATCTTGTGTAAACTTAAAGAATAAGGATTGTTTTAAAGTGTATGGTATTTTCTCATAAGAAGTTTATTTGTTGTATGAAAATTTGTATGGAAGTGTTCGGTGATCTCTATGAGCTTAATTGTGGGGATGTTGGGATTATGTCGTAGTTTCTGCAGGACTAGGATTTTCGGCATTGGGTTCAAGGACAAGAAGGGTTGTGGGATCGATATTGTCTTCTTTTGGATGAGGCATTACCTAGGTTTCAAGATACTTAAACAGAATACCTAGGTTATTGCATCAAAATAACTCATTTTGAGTTATTTGGGTGCAATAACTCGTTTGTCTACTAAAGTTGGTGATGAATTATTTGTACTTGAGTTAATTTGAAATAACTCATTAATGAGTTATTGTCAATACCTCATAGGGGTAGTTATTGTGAAATAACTCACAAATACCACATTCTCATTTTGTGAGGAATTCCACTTTTATATTAACTTGTTACATAACAACTCATCCAAACGACCCCTAAATCAAAATTGAGTTAGAATTTTGTTGGCTTGCGATGCTTGCTAGCGCAATTGATTCGATAATTTCTTAAGTTCAACTCTTAAACTAGTTTGTTTTGAACTCTTGAAATGTTTTCAATATAATGACTAGCGAACCAACTCGACTTCCGGCATATGAGCAAATCGACGTATATCATATTTTTTGGTTTATGAGCGAATCCACATTTTAACGAGTTCACGAGCCCCCATCATTTACTAATGAGCCAAAATTGAGCTTTTTTTTTTTTTTGACAAAAGGTAATAATATATTGATCAGAACAAAAAGATAATTACATCCTGGCATTCAATCAGGTCTGAAAATCAAAGAAGCGACACATTGTTGTGTACAAGGACATGGCCTTTCTAGCTACCAAATGAGCTACCATATTTCTACTCCGACCTACATATCGCACACTAAAGCCCAAGTTCAAAGAGAAAGACTGAACAACTTCTTCGAGAATAGCCCCCATCCGATTATCACGAGCATCAGCGTTATTGATCTTATCAATTACTACTTTTGCATCTCCAAAAAACCATGATCCAAACACCAAGAGATCGCCTCCCGGAGAACAAGTTGCTCAACCACCATTGGATCATCAATTAAAGAAAATTGGACCCCCATAACCCCAAGGACCTCCCTAACGTGATTGAGGATAACTATCCCTCCAGCCGAATGAGATCCACTTCGTACTGCCCCATCCCACATTCATACAGGCACACCTGGCCCAGCAGGACCCACAGAGAGAGGACTCAAACTGGACACTTGGAGGGGTCGATCGACCGGAAGTCGGATCCATTCCTCAACCTGCTGGTGTTTCCCTTCAAAGACAACTCAATTTCGAGACCTCCACATTCTCCAAAGAACAACAATCACCGCCATGACCAGGGTGAGTTGTTGTACAAATCATGTGCTTACGAGTTACTTCTGACTTAAGAGCGAATCAATATATTATATGACTTCAGTATGTGATCCCATTACCTTCCTGCTCCAACAGGCTACCGTTGTATAGGAAAGTTATGAATACGAAAAGAAGGAATCCATCGAAAAGGAAAAACATGAACCCTACATGAATCAAACACACAACCTTTTGATCTGGAGTCAGACGCGCTACCATTGCGCCAAGGATCCTAATCTGTTCAAAGGAATGATGTTAACCTGATTATTAATATAATATGATTCGTCTTCGCCAGACTGCGTTTCAGACTAGTCCCGGAAGTTATTTCATCATCACCATCACATTAATATATATACACCAGCATATAGCTAAAAGGACTGCCCCTAAAAACAACTGAATGGCTAAATCTCACCCTAACGTTACTGTTATCGCCCTAATTTAAACTACAAAATTACTATATTAACCTTAATTAACTAAATGAAAAATTGAAAAAACAAAAACCCTAATATTTCACCTAGCTAGAGAGAACATATAAACACGGAGCATGAGCGCGCTGGTGGCACCCTGTTCTAAAAACAAAAAGAATTGTCACGCTTTCGATATTAAAAAAAAAAACTACTTAGCCATATAATCCAACACTTATTCAAGCACACAGAAGACAAGTCCAGAACATTGGAAAAATATAGCAATTTTCTACAAATGGTTACACTAAAAGTGTTGGTAGCCTTTCCAATCCAACAATTGTTCATAATTTGCTGCCGTACAAATTTTCACACGACAAATAAACTTCTCATATCCGTATGAGAAAATATCGTAAACCTTAACACAAATAAACTTCTCATCATATTTGTTGATGTGACTTGAATCGGACTATCAGCCACTACGACTGGTAATCGGGGGTCTCGCTGATATCAGCCGCTACGACTGGTAATCGGGTTCTGGGTCTGGTCTGTAACCGTTTCCTTTGGCAGATTGGATTAGGTTTAGACCCACATGGAGAAGTGCTATAAATACTTCTCATACTCCTCTGTAATCTGTAATCTCCTCGATATAGTGAAACTGGCTCTCTCTCTCGCCCGTGGACTAGCTAACACACATCGTGTTAGTGAACCACGTAAATCGTGTGTCATGTTTTTCGATTCTCGCTTTCGTATTCTTGCTTTGTCGATCCCGGCGATTTCCCGATCCGTAGCAGCGCGTTTATAACAATATCCTCTGGTAACGAACATCATCGCCCCGAGCGGAACTCCTCGCTCGCTCAGCAGCCTCTCGAACGACGCCGTCAGCTCCGACAGGCGCTTCCTACCACGACTTCCATTGTTGCAGTCTCTGAATTAATTTCTCGATCTTACTAATGTGTGTGTTTCTGGGTAAGATAGGTTAATGGTAGTGGATCATTCAGGAGGAAGCCTCTGTTTTCGAAGAATATATAGATTTTGTTCATTATTTCCTCCTCTTCGCTGTGTTGTGTTGACCCTGCTTTGCAGTCAACTCTATACGCCACTTCCAGGCTTGAGTCTGCTGCCTGCCTTGCCTGCTGTATGTTCGCAGAAGTTGACTAGCGCCATTTCCCCCCCATTATTCTGAGTCGGTTCTGTTCAAAAAGTCCGCGTGGAGACCGCGGACAGCGAGCAAGCCGGAACTCGAATCATTAGTACTTAATTAGTATCGTTTTGGGTCGTTGGGTCAATATTAACAGGATAAAATACCGTTATAACCCCAAAGTAAGGTTGACAACCCACTTTGTAACCATAGAATTCGTTCTCTCTCTTGTCTTTTTTTTTTATATCGATGTTTAAAATTAAACGAATGATATTTTTGAAAGTGAAAAAAATTAACACAGTCAATCATTCTCCCTTCCATATAAATAATAAAAAACACATAACTTCTCCCTCTCTCCCGCAGACGACACCTCCCTCTATCCTATAGACGCAGCCGTCCCGCGGCCCTCAGCCTTCCTCCACCGCCGCCTCTGCAGTCGTCCCTCACCCTCCACCGCCTCCCTCCACCCATGTCGCTTTTAGCTCTTTGTCGTCGCTGTCATCCACTGACGTCGTCGTCGCATCCTCTGCTCGACTATTCAGGTGTGTGTCCCTCTATCACTACTCTTCCTCTCCTCCCTTCGTTTTCATATCTGTGATTTTTGGAATTTCATATCTGATTTTTTTTTTAGTGGTAGTGATTTTAATCTAGTAGCGTACCAGATGGAGTGGTACGCTCAGTAGCGTAACACTATCATCTATAAGGAGTGTTTTTCTATGAATCAATTGGTTTCATTCCATCAAAAAATGGAGTGCAAGCAACACCCTTGCTAGCTAGAGTAGTGATAAATTTTTTTAAGGGGCGCAACAAGAGGACTTTCCAAGAGGTCACCCATCTTATTACTACTCTTGCCCAAACACGTTTAACTTCGGAGTTCTGATGGGATCCGGTGCATTAGTGTTGTATGATTGCACCCTAAAGTAGTGATAATTAACCAAACACAAACGCAGTAAATGACAAGTTGCAGTAAATGACAAATTATATTTAACGTGGTATCCATGGAATTCGGTTATTCATTAGACTCTTCAAGCGGCTGGTTTCACTAGGTTTTCGTTAGGTTATTATAATGCAAGGCTATATATACATTCAACCCTAGCCTGCATGGGTTGCATGACACCCGTCACCCGAACACCAACTGCACTAATGGGCTTCTACGCCCAACAAAGCCCAATGCTAATGCTGGTACGGTTCTGTTCAAAAAGGCCGAGTGGAGAGCGTGGACAGCGAGCAAGCCGAATCTCGAACAATTAGTTAATTAGTATCGTTTTTGGGTCGTTGGGTCAATATTTCCGAAGAACAAGACAGTGAGCAAGCCCAATTAAAGTCAACCATCTAAGAAAGCCTAAGGGCCTGTTTACTTTCATTTCTCTTTCCTGTTTTTGAGAAAACAGATGTTGAAAACAGGTGAAAACAACATTTTTTCGTTTCCGAAAACAGCAGGAAGTTGCCACTTTCTGTTTTCATAGTTGGAAACGAATAGAAAACCGAATGAAAAGTAAACAAGTTTTCTCGTTTCTGTTGCCAAAGTTATGGCATGAAAACAGAAAACAGGAAACGAAAATGAAAGTGAACAGGGCCTAAGTTTCTTCTCTTCATCTTCTCCCAAGACTCCTCGAATCCCACCTTCGAATAGATTTCACATTTGCTCTGAGTTTAGGGTCATATTCCCTATACTCCACAAAGAATTGCTACATATTCTTTCCACTTCACATATCGCTGTCTTTGAGAGAAACAAAAACCAATATCGATATTATGTAAGGCTATTAAAGACAGAATTGACCAGCTCCAGTCTCCCTACATAAGAAAGTGATTTGGCTTTTCCAACTGTGAATCCTGACAACTAGTGGCGTAGCCAGGATTTTGGGTAAGGGGGTGCCAATTTAAAAAAATTAAAATGACTATTAATTTTTTATAGTGACCCACGACAGGTTCTCATATTTTGAAAAGTCTGTAAAATACATTCAACTATCAAGACGCTCGTTTGTTAGGGTTAAATTTTCGTTTACTTCTTGAATAAGCATATGTAATTATGAGGTTTTTCAATTTAATTTACTTATTATTTGTAACGGTAAATTATATATATGCAATAAAACGTATTAGTGTATCATGTAAGTAATTGTGGTTTAGTGGAAGATGTCAAAGCTAATAGTAAGGGGGTTCCACGTTCAAATCCTAGCTATAGCATAAACGAATACCCCTATTTTTTGATGTTCTAGCCCCGATCCAAGGGTGTGTCGTGGAACACCCTTCTAATATAATACTGTGTCTCCGCCCCTGCTGACAACTATAGTTTATCTATCAATGATTTGAATGCTTTTCACTTAGGGGTCGTTTGGATTAGGGAATGTGTAAATAAGGGATTTGGATTAAAATCTCTCATTTAAAAACCCAGGTAATTTACATGAGAGATTTGGCCCAAATAACTTGTTTGGATATTATTAAGGGTTTTTAATAATGAAATCAAAATTACAAATGTGCCCATAAATCCCACTTCCTCCTTCTTCCTCGTCCAAACCGAGCAACCCTCTCTTCCTCTCTGCTTCATCCAATCTCCATCCAATTGATCCAATCTTTGCCAATTTTCCATATTCAACCTTTCACTCTCCGCCAATTTCCGTCAATCTTCCGTCAGCGCCAGTTACAAAATTGCAGCTCCCAATCAGCTATAGAAACTCGAAGAAAACCAGAAACAAGATCTCCCGTCGGCAATCGAGATGCGGCGGGGTTGGCGAGTAACCCAGAAACCGGCGACGGAAATTGACCCAAAATCCACCAACCACTTATCTACCCATCTATGGGAATGAACAGAAGTGTCGAGAGAAGTTGAGTTGTGGGCTTCGGATTCAATTCGAATAGGAATCTAGTTACCCAGAACATGCAATCTCCCCATCGATAAAACCCCATCTCTGCATCACCGTCGATGGCGCTTGCTTGAGCAGCTACCTTTTTCGGTTGCGGGGAAGGAAGGCACAGGGAGGGGTCAAGAGGGAGAATCCTAGCTTCCACTCGATGAAGCAGTCGATCGAATTTCGCCGGATCACAGGCCAGAAGAATGATTGAAGAGAAGAAGAATGAATTAAACGAAATCCCGACGTAATCTTATCCTTGGTCGTCGGAGGAGATCAGAGATTATCTCACTATTGATGTCGTTTGAAGATGGTCGGAGAAAAGAAAGAAGAAGTCGGAATAATAAGTTGAAGATGATCTGAGAAGAGGAATAACACCGATGAAGGAGGGTAGGCTTTGGAAAAATGCAATAAAAAATGAGGGATTGTGAAATAGCTGGTCCCAATCAGCTATTTTAAAAACCTGCATATGAGAGATTTTGAAATCTCTAATCCTAACAATCTCTCATCTTTCCAAACGCATAATTGTATTAAAATCCTGCATAACGAGGTATTGTTTTAAAATCCCTCACAAATCACTCACTAGAAACCTAGATCCAAACGACCCCTTATAGTTTACCAGAAGACAAAGGAACTCTCAAGTATTTAACAGGAAATTTACCTGACCCGGCAACCATTTCTCTCTACTTTAATCCTATACTTAGATTTAGACACTCACCAAAAAATAATCCGCATTTAATAGGGTTCGACCTCAAATTAGAAAAGACTAAAACTTTTCCAAAGTTCTGTTCAAACTTTGAAATTTCGTAGTTTGAAGCATCTGTAAACACTAATACATCGAAGGGTATGGAAATTAACCTATTGCAGCTGCCTTATTATTAAGAAATGAGAAAATCTCCATAACAATAGCAAACAAGTAGGGGGAAAAGAAGCAACCGTGTCTAAAAGACTAAAACCCGGAAAAAATCCCACTGTACACACGTTCTTAAAAAAAATTCCCAAAATACATAAGTTATAAAAAAAATTCCCAAAGTACACATGTTTGGCATTCACCGTTTTTGACAAACGCAGTGAAGGTAATCACCGCGTTTGATAAAAACGGTGAACATTTCACCGTTTTAAATAAAAACGGTGATGCCTTCACCGCGTTTAATAAAAACGGTGAAGGCTTCACCGTTTTAAACTGAAACGGTGAAGACTTCACCGTTTTTATTAAACGCGGTGAAGGAGCTGACGTGGACAAACGCGGGGTATTCACCGCGTTAGACAAACACTGTGAATACCCCGTGTTTGTTTACGTCAGCGATCCGGGCCAATTTGCTTTCACCGTGGCCATTGGATGCGGTGAGGCGCGGATCGTGGTTTTCTTCCCACGATCCGACGCCTCACAACACGCCACGTCCCCTAGACATACACCGCGTTTGTTGACAGCGGTGAGTTCACCGCGTTTGACTAACGCGGTGAAGGCGCTCCAATTGAATGCTGCGCAGGCGCCTCCCCCCTTCCCCCAACTATAAATACCCCCTTCCCCTTTCACTTTCAACTCACCCCACAAACATTTCACTTCTTTCTCCCTCAATTTATCCGCTCTAGTCTCGTTCTAAGTATGCTCTGTGGTTGCGGCTAAGTCCGATCTTCCACATCAGAAAGAATTACTAGAGTTTGACCCTAAAGCCCCCGTCCCTTACAAACCTAAAATCGTCGAACCTCTGTCCGGCCTACGCCAAAAAATGGACGAAGAGGCTCTTCGTGTAGGTTTTTGGTTTATGAATTTTTTTAATCGAAACAATTTGATTTTTTGTTTTTTTATCAAAACAATCTCTGATTTCATTACTTTTTTATAGATGGGTGCCGAGATATACGATCCTCGATTGTATATCCATTATGGCCCAAGGGATGCGAGTCTCTTAACCGATCAAGAAGCTCATCGCTCCCGTGCTATTTGGGATAACTATCCGGTAATTTTTTGAGTATTCTTGCTTTATTTTATTATTTTCTAAGGTTTTATTTTGCTTTATTTAATCTAATAAATTGTTATTTTTCCTATTTGTTTTAGGAATCGCTTGTTCCCGTGGTTCATAAAGGGACCAATAACTTGCCCGCTTGGCATCCAAGGTTGGAGCCCTACATAGCGAGGACCGGTTTGGGAATGTTGCTCCATTTCTTGCGGATCGAGATCGACAACGATCTGCTTACGGCAATGGCGGAACGATGGCGTCCCGAAACCCATACATTCCACCTTCCGGAGGGGGAAATGACGATCACCCTCAAAGACGTGGCGATCCTCACCGGGCTTCCTATTTCTGGAGATGCAATCATTGGTTCCACGACCAAACCCGAAGGAGGTTGGGGGCCGCTCATACGTGATCGTTTGGGCTTCGACATGCCGACCACCACACCAATTCAAGGACGGGGGCATCCACCGTTGAATGCGGGGCAAGTGTCGGTCCCGTGGCTGGTATCTCACATCCAGCAAGAGGTGGAAATCAATGACGAGACACCGGAAGAACAAGTCGAGCGCTACGCCCGCATCTACCTCATCGGTTTGGTGGGTGGATTTTTGTTCCCCGACAAGTCCAACCGGTGGATTCAAGGCATATGGTTGCCATTGCTCACTGGTGACTGGGATGCAATTGGAGAGAAGAGTTGGGGATCGGCTGTGCTAGCGGGCGTATACCGGGAGCTGTGTACTTGCTTGAAGGTTGGGGCAAAGCAAGCTGGTGCTGCGATGTTCATCCTGCAACTGTGGGTATGGGAGCATCTACCGATGAATAACATCAGCTTAATAAACACAAACTTAAATCGCATAAGAAAAACATTAGTACCTGCATTCCAAAGTTGATTTTTGATGTCTTTCTTCTTCCCAAATTTGTGCTGGAAATTGGCGAGCCAGTGTCGAATACACCATCTCCATCTCCATCCCCACTCGTCGGGAAAACCACCAACAGCATTCCTAATCCCCGCATGTCGATCGGATATAATCGTAATATCTTCCCGCTGTGTCACGTGTTCGTGTAGTTGGTCAAAGAACCATGCCCAACTTAAGCTGTTCTCCCCTTCCACTAATGCAAATGCAAGCGGGAAAATCCGCCTGTTTCCATCAACGCCAGTTGCAATTAGAAGACATCCTCTGTACTTCCCAGTAAGGAAAGTTCCGTCAACCTGAATAAAAATTTAGGATCTAATTAGTACGCCCTGATCGAATGTTATTCTCGATTTCAGACCACTCTGGCCCCCAAGCAGGCCATTCAACACCATCGGCTGGTTGAGGAGGTTGCGAGTATTTGTCCCATCCTGCACTACTCGATCCACCGTAGTTGATTGAACCACCACCCTCCCCGTAACCTCCTGTATAACCACCGCCTTGGTAGTTGCTCGAACTACCACCCCATTCGTACCCTCCTGCAAAACCATC
The DNA here is from genome assembly GCA_946122785.1 of Linum tenue. Classification (NCBI taxonomy): domain Eukaryota; kingdom Viridiplantae; phylum Streptophyta; class Magnoliopsida; order Malpighiales; family Linaceae; genus Linum; species Linum tenue. Next base: position 44,991,398 of record CAMGYJ010000010.1, read on the forward strand.
ATCATAAGAATACTGGTGAGAATGAGATTCACCGACCGCCTCGGTCTCAACATACACCTCTGCAAGCCGGACTTGGTTATCGCTTAGGAACTGTAACATCATCGTAACCGCGTCATCATCGTTTATGACAACTTCTTGGAACACGAGCCCGCCAGCACTCATGTCTGGATACCGGTAAGTAATTTTGCCAAGTCTCGTCTGTCCGCTCGTACAAACCCTTTCTGCACAAAGATCACAGAGTTCTTGAAAATTGAATCGGGAATCAATTTTCAGCATAATGGATTCGCTGTCCTCATAATCAATGCCTATGTCAGAGTTTGTCACCCTTCCATTCCACCGAATAGTAAGATGAAACTTCTTGAATTTACCCATATCTACAAATCGAGGATAAGTATCTATTAGCTTAAAGACAGTAAAATTAACCAAAATCATATTGTACAACTAATATTATCCATCTCATAACTAACGAACATAAATTCAACTAACTAACAACAACATAATACGAAAATTAAATCATACTATAACTAACGAACATAAATTCAACTAACTAACAACAACATAATACGAAAATTTAATCATACTATAACTACTAAAAACATAATTAGACTATAATACGAAAAGAGACATACCAAAAAATGTCTGTTCTGTGTATTATGCTCGATTTATTTGCTGAAATTTGAAGAAGGGGGGAGTGGTAAGTTTTTGCTTCTGCTGGTGGGTTGGTATTTATAGGAAAATTTGCTACTATTCACCGTTTTTGTCAAACACGGTGAACACCATCACCGCGTTTGTCTCAAACGGTGAATACTAGGTAGGTGTGACCTAATTTTGACCTACCAGGGGTGGGAAACGTGGGAAACAATCACCGCTTTAGGCAACCACGGTGAATGTATTCACCGTTTTTAACTAAAACGGTGATGTATTCACCGTTGTTGACAAACGCGGTGAATTCATCACCGTTTTAGATCAAAGCGGTGAATACGTCACCGTTTTAGTTTTAAACGGTGAAATATTCACCGTCTTTGTCAAACGCGGTGATTACCTTCACTGCGTTTGTCAAAAACGGTGAATGCCAAACATGTGTACTTTGGGAATTTTTTTTATAACTTATGTATTTTGAGAATTTTTTTTAAGAACGTGTGTACCGTGGGATTTTTTCCCTAAAACCCTTACTAGCTGAAAGATACCCTACCAACCTCCTCCTGAGAGCATACCCCACACATCCTGATCCCGCTTATGAATTGTGAAGGAAAACCCATATTTGTGGAACTTGAAATATGAGTTTCCAAAATGCTTCATAAGATCATTTTCTTGAAATATTTATGCAAATAATATATGGGCTAAAGGTATGTTATCCCTATTTGATGTTATCCCCATATGATGTTTGCTATGTGAACAATTATATCACACCTGTATTTATATGTAAAATTGTATAGAAGAAAGTAATTAGTTACTAAATTACTATGAATTGGAACCCTAATCACATACTAGTTAGCCGTGGGAAGTAGGAGCGAGCAGTGGGTTTGGCTAGTTCTTATTTCTTAACAAGTTGTGGGCGCAGAAGGATATCGACCCATTACCCCCTGCTTCTGCAGCCGCTTATACTCATTGCCCATTGAAAGTTATGAAGACAAAAAGAATGAACCCTACGTGAATCGAACACGCAACCTTCTGATCTGGAGTCAGACGCGCTACCATTGAACCCTACGTGAATCGAACACGCAACCTTCTGATCTGGAGTCAGACGCGCTACCATTGAACCCTACGTGAATCGAACACGCAACCTTCTGATCTGGAGTCAGACGCGCTACCATTGCGCCAAGGATCCCCATTATGTTCAACTTCATGATACCAAATTAACTAAACATGCCATGAACACGATTCGTCTCAGTCCGACTGCCTTTACCAGTCCCAAAAAGTTATTCCATGATCATCATCACGTTAATATACACGTCAACATATAACTAAAGGACGCCTGCCCCCCTAAAAACAATTCCCCACCAAAACCCTATTAGCTAAAAGAGAATATATAACACTACATCATCCATGCATATGCTACTCTGCCTTCTCCTCCTTCTGGTCTTTGTTGTTGTGTTTATCCTCATCCCTCGACTCCACCTTCTCCTCCTGTTCTTGTTCTTTGTCGTGGCGATCCTCCTCGTCGTCTCTCGGGGAAGCCACGGCCACAAACTTACCCTTCACTCTCCGAATCACCGTCTCGTTCACCACCGTGAGAACCTCCAAGGCCTTCATCTGAGCCGCCACCCCGGATTGCAGGATCCTCCCCTCGTTCTTCTTGTACACCAGTGGTAGCGTCATCACCATCACAACACCTACTCGCGCGGACAAAACGAAATTTTCAAACGAACCGCGTACGTGTAAGAGAGCGATATAAGACTTACATGTTTAAGGAGGCGAGGCGTGTGCAAGAGACAGTGGCGGACCCAGAAATTTCATCTAAGGGTATTCAAGAATGAATCAAAATCTCTAAGAGTTGTCAAATAATTTCAAATCCATATACTACCATCACTAAAATCAAATTTTTACACCAGTAATATGTCCAAATTTTGCATTTTAAGGTCTGCCAATTGACAAACCACTCTTGCAAGTGGGTCCGCCCCTGGCAAGAGAACAATATAAGATCCATAATTAACCTTCTCCCAATAACAACAACTCGAGTTATTGAGTTATTGAGACCAGTTAGTTTACGACAAACACATTCGATTTTAAAAAAAAGGGACGATTCGTAATGATCCACCTGAATAAACCAGCGTAAGGAAATCCACCATGTTCCCCACATATGCCACAAACCATAGCACGGCGACGAGATGAGCCAACACTCTCCAGTCACCGTTCGTGCTCATCCGGACCAGGCACTGAAGCACGAGCTCGACCGCCGATCCAGCCGATCTGGCCGCCTCCACCACTCTCTCCTCCCTCAGGAACTGCCTGTCCATCAGATCCGGCTCTTCCCTAAAACATCCGAAAACATAACTTCAATTACAAAAGAGGGTGACGAGATGATGAAGAGGGGAAGAAAAAAAAAAAGAAATTAGCTTTGTCTAAAAAAAAACTTCAGTACTTCCGGAAGATCCTATAGAGGTGGCCGTAGAGGTAGAGGGAAGTGACGACGGCCAAGCCGACCCACGAAACGACGGTGACGACTTCGAACAGAACCCAGGTCGCCGTGGCCACCGAAACGACGAGGGCGCTCGATATCGGGCGCCTCCAGAGAACTATGTCGCTCACCGTAGCGGCGGAGCCTTTGGTCGAAGGGAAGAGCGGCGCCGTGGATTCTGAAGTGTGCGACGACATGCTTGGAAAATCTCCCGGCGGTGGTAGTTAAACAAAAATTGACAAGTGGAGTAAAAGTTGAAGAGCGAAAGTGAGATTTGAAGGGGTTTGGGGAAGCGGGTAAATGGTTACACGTGGACGGAAACGTGGAGGCCGTACTGCGAGGTGGCAACTGGCAAATGCCACGCGGCATGAAGGCAAGGGGAAAGATACGTCAATATATTTTTTTTTCTCTTTTCTTATTTGACAATTGTGTATCTATCCACTTTGCTTCATGATTTACAATCTCGTTTGCATGGAGATAGAGGAGGTGACAATTAAAGGGTTAATTGAATTTAATTAACCATGCAATTCATCTACCATATGTTCATCTAATCCTAATTTATTGAATAAAAATGGTCCAAAAAGTAAATGTAACTTTGAATTTATAAATTCAGTGGTTCAATCCAATCTATTTACCACTTTCGATGCGTCATATATGAATTCCGGCCACCATATTTGTATCCGTCCACAATACTATACAAACATGGTTTAGTTTGAATAACAAGTTGAAGAAAAAAAAAATTGAAACATGTGTAAGTAGAGCTCGGGTACTATGCACATATAAGCTATGGTGTGTTTTCATTTTGGAAATAAAATTTATGTACAAACTGAATTTGTATATGTTGGGGGTATGACTTAGGAGGGAAGCCCAAGTTCAAGCACAGGAATGGCTACGGGCCCAAATAATGTTCAGGGGCAGAAGATAGTTGTTGGAGAAGCCCGGTGGACCGGACCCAAACAGGATTGAAGGGGTTCTGACACGCAACAAGGAAGTACAGATTGACAGGGGTCCCTGAAGGGAGGCGCCTACGGCTTGTCAGAAGTCCTACAAGTTGGTCGAGACGCCTAGCCTAAACAAAGTACGATGCATTTAATGGCTTGCTGACGTGGAGCAGAGAGTTGTAAGAGCATATATGGTCCCAGGTTGTGTAAGTATAAATAGTGCTGGTAGGTAACATTTAATGTCATATTATTTGCTTCTATTGCATAATTTTTTTAATAATTTATAAGAAATAAATTCAAATAAAAAGCTTTAGAGACAAATTTAATATTTGCTACTGTATAGTATGTTACTCAAACTATAAATGATATATAGAGGGAAATCTAATTGCTTGTAAAGTTGTTTCGTTTTTCAATAAAATAATTTTAAATTTAGTATTACAGGCTTTAATAAATGTACTTATATATGTATATAATAATTACGTGTAATGCTTTGCATTCCCTACAAATGAAGGGGGAGAGAGAATCTGAGCGGGACATGAAAAATTTGAAACAAAGAGAGGGTAAACGGTCGGGATAAAAATATTCAAAATGCAAAAATTTTGCTTCTTCCAAAAGAGAAACTGTGAAGCCACGCTTATTTACCCTTCATAATAATAAAAGTTGCTTTCAATAACAATACCTAATATTAGATTATTAGTTTTTAAGGCTGGGTGCCTCTCCTCCTAATAACGAGAGAGAGAGAGAGAGAGAGATAGATTAGTTTTTAAAACAATGAGAGAGAGAGAGTCCCTTGGTCTTCATACTCTCTTCACTAGTTCTTCTTCCCTGCTCCCACATTGGATCCCATGGAAGAGGCTTCTGATGTCTAGTATGGGTGGTGGGAAATTGAAGGCCGATGAACAACCAACGGATACGCATGCCGATGCGGTAGCAGAAGCATAACAATGGTGGCAGAGGCGTTGTAATGGGTCGACCAGGGTAAAGCCACGGAGCCTATAAGGAAGGCATAACACAATAATACTGCAGATCGACAATGACAACGGTATGTATTAGGGTAAAATCAAATAAAAATATTGTCACTCTTCCTGTATTGGTGTTTAGGGTTTCTAATCCCGTCTTTTGGGCGTTCAATTTCAACTATCTCAGGCAATTTTTTCAAGGCACGCAGGCATTAGCATACAGCGCTCTGGAAACCAAGGCATGGGTTACGTGATTATCAACATTTTTGGTGCAAGGGCAGCAGCAACAATGGAAAAGTGATAAGGGAGAAGAAGAGCTCGGTAGTCCTTCTCTGTTAGGATACAATTTTTAGTGATATTTTTCCTTGTCAAACTATATAATAAGCATTGAAAATTGTGGAAAATCAATGTGTTTAGTTTTTTTTTTTTTAATAAATGTATGTATTTAGTTTGATGTCTTCAACTTTCATGTATTTTAAGAATCGTGTAAACGTTGATCTTTTATTTTTAATTCGTTTAATCAAAATATGCTTACTTTTTATTATATGGAGCCAATTAGAAAGAAATCTTATTTGCAAATAAAAGCAAAAATAGTAAAAAAAAAAAATTATTTGCTTCGGAAATGTATTCATTAGAGACAAATATTCATGCCTCCATAAGGAACTTTAGAAGCAAATATAGTTGCATCAAAAGTTAACATTGCAAACAAATGTAATTGCCTCTAAAAGTAAATAAGAAGGTAAAAGACAAGCTCTTAAAGATAGAATCCGAATGCAATAAATTTGCTTCCAATTTGATAATTAGTAGCCTATATTATTTGCATCTATATTTGACTCTAAAAGGAATTAGAGAGAGAGGCGTCCGATGCAAATAACGTATCTGCCTCAATAGATATATAGAAGCAAATAAATGTCATTTAGAAGCAAATAATCTCTCCCTCTAAAGCCAAATTTTTTTGTAGTGTCACACTGGAAAACCGGGAGGGACTACTTCTCTCTCTCTAAAAGACATTTTACTAACTTGAGCGTCGGAGGACTTACGAGCTAGACGCCCACCTCTGTGTGTGTGGTGTAGTGCAGGAAAGGCGCTCGAGTGCGGAGTGGAGTGACGTGGCACGGAAGTAGGGTCATTCAAGCTCCAACAGTATCTTTAATATTATGATACAAATTCAATTTATACAAATGTATTTTCTTACAGATTTGTTTATGATACACACCGAACAATTTGTAATATAACTTTTTGTATAAAACTTTTTTTAACGGAAACTAAACAACTATACGTTCAATGTTATCGATACAAATTCCAACTTGTAGCTGAGAGTACTAATTAAAGTCACTTGTGAGCATTCATAAAATTCCTCTTCTGAATGAAGGAGATGTCGTGTCATGGGTCCTCGGGGTCGGATACTATGCTAACCCCTAAAGGGGTAGTGGTTTTTGACACCCTCCTCTTGATTGGTCACTTTTCCATTTAAGCTTTTTACTTTATTTATTGTAATCTTGTAAATTGGGAAAGCCTTAATTGTGATAATAATTATGAATGGGGAAGGAGAAAAACGTTGGTAATTATGAATGGGGAAGGATCTGGGGAAAAACGAAATCACCCCCATTAATTACATAATTAATTTCTCTCACTGGTACATTAATTACACGTACCACTCCACTGGTACACGTACCACTCCACTGGTACATGTACCAGTGGAGTGGTACGTGTACCAGTGGAGTGGTACGTGTAACCATATGTCCTGTTTAGGCTTAAAAAATTGTGAAGACTTTATGTTTATTCACATTCGAAGGATAATTTATTGCTTTTGGCATTGTTGTTGGCATTTCCCTAATTTTGCAACCCATTTTGGAACACAGTTTTTGGCTACTAATGGAAAGTTCCTATTTTTTCCCTATTATTGTTTATCATTGTTATGAAAAATATCATTGCACTGGTATTGTTCTCACTCTAACCTACCTTGTGGATTGCTCGCACCAGTGGAGTGGTACGTGTACCATTGGAGTGGTACGTGTACCAGTGGAGTGGTACGTGTACCAGTGGAGTGGTACGTGTAATTAATGTACCAGTGAGAGAAATTAATTATGTAATTAATGGGGGTGATTTCGTTTTTCCCCAGATTCTTTCTCTTTTCCAATGTGGTGAGAGACTCCAAATTACAAGATTAAAAAAAATAAAAAATCAGTTTAATTTATACTTGCCAATGATTGGAAATAAAATTGGCCAATCATAAAGGGGGTGTCAAAAATCACTACCCCTTTAGGGGTAGTCACGCTAACTGATCCCTGGGTCCTCCGTATCCTTCCATCAAGCTAATTAAGTTGAAACTTTAGCACAAAATGAATAATTGCCTGTCGCCATGGGAGAAAACAGAGCTTTCCAGACGATCGTTTTTTTCTTCTTCGCCACGCACAGCTGGATAAAACCCTTGTGGAACCCACTCCACTCCTTTCGGTTTTTGGCCTAGAAAAGGATGTGATTAAAGATAGACAATTAATAACTCGGATTCGAAGAAATCATTTTATCCAGTAATTTGGGTTGTTAGAAAAATATTTATTAAGTTTTTATTTCTTACACTTTCCCTTAAATGAAAGCCTACCAATTTTTTTGGGATTTTTGTAGTGTGCACATGTTAAACATACCATCTCTTGTGATGCTAAACCATTAGACATTCAGTTTGCAGAGATTGATCATATCATTCATTATGCTAAACAATTGTTTAAATTGTAGGTCTTCATAAGACTATAACACCATGTTAAGGAACAAACAAACTTATTTCCAATAATTCGAGTTGTTGGGAAAATATTTGTTAAAATTTTCTCTCTTACAATTCGATTTGGTTAAATTGGACGGAATTTAATGTTCATGATTTTTAAGGTCGGGTGTGGGTTTCACCTTCTGTTTATGAGAGTGAAATTAGTTTATTTTTATTACTGCATGTTACTTAAGAGATTCGAAACAGAGGCCTCCAGGTTGAATACCAACAGTAGTACCGATAGACCAAGGTCTTGTCCACGGGGTTTACCCCTCTTTTGCAATCGATGGGTTGGATAGGACGCGAGTTTTTCCAACACTCAGTCTGCTCTCCACAAAACAAAAACAAAAACAAAAACACATAAAAATGCAGAAACAAAACGATGTCATTTTATATCCAACTCTTGTAATAGGAATACTTATAAAAATGTTGCTCGACTGAAAGGAGAGGAATGAAGTTTCTCGACTGAAATTTACGACAATATAATCTTGATAATACGGATTACTTATAAATGCGCTACCAGTCTTTATAATATTATAGTTGTATATATATATTTTTTTATATTATAAAAATGTGAGTACTTAAAAAAAATTGTGTCATTTTTGTTTTCCAAAACTAAGAAAATATGTCAACCCTAGAGCCTCCACCGACTGCAATCACAATATCACATGGGGGAGCCCATTTCATTCATTACCAAATAAACAATTTCCACCATAATTAAACAAGGGAAAGTTGGTGACCAAACAACCGCAGCTGGATATGATTCCCTTCCTAGTACAGTGTGAGAAAACAGAAACATCATTATTTTGGCTTAGCTACTGGTGGCCTTATATTCCAGACAATCCACTATTCAAAAAAATAAAATAAAAAATAAAACCCTTTTTTTTAACTCCATCTTAACAAATTACTATTTTTTTCTATGTTTTAGTGGTATTTACATCATTGTTCACAGACTAAGAAAGAAAATATTCAAACTCAATTACTCAACTAAAAATGGTTGTAGACCAAGACCAAAAAATATGGCTGAGTTTTGATTCGCATTTTCGTTTGTACAACGCATTCTCGAAGTCCACCGAAATTCGCCAATAGCAATGAAATACGAGACACATAGAACATGATATGATTCCGAGAGTATAAAAGGCAAAACGGGGTCCAAAAGGAAACGGGACAACAAAGAACTCCATTGAGATTACCAGCTAGCATGCAGGACCAGACAAACAAAAGAACAACAGATTGAATTGAAGAGAAAAGCAAGACATTAATCAACCGCGATTATGGGGAAATTATTTTATTTATATTTGGTCATCAAAACATGAATTAAGTACTGTTTTTCTTCTTTTTTATAATTCTTCTGTTTTTTTTTTCTTGTTCTTTTCATGTCCTCCAATGGTTGAGTCAGTTTCAACTAGAAACCCTACAAAGGATTCTCACAAACAACATTCCAATCTCATTGTGCAAGTTGCCTTGATAGTAGAAAGATCAGTTACATGCATGATACATGGACACATGTGATGTACCTACTTCAGAAACTCTCTCCAACGGAAATAACAATTTCATTTCTTCATAGCGGACTGATTATAGAGCGTTGGCTCCGTTGGTAAACGAGTTGTTGGTAACTGACGGGATTGTCTTGAAGACATATGGGTTGTTCAAGTACTTCGTCACAACTAATTAGCTATGTGTATGGAAGAAAAATCCATTAACAAAACACGTTAATATCAACTATATAACATCACAAGAGGAACACTTAAATAGGGCTTACTCAGCCTTTAACATCTCGGAACAAGTAGAATCGAGTTGTAATTAAACCCGTTGTTTAGTAAAGCAAGAACAAGCAGAAGGACATTTGGAACTGAAATTGCAGACAAGAATCAAACGTGCGTAGACTTACAATTCATCTCAAGACTTGACCCATCTGGAGTTATATCATTTTGTTTTAAATCGTTTATTACGAGTTTTTTTATACCTCCAAAACGGTGTGCCACTTTGATTCAGTAGGTAGCATAGTTAGTAAATACTCCGTTTAATACACGTATATGTACCCGTACGTACTTTATCCGTTTAAAACTTCCGTATTCGTATTTTTGTCAAGTCGTTTCATTTTTGTCCGTTCATTTGGTGGCTCCCGTACTAAACACGTATAAAATCCGTATAACACGTTTTATATCCGTATTTAATGAATTAAATTGTTAAATTTACTATTATTTATATATTTATTTATTTTAAAAAATAGTTTATTTTATATATTTATGACTATTAACGTACTATTAAACGTAACATTTGCTTAAAGATGAAGTAAAATACCCGTACGTATTATATCCGTAACTTTCGCGTACCGTATTTTACTAACTATGGTAGGTAGTGAATCAAATTAACCATTACGTTAATTGAATGTTTAGCCGGTTAATATATGATGCATGACTTAACTATTTTGTCATATTGATATGATTGTTAAAAGATAATCGTTACCTTAGAGTTGAAACATAAATTGTAAAAAAAATTAAAATATGAGAGCTTCAATACTCGTATTTTAACAAATAGCAGATCCAATTTCACAACCGATAAAAATTTGTTGATCACCATCCCGGGAAAAGGCAAACAAACTAACAACATTGTTTTCAATTTTTGTCTTGAACTAATACTTCACTTGTTTACTCTTTGAATCTTTTTCTTCGCATGATTAGTTGGACTTTTCGAACGAAAGAAAGGAAGAACAACGAAAAGATGCTAAAAGAAAGTGAAAACCAAAGAACTTCGGTTTGAAGCAATCCCAACAATCATTCATTTCATGGCTTCCCAAAACGCGTGGATTGAGCCGTAATTCCGAGCTGCCACCTCCTTTCTTCTTTTGTAAAGCCGTAATTGGAACCTTTAAATGATCACCAGCAATCATTTTTTTGGCATTAGAATATAAGGAAATGGTCTCTCGAAAGGTTAAATTTGGTTTCAACATTCCTGATTCCACGCAGTAACCCAGTAAACCGACCTCTGTTCTTTTCTTCCCCACTTATTTAAGTCCCCTCCATTGGCTTTCTCAGCTCCCAAACCAAACCCCTCGGTATAAACCCTTTACTGCCAAACCCTTTTCTGGAAACTCTGGGTATCTTCCTCTTCTTCACATTTCATTGGACAGCTCGATCAAAGTTTCCATTTTGAGAGTGAGGGTACTGGGTTTTGGTTCTTCTTGAAGGCTGCCAGTGGGTAAAGCCTGTTGTTTTTAGCAGATCCAAAATGGGGAAGCCAGTTCTGCTCCACTCGTTACTACTCTCCGGACTGCTTCTGCTGGCAGTTTTGGATGTTTCATTGGTGAATGCAGACGACCCATATCGTTTCTACACTTGGACTGTCACTTATGGCACCATTTCTCCTCTTGGAGCTCCTCAACAGGTGGGTGATTTTGGCTATTTTGAGCACATTTTGTTGATTCTGGGAAATGGGTTTGGTTCAAAGTGTCTGAAAGTTTACATCTTTGTTCTTGTTTTTGCACATCTCAGGTGATTCTCATCAATGGGCAGTTCCCTGGTCCTCAGCTGGATGTGGTGACTAATGACAACCTTGTTCTTAATCTCATCAACAAGCTTGATGTACCTTTCCTTTTGACCTGGTAAGACTTTGATTCTTAACCTCCCCTTCGGTATATGCTTTTGGGTCATTGTTTGGAATTAAAGAGTTTGTGCAATGTTTTCTAGGAATGGGATTAAGCAAAGGAAGAATTCATGGCAAGATGGGGTTCTGGGAACAAATTGCCCAATCCCTCCTGGCTCCAACTACACCTACAATTTCCAACCAAAAGATCAGATTGGGTCCTTCAACTATTTCCCATCTACTGGTTTCCACAGAGCAGCTGGTGGTTATGGAGCCATCAATGTGTACCAGAGGCCCAGAATCCCAATTCCTTATGCTACTCCAGATGGAGATTTCACTCTGTTAGTTGGTGACTGGTACAAGACTGACCACAAGGTGAGCAGAACTGTTTTGGTTGCTCTTTCAATGTTGCAGTCAAGATGAAGTCTTCAATTTGAGTCAACTATGCTTATGGCTTGAGTCCAAGAAATGTCATATGAAGTTTTGACTAATGAAATGAGTTTTAGTATGAAATGAGTGTTCAAGTAAATCAAATGCCTGGAACCGTCAATATGTAGTACAAGCTCTTAAGAATATTGGGGGAGGCTGTCTTGTGCTTTGTCTTATGTCTTCTTGTTTGCATACTGTTCTGTACTCATTATATTGGTGTTTTGACTGTTAGTTGAGAACATTGTACATTATGATCCTCTTTTGTATTACAGGCATTACAGGCTTCTCTGGATTCAGGCAATTCTCTACCTTTACCAGATGGTGTCCTTATAAATGGCCATACCCAAGCCACCTTCAGTGGTGATCAAGGTAACTCCCCCTGTCACTACAGTCCTTCTAAAGACTCATATTATTCTTTCAGGCCACTCACTGATTTTATTCTGTCATACTCTCTTTTTGTCTACAGGCAAAACCTACAAGTTCAGGGTCTCTAATGTAGGATTGAAGAATACCTTGAACTTCAGGATTCAAGGCCACACAATGAAGCTGATCGAGGTCGAAGGTTCTCATGTTGTTCAGAACATGTATGACTCTCTGGATGTGCATGTTGGCCAATCTGTCAATGTCTTAGTGACACTGAATCAAGCTCCCAAGGACTACTACATCGTTGCATCGACTCGTTTCACACCGAAAATGCTTGTGGCCTCTGGTGTTCTGCACTACACCAACTCCCAAACTCCTGTCTCTGGACCACTTCCTGCTGAACCAAGTTACCAGCTTGATGGCTCCATGGAGCAAGCCAGAACATACAGGTACCCTAATTCACCTTGATAAGATAATTGAAGGGGGTTTAAAATGGTTTCTTGTATAACAAGCTACATAGCAACTAATTTGATGACAAATTCTCATTGCAGGTGGAACTTGACAGCAAATGCAGCCAGGCCAAATCCTCAGGGCTCTTTCCACTATGGAACGATTACAACGACAAAGACAATCATATTGTCGAACTCAGCACCTTTGATTAACGGGAAGCAACGCTACGCGGTGAATGGGGTCTCATATGTCAATGCTGACACTCCATTGAAGCTTGCTGACTACTTCAACATCCCTGGAGTTTTCAGCACGAGCTCACTCCAAACCGTGCCTAGTGGTGGTGCTGCAACTGTTGCCACTTCTGCCATCCCAACTTCTCTCCATGATTTCATTGAAGTTGTGTTCCAGAACGACGAGAACACAATGCAATCATGGCATCTTGATGGATACGACTTCTGGGTTGTCGGGTAGGCCTCTCGAAACTTCCAAAGTGGCAAAGTCCAAAGCTTTACTCAACTTTAGGTAAATTCCAATCAAGGGTCTTAACCATTTTCTGGTTTGAATACTCTGCAGCTTTGGTTCTGGTCAATGGGCACCAGCTAAGAGAAGCACTTACAACCTTGTTGATGCTCTCACCAGACACACCACTCAGGTAAGAAAGTGACCTGACAAATAAACAATCGCTGATCACAAGCTCCACTCAACTAAGGGATCATTCTATCTAATCGGGGAGATTCGATTTGTGATCGTGTTGTTGCAGGTGTATCCAAACTCATGGACAGCCATATTGGTGTCATTGGACAACCAAGGGATGTGGAACATGAGGTCTGCTATATGGGAGAGACAATACCTTGGACAGCAGTTCTATCTCAGGGTTTGGTCTCCGGTTCAAAGCCTTGCCAATGAATACTTCATTCCCACCAATGCTCTCCTTTGCGGCAAAGCTGTTGGGAAGAGTCATTAAAGTGACTGCAGTAGAAAGGAAATCATTGCTATTGTCTGGTGTTCTTATTGGTCATGAGAGGATGGCTATAAATGACAAAGACAACGCGGTGGAAAAGAGTGAGATAGAGAGCACATTTGATTCATTGACAGCGTTGTTGTACACCGCAGTTAGAGAGCTTGGTTCTTATGTATGATTGATTCTTTCACTTTAAGCTTCCATTAACACTTTATTCGTATGAGGAATATATAGAGCATGATTACATATAATAACTAATTATGGAATTATGATCGGAGTGTGCTTTGAGAATCCAATTTTTCTAAAAGAAACATTATTCGGCTTATACCCTTTCTTGTCTAAGGCAAGAAATGATGTACAGGTTAACAATTGGAAGAGCGAAAGAACACAGACAACATTACAATAGAAAAATTTGAAAGTATGAGAGATCAATCAAAGAGTGATTTGGATTTAGATTGATAATTTTTTTTATATTTCTGACTGATGCCAAGATTGATAGTCCAGTCAAATTTTTCTTCTCATTCTCTTATTTGTTGAGAAACCTTTCACTAAAGAGAGGGTGGTATATCTATCTATCTATACATAATATTATGACAATTCAAAAGTAGTTTGTTGCCACATAAGCATTTGGAGAATTTACAAGGTACCATGGTAGACACTTATTTTTACAAACAAAAAAGTTGGTTAATGATCAATTAATGTAGCTATATCTATCTTCTTTTAATATTTTATTTTTATTTTAATGAACATTTATGTAGCTATCTCTATTGTCTATTAATGTTTTTTTTTATTCAATAATAGTTTTTTGCAATATATATATATATATGTGTAGCAGCAGTATACTTATGTTTGGAGAGTGACATATATTGTAATCTTTTAAAAAATATATGTGATTAAATCTAATCAATTAATTTTTATTTTTAATTTTATTAGAACTTAATATAGGTTATAATAAAGAAAGTTTAGATAATCAATTGAATTTAAAAAACTAACTATAATTTTATGCTTTAGTTATCAAATTGTATCTTTTTCTAATGTTTGTATCTATCAACGAAAACAAGTATTAAATAGCAAAATGCTTTAAAAGTAGACCTGGCAAATGAGGACCCGACCCGTTGACCCGATCCGAACCCGCCCAAAAAGTAGAGAATGGGTTGTGGTTTTTATATCCCGAAACCCGAATGACTTGAACCCGATTAACCCGTAGTTTTTGGGTCAGGTCGGGTTGGTTTGTGGGTCGACCCGCTAGACCCGTTTCATTGCATATGTCACTCTCAAAATGATAAAATCACTCATACTTTGGTGAGATGTTTAAAAAAAATTATTAGGATTTGAAAGACAAGTTTGGAGTGTTAAGATAATCAAACATAATTTGTTTATTGTAGTAGTATTACTTTCGTCATTGTTTTTTTACAATTTGTGCAATTTGTATTTCTTTTCATTAGCGTGGAAGGAGTTGAGCATTTGTTAATTGACATGTGCTAGGTAAACTATTGTCGCACATACATAAAAATTAATTTGTGTTCTTTAAAAATTTATGAAGCATGTTTGATATAGTTTCCGAGAACGCTCATGACCCGAAATGACCCGAAACCCGATGGGTTAGGTCAATATTTGACCCGAAATCAGCAAACCCATCATGACCCGACCCGTGAAGACCCGTAACCCGAGATTTCCAATCAGAAATTACCCAACCCGACCTGATTGCCAGGTCTATTTAAAATTTGTTTTTTCATTTTGATAGAAACTTGACGAAGCCATAATATAGTACTTGATTGTGCAAATGAAGATGATAAAGAAAGACAACTTTTATTCTCTCTTATAATGCATGCTTCCATTTCTTATTTTCGCTTACATTTGTTCATATTTCCCCTTATTTTTCTTAACAGTTTACATATTTCGGTCAAACAAAGGTGTTAATTACACTTAAAAATACATTAAACTCTTTATATTTTTATATGTATATTATGACATATCTTGAGTAAGAAAATAATATCTAGACCTTGAATTGACTGGAGTTTCTCAAACCCTTACAGAATAAAATCTAGGTCTTAAATTTATAAATCTCATACCCTAAGATCAATTTAATTATAAACAAAAATCAACGGTCATGATTCGTCAAAATATATACAACAAATTACATGCACAATCTTAGGAGTTCAGCTCTATGATTTAGATAACTAAGACCCAGGGTTCACTCATCAAGGGTTAGGGTATAGTATCATGCCCACAAATCTTGTTAATTCGTGGTCCAAATAGCATTGTCTTACTTAGAGTATAGTATCATGCTTAGATATTGACAAAATATGTGGCATTACACCAACAAAATGAAGATATTAGTATAAGTAATGGAATTTTTATCCCAAAACAAACACCAAATATCAATAAATTTTAGCAAATGCATATTTGATAAGTTAGAAAATTATACACCAATGGACCATGTTAAGATTAGAACCCTCGACGGTGTGTGAGTATCTTGGACCAAGATTCTAAACAACGACCATGAGTTGAGGGTGAGTCTAAATTAAACTTCAGGAATTAACAATTGGTACATATTGTATAAGATATTAAATTGAGTGTCTTGATGGACAAATATGATCTTACACTAAGACAATAAACTTTCAATTGGGATGACCAAATTTATCTAATATTGAAGTACCTTTATAAAATAAACTTTAACTAAGTTGTCGTCATCTTGAACATCATTGGTTGAGAGTTCGTCCAAACTCGAGATTCATTTGATGGCATATATTGTATAAGATGAAAAAAATTGAGTATCGTTGTTGACAAATCTTGACATAAGATTCTATATGGGACGTGATATATCTTTGTGGCATGATTTATGATAAGAGAATCGAAGCATCATAAGTGAATGTGCTAAGTATTGAGAATTTATAATTTATAGACGCACCACGTACTCACGTATGAATGCAAATGTAAAAAAATTTAGAAGATCCAAAATAGTTTAAACATATAGATAAATTAATTAATTTAAATGATAAAATGAAAATCACCGGCCAACGGGCCGGGTAAAAAGCTAGTTTATATTATTTTTCAACATTTTTGTTTGAAGTGTGTACACCTACCCTTCAGAGGGGAAGTAAAACATCTTTGAAACCCATTAACAAATCACGGTGTCATTTATATCATCTATATTTAGATTGTATTGAACTATATCGAAGTATAATTCTATTCGATAAGATAGAATTCTCAAACTAATGAATTCTTGAAATCAGATGCATAGGGTTCTCTTAAATAAAGAGAAATATTTTGATATGATCACACCAAAATCGTTCAAGTTGAATCGAATGAATATCTAGTCAAATTAATTCCATCAATTTTCCTATATTTTTCACTAAATTGAAAAACAACCTTAAAAATTGAAATGAAAAGTGAATGAGGCTTTGAAAGAAGCTAGGGTTTCTACCAAAAAAAGAAGAAGCTAGTTTAAGTATTGTAAATGTTGTGTTGAGACTTTCAAAATGTCACACTATAAGTGCGTTAATAGCATTTGTGACCTTAAACGTTTAGTTGATGGTTAGATAACACATCATTGCAACATGTAACAATACTAATATTAAATAATATTTCTAGAAAGCTATATTTATTAAGAAATTCGAAATAAAATATATTGTCAACTAGTGAGCTCTTTGGTAGTACAATTCTCATTTCAAAAATTTACAATTAATTTGACATTATGCAAAAGTTTACAATTCTCATTCGAAATAATATTTCGTTGATCGGTGTTTGCTTAAGTTATCAATGATCCGGTCGATGGTCAATTACCCGAAATTTAGCTTGTTTGCGACATGACGACAATGAGTAATGCTTTCTCCGTCGTAACAAAAAAGCTGAATTAACTCGGAGAAAAGTTTGCAGCATAACCAAAAATCCCAAATGGGAAATTGACTTTGCAATATTCCTTTCATGAGGTGGAAATGGAACCCTAGTTGCAAGTTTGCATCCTGAGAAGGTCACAACTCACAACCAATACCTGCACCAAATAATTGCAGCAACATGACTCCAACTCCCAAGAGACACTGATTTTGATTAATCTTCACGTCCTGCTCCACTTCCCCGCCATTCTGGGGTCAACATTCCTCATATTCAACATTCTACTCTGTAATCCAGCGGAGCACACCTCCTTCCAAGCTCTGCCCTTATTTATAGTTTCTGAGCTGTGACCCCCGTTTTGCAGTAACTCTGAAACATACCTTCAAACTCTCTCCATCTCTCTCTCGCTCTCTTTAGGTAATGCTCTTGTCCTTCTCTTCCACGTTTTCTGGTGAACTTGAAAGCTGCCATTCTTGACAATGATGTTACTGCATTTGGCTTTCAAGTTGACCTTTTTTTTCTTCATTATTGTGTTGTCCCTTTTGTGATCCAACTGAAATCTCTGTTCTTCTTCTGCAGGTTCGAAAATGGGGAAGCAATCTTTGCTGCACTTGCTCTGTGGAGTCTGTCTGCTAGCTGTTTTGAGCGTTTCCTTGGTCAATGCAGAAAACCCATATCGGTTCTACACTTGGACTGTCACTTATGGCACCATTTCTCCCTTGGGAGTGCCTCAGAGGGTTTGTGATTTCTAGCCACATTTTTGCCATTCTGGAGAAATGGGTTTGGTTCTGATTGTCTGAAAGTTTCCATCTTTGTTCTACTCTCAGGTTATTCTCATCAATGGCCAATTCCCTGGTCCTCAACTGGATGTGGTCACTAATGACAACCTTGTCATCAACCTTTTCAACAAGCTCGATGTGCCTTTCCTTCTGACATGGTAATTGACTAGTGTTCTTCTTCTTTTTGACTAGCTAGGGTGAAGGTTTCTTTAGGTTGATGCTCTGTGACAATGGTGAAATGTACAGGAATGGGATTAAGCAAAGGAAGAATTCATGGCAAGATGGAGTTTTGGGAACAAATTGCCCCATCCCTCCAGGGTCCAACTACACTTACAACATCCAACCAAAAGATCAGATCGGGTCCTTCACTTATTTCCCATCCACTGGCTTCCACAAAGCAGCAGGTGGGTATGGAGCCATTAATGTCAACCAGAGGCCTGGAATTGCTGTTCCTTATGCACCTCCTGCTGGGGATTTCACTCTCCTTGTTGGTGACTGGTACAAGGTTGATCACAAGGTGAGCCATCTAAACATGGTGGGTTTGGACTTCTGATATGATCATTGTTTTGTGCCTTTCTCAATGTTCTTTGTTTATCTCTGCAGAAGTTACAAAGTTCTATGGATTCAGGAAACTCTCTGATTCCACCCCATGGTGTCCTTATAAATGGCAAAACTCAAGCTACCTTCAATGGTGATCAAGGTAAATCCTAGAACTACCTGTTTCAGTTTACTCATTTGCTTTCATGGGATTCAGCAATGAAAACCTGTTATCTCTGTGGTTCACAGGCAAAACCTACAAGTTCAGGATCTCCAATGTGGGATTGAGTCTAACTTTGAACTTTAGGATCCAAAGCCACACCATGAAGCTAGTTGAGGTTGAAGGGTCTCATGTGATGCAGAACACATACGACTCTCTTGATGTACATGTTGGCCAATCTGTCACCGTCTTGGTCACGTTGAACCAAGCTCCTAAAGACTACTACATCGTTGCATCGACCCGTTTCACCACCAGGAAGCTGTCTGCATCTGGCATTCTGCACTACTCGAACTCCAAAACTTCGGTCTCTGGACCGCTACCTGCTGAGCCAACTTACCAGCTTCATGGCTCCATGCTGCAGGCCAGAACTTACAGGTAAGTTGAAGAAGGAAAAAAATTTCTAAAGGTTTCTTGTAGAACAAGCTACCATTCGAGTCATAATTTAAATTCTAATTGCAGGTGGAACTTGACATCAAATGCAGCCAGGCCAAACCCTCAGGGATCTTTCCATTATGGAACCATAAAAACAACCAAGACCATTGTACTGTCCAATTCAGCAACCAAAATCAACGGGAAGCAACGCTACGCGGTGAATGGGGTCTCGTATGTAAACCCCGATACTCCATTGAAGCTTGCTGACTACTTCAACATCCCTGGAGTTTTCAGCATGAACTCACTCAAAACTACTCCAACTACTGGTGCTGCAACTCTTGCTACTTCTGTAGTCCCAACTTCCCTCCATGATTTCATCGAATTCGTGTTCCAGAACAACGAAAACACCATGCAGTCCTGGCATCTAGATGGCTCTTCCTTCTGGGTTGTTGGGTAGGCCTCTCAAACACTCCCAGATTCCAATTCTTTCCTTAACCTTATAGTAGATGCCAATCAAGGGTCTCAACTCTTGACCAATTTTGTTATTTTGGAACATTCTGCAGCTTTGGCTCTGGTCAATGGACACCAGCTAAGAGAAACACTTACAACCTTGCTGATGCTGTTGCCAGACACACCACTCAGGTAATAAGAATGCCACTTTACAACACGAAATATCGTCGATCGATCATGAACTTCGATCTGATCTCCAATGTTCATTGCAGGTGTATCCAAACTCATGGACAGCCATCTTGGTGTCATTGGACAACCAAGGGATGTGGAACATGAGATCTGCTATATGGGAAAGGCAATACCTTGGCCAGCAATTCTATCTCAGGGTTTGGACTG
This sequence comes from Linum tenue, assembly GCA_946122785.1. NCBI lineage: Eukaryota > Viridiplantae > Streptophyta > Magnoliopsida > Malpighiales > Linaceae > Linum > Linum tenue. The sequence goes on from CAMGYJ010000010.1 coordinate 45,011,550, forward strand.
CAGAAAAAAGCCTTGCCAATGAATACAACATTCCTTCCAATGCTCTTCTCTGCGGCAAAGCTGCTGGGAGGAAACCATAGAAGCTGATCGGATGAATGAATACTGAATAGAGTTTAATGCTGATCTTCTTAGTTAGGCCATGAGGGGATGGCTGGAAATGAAGAGAACAAACAAACAGAACAAGACTGAGGGAGGAATTTGAGACAAAACACAGTTACAGAACAATGTTGGATTTGTTGAATTGTTTATTGTTTTAGCTTAGAAGTTTGACAGTACGATCTCTACATGTAATGATTCTTTTTTACTTTTAACATTTCATTCAATTGAGGGGAAGGTGATTATAGTTTGATTACGATATGAAAATTACTATGTTTGTGTATGTAATGAAAGTTCATTTTGAATTGCCTCATACAAAATAATGAAATTCAGTACTGAGCTTCCATTAAAGTAGGATATTGGAAATGATTAAAGAGCTTTCAAATCTAACATATAGTTGTGGTTATGCAATATGAAAGTTGAATGCGAGGCCGGTATGCAGTTTGCTATTGCGTCTATGAATTATCGGTATTCGTTTTAGGAAAAAATGTGAACAACATGAGTTAGTTGCGCCACGCAGTTTCGATTTGACCCGCTGACCGCATAAAATGTAGACTGCATGCTAGAATACAAGTTTGACGATACAATTCGATTTAACTGCATATGCAATACGGTGCGATTTGGAGCTGTCAGACTGCACCAATATTCACCCTAGACCTGGCCCATCACACTAGTGACTCGACTTCAAATCCAAGAAATGGAGAACCCGTTTTGCCGGGCCAGTGATTGGGAAATTCGTGTTGGGCCAGTCACTGAAACGGCTTAATGGGCCAATTTCGGTAGATGGATCTGCATGCAACTCAAAGTCCAAAGTCCAAACCCAGAAGATCATTAAACAAAGGAAATGCTTTACCAAAAAAAAAAAAAATGTAGGGAGTATGCATCAGATCTTCTTCTTGAAGCTAAAATGTCAGAAGATGGTTTTCTGTTGTTCCCCATATGTCTGTGGTAAGATGACGGATTTCTCTAAATTCAAATCTAATATAAGGAGTGCGTCCATTAAAAAAAATCCGATAAAATACTTATTGGGTTTTAGAAGAGTAAATCCAATTCAATGGTTATATACGGGTGCATGGATATCCATGAGTTCACGAACATAACTATAAATTATTTCTGCGAGTACACATGTCTTAATATTATTAAAAAAAATTCAATAAATATACCTCTACAAAGATTAATAACTTCCATAAATTATTCATATTGTTAGGTTTTACGGACATAAAGACTAATAACATTAACATCAAATAAATTATCCACATTGTTCATATTAGATACAATTTATACAGAAGTATGTCGCTTTGCTTTTTTGCGTACGGAACGGTGGAAAGCGAGTTGGGTTTTGACAGAACCAATACCTAATTCACTATTTTCAAAAAGCGGTTAAAACCCTTACCTGACCTATCAACACTGGATTTTAATATTTTACCACACTTTAACAAAATTAAATGAGATTAGATACCCATTGATTCGGATTCTAGTGTCTATCACTAATCTGTACTATTTAGTTAGTGCTTTGTTTTGAAACTAGAAGCAAGATCCATCCAATCCCATTCATCACAAGCACATGCTCAGAATTCAATTCCACATGTGATGGAATGAAGTAGGCAGTGTCCAAATCACTTTAAATTCTGTTTGGCATGTGCCATTTTCATCCAATTCATGCTTGTGCTCAACTTTCTCTCCCAATTTGAGATCCAACCTTGGGATTCAGTCAGTCTGTGGTTAACTAGGCCTTCACCGCGAAAGTTCCAACAGTTGACTTTGCTCTGTTTTTTGTTCCTTTCTCAAACTTGGCAAATCGTACTCGGTTTACCAACTGCTACGTAAAGCTAGCTGTGGCCTGTGTTATGTATGCTTCTCAATACCATTGGCAAGTAGTTGTGGTTCTAAGTTCTAACCGTCGTCTCTCCATGAAAGAGGGAGAATAGAGGGTGGAAAAAAAAATTGTGAAAAATTGGAGAGATTCCGATTTATAAGTTTTGCTGTAGTACATGAGAGTTAAAGAAAAAATTTGGGGGGAAATTGGAGGGTTCTAATCGTCGGTTAATCAAATAAGCGTTTAACAAATTGTTTGACAGTATTAAACAAAAATAATCGATTAGTAACCGGATCAATAGAAGGCCTGTCTATTTTTCAGTTGTGCATTTTGTAGATTTTTCTCTACCTATGTATGTGTTCAAGAGAGGAATGAGAAAAGAGTGATGAGTGCGAACTGGGCGAGGCGAGCTGTTGTTGACGGAAAAAATTGAGGCACAGTCTTTGCTTTGGGTGTTTATCTCGGTTTAAAAAAAAAGTAATCTTAGCTTGACAATATAATATTGATGACTACATTTCAATCACAAAATTGACGATATTCTTTGCCTCTTTCAATTTTAGGGTTCGCATTAGGAGGAAATTAAGGAAAGAAGAAAAAGGTCTTGGCAGGAAAGAGATTGTTTGTTTGAAATTCGTGAATTTATTTGAGAGGCACATTATCATTTTGGGAAGAAAAACATAAATATTCATATTCGATTAGTTGACAGTTAACCGTCAATCGACTATTAGAGAATGGATTACACCGTAAACTATTTCAACTTATCTATAACTACACCATTAACTTATAAATTATGATTAGTAATAATCATTGTCGATGTAACTAATAACCGACTAACCGAATATCACCCTCCACTATTGTTATGCAATAGCAACCAATACTTGAAAGGAAACTACTCACTAAACGACTTTTCAACAGCGTGAACAGAAAAAATGTTGATTTTTTGGCGGGAAACCAACTAAACCAAACTGAGGGGAGAGAACCAAGAGACTTGTATCAAAGTTCATGGGGTCGGATACTATGCTAACCCCTAAAGGGGTAGTGGTTTTTGACACCCTCCTCTTGATTGGTCACTTTTCCATTTAAGCTTTTTACTTTATTTATTGTAATCTTGTAAATTGGGAAAGCCTTAATTGTGATAATAATTATGAATGGGGAAGGAGAAAAACATTGGTAATTATGAATGGGGAAGGATCTGGGGAAAAACGAAATCACCCCCATTAATTACATAATTAATTTCTCTCACTGGTACATTAATTACACGTACCACTCCACTGGTACACGTACCACTCCACTGGTACACGTACCACTCCACTGGTACACGTACCACTCCACTGGTACACGTACCACTGGAGTGGTACGTGTAACCATATGTCCTGTTTAGGCTTAAAAAATTGTGAAGACTTTATGTTTATTCACATTCGAAGGATAATTTATTGCTTTTGGCATTGTTGTTGGCATTTCCCTAATTTTGCAACCCATTTTGGAACACAGTTTTTGGCTACTAATGGAAAGTTCCTATTTTTTCCCTATTATTGTTTATCATTGTTATGAAAAATATCATTGCACTGGTATTGTTCTCACTCTAACCTACCTTGTGGATTGCTCGCACCAGTGGAGTGGTACGTGTACCATTGGAGTGGTACGTGTACCAGTGGAGTGGTACGTGTACCAGTGGAGTGGTACGTGTACCAGTGGAGTGGTACGTGTAATTAATGTACCAGTGAGAGAAATTAATTATGTAATTAATGGGGGTGATTTCGTTTTTCCCCAGATTCTTTCTCTTTTCCAATGTGGTGAGAGACCCCAAATTACAAGATTAAAAAAAATAAAAAATCAGTTTAATTAATACTTGCCAATGATTGGAAATAAAATTGGCCAATCATAAAGGGGGTGTCAAAAATCACTACCCCTTTAGGGGTAGTCACGCTAACTGATCCCAAAGTTCATTGTAGTGGAGCACGTTAAATTTGAATCCCAAAACCACATCTTAATTACCCAGACACCATTGGCAATCCCATTCTCCTCCATTCACGTTGCTGCACCGCAAGTTGCTTACAGTTCAAATCAGCTTGATTTAAAAACAAAAGGAGGTTGCTTTAGCGAGTTAATTCTGTAATTAATGCCAGATCCGCTCTCGCCTGCGCCGTTCTCGCTGCCTTACATCCTTCGGTGGCCTTCCTCTCGCCACCACCACCACCGACGGTTCGAAATCCATAAAATATAAGGATTGACTACAAATGGGGCAGAGCCACGGTGCTCGTTCCGAGGAATTCTGGTCAATATGGCAACTGGGTATGTTTAAATTAATCGAAAGCTTGCTTCTTTTGTTGCGACTCCGCGTGGTGACATCGGGAGTTCGTACGAGCATGAAGTGCGCCGCAAATGTGCTGCGATCCAAAGGGATCGCTCGTGTCCATGCTGGCAACTACAGGATCTTGAATCCCCCGTCTGGGTTTGATCGCAAGTACAGTACATTGCTTCAGCCAATCCTCTTATATAAGTTTGCCCACCAAGTGTTCGACTCATTGCTTCAACCAGCTTTTCCTTTCCTCAACTCCTTTGAGGAATCCCAACCAAATCTTGAGCCACATTTCTTGAGAGGGTAGTTTCTCAATGTTGAAGATGGGTCAGGCCAGTTTTCTGTGTTTTTGTCTCGGGATGGTGTGTTTGATGAGTGGGATTTGGGTGGAAGCAGAGGACCCTTACATATATTACACTTGGGAAATCACCTATGGGACTGTTTCTCCTCTAAATGTTCCTCAACGAGTAAGTGTTTGTTTGTTTTTTTTCCTGCGGTTACTTTGCTCTTTTCACTCTTTGAAGTTTTCTTTCTTTAACTAGACGTTTATGCTGCAGGCTATACTCATCAATAACCAATTCCCTGGCCCGACTATTGACGCTGTGACAAATGATAATGTCCTAGTAAATGTCATTAACAAGTTGGACGTCCCTTTCCTCATAACATGGTACGTTTTAACTCAGATAATGATGTTGGCTTTTGTTTGTTTATGGGTCCTGAGCTTGGGAAATGACTGATGTGGGGAATCCTTTCAGGAATGGGATTAAACAAAGGAGGACTCCATGGCAAGATGGAGTTCTTGGGACACAATGTCCAATCCCTCCAAACTCCAACTGGACCTACAAGTTCCAAGTGAAGGATCAGATTGGAACATATAACTACTTCCCTTCGATCGGAATGCAAAGAGTTGCTGGAGGGTATGGAGCTTTCAACGTCAACCAAAGATCAGTGATTTCCAAACCTTACCCGGAACCTTTTGAAGAATTCACCGTGCTTGTCAGTGACTGGTACAACACCGATTTCAAGGTTTGTGCACACATTTCTCCCATTTTTTGCGTTTTCCTGTGTTTATTGATACATTGGTTAATTAAGCATTTTGCTGATAGAGTCCAACTCACTTTATGGCAGATTTTGGAGCAACGCCTTGACCAGGGAACTCCTCTCCCGCTTCCTGATGGTCTTCTCATCAATGGACTTCCTAGTGGCCAAGCTGTGTTCACAGGGGAGAAAGGTAATACCTTCATTATCCTGGTCCATCTCTGCAAGTAGAAAATAAGATCTTACATGATCTTATTAATGAAATCAAAAAATATTTTAATCATTAAAAAAATTCCTGAAAGACTTGAGACTTTATAGAGTATAATGATTGATTTCCTTGATATATAAATGAAAATATGTAAATTCTATAATAAGTTACATAATAACTAATTTCTAGGACAAAGATTAGGAGTCTAGGCCTGTTCAGCAAGTATGATTTGATTAATGACACAGTAGTTCTAATAGTACTATCCACACTTTAACGGTGTACTTTCCTGGTGCTGGTTTTTTGGTTTTTCATCTAACTGAATGACACTATGTATCAGACAAGCTCTACAAGTTCAGGATCTCCAATGTGGGTGTTGCAGTAGCAATCAACTTCAGGATCCAGGGACATACAATGACTCTCATCGAAGTTGAAGGTGCTCATACGTTGCAAGAAATCTACGAGTCCCTCGATGTTCATGTTGGCCAATCTGTGACTGTGTTGGTCAGATTACACGCACCGTTAACCAAGGACTACTTCATTGTTGCTTCCTCACGTTTCACCAAGCCAATCCTCACCACCACTGCGATTCTCAAGTATGCAGGCTCCAACACACCAGCTGCTAAGCCATTGCCAGTTGGACCAACTTACCATCTCCACTGGTCAATGAAGCAAGCTAGGACTATCAGGTGAAAAGGAAGAAAAATAAGGGCTGACTAACCAATTTGCCATTTAAAGGGGGACCAACTGGTAAAAAAAGGTTATTTCTTGGCTGCTGAATCACTCTTTTGGACTCCAACTATGCAGGTTGAATTTGACAGCAAATGCAGCCAGGCCAAATCCTCAAGGGTCATTCCATTATGGAACCATCAACGTCATGAGGACCATCTTCCTGACCAACACAGCAGAGAAGGTCAATGGGAAACTGCGTTATGCTATTAACAGCATCTCCCATGTTGACCCACCCACACCATTGAAGCTTGCTGATTGGTATAACATCCCTGGTGTGTTTAAGATGAACTCTGTCCCAGATATGCCCACCAATACCACTCCTGTTCTTGCTCCTGGTGTCCTTGCATTCGAACTCCATGACTTTGTGGAGATCATCTTCCAGAACTCAGAATACACGGTCCAGTCATATCACATGGATGGATCCAGTTTCTACATTGCTGGGTAAGGAACCACAGTTGCCCTGAATTTAGGGTCACTCTTCCATTTCACCCACAACTCGAAGTAACCACAAATTAACCTTGTGCAGTTATGGAAACGGGCCCTGGACACCTGCAATGAGGAGAAGATACAATCTTGCTGATACAGTGCCTAGACACACTGTTCAGGTAAGCAAATATCAGAAACCAAATTTTTACTCGGTATAAGGGAATGGTATAGGTTATACTAGCTCTCAGACATTGTGTTAGAGTCTTCCTTGACACATCCCTTCTCGTAACTCCCTCACCAACTCGAATGATTAAGATGAGCTGAAGTCTCATAACTTTTTATCTTTTGTCCAAATGTGACAGGTTTATCCAGTATCATGGACAGCAATACTGGTGTCACTGGACAACAAGGGGATGTGGAACTTGAGGTCTGCAATTTGGTCGAGGAGATACCTAGGGCAGCAGCTGTATATGAGAGTGTGGAATGACGAGAAGAGTCTCTTCACTGAGGCTGATCCACCACCAAATGTTTTGCTTTGTGGTTTGGTCAAAAAGGCTTAGATGGATGAATGGTGAAATGAAAGGACAGGAAAGGAAGGGAATGTGTCTTCATTCCAGTGTAGTAGCGTCTTGCTACTCTTAGGGTTCTTTGATTATTTTTACTACTGTACGTTTGTTGTTTTTCTCCCAATTTGTCCTTAAAGTTACGAGGGGGTAATTGCCAATAGGAAAAAGTTTGAGGGAAAAAAAGGAATAGGGTTTTACATTAGAAGAGGAACCAGGGGGCAGAGTGAGCTTCAATTTGTAAAAGTTCATTTTATGTGATTTGGGGAATCTACTCTCACAGTCATATTTGATCTGATAGTAATAAACTTATTTTCTTCAGCACCTCAGCAACCTTTACAAATACAAAATAATAGTCAAATACTTTATAATGTTAACAAATTTTAGTCGTTGATATGTTATTGTCAAAATGGGGATGAGGTTCTCTCAGTGAAGCTAGCCTCGATGTTTGCTATGGAGAATCTTAATGTCATCGCGGATTGCACGATTGTTGTTTGATACATGAAAGAGTGTGAAGATTTACAAGATATGACAATTGGTAATATGAGGGGTTGTACCGCCTTGGAGTTACAAACGCAAGTGAATGTGATGTCTTTTTTTTTTTTTTTTACAAAAGATAACCATATATTGATCAATAAGAAAGTTACACCCTGGAAGAAAGCCAGGTCAGGAAATCAAAAGAACGACTCATCGTCGGGTACAAAGAGAGGGCCTTTCTAGCCACCAAATGGGCTACCCTATTGTTACGCCGACCAACAAATCTAACACTAAAACCAGGATTGCTGCCAAAAATCTGAACGAGCTCCTCCAACATTGCTCCCACCCGACTATCCCGGCTATCCGCGTGATTGATTTTATCAATGAGAACTTTCGCATCCCCCTCAAAGACTACCTCCGCAAACCCGAGGGATTGACACCACTGCACAGCTTCACGAAGTGTTATCAGCTCGACCACGAAGGGATCATCAAAACACAGAAACTGTACCCCCATCGCTCTTAAAACAGCCTGATCCGGAGTGAAGATCACCATACCGCCTGCCGAGTGTGAACCACTCCGCACAGCCCCATCCCAACCGCAGACAACCCCGTGGACCCTCTCCCGGCCCAATGGAGTCGGCACCAAATGCGAACTAACCGGGCTACTATCCACCGGCAGACGAACCCATTCCTCAAACTGCTGTTGAAACTGGCGCATCAGGGCTGGCAACCCAAATTGTTTGCCCTCAAAGACAACCCAATTCCGCGATCGCCAGATCCGCCACAGGACCGCCACAACACCCATAACCATCATAGGTTGGTGAATCACTGACAGAAGCCGTTTGAGAAATAACGGGAAAGTATGACGAGGAAATCCCTCCCCCGAGTGAGCCAGCCCAGAATAATCCCACAGAGCTCGCGCTACTGGGCACTCAAGGAAAAGATGCTCCATAGTTTCCGACACCGCCCAACACACCGGGCACCTGGGGTGAACCGGGCACCTAAATGTGATGTCGTTGTCACCCAGAGGAACGTTGATTAGTACTGGTTCACTTGCCGAAGGAACTTTGAAAGGGTTGGAGAAAAAGATTTTGTCTATTTGTCTGTGGTTGTTGTGGATTGTGATTTTGTATTTTCTTCGATTGGTTTTATTCAAAATTAAATTAATTAAGAAGTTACGAAAGGTTGAGTGACGTGACGATTTCTTGTTGCTCACACTTTGGGAAAACTCTTACAATTTTGCACCATGCATGTTTTTCAAAGATATTGGCTAATATTTTGTCAAAATTGAAAAAATTGCTAATAAATTATATTTCCTACAAATATATTTTAAAAAATATTATGTGATAGCTCATTTGGAGCATTATTAACGATAATATATCAATGACTAAAATTTTACAATGTTATGAAAGTTTTAGTGATTTCACTAGCATTTTGTTAAAGCTAACAAAATTTGTCTAAAATATTATATTCCCTCAAAAAATAATTCTTTCAAATAAGTATATTCTTAAATGTCTACACATGGTAGTGATTTCACTAAACTCCCGATTTGTTTATCATTAAATAAACTATACCATCTAATGAGTTGTTTTCCATTACTTAAAACAATCTTTTCTTTTTTGAAAGGTTAAAACAATCTTTTCGAAATCAAAGTAATCATACCAATTACTTACATTATTCAGAAAAACCTATCAGGATCGCTTTCGCATAACTCTATTTTACTCGATTTGCAATGATCAAACTAAACAATCACCATTCTCAAATCTCAATTATATTCTTGAAACATGGGATAGGGTTTCTAATTACTATGCCCTAGGCAAAAGAACATGGATTCCTTTTGGTTGACTTGACTGGCTAACCTGCCATTCCTCCTATGTGCACCAAATGTTAATCATTCTAGCTACAACTTGCATAATAACGTACTAATTTTTTCCCCTTATGTCAATTTTAATAATGATATCAAAGTCTTTGTTAACCGATGGATATATCATGTGGTCAAATTCCGCCAACTACTATTTGTTAAGCACTTGGGTATTTAGATATGTGCAAATTTCATACTCATATAAGTTGGTTTTCATTTGAGGAGGCGTGTTAGTAAATTATATAAAATTCATAATTGAACATCTCTCAACAACTTGAGTTTATGACCAACTGGTTCTTAACATGAGGATAAGACCGATCTAATCAAATATCCTGATGCCATGAAGGTCCACATCCCTTTAATTTATCGATGATTGCATTTTCATAAATAAGGACAACTTTCCATAAAACAATACATGGGTTCAACCCACTATAATTAAGGAGTGGTTTGGTTTTGGTGATAGTTTGGTTGAGATAGTCACAATACATGCATTGTTCATAATGCATCTTTTTTTGAATTTTCTGCACAAATAATACATACATTGTTTGCTTGATTTGACACAAACTATCACTCAAAATGAGTGATAGTTAAATCTCAAGTTTTGGTTGAGATTGTTGGATTTTCTTTTGTTCCAACTATGTCCCTACCTTTTAATGTGTATTGTTTTTTTTAATATTAAAAACAAAGGATAAAAGTGACATTTCATCCAAAAAGTAATATGTCTTATTTAAATACTACAAAAGCTATCACATGAACCAAACGATGTAAACTACAATACATCAATTTTCATATATACATGCATATTTATTATGCATGCATCGATAACAATGCATTTGTTTAACTATCACCAAAACCAAACGACCCCTAAGTATATGATGAATGTGTGCAGCCGGCGAAGCAAACACACACCACAAATCATTCTTCTTTCTTGCTGTAAATTACTAAATTCGTCTTACCGATCTTAAATCTGGAACCTAAAACGGGGATAGTTTTATCCTTAGAGAGAAGAAATTCCGTGTAATCCAAGACTTTGTAGAGGGCTATATTACTCGGAAAATGGAAGGTAGGAGACAGAAACCAGCTATAGATGCATATGCTATGCTACTAGCTTTAGCAACCAATCTACTCGACCCTTCGACATAAAGCTGCCAGATGGAATCTATCTTTTAACCCTCAACATGAGAGAACGAGAGAGAATCAATTATTCTGTTGCTGCACCTCTGTTCTTTGGAGACATTGGAAAAGAAGAAGAGAGACAGAGAGCTCTTCTTTTTTAAACGTAACTTGAATAGCTCTCTGCAGAAGAACATCGCTTTCCTCAAAGGCTATGGCGCGCCCCTATACCTTTTCTGCAGACAGAGAATATTATATATAAAACTCAGGCCCTCCTCTTCCTGTCATACAAATCTCTAGATCTCAATCACACTTAACTTTCTCCTTACAATCAATGGCGTAGCCAGGATTTTATTTAATGGGGTGCCATAAACAAATTATATATGCGGTCTCGTGTTTTATATTATGAAATTATTCTATAACTATATGAACCAGCCAAATTATCAAGATTTCACACTTAATATATCTCACCAATAATCATTCACTACTTTAGTTCACTAGCTAGATGTGAAGGCTGATCAATCGTTTCGTAGAATAAAATGTAAGCAAGTTGTTCATTGACAGATGATAGTAGCAAATCAAATCTATTTTCGCAAGCAAATACATTGATAGAAACTAATTTTCATGTAGAAATTAGTAGATGAAATTAATTTATTAGTTTGTTGTGATTTAGCGGATTTGACGATTGACATTGAAATTTAGGATTTAAATATAATCATTAACTAACTAATACTACTAATATTTTGTTCTTTCTCCAAATCTAAGGGGGTGCCATGGCACCACCTTATTACACTCTAGCTACGCCCCTGCTTATAATAATGTTGGCGACGTTCGATATATACACATGGAAGGTTATTCTATGCTAGGATGACCAAGGGTTGAGTTGGGTTGGATTTCTTTAAACCCAAATTCAACCCAATGTGACCTGACGTTCGAACCAATCGGATTTTGAAAGTAAAAACTCAATTAAACCTAAAGGGTAGCCGCGAGTTGCATGGATACACATAAATTTACGGACATAGTCTTAAATGATTTCTTCCAACATTCACATTTTTATATTATCGAAGACTTTACGCTACAACTACGTACGTTGTGGTAAAAACTAACAACATTCATAAATTATTCATGTATCTTACCGGAACTATATTCCTATAAACACTAATAACATCTAGAAATTAATAATATAATCAGGGTTAGATACTAAACGATGTTTTGTTTCCCTTTCGGATATAAGAAACAGTAAAATGTAGGTCGAATTTCGACAAAACTCACGCCCAAATTTAACATTCATCAATACTATATTTTACCCGATTAGATCGGATTGGATACCAGATTCAATTGTCATCCTTCCTCCATATATTCATATACATGCCCATTTGCCACCCACCACCCACCTTTCCTGGATAAACCAAATGATCATGGTCTGGAAAGCCGATTACCAACTAAATAAAGCTTTTGATTTATCCAATACATATATTCCTCCGTGCAAGACCCCCAACCAAAAAGTAATCAATTTGCCTACCAAGATAAATCAATAATCTGATCGCATATAATGAGCCACGAGACACGTGTATGTTCTTATAATTAACCATAATCAAAACCTAGCTCTAGTCCTTAATTTCACTTCGAATTACATCTTGGTCTATAATGCTGCAGAACTGGAGTTTCTGTTTCTCCGAGAGGTGTCAAAAATGGCACCCTAAACAATCAAATGTTGACAGATTTTCGGTGCATCCCAATTTAATAAACAAAATTAACATATAATATATCGTTCCCATAATCTATAATCCAAGTCTTCGAAACACACCTCACACTTAATTAAAAAAAAAAAACAAAGGAAAATAAGATTTAACAGGTAACCCATATACCAGAACCCTCTAAACTTGAACACCCACAATATAAAGATCAAGTTCAAGTTCAAGAGAAAATTATAAATGAAAATCCCATAAAAGAAAAAGAAGAAGAAGAAAGAAATAACCCTCTCGCCCGCCGTTCTTGATAATTAATTAGGGATAAGCGGTACCATTATTTGCGGTGGTGGGAAGATCCGACCATGAAGTTGTAGTAGTGGCAGAAGTAGAAGAAGTAAAAGCTGCCGGATTCCAGCTGTAACCCACAAACCCTCCTCCTCCTCCTCCGGCCACCGGAGCCACCGTCGATGAAGAAGAAGCAACTCCCGCCGACGTAGATCCGACGTTATTATTACCATCGTTGAAAACGTCATAACCTGTATTATTATGATGCGGTTCATCGCTGCCCACTAGGTAGCCGTTCCCGTTGCTGTCCCCCATCCATATTGGAATGGGAGGATAGTTAAGACCGAGCGAATTAGCTGCTTGTTGCTGCCTGTTGTTGTTGTTGACTGGTGAGGCGGAGTCCCACCCACCTAGGGTTCGAGCCGTCGTAGGCGACGGCTCGAACAAGTGGGTGGTGGTGGTAGTAGCAGTAGTGGTACTGGTTCCGAACAGGTTGGCGAGACCATGATTCCCCTCGTGTTTTGAAGAAGTTGGTTGGATAGTTGTGGTGGAGCTAGGGTTAGGATTAGGGTTTCGCGGGTTTGGTGTTGGTCTCAACAGGGAGAGGAAGTGGTGGTGGTGGGAGTTGGTTTGTGGGGAAGACCATAGGATAGGGCTAGATGGCGCGAGTGACTCATGATGGAGATCATACAAACTAGCCCCGAAAAGGGATGGGGACGAGGATGATGATGATGAGTTTCCAAACTCCACCGCCAAGCTCTTGAGCTTGGCAGTGGAGGAGGAGGAGGAGGATGGGGTCAGACCGGTAGTGGTGTTGATCCTGTTCTTCCTGCACCCTCCGCCGATGGGGACGTTCCTGAGGGCGCCTCCTTTGGTCCAGTACCTGCGGCAGGTCTTGCAGAAGTGCCGGGGCTGGGTGAGGTTGTAGTTGTTGTAGTAGCAGAACTTGGTGTTGGACGAGTCGCAGCGAGGGCACCTCAGGTGCTGATGATCTCCAGAAGGAGTCGTCGACGATGAAGAAGAAGAAGAAGGTGTGGATGAGTTGGCGAGAGAGGCAGCCGCGGTGGTGGATGTAGTTGCTGTTGAAGGAGAGGGTGATGGAGATGAGTGATGATGGTTGTGGGAGTAAGAAGGAGGTGGTGGTAGAATGGTGGTTCCATTGGTGGTGATGGGATGAATCCTCCTTTCTCCACTAATTAGGCCACTCCCAAAGAGCTCTTGGATCATGATCTACAAATTCCACTTGATCTCCACTACTCTCTTTTCCTTTAATCCTTGGCTTTTTTTCCCCCTTTCTCTTTTGGTGGTGGTTTGCTTTGTGGATCTTCAACAATACAAAAACTTGGCTAAAGGGAGGGAGGGAGGGAAGATGGGATTGGATCCAACCTTTTCTTTTAGTGGGAAAGAAAGATAACTAAAAATAAGATGAAGAAAAAGAAGAAGATGGGTGGTATTGGAAGAGAGTATATGATATGAAATCTGAGTTTTGAGTTGAATGGAGGGCTTGAACTTTGAATAGGGCAGCTTTATCTTTTTTTTGGTGGGTGGATGAGTGTAGAGAGAGAGAGAGAGAGTGGACAGAAACTTTAATCAAATCAGTAGTCATAATAGACTAAAGAGAGAAAGAGGGAGAGAAGAAAACACATGGAAACATTCCAAGTGGGTCCTGGATTTGGAATTTTGTTGTCTGCTGCTCTTGGTTTATTGCATTTCAATGACAAAACACATTATCCCTTTGATTTTGTTCTCGAGGGATATTCAATATACCTAGGATTTGTACAATGCTAATGGAGGTTTCCATCCAGTCAAGAATTACAGACAAACTACATCTGTGCATGGTGAAATTGTCATACTAACATGGCTGAAACGAAGGAATGTATATAGTTTAATTTGTTTTCCCTATAGTTTGGAGAGAGTACTCTATTGACGATTATGTAAATGAAATCGATAATTATGTAATTGTGTAGGATAATTACATAGTCCGCCATGATAATTAATATTGCAGCATTTGATTGGTGATTTAGTGCGAAACGTGCATGGTTGTTATGCAGTTACTTGTGAATAATAAGTGTATTATTCAAATTGTTATGACGAACCTTGTACTTCATGACCATACCAAACACATTGAAGTATGCTCGTACATTATTTTTGTGATCTTGTTTGTTTGTGATGGAACTATTCAACTATATATGGTCAATACATTGCTTTGGAGGTACATATTTCAAACATTCTTAATTATTTCAAACATATTTCAACTTTTCCAAGCTATTTACTCTTGTATTTTACTATTCATTTGTTTGCTTTATCGATAAAAAGACCAAAAAGATTTGCTTTTATGTATTGGCAATAGAAAGACCAGAAGTTGAAAAGGTAAATGAAGACTAGAGCATTCATCAGCACCAATAAAAGAGAACACTGATGAAGCGAAGCCACCTGGACCATAAAATGATTATAGTAATCAAGTTTGATATATACATTTTCTGTATGCGTTTGATCCTTGAAGATGGACATAATTAATGACATTACAATTCCGGGTAAGCCGAAATAGTAATCTTAATAGAATGTCATGTTTGATAAATTTTCTAAAGTATAGATTATGTTTGACGTAAAATAATAAAGGTGTGCATATTTGATAAACTACATAATAAAATCGTGTTTTATACTATAACCCTATTTTGTAGTATCATGGTAAATCTGAGAGTACTATAGTCTATAAGTAACAAAATTATATCTATATATTTTGAATTAACTGAAATTTGGAATATGTTAGTCTACCTCTCTGACCCACGAAAAAAAATGCATTAGAACTCATTTTTTTACGTTCACAAACAAGTCCATTTCAAATCACAACCTAGTGACACTTTCGCTGATGTTCAACCTCAAAATTCCAGCATAAACTTTTTCCTCATATCCACAAACCCTATTCACTAGCATGTATTGAAAATACAAGTTTTTTTTCTTCTTCGTTGAATCAGTTACTTGTATTGTTCAATGAAAAGAACCAATACAACGAGATAGAAATCTCAATTCTCAAGTACTCTATATTATCTACTTGAGGTGCAAATAAACCAGTGCAAAAATTACAACTTCCTTTGTGAAGAATTCCTCAATTTATTGAAAAGAAAACACAAATCTATTCATGCATGGTACTTTTCTTTTCTTAAATTCCTCTCCTGACTGTCCAAAGCAAAAACCAAAAACAAACAAACAAACAGGGCCTTAACACAAAACCGGAAATAAAGACGGGAAAGAAAAAAGGCGAGGAGACAACGACGTAGCTCTAAGATAAGGTGGCTGGACTGGAGACTGAGCCCGCGTGCCGTCCGGCGCCGAAGAAGCGTAAGCATAAAACCCTGCAGGCTGCAGCTGCTATTTTCTGATTCCTTTGCAGTTTCTTCCAGTACTGAATTCTTTCGTGTTTTTGTTTTTCAGGCGGCAGCAAATTAAAGGGGTACGTACTACTAGCCGGAGGAAAACGACGCGAGCTTCGGCTCCACAATAATCCCGGCCGGGGGCGCACTTCCCCGACGCAAGTCGCCGTCAAGGCTGCCCCGCCGGTCCCCACTGCCTCTCTAGTGCGAGACGCGGTCGAGTCGCAATCAGTTTGCGTTTCTGCAGGGAGGTTTATTACTTTATTTATTTGTTTGGTATGTTCTTTTCATTCATTGAAAGCAGGTAGTATTCGATTCGTAGTAGCGTAGGTCGAGGCAGGGCAGGGTACAAACATTATTTTTATTATGTCGTGTTTCGTTCTTGACCTGTTTTTATCTTTGTTGACAATGATCCAAGAAATACATTTTTTTTTTCTTTGACGAAGTAGAGATGTGCCTTTTATTCCTCAATAAGATCAGGGATACAAAGGCCTCAGGCCAAGAAAGGATCGAGAAGATTGATAACAGTAATCCAATCCTGTGGTAGAGTCTGATTCAGAAAAGATCTAGCCATCCAATTCGTTTTAATGTTACGCTTTCTTGGCTGGAACAAAACATGAATGAGATGGGAAGTCTCAAGGATCTCCCTAATAATCCCCAGTCGAGCATAACATTTCCTAATTATCCAAGAAATACATTGATAATTATCCAAAAAATTTATTACTCATTCAATCACGATGTTTTTTTACTTAGCTTAGTAGTGAGAACTAAACACTAACTAACTAACTAATCCCATTATGGAGAGCTACATTAACCCTTTTGTCTTGGCATGATTATCATATTAATCTTTACTGATTTGTGGCCCTCCTAACAAGCAATCTCGATCAGTGGATTATCGTTATCCTTAATATATTGTCATTAAGGCACTAATTAGTCCATTTCTCACTGCTTTTTCTTCTCCATTTGTATTGTGTGGAGCATGCATGATTGAATTCAAACCCAATCATTCAAACATATTACATATACAACAAAAACGTCCCTTTCCTTGCTCCCCACCGAGCTATTTCAAATTTGCAACAACCAAACACATCCTTTAGGATGTCAATAGGTCTTATTTCTCCAAATCTAATCCATCGAGTACACCTGCTACAAAAAAAACTCGGTAAAATATTTGTTAGATTGCGGAATAGAAAAACTCAATCCAACGAGTAGCGACAGGTGTGGTTACCCATGATTTATGGATATAACCGCAAATATCTGAATATATCCACATCTTTATATTATCAAAGATTTTCCCACGGCTATATTTTCATAAAGATTAATGACATCTATAAACTATCCTTATTATTAAGAAGACTATTTTCCATCTATATATAAATTATTCATATTTTTAGTTTTAGATACAAAACGAAGTCACTTTACTGTAAGAGTACTGCATGTCAAGTAAAAAAAAACCGATCTAGGTTTTGACAAAATGCGAATTGTACCCAATCCGGCATCCGCCAATTCAAAAAACAGGTAAAACTCGCACACAACACAGAATCCGTCAACACTAAGGTTTATCGGTTTGACCGGGCTGTGTTCCCTACTTACTTGCTACCCATTTTTAAGTATTGTGCTATATATATATTCTTCATAGGAACTCCTTTTTCTACCAAGCACTAAGCTCGATACATTCTCTTCGTTTCACACCATTGAAGAGGACAAAACATATGAGACGCTTGAAGGGAAGGAAAACTCGAAAGGGATGAAGTGAAATTCTCATTGTTATTCTCAATTCAACAAAAACAGCCAAAATGGGGTCTTCAGTCATGGAAATTGGGGAATTCCAATGGAGAGGAAAAGGAAGTGTGCTGACAAAACAAACTAAAGCTGGTATTGTATTGTAGCATGGGGCATGGGGACAAGAAGATATAGGACTGAGACAAGGAGAGATCATGTTGTTGTTTGTGGAACCCTAGAAAAAAAAGTTTGATATGTGGGGTTGTTTCTTTGGTGGTTTGTTAGCTTTTTCACACCCTCATTGAAAGTGTGGGGGTGAAATTATTGAATTACCCAGATCAGTAATTTTAATCGTGCTAAATGTCGAAGAAACTGGCATAGATTCACACATCAATGGAACCCCATCTTTGAATAAACTTTGACACCACATCATGTACTGCACCATTGCTCCGTAGACTTAACTAGTGACAATGGTACTACAGAGGTCGATTGGTTTAGTGATGGCGCATGTTGAAGTGGTGAAGTTCTTGAAACCCTTGTGGGGGTGTTCGATGAATTGGTTGGTCGAGGCCAAATGGCCTCAACGCCATTGTTTAGTAGGTATCACTCTATGATGCATAAACAAATGAGGGGCGCCTTACATATACATATAACTCGTATGATCGTCGAGGTAGTTCAACCTGTGCATCTCGACCACAATAAAAAGGAAACTGGTTGCAAACAACCTATAATTACAGTGATGTTCAATTAGTACTACAAATTTTCAACTCCGTCCTTCAAAATCCACAAGTATATGCAATATTATGAACTTCACCTCGTTGGTCAATAGTTGGTCAAG
Organism: Linum tenue; assembly: GCA_946122785.1. Lineage (NCBI taxonomy): Eukaryota > Viridiplantae > Streptophyta > Magnoliopsida > Malpighiales > Linaceae > Linum > Linum tenue. The sequence goes on from CAMGYJ010000010.1 coordinate 45,030,083, forward strand.
CTCGTTGCTCTCTCTGGGCAAACATAATGATGGCATAGTTTGAAATAAAGTCGATCTGATTGATGTACGTTCTTGGAGTAGAAACTAGAAAGGACAGCTGAAAGACAAAAGCAGTTGCTAGTTTTGTTGTTTTTAAGTGAGACCACAAGGTCGAAGAACAGCTAAAGAACAAAACTAGTTACCAATTGGAACTTTGTGGAGTGTCGTTTTCCATGTTGAAAGAATCCAATACACTTCGTTCTCATTGGCAGAGATTGAGGAAGCCTGTAATCAGAGCGCAATGAATCCAATACACTTACGATTTCATCGTATTCCGAAAAACCTCGAGATGCATCTTCCAGTAGCTGCAAGAGCTTGTATGTGCTTCATGAAGTATATATCTATGTATGTCCCTCTGCTGGTGGTGATGATGTACAGCACTAACTTGAAGAAGAGGTGGCTTGCGAAGCAAGTTTTAAGTCGAAGAACATGTTGCTTGAGATGTTCCAGAGCTTCTCGCCGAGTCTGGTGTTGTACGAAAGCGCGGATGATCTCAAAGTTCTGCCTTCGCCGCCAAAGAAGTAAGCTCCGGACACGTGCTGACATGGGGCAGGACAATTATTCAGGCCAATGGAAAAGTGAAAGGGTCCTTTGCATTCTAATTCAATGGCAGAATCAGCAGCTAAAGAACTTACTGATGGGGCCAAAGCGGCATCGAGGATGGAGTTAATCCCATTCTCAGGTGATTGTAGAAGTCCCAGTACTCTGAACACCAGATATGCAATGTTGGAAAGGGAAAAAGGAACTTCCTGCATGATGTTGGTTTTGACCATTCCTGGATCTGCAGCACTTTTTGAAACAAAACCGGAAACGAGTCGATCAAGAAACAGAAAACTAAAGCAACTATGAAACAAATATCAGGTACTTTTCTGAATCTTGAATTCTTAGTGTAGCTCAAGCACAGGAAACTAAGGTCTAGAGCACATACAGGACAGAGACTTGACAAGGCTTGTTGTCCAAGTTGAGTTGCCGGTGAAGCTCATAGGTGAAGAGAAGGAGGCACACTACAAAACGGCATTACTGAGTGGGAGCCAGTTCAGAGATAATCTACTCAACATACTAGGAGGAACCGCAGCTTACGTTTTGAGTACTGATATACACGAGCATATGGGTATTCTTTTGATCTGAAGAAGCATTTTCCGGTAACAATATCTTCATTGATCTGTGCATCAAAGACTAGGAGGAAAATAACCTAGTGATGTTAGTTTTTCCTTCTCGCGGATATGGGAAGCCTATGGAAAGTACAAGGTATGACTTGACTTTCCATGAGGCTTAAAACATTAAGACCTTGAAACTTTTAGACTTCAAAGAAAAACTTGTCATGCAAACAGAGACCAACGAAGAACTTGACAGATTGAGTGAGCATTCAATGCACTATAAACTTGGCGATAAAACAAAAATATGGTACACTAAATGGTTCAATGAAATAACGACTAAATCACTTCAGCTACTACAAACATGACATACAAGATTACTAGAAGTGCATACCTGCTCGATGAGTAAATGATGTCACATTCACTATACGCGAACCAACAGGGCTAGTTTTGAGAAGGGGTAATAGAAGCTTAGTAAGAAAGAATGCACCAATGTAATTTGTACCCATCATCCTGGGAAAAGAGGGACAGAGGTTTAGAAAATTTTGGTAGTGATAATTCACTTCTAGAGCATGCTTAAGCTCAAACACAGTCCAAATAGAAGAGTGGCATATCAAGATACATCATTTACTAACAAATACATAACTATAATGGAAAATGATGCATTTTCTTTCAGATAACGCTATAATCAGGCAAAAGAAATTTTCATCTCAGGCAGTACGAGTGCAGAGGATAGATCATGCTGAAAGGCCTCAAAAGGATAACAGTTCATGGATCTTTTATCAAAGTGCAACAACTTCTAGTTGGCTTAGGGGATTAACACATGAAGACAAGAAATTTCATCTATTCAAGGTAATGTCGAAATGTCAAATGAGAGGAAGAAGACAGATGAACATGGTTCTTTTTTTGGTAAAGATAAAAAGAGAGTTATGAGATAGGTGCATAACAAGCCACTTATGCATTCATCTTCTTGGAAACATATCAATACATAGCAAAGGGAAATGAAGAAGAAGGTTACTGATCATATCCCTCAGGAGTGGGCCTAACTGATGTTGCCAGAATCCCTGCATTGTTTATCAGTAGCTGGATGGAAGAATGCATATCCGAATCCGTCAGCCACTTCTCTAAAGAACTTTTGAACTCCAAGATGGAGCAAAAAGAAGACAAGTCAACCACAAATCCCTTGAGATGGGCATCCTTGTTCCGTTTCCTTATCTCTTCCATTGCCTACCACACACCAACACCAACCAAACACCTGAACACCCACAATGTGAAGAGCCAATACACAACATCCCAACAGACAAAATAATATGATCCAAACCTCGGATAATAATTCTGATGATAGTCCAACTGCCATAAAAGCCAGACCAATGAGACCGCAAAATTTCAGGTTCGATCAAGCTATAAACAACCTCTCCCGAGTAATAGTAAAACAGACCAAGTAACTAACCAAGAACAACGGAAAACCCTTCTTTTGACAAGGCAGAAGCAGCAGCTGCACCAAGACCAGACGTTGCCTGATCACAACGAACAAAAAAGAGAGAAAAAAAAGTCCAGTCAGACATAAAAACAAACAGTTTCCGTGCATCTAGTCTGAGAAAGCTACCGTTGATTAGAGAGAGGGAATCCAAACGAAAGCTTACCCCTGTAACGATGCAAACAGGCCTGGTAGGCGAATTTCTGGGAAGCTCACTACGCTGATAAACCTCGCACCTCCCAGTAATCCTTCTGAGTACCAACTGCCAGTAGGAAGCCAGAAGCGACACTGTCCAACACAATCCCATCGCCCAAAACTCCGCTGAAAACATAAAGCGCAGAGCGCAGCTAATTTCCTTCATCCCTGCTGTCCAATCCTTCCCTTACCAGAGTAATCTCAGTAGCTCCGTCAAATGTTCAGCAATGGCGGCCGGATTCAGAGCGGTAAGAGCCAGTTCCAAAACCAACCCGATCCCCAGTTCCGGAAAGATACGAACTTTCCCTGCGAATCCTAATCAAAACCCTTTCTTCCAATCACCCAAATCAGATATTTAACAGCAGCTGACGAACAACAAGTAAAAAACCCACGGTTGGAAGCAAGGAAAGTTCCCCTCTAGTTACCCGCCTTGTTCTTGCGCAGTGAAGTTTCCAACTTGAGTAGAACCAAGTAAACCGCCACACTGCCGGAATAGGAATCAACTAATCGACTTCCAGTGATCGTATCGAACTTCCAATTCCACAAAATCCGTATACAGGCGGAGGAGTCAACGATGGAAATTCCCACAAAATTCGAATAAAGAAGGTGGAGAAGAAAGCGAATGGGAACGGCGCCAAGCCAAGAAGGTCTGATGTGTTTTCTCCACTGCCCGACTTCGTTTCGAATCGGGTCTGGGCCTGGGCCTGAGCCTGGTCCTGATGAGTCGGGTCTAACAAAGTTCGAACAGGCTGGGCCGAGCGGTGTTTTTGGGTTTTGCAGCCGAAAACGTCATCTCAGGTTGCAACTTTGCTGGAGTGGAAACCATTTCCTAGCTGAATGGGTTTCCTTCCTTTTTTTTAACTGGAGGAAGATCACTACGACACGCCAAAGCTCGTCAGAGAGCCATCGCATTCCTTCTTCCTTCCAAACTCTACTCCGCCATTTTTGGAGCTCCGAGATTGTGCAAGGTTTGAACTTTTTGGGTGGGAGATTTCAAGAGCGGGAAAGAATTTAGATTTGGTTTGCTTTCCGCAACACCGATTGCGATTCAATTTTTTGGACCAACACCGGGGAACATCATGAACTGCGAAGTCTGCCAACTCAAAGAGCTGGTAACTTCTAGATTTCTTCGAACCTTAGATCACTATGGGTTTTCGTACTGAATTTCGGAGTTTTCTACAGTTTCCTGTTTGTTTCGCGCGGTTGATTTTGGATTTACTGAACTTGTGGTGTTCAACTTGCAGGAAGTGGAGCACTTCGAGATACGGGAAGTTCTCCGATGTAAGTTCTTCCCACTTGGTTCACTCGTGAGAGTAGAATTCTAGCAGCTGCGATGTGTAGTTTCACAATTTCCGCATTTTGATTGACATTGAGATCAAAGTTGGTCGCTTTGTGTGGGTTTTCTGTTGTGCTGATGTGATCTTGGGGGTTGCAGGCATATTGCATACAATTGTGTTCCATCGAGCTTTAGGACTCGTCCGTCCCAAAGTCATTGATTTAGAACTCTTTGACATTACATATGTAAGTAACGGGTGTCCTCCATAAAGCTGGCTGATAGGCTTTATGCCTAAAGCTCATCATGTCATTGATGACTTCTGGCATCTGCTATTCGTATGTTGGCAATGACGTTGCCCTTCTTGTTGCGCAGGTGCAATGTGGGGATGGTGAACTTGAAAAGAAAATCGATGAGAAGATTGAGCAGTTCATTAGTTGGGTAGAGAAACACCCAAATAAGAAGAGCCAGGTATATTATACTCAAATGTCTGATACAAATTATAGCTTCAGTAGTTGCCCTTTTGTTCCTTTAAAGCAAAGGTGGATTTATGGGGTTTGCATATATGTCCATGTCACCCGATGTTTACCCCGCCAAATCATAGGATGCGTCGATTGCCTTTGATTAAACAATAGTGTATATTAGACTTGTACATAGAGTTCTCTAGCTGACCATTTTATCTGTTTCTCTGTGTTGAGTAGCACTTCCTCGTCATGTTACTTCTACTGTTTAAATCAATTTTTTTTTTATCATAGTACTGATGAAGTCCCTTTCTTTTGGTTGTTGAACTCTGTATTGAATGATGCAGGTCTGTATATCCTTCTATGAGGTGAAAAACAAGCATCCTTCGTGGTTTACAAACAAAACCGAACGTCTTTATTGGGAACAATGGTATATCAATTTGAATGTGAGCCAGCAACAAAAAGTTCACTCTGGGAAGTCTCATCCTTCCAAGATTGTGGTCGACCCTGGAGGTAGTACTGTTGACTCTTATAACTGGTAATCCATTGCTTGTAAAGGTTCTTAACTCATAATCCTGTTTATGACCCAAAAAAATTTATTGTTCTGTTCAATGCAGATTCATTGGAGGAGAGGAGTGCTCGCAGGGCAGCACTTGAAACATCTCTTCGTGAGGTTTTATTCCAGATAATAAAATTTGTGAATGAGAAGAAGGATCATGTGCCTCCTATATCTGATGGTGTTGTCTATTTCCCTTATGAAGTTACTATTCCCAGGTGGATTCTCTCTCTAATTCATGAGATTTAGGTTAATGCTTCATGCACCTTGTGATGAAAATCTCAGCTGAGGCTGGTATCCATGGTTGAATGAACCCGGATTACTTTTCCAAGTTTCCTTCATGTCTTGTATATCTAAGAACAACATAGTGGAGAGATATATATTTTTTTTTTTTTATATTATTTTAGGCTCGTCTAGAACACTATTCTGCATTATTCGCATGATATCAAGTCTCTATTTTTTCTAGTATGAAGCTTTCCTTCCTGTGTTATTGTTTAACATTCTGAGTCAAATTTTATCCTTTGATTACACAGTTCATCAGATTCTGCTTTTGGGATGGACATGATCAAGAGGATGCTGCAGACTGGGGGGCATCCAACCATGCTCAGCTGATTCCAGATGTTCAAAGAGAATGCGGCTGCTGAAGAAAGAGAAGATCCTTACAACAGTTGAAGGTACAAGCTCATGCTTAGCGCCTGAACCAAATATGAACCAATGCAGCATCCATTGGAACATGTTTCTGTGAAAACAAATTGTAAATATCAACTTGGAGTTTCCCCTCCTAAAGGGGTTCTCTGCTCTTAGTTCTTTAGCCTTCGGCGGTGCATAGAGTACCATGTAACACTGTACATAACTTTCCCGATTCTGCTTAATCGTCCGAGAAGTATATCCTGATCTATGAATTCTATCTGAATATGAACCGGATTTGTCCAATACGTATTATTCAAAGCTGGCAGTTTAACTCGAACGAAAGAGTTGCTCCGGTCACCGGATTTTACAGCCAGGATGATGAACATGGCTGTGACTTGTTGTGACATTTTAAATGTTCAGAGTTGATTGAGTCATGATAATGAGAGTTTCTCATTCAGAATGCTTGGTAGTCTTAGCGTAGGAAGTGCATAGAGATGATGAACAAGGTTATTAATTTGCAGACATATAGTCAGGATTAGGGGTGGGCATCGGTACGGTTCGGACCGGACCGCACCGCATTTTTATAAACCGCACCGAACCGCATTTATGTAAACCGCACCGCATCTTTGACCGCGAAGTTATCGGTGCGGTCAAACCAAACCGTTGGAGCGATTTGGAGTGGTTTGGTCAAACCAATGCCCACCCCTAGTCAGGATTCACGTGTCTGACTAGGGGTGGGAAACGGTGCGGTTGCGGTTAACTGCACCGCAATTTGCGGTTAACTGCAACCGCAAAACACCCATATTGGCCAACCGCGACCGCGACCGCAACGGTTAGCGGTTAACCAAAAACCGCAGAAAGCGGTTAGCGGTGAACCGCGGTTTATGGTTGTGAAAACCGCAACAACCGAAACACCATATGAAACCGCAGTTAGCACTCTAACCGACAATTAACCGCGAACTAACCGCAAAAAAATCATTGAAAAAAAACACAGCAGCTACTGTTTTGTCTATTTTCACTTCCATCAAGCCTCTACATCTGTCTGCATATCCAAATAACACAATCCACAAGAACAAATGCACAATGCCACAATCCTGCTGGCTGGGCTGGGATCAATTATGGGCTGGGCTGGGGGTGAATTATGGGCTGGGTCTGGTTTCGCGGTTAGCTTTGCGGTTATATGGATTTGCGGTTTCGGTTGCGGTTAAACCGCAAACCGCAAAACAGGCCATATCTCCAACCGCGACCGCAAAATAGGCCAAATATGCGGTTTGCGGTTAACCAATAACCGCGCGGTTTCGGTGCGGTTGTCGGTTTAACCGCAAACCGCCAACCGTTTTCCCAGCCCTATGTCTGACATGTCAGCATCAGGTCGATTAATTAAAATCAAATTACAATATGATTTAAAAAAAAAAAAGCAAAAACACCACAAGCAGCCTAACAAATATAAAGAACTCAGATACATGCATTGATATACAAACATAATGCATTTCACATGAACATGACATATGCTGAAAATGAAATACATAAAACATAATATGAACCCATTGTAATGAGCTGTGTATGAAAACTGCAGAGTATGCGCCAACAGACGGTAAAACCAAAGCTCCCAAAATGGAGATTCACACTGTAACAATTGTTTGTCACTACTCACTGCTAAATGACACTTACAATGAAAATGGAGGAACTCCCTAGAAGGCCACAAGTGTTTTCCCCTCGTTCACTTCAACCTTCCATTAGCCGTCTCTCCAAGGCATATTCTGGGCGTCAATATAATCGAAATCACCATTGTTTCCCCCAATCAGAAAAGCTCAAGTATGGAAGAGGGAAAGAAGCACTTTGTGTTGGTTCATGGTGCAGCCCATGGAGCATGGTGCTGGTACAAGCTGATCCCGCTCCTGAAATCCAGTGGTCACAGAGTTACTGCTCTCGATCTCGGAGCTTCCGGGGTGGATCCTAATCGTCTGGACGAGATTGCCACGATTTCGGATTATGCTCGGCCGTTGATGGAGTTCATGGCCTCCCTGCCTGAAGATGATGGCAAGGTGATTCTGGTGGGTCACAGCTTTGGTGGCTACGTTATATCTCTGGTCATGGAAATGTTCCCTCAGAAAGTGTTGGTGGCTGTTTTTGTCACTGCCGAAATGCCTAATCTCGTCGAGCCTCCTGCCACTCTCATGATAGAGGTAAACAAAAAGAAGAACAAATCCTTACAATGAACAATCAAAGCACCTTTCCTTTTCCCTCTTAGTTACTCTTCTGCTTTAATAGAGTCTTGAGTTCGATACTCGATTAAGTTATGCTTATTACGAAACATTTTTCTACGCGATCGATAAAAGTGAACGACCATACAAAGTTATGGAACACGTAGTTCGACAAATATGCCTATGTTTGCTGATAAGTGTGGTACAAACTCCGTTGTGCGAACGTTGTAGGTGTCGAGTCTCGATGTATGTTTGTAATCTAACATTGTAAATGATGGTTATTTCATTGGTTCTGCTGCTGCTGCTGCTGTTCTACAACAACAACAGATCCTGGAGAGGACACCAGAGGAGGTCTTTGCACTATGCGAAGTAGAATTCGACAAAGAACAAGAAAGGCTTCCAATATCAGCACTTTTTGGGCCGGTTTACCTGGAAACCATAATGTACACAAACTGCCAGCCAGAGGCAAGTTCTTCTACCTTCTGCACAAACATTCATCAGGTCTCTCTTTCAAATCACAGCCAATTTGAAGAATGTAAACTAATTGCTTGTGCTTTTCAGGATCTGGAACTGGCCAAGCTAATGATGAGGCCATTCAAGTTCTTCCTGGGGGACATGTCCAAGGAATCCCTGCTGAGCGAGGCCAAATATGGCTCTGTGAAGAGGGTGTACATTGTGTGCAAAGATGACATCGTGACGATGCAGGAATTCCAGGAAAGGATCATCGAGAGCTACCCGCCGGACGAGGTGAAGTACATCGAAGGAGCTGATCATATGGTCATGCTGTCGAAGCCGAACGAGCTCTGTCAGTGCCTGCTGGAAGTTGCTGATGAGGATTGGTTGAGTTGTGATGGTGACCAGCTTCAGGAAGAAGTAGTTCAGCCTAGCGATCACCAGAATGTGAGTCAGGTTAACTGCTCGTCGGACTGAGCAATATCGTATTGTGTAATGTGGGGAAAAGAACATTCGTAAATTTTCAAACACGGATTAGCGTTGTAACCTCTGGGACGGGTATCGGTTTGTTTAATGTTATCAATTAATTTTGAGATTTGACTCTTCTAACCACTATTTTCAAAAGTTGACCGTAACTATATTATTTAAAAGTTGCGGCCAAATTTTGGACCAAACTATTAACCCACAAACCAAACATCACATTTCAAGATCTAAAGAACGGTCCAAATCGACAAGGTAAGCCATAAAACCATGGTCCATGAAACAGTACCATACAGGCGGTTCAACTACGAAATAGCAGTATAGGACGATAAATCGATACGCGGTATTTAACGGTACTAACGGTTGTGTTAGTGTTGTGGTATATGATCCACGATTGAACCTCTCCCAACAACTCGAGTTATTGTGATCAACTGATTCTTGACATGGTATCAGAACCTTCTGTGACCGAGAGGTCTTGTGTTCGATTCTCGGTGATCCCCATTTGTTAAACACATGGTATTCTTGTCTTCAGACCTGTGCAAACTTCAAGCCCTTGTGAGTGGCTTTCGTTTGAGGGGGCTTGTTAGTGTTGTAGTATATGATCCACGATTGAACCTCTCTCAACAACTCGAGTTATTGGGATCAACTGGTTCTTGACAAGTTGAACTACGATTAAACCACGATTTTGTCACAAAATATCATACTGCCGGTTACGATTTCATGGACCACGCATAAAACTGAATTTTTTGGCAAATGTGTAGAGGTCAGAATCCATAAAAAGCCAAAGTAAACGTCAGGCAAATAGCTCCGGGCACATATAGCGACAATACCTGTTGTAACGGCCTGGTAAATGTAGGATTAGGATATGGAAAGATATTACAGAAATCATCCAAAAACAAATGAAATTTTGGCTTTCAGTCGCAGAAGGAAAGATCTGGTTAGGTGGATTCTACGGTCGGTCGATCGATCTTTTCACGCCACTGTATCAAGAACTTGGCCGGAGAAACACATCCACACAGATTTCCCTTTTTTCTCTTGATTCATTTCACCGTGTGTCAGCCTCAGCCCAGCCTCCGTCCCCATCCCAGCTGTACGCTTTTTTTGGCACCATAAAAAAGCCCCATTTCCCCGTCTCTGTTTCTCATACTCTGTTTCGTATGCTCCCGTCTCTGTTTCTCTTACTCTGTTTTTTTGGCTCCACGCTTGTCGTTTCAAACCACACCCACCGACCGCCATCGCAGGAAGAAATGAAGAGCCACTTCGTTCTGGTTCACGGAACCGGCCACGGCGCCTGGTGCTGGTACAAGCTCGTCACTCTGCTCGAATCGGCAGGCCGCCGAGCCACGGCCCTGGACCTCGGCGGCAGCGGCATCGATCCCCGGCGGCTTGACGAGGTCTCCTCCATCTCCGATTACGTCAGCCCGCTGGTGGGTTTCCTCGCCGGTCTCCCCGAGGAAGAGAAAGTGATCCTTGTGGGTCATAGCTACGGCGGGATCGCCATCTCTCTGGCCATGGAGAAGTTTCCCGGTAAAGTCTTGGTGGGTGTTTTCGTCACAGCGTTGATGCCCAACTCCACTTCCCCACCGGCGAATGTAGTCCTTGAGGTACTTCTCTTTAATTTTGGTTTTTCCTCCTCTGGATTGGGTTTCCCGCCGGTTGATTTGTAAAGCTCTCTGTTTAATTTGCTTTCCCCTGTTTTTTGCCGTGGACGGAAGTTCTTCAACCGGACGCCGGCGGAGGCATTGATGGATTCGCAGGTCCGTTTCGCGGATGGGCCTGACAGCCCACCAACTTCGGCCATATTTGGCCCACGTCACATGGCGACGAGTCTCTATCAGGAGAGCCCACCCCAGGTTCCCCTGTTTTTGGAAACTTTTTTTTGCTTTCAGGGGTTATCACTTATCCCCACGTTTCTAATTTCTAAACAAAAGTAGGTCCAGTATCTTTGCGATATCGTAGTGATAGAATGGTTTTCTAATCGGTTTATACCGTTACATCGATTTCATAAGTGATATAGTTCAATCGGTATATAACTGGTTTACATGTTTGTTTTTGTCGATTTTAACAAAAACATGTGAAGAAAGTGGAAAACAATTAATTAATAATAAATTAATTGTTTATATACATACGTTATCTTAAGACAATCTCTCTGTAATCTAAATTTATAATTAAGTAAACAAACAAAATGACAAATTATTATATTTAAATTCAACATTTAACGTCAAGATCTAAACGTTTATATTTGAATCCAACTACCAACATCAACATCCAAATGTTGGTGCTCGAATACAACAAATTCCTCTCTTTAGTTCATTAATTCCACAAAATAAGACATCATTTTGTTTTAAGAACTGAAATTGATCATTCCAGTAGGACCCCTGATCTCCCCAGTTTTTTAAAACAGTTTGACCATTTTTTACTGGTTTTGACTACCTCTTCGTACCGGTGGTTTTCCATTCAGTTTGTGTCCAATACCGGTTGAATCCGGTTGGCATACCACCAGTGGTTACCATGATTTGAAGCATCTTTGGTGGTTTTATTTCTGTTTTACCTTTATAATGACAATTGATATTGTTATATGATCATCTTAATTATTGGTATAAATTTGTGTGATATTTACGAGTATCGGATATTAAGATATTCACAAATAACAAAGTACTCATATAACCAAAAAAAAAATCTGGTTTTTGCCATAGTCAAACCTCCTAAGACCTAAGCTATATTACTTTCCTTGCATTTTGATTCTGGGTTTGTGTTTGTCTCATCACATTGCAATCAGGATCTGGAACTGGCGAAGTTGCTGGCGAGGGAGAACGGATTGTTTTTGAAGGACCTGAGTCAGGAATCTCTGCTAACAGAGAATAGATTCGGATCTGTGAAGAGGGTTTTCATTGTAGCTGAAGAGGATCAACTTATGAAGAAAGATTTACAGGAATGGTTCATTCAAAAAAGCCCACCCAAAGACGTGAAGTTCATCGCAGGAGCTGACCACATGGTTATGCTCTCCAAGCCTCATGAGCTTTACTCCTCCCTCCTGGAGATTTCCACCTGATTTCATAGTAAGATGGTTGCTCCGAATAATTTGAGTAGTTGCGATATGGGTGAGAACTAAGAATGTATCGGTTTCTTACAAAATCGGGACATGTTTAGTCACTATAAAAAATTAATATCAAATTTGGTCACTACAATTACTAAAACTGGACACATTTAGTCACTCGCCGTTAGTCTCCGTCCAACTCCGTTAATGAAGTCCGTTAAGTGATGATGTGGCAAACAGAAATGCCTAATCAGCCGGATATAACCCAACAAAAATAAAACCCAACCCGCCACGTCATTAAAACCAACCCAACCCATGACCCAACCCCACCCAACCCTTCTTCCTCCTTCCTCTCACCTCCTTCTTTCCCCAAAACCCTTCTTCCTCCTTCCTCTGCACACATCTGGATGATACTGTTGTAGACAAAACCCTTCTTCCTCCTTCCTCTACCAGAGTTGAATCTCAAGCTCAAGATGCCATTGACGGAAATCCTCGCCGTGACTGACAATTTCAACCCAAAGCTTCTAATCGGATCCGGCGGATTCGGGAAAGTATACGAAGGCAAGCTCGCAAACGGAGTGACAGTCGCGGTGAAGAGAAGCGAATCGGGTCACGGACAAGGCCGACCCGAATTTCAAACAGAGGTTTTAGTCCTCTCCAAGATCCGCCACCGCCACCTCGTCTCCTTAATCGGGTACTGCGACGACGGCGCCGAGATGATCCTCGTCTACGAGTTCATGAAAAACGGAACCCTCAGAGACCATCTCTACAGATCCGACGATGATGATTCCAGTTCTTCTCCTCCCTCCTCCGTGGCTTCCACCACCACGATGCTGAATTGGAAGCAGAGGCTCGACATCTGCATCGGGTCGGCCAAAGGCCTGCACTATCTTCACACCGGATCCGACGGGGGGATTATTCACAGGGACGTCAAGTCGACGAACATCCTGCTGGACGAGAATTTCGTCGCGAAAGTGGCCAATTTCGGACTCTCTCAGGCGGGTCTACAACAGTATCATCCAGATGTGTGCAGAGGAAGGAGGAAGAAGGGTTTTGGGGAAAGAAGGAGGTGAGAGGAAGGAGGAAGAAGGGTTGGGTCATGGGTTGGGTTGGTTTTAATGACGTGGCGGGTCGGGTTTTATTTTTGTTGGGTTATATCCGGCTGATTATGCATTTCTGTTTGCCACATCATCACTTAACGGACTTCATTAACGGAGTTGGACGGAGACTAACGGCGAGTGACTAAATGTGTCCAGTTTTAGTAATTGTAGTGACCAAATTTGATATTAATTTTTTTTAGTGACTAAACATGTCCCGATTTTGTAATCTCAGTGACCAAATGTGTCTTTAACCCTAAGATGGTTGCTCCGAATAATTTGAGTAGTTGCGATATGGGTGAGAACTAAGAATGTATCGGTTTCTTACAATGTGTTTTTAAATAAAGTCGACAGTTAATAAATACATAATGGTCGTCTGAATCCAAAGACGGAAAAAATTATGATACTATGTAAAAAATCAGATGCTTCGACTAACTCGAGTCACGTTGTTGGAGCGCATCCAAACACGAATCGTTTGATATACATCCGCATTAAGCTTCTGCACCAAAGTTACTGTGTTTTTAAGTTGAGTTTTCGAAGTTTAATGCGAATTAGTCCCCTTTGCAACCCATTCACATCAATACAAGTAGGAAATTCATTGAACTTACACAAATAACCGTAAAAATTCGTAGTTCCAGCGGATGTGGCCAGCATACACGATACAAGCTAGTTGATCACCTCTAACATTGTATACAATTAGTTGTACCATTTCAATGTTTTCTCTAGATTGACTTGCTCCCCACGTCGTGATTGAATGAGAATGAAAGAGAGAGGCTCGCTGGATTGACGTGAGGGGTAGAGACGATTATATGTTTCGGAGCGAACTCTGAGCGAATGCAAAGCACATAGATACAAGTTAATCCCTGAACGAATAAGCATTAAGCAATGCATAAAAACCCACCCTTGAGAGGACAACATTCGCTAAAAAACGGTTGTTAATGCCCCGTAAACGGAGGAGGAAAAAAGGAATCCGCCCAGGCAATGGCGGAAGGAGGTGGAGAGGAGTGGGGTCCTAGGACCTTACTTGGCAAAAAATGAGACAACCAAATTTCTTTAAATACATAAAGTTTAGTATGATATGTCAAGTTTAGGACCTCATATTTTATCGATGTTAGCTCATCCAATAACCCCCAATCAATTCATATTTCGTTAAATACACAGATTTTAGGATTATTCAATTTTGTGAGGATCCCAGTGTACTTAAAGTCGTCCTACACACCACTGTGCCTAGGGCTATTAATAATCAGGCCCGAGCCGAACTCTGCCATAGTTCGGGCTCAGCTCGAGTTCGTCACAAACTTTAATATGCAAGTTCGAGCTCGACTCGTTTATGAAAATGAAAGCTCGATCTCGACTCAAGCTCGCTTCATCAAATAAGGTTAACGAGCACAAAATCGAGTTCAGCTCATAAAATGTTCATGATAGTTCAAGATTGAGTCAGAAGTAGAACTGAGCACAAAATCACATTTAACCCCGGTAAAAAGTCTAGCAAAATTAAAATAAAAAAATATTTATTCCAATACGTAAAAACCATGAATTCCAATCCTTCCTGATGCCAAACCGTTAAATGATCTTGCTCACCACGAGCTTTCAAGCTGAACACGGCATGGCTCGAATTCGATTCGTTTAGTTAACGAGCTTATTCGGAGCCGACTCGATTAAAACGAATCGAGTATTGAACGAATTTTTCTCAAACCGAACGCCGAGCCGTTCATGAGCGCCTTTTACTCCCCAACGAAACAAGTCCACTTGCACCACTCGTCAGTCGTCATCGCCGTACGAGACCCCTTTGTCGTTTCTTATCTCCACCGCAGATTTCATGAGCCAAAGAAAGACGATGAAGGATCGCCTAACCCACAACTCTCTATTATGGCAAAAACAACATCGATTGAATCCGATTGTCCTACCGACATCTCAAATCAACGAGACCCACAATTCCCCCATCCACACCTTCCGTCATATCTCATCTCCACCACGAGATCAAGATTTCAGAGAATCAAAAACCCAAAACGAAATCACAAAACGCCTCCCCAAAAAAAAAAAAAAAGACCGTATCTCTGTTTTTTTGTTACCGCGGATATGGCAGGGGAGGGAAAGAAGAAAAAGGCGGCCCATTTCGTGCTGGTCCACGGCGCCTGCCACGGAGCTTGGTGCTGGTTCAAGCTCAAGCGCCTCCTCGAATCGTCCGGCCACCGCGTCACCGCCGTGGATCTGGCGGCTTCGGGGATCGACGGCGAGGCGATTCACCGGGTCCCCACTTTCCGTCACTACACGCAGCCGTTGCTCGACGCTCTGCAACCGGCGGCCGGCGGCGACGACGATGAAAGGGTTGTTCTTGTTGGGCATAGTTCTGGCGGCCTGAGTTGCGCCCTGGCTATGGAGACATTCCCGGGGAAGATTGCGGTGGCGGTTTTCTTGTCGGCTTTCATGCCTGACACGCTCCATTCCCCGTCGTTCGTACTGGATCAGGTAACATAGTATTTTTCTTCTCGGATTTTCTAAGTTGTAAAGTTGTACCATAATATAAATGTCAAATTCTCTTATGATACAACTTTAATCTGTACGTTTAATGTTGTGGTACAACTTCAATTAGTTGTACCTTAAAAGTACCAGTACTTTAAAGCATAGTAGAAGTGCTCGTCGTTGCTAACTTTGTTTGACGATAAATGGAGATTTGGGTCATTTCTCAGTACTGTGCAAGAGCAACACCAAGGACGTGGCTGGACACCGAGTTCGCACCAGCCAGCAGCTCACAACCCGATTTCCTGACCATGCTGTTTGGCCCTGAATTCCTCTGTTCCAGGCTCTACCAACTCTGTTCCAAAGAGGTATGTTGTAAAATCGTATTAAAGGTTGTACGAGAAAAATTAGCGGATAAAGTATTTTGTACTAAAATTATGATTTAACTGGCGTTTCATACCACTAAAAAAATCGCCTACCGTCTTAATCGTAAAGAACATTTTTCCGGACGAATAGCCGGTCCGATACGCGCAGCCTAAACAGTCCTCTAGTTGCATATTGTTTCAACTACATTAACTAACTTGTTCATGTTGCCATAAAAAGGATTTGGAGCTGGCGAAGGCGGTGGTGAGACCGAGCTCTCTGTACTTGCACGATCTGAGCAAGGCAGAGAAGTTTACAGAGGAAGGATACGGTTCGGTACGCAGAGTCTTTGTGATTTGCAATGAGGATCGAGCGATAAAAGAAGAGTACCAGAGATGGATGATTGAGAATTTCGTCGTCGAAAGAGTGATGGAGATCAAGGAATCGGATCACATGGCTATGCTTTGTGAACCCAGGAAGCTCTTCGATTGTCTTTCTGAGATAGCAGATAATTACTCTTGATCGGTGGTAGTATGACAATTTTCGCAAAGGATTACGCGAAGAGGAAGGGCCAAAAAAAACTTGCAGTTTTTATAGCGGCTCAAACTGATTTAACAATACCAGGTTACACATCGCTCAACTTTAAATAAACAGAGCTTATAAAACGAAACTTGAAACGTCTTTTTCTTGTTATGTTTCTCTTCGAGCAATCCCGATCAACCGAGAATTTCTTCAGCTGCTTCATCCTTTCAGTTTGATACGGTATGAGTATAAAAACACAAAGAAAAGATTATGCACCATTAATTTTTAATTATAATAACACACTGACAGCCTTGTGTGAGTGTGAGTGGCCGATGAAATTGATGAGATTGTCCGAACAAATTAGCTTATCAGTGTCAAAGATTGCATAGGTAAATAGCATCAAATTTCTTTAGTGTAATATGTCAATGTAACACTAGTCTACGGTGAGTATCTCACTCACAGTTTATATGATTTTCTTATTACTTACGCTTTGTTTGGGAAGGAGGGGTAAGGGCTGGGGGGACGTAAATGACAGGGGGGAAATGGGGAATCCGAGGAAGAAGCCCTCGTTTGGATAGTTTGGAACAATTCTGGGGGTGGGCAAACTAGGGGTTTTTTCACTGTTTTAACTCGCCCCCCAAATTGGGGCGGAAGAGGAGAGAGAAAAGGAAAAGCTGAAAGTGGTGAGAGAGAAACACAATTATTTCCGTCGGCTCTCTTCCTTCTCCCACTGCAATCTTTCTCCGGCCAGCTCTGCATCCTTCTTCCAAAATAATAAATCAGAAGAAGTGTGTAAATTAGGTTAGAATTAATCCAAACCCAGAAATTACCTCGATCTAACCCTCGTAAGCGCCCTATTGCCAACTCCGATTTGAAAGAGGTTTTTTCTTCGCAAAGCATATCTAGATAAATCCCCCACATGCAGATCTGTTCCACTAGCTACATACCGGCGTAAAAAGCAGCAACTGCTTCTTGTCCTATATCTATGGAGATCGAGGAGAGTGAGGGAGGGAGAGAGAGAGAGCAGGCGGAGTTGAGTGTGAGAGAGATGGAAAAGAGTTGGAATCTAGAACCAGATGGGAAAGAGAGGATTTGCCGTGAAATGGAATTTGGGTGTGGTGGAGGTTGGTTTTAATTTTTAATTAATATATATGAATAACTGTATATAATAATTTATTTAATAATTTTCTATTAATTTATTCATATATAATAGTATAATTAATATATCACACCCCCAATTTGCACCCTCCTACTTTTTCTCCCAAACAACAATATACGCCTCAATTTGCACCCTCCTTCAATTTGTACACCTTGATTTGCACCTTAATTTGCACCCCCTTTCAATTTGCACCCTCCTAATTGCCAAACAGAGCGTTAGTACTTTTTCACAGGTTACATGAGTATATATAGGTCTAGAGACCTAAACCCTAACCGAAGTCTATATGGCATATTTACATATTGGTACTTTAACAATATAATAATTGACAATCATTTGATAAGACTAATAATATAAACCTCAAGTATAATTTATGAGAATTTGCGTCAATTTTTTGATGAAATTGCTTGAAATAATTTATTATAGTTGTTAATGGTTTGACAATAATATTCTTCAAATGATATTGACAACTACCTTTAATTATTATTGATTATCACTTTTTCAATAATGGTGACATTCATTCAACTCTTTTATATTTTTCAATAAGGTGTGATGTAATGCAAGGATTCTGTTTTCGATTTGATTGAATATAAATTCTTATAAGATAATGTTTTCTGTATGAATAATTAGGTAACTTGATGTTAGATGTTGTTAAAATAAAATATCTCAATCATGGTACCGGTTTTAATTTTGATTTAAAAAGTCTTAACAGTTATGTGGTAAAAAGTCTTAATTTCGGGCGGATGACACACTTACAGCGAAATTAATCATTATAAAGAATTTGTTTGCACGATTTTTAGAGTGATAAACTAATACCGTAGATGGTTATTTGCAGTAGTTTATGTTGATATCAACTTGGGTTAAATGGTAGCAATGTCCTTGTGCATATATTGACATTTCTAGTGTTGGAATCTTATTCTAAACATGATAATGTAATGGTCAACCGACCGACCGTTCTGTTGCTCGGATCAACCATTACTTTCCTTTTTGTAATGGTGGAGTAACGTTGCAAATATTAAAACATTTCTAGTGACGGACCCATCTTATTCTGACACCTTATAAGGTAATTACTAACTGGTCAACCATTCTATCTTGTTAGAGAGTGATATAAGATCCAGCAGAACCTTCTCCCAACAACTCGAGTTATTGGGAGCAACTGGTTCTTGACATGGTATCAGAGCCTCGAACCAAAAGGTCATGTGTTCGAATCTCCACGACCCCCAATATTAACCGTTGTCTTTCAAGCACATGGTATGGTGGGCCTGTGCAAACTTCAAGCCCATGGGTTGGCTTTCGTTTGAGGGGGCGTGTTAGAGTGTGGTATAAGATCCAGCAGAACCCTCTCCCAACAACTCGAGTTATTGGGAGCAACTGGTTCTTGACATGGTTGTTAGAGAGTGGTATAAGATCCAGCATAACCTTCTCCCAACAACTCGAGTTATTGGGACCAACTGGTTCATGACATGGTATCAGAGCCTAGAACCGAAAGGTCATGTGTTCGAATCTCCACGACCCCCAATATTAACCGTTGTCTTTCAAGCACATGGTATGGTGGGCCTGTGCAAACTTCAAGCCCGTGGGTTGGCTTTCATTTGAGGGGGCGTGTTAGAGAGTGGTATAAGATCCAGCATAACCTTCTCTAACCTGTCGATTGTTTTCCTTTACATGATGGTGCAATTTCATTGCAAACAGATAAGTGCGCCATCCATTCTACCGTTTGACAAAATCACTTGATCGCGTTTTCTTCAATTGTGGGAGGACTGGGAATGTTCAGCACCTCCTTTTTCCATAGTTCAACGGCTAACTTGGCTGAGTCGCCATACAGTCTTCGACACGTGAAAGCAATAGAGTTTCTGTTTTCTGACAAGTTCGGCCATGGCAGCTGGAGTCGCAGCGGTCGGCCATGGCTCTCTTTGCAGTCCTCAAGAAGAGTCTCTCGCCTCTCTCTACCTCGCAATTCCATGAATAAACAAAGACACGCCAACTCCACTACCTAACCCTTTCTCCACCAGAGGAACGAAATCACCATGGAAACAGTAAAAAATGCAGCCTTTAAAAACGCCCCCCTCAAATCCCCTGCATTACACAACCAACAAATTAAGAAACGACAATGGCAGGGGAGGCAAAGAAGAAGACGGCACACTTCGTGCTGGTCCACGGAGCCTGCCATGGAGCTTGGACCTGGTTGACAAAATCACTTGATCGCGTTTTCTTCAATTGTGGGAGGACTGGGAATGTTCAGCACCTCCTTTTTCCATAGTTCAACGGCTAACTTGGCTGAGTCGCCATACAGTCTTCGACACGTGAAAGCAATAGAGTTTCTGTTTTCTGACAAGTTCGGCCATGGCAGCTGGAGTCGCAGCGGTCGGCCATGGCTCTCTTTGCAGTCCTCAAGAAGAGTCTCTCGCCTCTCTCTACCTCGCAATTCCATGAATAAACAAAGACACGCCAACTCCACTACCTAACCCTTTCTCCACCAGAGGAACGAAATCACCATGGAAACAGTAAAAAATGCAGCCTTTAAAAACGCCCCCCTCAAATCCCCTGCATTACACAACCAACAAATTAAGAAACGACAATGGCAGGGGAGGCAAAGAAGAAGACGGCACACTTCGTGCTGGTCCACGGAGCCTGCCATGGAGCTTGGACCTGGTTCAAGCTCAAGCCTCTGCTGGAATCCGCCGGCCACCGCGTCACCGCCGTGGACCTGGCGGCTTCAGGAATCAACTGCAAGGCAATCCAACAAGTCCCCACTTTCCGCGACTACACGGATCCCCTGCTCCACGCTCTGTCCCTCGTCGACGAGAAGGTCATTGTCGTTGGGCACAGCTTGGGCGGCATGAATTGCGCCCTGGCGATGGAGATTTTCCCTGAAAAGATTGCTGCCGCAGTTTTCTTGTCGGCTTTCATGCCTGACACGCTCCATTCCCCGTCTTTCGTCCTCGATCAGGTAACAGGGTTGGATATACAGAGGGTGGTAAATTGGTAATGGAGAAAGGTTGAAGCTTTTTATTTCTCTCTGGAATCTAATTGGGGGTGATCTCGATGGGGTTTTTTTGCAGTATTGTGCAAGAGCTCCAGCAGGGGCGTGGCTGGACACTGAATTCGCACCAGCCAGCAGCTCGCAGCCTGATTTCATGACCATGTATTTTGGGCCTGAGTTCCTCTGTTCTAAGCTCTACCAACTCTGTTCCAAAGAGGTATGAAAAATACTAAATTCAACTTGTTTCTCGATCCTCTTAATGGGTATTTAGTGAATATGATATTTATGTTCTGAGAAAAAGGATTTGGAGCTGGGGAAGGCGCTGGTGAGGCCGAGCTCTCTGTTTTTGCACGATCTGAGCAAGGCGGCGAAGTTTACAGAGGAAGGGTACGGTTCTGTGCGCAGAGTGTTTGTGATTTGCAATGAGGATCAAGGGATAAACGAGGAGTTCCAGAGGTGGATGATTCAGAATTACGTTGTTGAAGAAGTGATGGAGATCAAGGAATCGGATCACATGGCGATGCTCTGCGAACCCAGGAAGCTCTTCGATTGTCTTTCTCAGATAGCAAATAATTACACTCTTGATCGGTAGTAGTAGGGGTCAAAATGCACACAAAAATGAAGCACCCTTATTTTTTCGACATGACACCATGATTGTATTGATGAGACTGTATTAAAAACCAAATGACGCAGCATTTGTTTGCATCCTCAATCTCGTGTGTCTATCATTTCTACAATCATCATCTTCAAGGAACTCAAAGAAATTGGAAATCCAAATTAATAACAGAAAGAGTTATGAATTGGTGTATGGCTTTGGATAATGCACCGCATTATCTCCCCCAAGACGAGCATTTAAAAGACCAACATGTTCTCTTGCTGATAGAGATTGGCCAGTCTCTTCCCCCAGTAACTTCTCGTCTTGTTTTGGAAGGAGGAAAAGGAGCTCGATCTGCTCTCCTCTGCCGCTTCACCAGACACAGAGCAACGGATTAATTAACTGATATTTGATTGATTCCCTGCTTTGCCAAACCCTGGGAACCGTAAACATCAACTACTCTCCTGTATATAAGCTCTCATTTCTCGAGACAGCTTGGTCACAGGACAAAATAAACAGAGCAGGAAATGGCAGAAACAGGGGACGAGCAGAGGCAGAGAGCAGCCCTGGTGGCTGTATTTAACCGCCAGCTTCAGGAGTATGCTGCTGCGGAGAGGAAGGTAATAGCTGCCCACAAGTTAAAGGTAGCCGCGCTCCGCAGAAAGATAAGGGAAGCTGAGGAGCAGCTTGAGAGGAATCTAGAGAAGGCTCGCAGGGATCATCACTCTGCCTGTGCGTGAATAAACAACATTACGGTGTAAATAAGCATACATTTACTTGAACAAAAGTAAAAATGAGTGAATTAGGTGGTTGGACTCTTTAGATGCCACCAAACGAGTGGTCTTAAATCTTAATGGCCCTTTTAAGGTCCTCAAAAGTTGCCTCTGCCTCAAGGGTCTAGGTGAATCTAGCTCAGTCAATGGCTGGCTATTCCCTATTCAAATTTCAAAGGTTCTTCTGACAGATGACAATGGCGTCCCAAGACCATGAACGAGACTCGCAACTCCCAATACCACCGGAATCCGGATAAATGATGTCACCATAGACACAGTAAAATCAGCCTTTATTAAATGAACGCCCCAAATCCCCTGCATTACAACCCACCAAATTAAGAAACGACAATGGCAGGGGAGGCAAAGAAAAGGGCACATTTCGTGCTTGTCCACGGAGCCTGCCACGGAGCTTGGTCCTGGTTCAAGCTCAAGCCTCTGCTGGAATCCGCAGGCCACCGCGTCACCGCCCTCGACATGGCGGCTTCAGGGATCAACGGCAAGGCGATCGGACAAGTCCCCACTTTCCGTGACTACACGCAGCCCCTGCTCGACGCTCTGGCCCGTGTCGACGAGAAGGTAATTGTCGTTGGGCACAGCTTCGGCGGCATGAATTGCGCCCTGGCGATGGAGATTTTCCCTCAAAAGATTGCTGCCGCAGTTTTCTTGTCGGCTTTCATGCCCGACACGCTCCATCCCCCGTCGTTCGTCATCGATCAGGTATAACGGTCGAATTTACAGAGCACCGTAATTGAGAAAAAGGTTGAAGCGTTTTTTCTCTGGATTTTGATGGGTGATCTGATTTTTCAGTGTTTTGCAAGAGCTCCACCAGGGGCGTGGCTGGACACTGAATTCGCACCAACAAACAGCAGCTCGCAATCCGATTTCCTGACCATTCTGTTTGGGCCTGAATTCCTCTGTTCCAGGCTCTACCAACTCTGTTCCAAAGAGGTATTTTCCATTTTCACTGCCAAGCTACGTGCTTTTTTAATTTTCTTTTCTTTTCTCTCCACTCTGATTCTGGGTTTCTTCGTGTTTCCCATAAAAAGGATATGGAGCTGGCGAAGGCACTGGCGAGGCCGAGCTCCCTCTTCCTGCACGATCTCGGAAAAGCAGAGAAGTTTACAGAGGAAGGGTATGGTTCAGTGAGCAGAGTCTATGTGATTTGCAACGAGGATCGAGGGATGGAAGAGGAGTTCCAGCGATGGATGATTCAGAATTACGTTGTGGAAGAAGTGGTGGAGATTAAGGAATCGGATCATATGGCGATGCTCTGTGAACCCATAAAGCTCTTCGATTGCCTTTCTAAGGTAGCAGATAATTACTCTTTAGATTGGTAGTATGAGTGAAAGTGCACAAAGAAAAAATAAGACACCTCTATTATTATTTTAGTTATAACAATAGAAAGTGTCATTTGGTTTTAGCAAATTATCGAATAAGAAATATGATTAAATGATATTGTGGGAGTGATTTGATGATATTAATCAAATTGTGCATTGGAATTTCACTCACAACATTATCCTTTAATCATTCTCCCTGGCTTAGAATCTGTAACTGCATTTCGCCCACCGTGAAGACCCACTTCTTCATTTTGAAACTGTACCGACATGATTAGTTTTCTTTCAAGTGTATTCACCTCCATTGTCTTTCTACACTGTGTGTACTATCTACTTGTGCTCTCTTCTTTGTACTCCTAATTCATCTTTGCATTTGTTGACACCCATTTAGTGTCACATTAACAAAATCCCATATCATTCATAAATAAAAATTGTGCAAATCGATTAAAATGTCAATTGGTTATGTTGATGATATTGGGTAAACTACGATATAGCACGTTTAGCATATACATTTTTAATACTTTATAAGTGATTTGAATCGTTTAAATCTATAAAATTTTGTATATATTAATATCACAACATATGTATGTTGATCAAATATGTACACAAGCTGACCAAGTCAGAAAGATATGGGGTTAAAACGAACAAATTGGTAAAGTAATAAATTTGAGTGTAAATATCGTATCAACAATATCACTACCTATAATTAATTTAAACGTGATACTTTGTGACATGTGGTATGTATGTGGTAATTGATCGCAAATAATATGTTTGACAATGCTGAATCATAAACATACTATATAAATATAGGTGATTTCGTAAAACCGGTATAACGGTATAAACCGGTTTGACAACCTTACCCTAATGTAGGCATAGATATATACTATCCCAGGGGAACCATTGCAAAGAGTTTTTTATCTTCTTTTTTTACAATTACAATTTACAAACCGATCGCAAGAAGGCGAAACTTAGATATAGATTTGTTAATCCATCGCTTGCACTTTACGTAATGAACATGGTTGTCAACCATTCAATTAGGAGCCCAACAACTTATGTACATAATAATTCTCAGCGACTCTTCCACCTGCTTAACCTTATTACATTCTTTCATCATGCTGCCATTAAAATTAGTCGTGACGCGGGAGAGATTTCTCGTACTATTTGAAAAATTAGATGATGAAGAAGAGGAATCTTTCAAAGCCTTACTGGTCTCGGAATCCTTTGAAATTCCTTGCATTGCTCCTCGACTGACGAACTTCGAACTCATACCTATGCAATAGAACAACCGAAGAACCGAATGATGCTTTACATATAAGATGATAATTGGCCGGTTTCTTACGAATGAGAGGAAAATATGCAGAGAAAACATTATATTTAGGCCTATCAAAAAGCTTAATTTAGTGTGCAAGAGCCTCTTGTTTGTTTGGGAAACAACTAGACAGATTTGGAAAGAGCGCTTTTGAATAAGCATATATAGGTATTGTAACGACGAAATTCGACATGTCAATGTGTGATTCGTTTGGAAATGGCACAACCTTGCCTAGTTTGTTGTTAGTTTGTGGGTTTGGGTAGATTTAGTGTTGTACTACTTCATGCTAAGATTGGAAAATAGTTGTTAGTTGATAGATGGTTAAAAACCTAAAATGGGTATAGGATTGTTGTTTGTTTTGGATAACATATGAAGTTTGATTAATTAAAAAAAAGATATGTTTTATTAAGAATGTGTAAGTCACCCAAGAAATAAGCACAAAACTAGAATGGTTGTGTAATATGAAGTCTAAAAAGCAGACCCAAGATCTTTGAATGTATAACAAGGTTATGGATAACTATGCATAATCCTATATTTATGGATGTTAACTTACTTTTTCGCATGAGTTATTACAAAATAAGTCATTTGGTCAAATGTAGACATTTGAGAAATGTAAAATTTGTGAATATATACATTTACAAATGTGTTGTTTGTTTAATAGTTTTTAGATGAGTTATTCTTAAATGGGTCATTTGTATAATGTTGTCATTTGTTCTTACATTTAATATTTCATTATCTTGTTTCCTATCCTAATAAAACAATTGCAACTACTATGAGTCATGTATAATACTTATAATTTTAAAGAACACTTTCATGTTAAATTTCTTTGTAAAAAGTAACGACTCCAGGAGTCTCACATTCTCGCTAATTAAGGCTCTCCATACGATTTGTTTGGATGGTAAATTTCCGAAACGAGGTAATTTTATCCAAATGTCTCATCTCATAGTTGTCTTATAAAATGCATCATTTTTACACTACTTATCTTTTCTTTGTCAATTTAAAATGATGCAAATACAAAACAACTTAAATTGACTTATCCCAATTGTTGCATCCACATCTAGTGTTGCCAAACGTGGCTATTTGACCTAATCGCTTCATTTTGAGGCAATTGAACCAAATTGTCTCATCAAATTTCATCATTCAAACGACCTCAAACTTATGCAAAACAAGACAATTTAAATTTTCTCATCACAATTATTACATCCACATTTTGTGTTGTCAAACCAAATTATTTGATCCAAAGTTGTCAAACCAGTTTATACCGGTGTGCCGGTTTTGAAAGTGGAATGGTCCGACCGTGGTACAATCAGTATTCACGCCGGTTGTGCCGGTTTTAATAAAATATATAAGATAAATGAAAATCCTCAATTCCAAATAAATTAGTCATAAAAAAGCAATTAGAAAAATTATTTCACACAAAATAATTTATAGCTAAGAATTGGTAACTAATACTAAACAATTAGATGCTTAAAAATAAGAGTATATAAAATGAATTTTATTAATGTTTATAATGATTTGTGTAAAATTAAGTATTAGATATATAATATATAAGGTTAATATATACAACAAAGTTGCTTGTACCCTACTGGTGTATAAGTGAGACTAAAATGAACATGAGATACTTGGTTCAAATCTTAAGGAAGGTGTTTATTTTTGGATATAATATGTGTAATATTGAATTCCGGTTTCTGATCTAACCGGTCGGAATTTCCGAAATTGATCGGATCTGACCGGCATTGACTACAGTTAAATACCGGCCTCTTTCCAGCCGGTTTGGTGACCGGTACCGGTTGTACCCAGTTGAACTGGCCGGCACAAAACCGGTTTGACAACCATGATTTGATCCAATTGCATTATTTTGAAACTATTGAACCATATTATCTCATCCAACTCCACCACCTCTACCTACAATAACACCGATTTAACCACGCCGTGTTTGATTCGTTCGGACTGTCTTTCTCTGATTCTTGCCCTTGCAGCTGACCCCCCTAAGTGGCCATGGAGAGTTTCTGCTTGGCTAGGGATTATTCAAGACATTCTAACGCGTAACGGCTTCATCAAGGTTGCTTTCTTCGGACGCAAGCTTAACAAGAGAGCGGATTGGGTGGCCAAATCGCTTGCTAGGAATTTACTCCCTCCAGATTGGATGACAATTCTTAGTATTATTTCACCTCTCCTTGTATCCTGATGCATAGTGTAACTGCTGTCCCATGGGAAATGAAATTGGAAGTTTTCTTGGTAAAAAAAAAACACTGATTTAACAAAGTTGGTGTATTAACGTTGAAATTTGCCACACTTTTCTGCAATAACTTTCTTGTCATGTTTAGGAAGAAGAGAAAGGAACTCTCCCGCTTCCCCAGAAATGGAACAACGGCTTAATTATATCAAAGAAGAGAAAGGAACCCTGCCTGCTCCATCAGCCCTCGGAACCATAAACATCAACAAACCAGGAAACCTCAATACACTATACATCCTCATTTCCAGCAAACTCCAACCCCGCAGAAAACATAACAAAAGGCAGGTAATGGCTGGAACAGGGAACGGAGAAGGGAACAAGAGCAGCTCGGGTGGCTGCATTTAACCACCAGCTCCGCGACTTTAACGGTCACGAAAGGAGGATTTCTGCAGCGTACGAGCCGAAGATAGCCGAGCTTCGCAGAAAGATTCAGGAAGCTGAAGAGCAAGTTGAGCGGGAAGTAGAAGAGGCTCGCAGGAACTACGATGCTGCCTGTGCCAAACTACTGAAGGATTGGGTTGGATGAGCAAGGAAGCGAAGAGTCACTTGAGGGAGATTCCGGATTAATTAACTTTAGCATTTACTTCACTCAGGACCTTCATACTATCTACACTTCATTTGGCAATTAGATATACACCTTTGGCAATTGCTGAACAAATTGTCACTTAAGCTTCTCGCCACTTTCACGATTGAAAGTTAACCGATAAGGAGGCTCTGAGGGTAACTCCTGGTCTAGTAATGGAGGTAAATCGAAGATTGGGTGTTCCGGGTGTTACCTCAGGTGGGGAGAGCTGGTACAATTTAGTTGACATCAGCTTTGGTCCAAACAACATGCTGGTCGGAGGATTTTCAGGACCATTGTGGAATGAGAAGTGGCTATCCATGAAATCGATTCGCTTGAGACACTGCATAGAAGTTTTCGTACTACTAAAGTTACTGAACTGCAGAACGAGTCCAAGAGAAAAGCAACAATAAGACCACCAAAGAGGTAGGAATTGCTCGGAGAAAGATGATGGGTAAACTAAAAGTCTGCAACTTTTTGTACCCAAAGAGGATAAAAGTTTGTACCTTTAATACTCAAATCCAACGTTGATTAAAGACTCTAATACGATGTGAAACAGAAAAACCAGTTTACCCAATAAAGAACGAGAAAGAGAAAAAGTACCTCTTCTTTTGGAAAAGAGTAGCCGACACCGGAGTGAGAAGCTGGCATAATAGCCAACACCACCCATACTATGTCCAACTAAGATCACCTTCTCTTCTTCTCCTGTTAAGGAAGCCATCAACTCCATCAGCGGCCCGAGGTAGTCCGAGACCGAACCCAGCTCGGTAACCTGCTTTGGATGGATCCCAGAAGCGCCCAAGTCGAGAGCGGTCACTTTATAGCCAGCTTGTTTCAGTAAAGGAACAACCTTGTACCAACACCAAGCTCCATGGCAAGCTCCATGGACCAGCACGAAATGATGATGACGACGACTCTGTTTCTCCTCCTCCATCTGGTTCTTCTCTGCTTACAGAAACTCCCCAACCAACCATAATTCCTGTAAGAGAACGAGTACAGTGAATTTATGTTGCTTCTGGAACGAGAAAAATGATTTCATATTTCATACACATTTGTTTTCGTTTGTCACTAAGAAGAGAAAGGAACTCTGCCGCTTCTCCAGACATGGAGCAACGGCCGCTTAATTGAAGAAGAGAAAGGAACCCTGCTCCGTCAGCCCTCAGAAAAGTTTCGCCTTTTTCACATTAAGATATCCACAACATACAATTACACTTCAGTAGCACTCTATAAATTTGCCAGATCAACTTTTACCACGGGCGGCGAAGCCAAAGGCAATCGCTCACTCATCAAGCATACTTGCTGGCAAGCTCCAAAAGGTAAGTGCAGAGCTCATGTGGTTTTGAGAACATTGCCATGTGATCAGCAGAAGATATGGGTTTGACATGTCAGTTGGGTTGTTCTCGATCATCCACCTCTGCAGATCCGGCTTGATAATTTCGTCTGCTTCACAGACAACATAAGCTCGAGGAACTGATCCGTATTTCTCGCTTGTCAGGGCTATTTCAGCTTCTGTTTCCGCATCGTTGAAGAGAGGGCAGGGCCTTATAAGCATCATTCCCAGTGTTAAATCCTGCAGCAAAGGACAGTAGTAGTAGATTATCTTAACCCTTGCAATTCATCAGCAATTCTAAATGTCGACCTTTTTGTGTCGCTTATCAACTTTAGCATTTAGTTAATTAAGCAATTTCAATTTCAGTTACTGGGTCCATCGTAACATTTTGATCTTAGGGAGAACAAAGAATCAGCTTACTAGAAGAAAGCGAAAGGGTTAAACTGTTTACAATATGGGGGTTTTCCAAGCACAACAACATATTTGGGAATTAGATCTACACCTTTGTAATTGCTAAACAAAATTGCCACTTCAGCTTCTCGTCACTAACGAATAAAGATGCTCTGAGGAAACTCCTGGTTTAGTAATGGATGTAAATTGAAGATTGGGTGTTCAGGGTGTTACCTCAGGCGGGGAGAGCTGGTACAATTTAGTTGACATCGCCTTGGGTCCAAACAATACACTGGTCGGAGGATTTTCAGGACCATCATGGAATGAGAATTGGCTATCCATGAAATCCATTTGCTTGAGACACTGCATAAAATTTTCAGTATAATTTAAAGTTAATGAGCTGCAGATCAAGTCAAAGAGAAAAGCAGAGATAAGACAACCAAAGAGGTAGGGGTTGCTCGGAGAAAGATGATGTGTAAACTAAAAGTCTGCAACTTTTTGTACCCAAAAAGGATAAAAGTTTGTAACTTTATTACTCAAATCCAACGTTAATTAACGACTCTAATACGATGTGAAACTGAAAAACCAATTTACCCATAACGAGAAGGAGAAGGGAAAATTACCTCTTCTTTTGTAAGAGAATAGCCAACACCAGGATGAGGAGCTGGCATCATGGCCGCTACAAACACCGCACCAGCTACTTTCTCTGCAAATTTTTCCATTGCAGCAGATATCCCAACACAACCCATACTATGTCCAACTAAGATCACCTTCTCTTCTTCTCCTGTTAAGGAAGTCATCAACTCCATAAGTGGCGCCAGGTAGTCCGAGACCGAACCCAGCTCGGTAACCTGCTTTGGATGGATCCCACAAGCGGCCAAGTCGAGAGCCGTCACTTTGTAGCCAGCTTGTGTCAGTAAAGGAACAACCTTGTACCAACACCAAGCTCCATGGCAAGCTCCATGGACCAGCACGAAATGATGATGACGACTCTGTTTCTTCCCCTCCATCTGGTTCTTCTCTGCTTACAACAACTCCCAACTTCCTCTCAAATAATGATATTTCCTTTGTCCTTGGGATGATGCTACGCGGCCACAAACTTCCAAACCATCACAAGATAACCCACTTTGTCCTTTGGCTGAAAAAAAAAAAAAGCTTCAACTATTAAAACCAAACGTCCATCCTGTCAAACAATAGAGCCTTCGGATGTCAAGACTATCCAAAATGACCCAATTCGTAATAGCTACAATTTGAATTACTGCCTAACCAACGCTGAAATAGTGGGGAAGTTCAAGACGACTAACTTAAAAGCTGAGGAAATTTCCAGAGCCAAGTTAGGCAATTCCTGAACCTCCGTACCTGTTCCTGAACCTCAGTACCAGAACTAGCTCCTGGAACTTGAAAAAGTCGATGGCGGAGTCCAATCGGCAACCAGAAAATTCTATCGACTATCAATAGGAGCACCAATCGGGTCCAACAGTGCGGCCAGTCCCACTCAGTCGGAGAAAATTATGCAACTTCTGCAAGTTTGTATGATGGATGCCTGCAAGAGGCAGGAACATGGTTCGAAAAATTTGATTTTTCGTCCATAAACATAGGCTATTAAGGTTGAAGAATGGGAGAACCTTCAAGGTTACTTGGAGCCACACCTTGGAATATCGAGTAAAACTCTAGCACCTTATTATAACAATATCTCCTTCAGCAGGAAAAGATAGCTCTCTCTAAGCAAGTAGTCTAGGAAAAGTCATCATGATTGCTGCAGAGTTCCTCAAATTTTGTCAACCTGCAAAAACGAACCAACCAACCACAATTTCTTTAAGAGACTGTGTACAATGAATTAAAGTCACTAAAATTCAACGAAAAGGCAGAGAAAGGGACTCAAGGTGGATAACGCACCGTTGTAAGAGAGCTTTAGGGTTATATGGAAACAGATTCTTCCGGTGAAGATTTTCTATAGAAACTTTCAAAGATAGCAGACAATCTTTCGCCTCGATGAATGCAAGCCTTCTGCATTTGTTTTGCTTATAACTACTGTCAGTATCTATCTTAACTTTATCATTAAGAGAGGGAGAAGTGTCCATGGTTGGTGATCCAGGGGATTGGTCTGCCTGGAAGTCAGGACCATCTTCCAAATTTTTTTGCTTTTTTCGAGATAAACTATCCATAGCATTTCCTTCAACAGAGAACTCTATGAATAAATGCCACGCACTGCAAGTAATTCTTAAACACCTAAAAATGAAGGATGATTGATAAGAATAGAACCAGATGGAAAGACATCAGTCAACATATGCAACTGACTCTCAGGATTGACGTGTTAAGACTACACTTAGCATGTCCAAACTGGAAGTTACCTCAATAGATACTCTGCACAACTAATTCCAAGATCCTTGGAAATAAGGTAATCAAGCAGAACTTGATGATCATAGTGCACCTACAAGAGAATGAGAAGTATTTAGAAGATCAAAACAAAAAGGCAGAGAGGCCGTGTGGCCAATTAATATAAAAGCCTATATAAAGGGAAGTCACCTCTGAGAGGAATAGATGGAATAAACTCACTGGACTGAAAGCATTTGAAACTAGAAATCCAATATCCTCTTCTGCATCCTGATATGGTTGTTTCTCTCCCTCTAACCTGAACACATGAGACAACCAATTAGGGTATTTCACCAGTGAAATAAATTGAAATAGTTATACTCACTACTCACTGCTGCTCCAAACAAGACGATGCAGTAACCAACTGCAGGAGAACCTTAAACAATAAGTCATCCTGCACACAAATCAAAAAGTACTTAGAACATGAGACGTGGCAAGAAATCCTTGATTTGCTACTGCCTACAACGGTCTAATATAAAATACTTTTGCTAATATTTTCAAGTAAGAGACATCAATCTTAAGAGAACATGGTCTATTGTAGCTAACTAATCCCTGAGTTAAGAAGCTTCTAACCTCATGCAAGTATAGCTGGAGAAAAGATCTTGCAAAAAGTATACACTTGTCCACATGCATTTCCTTTCCACATAAGAAGCTATCTCGGAGGTGGGCTTGGAACCATTTGTAGAGATCAATAAATCCTTTACTTCTACCAGAAAAATCAGGGTCAGAGATCACGTTGACAGCCGAGAGAGACTTATGAGCTGCAGGAAGTTGCTTAGTATTCTCTCCTGTCGAGCTGATCAAACTGAAGCAGCACCTAAGAAATAGGAGTATGGCCTGCCTTTGAGAATGAAGGGAATGCCTCATATGTTGTGCTTCTCCCTCAGAGAAGCTAGATAGAAACGGGGAGCCTTCTAGGCAATCATTTTGACAAGTCTTAACCCTAGACATGGGTTTCAAAAGTAGCTCTTCAAAGTAATCATGGAGAAGTTGCAACCAGGAGACAAGTGTGGTGCAACTTATATGAGTTCCATAACCATAACTAAGCCTCAGCAGTAACATCTGCAGAAAATTGTTGCAGATCTCAAAAACTTGAACACGTCAATCAACACAACACAAAACTTCATGACAACAGCATATCACTATGAACCAGTAAAACAGTGGAATCTATATATCATTCACTATGTCTTGCAATGCTTTTCAAGACAAGAAATCATACTTTTCTACTTCGAATTAATCTAGCCATGAAAAGAAATGAAGCAAGGTCTTACCAGCAATTTGTGAGTGAAATACTGAAAGGTGGACTGTTTGACCCTATTCTCTGCCTTGCCAAGGCACCAACGAAAAAGTTTAGGCACAAGATTAATAACTATGGGAAGAGTTGGATGTTTATCTTGGAGATGGACTTTGGTTTCTGGAGCTACGGTTTGCTCAACCAATGAGCAAAGAAATGTGATCAAACTCCCCAAGAACACAATATTTGGCTCTTTTGTACAGCACTCGTCCATCCGATCCCAGGGCACATTTGACAGAAAGGGATAGACATATTTTTCGTAAACTTGAAGAAGCTGATCATCAGACTCTTCCTTCAAACTTTTCAGTATATTCCGCAAGATTTGGATTATATGAGCTGCAGTGGACCAGTCTGCGTTTCCCAGATAACGATTTAAGACCATTAAACCTGAGGTTCCAAAATGTAAATCGTCGCCAGCATTTGAAATTGCAGAACAGGACAACACGTGTTTGACTATCAATTCCAGGGAAATCCAGAGCGAATGAACCAAAGAGTCCCAGTTTCTGACCTGTCAAAACATTCACAAACGATTTTCAAAATTGTAAATTGTTATGTACCCTCAATAGACTGACAATGGAAGCAAACCACAAACTCACAGATGGAGCCAGGAGCTCAGAAACGGCCACAACAATCTTTCCAACTGAATGTTGTACGTACTGACTGTCAACTGTAAGTAGAAGAATCTGCATGCCATAGGAAATGACCAGTTACCCCAATGCAACTTCAAATTAATTAACAAGCACATTAGTACAGTAAAACTGATCCTGGCAAAGCATTTTGAAACCACCATGCCTTCCTGGGCAATGCTACTGATACATCCAAATTAACCTCACTCAATTGGATAGATTTAACTCTACATGTTCATCTTATCAAAGCAACTTCAGGCGCAGAAAGAGAGAGGGAGAGAGTGCATACCAAGTCAGCTAGGACTTTCATCAAACAGTTATGCTCCTCGTGTACAACCTCCAATGAACACTCAGAACTCGTGGTCTCCTGTCCCCAAATTCATCTCAGAAACCTTAAGCTTCCATCTGGAAACCAACTTGTTCATAGAAATTCAGAAAATAAAACTTTTCAAGGAGCTTACTTCATCGGAATCAACCTCCATTTCACGAATCCAGACCTGAATCTCTCTGTAAACCTAAAATGGCAGAATTCGTTCAAACTACTGACCACATTTGGAGCATATAGTACACAACTAGGGAGGAAAGATACAGAACCTTAGAGAGTGCAATCAGAAGATTCTTCTCCTTTTCTCTGGTTAAAGACACAGAACCTACGGCCGGCTCCTGTAAAAATAGCAGCGGGCTCAGTTGTTTTAACATAAACAATCAAGCGAACGGAAAATCTAGCTCTTATCGGGAAATCAAATTAATAAACAACTAACGAAGTAAGGATGAAGGAGCTCCTCGACCAGACGGCAGAGACGAGGCAATTCCCAATCGCCGGACATTCTTTCGTGGTGTCGTTCGCTGCCGCGCCGGAGACGGGGACGGAGACGGTGAAAATTTCTATATTTATAAGTTAATCACTTCGGAGAAACGCAGCGTTTTGGAGACAAATGTAATATTGAAAAAGACTTCCTTTTCCTTGTTTTGTATCCGGATGTCAAATACTAGACGGTTTTATGAACTTTTGGCGGGTGAACGGAAGACGGTTGCTTCATGCCGCCATTAACAACCCTCATAGAACTGCACGGTTGTGACCTCGCATAAGAGAGCTCGTCAGCTCCATGCTCTGATCCTTACAACCACAGTCTACACCAACGATGCACTCTCTCCGTACAGAAACAACAACATCGTGTCTATGTACGGCCGATGCGGCTCCATCTGGGAAGCCCAGCAGGTGTTCGACCGAATGCCTGTGAGAAACACTGTATCCTATAATGCGCTTCTTGCAGCCTATTCTAAAGCTCCCTGTCTCGGAATGAGATGTATAGAGTTGTTTAAAGAAATGGGAAGTGAAGGGCTGAGACCTGGTGGGTCGACTTTCGTCAGCTTACTGCAAGCTTGCTCTGCGCTCGACGATTGGTTTATGGGTTCTTCAATTCACTGTCAAGTTTTTAAATTTGGTGGGTCGGATGATGTCTCCATTCAGACATCATTGCTTGGGATGTACTCGAAATTTGGGGATTTGAAGTCTGCATGCCAAATTTTCGACGGGGTGGTTGTTAAAGATGCGGTCATGTGGACAGCCATGATGTTTAACCTCTTCAAGAATGAGAAGTTACATGAAGGGCTTCGTCTGTTCAATTCCATGTTGAAATCTGATGTCAGCCCTACTCAGTTCACATACTCAACGGTGCTAAATGCTTGTGCTAAACTGCGAGAATACATCGTTGGAAGGACGATTCACTCTCGAGTTATTGTTTTGGGTCTGCCACATGATTCAAAACTGCAGAACGCTTTGCTCGATATGTATTCCAGTTGTGGAGACATTGGAACAGCTTTCGATGTCTACAGTAGGATCGAGGAACCAGAATTAGTTTCCTGGAACTCTATAATATCAGGATATGCAGAAAATGGGGAGTCAAGAAAGGCAATGGAATTGTTTATACAGTTATTGAGACTTTCGGTTCCTAAACCAGACGATTACACTCTGGCAGCCATTATTTCTGGAACTGGAGATGACCATGGGAAAGCTCTCCACACCCTGGTAGTGAAAATGGGATTAGAGAAGAATGTCTTCGTAGGAACTACCTTGCTGTCAATGTATTTTAGAAACAGTGATTCCGAGTCAGCACGAAAGGTCTTTTCTTTCATCGAAGAGAAAGATGTTGTTCTCTGGACTGAGATGGTTATGGGTCATTCTAGATTGGGCGATGGGGAGACTGCAATAAAATCATTCCGCGACATGTGCAAGGATGGCCTAAGAAGGGACAGCTTTGCCTTCAGTGGAGGTCTGAGTGCATGTGCTGATCTGGCAACACTGAAACAAGGAGAGATGATACACTCCCAGGCAATAAAAACAGGATGTGATGCTGAAATGAACGTCTGCGGAAGTCTCGTTCATATGTATGCCAAAAATGGTAATCTGCAAGCTTCTCGGTCAGTGTTCTCCCAAGTTTGGCTCCCTGACTTAAAGTGCTGGAATTCTCTGCTTGGTGGATATGGTCACCATGGAATGCCGGTGGAAACATTGAAACTCTTCAAAGAGATGCTAAAACATGGCATCCAGCCAGATCATGTGACATTTCTGACCCTATTGTCCGCTTGCAGCCATGGCGGCTTGGTGGAGGAAGGAATGATGTTGTGGAATTCCATGAAGCAAAAAGGTGGGACTATTACCCCAGGGCCTAACCATTACTCCTGCATGGTGAGTTTACTTTGCCGGGCAGGATTGCTAGAGAAGGCCGAAGAGGTTATACAAGAATCAGCAGCAGCAGCATCTCATTCATCAGAGCATAACTTGGAGATGTGGAGAACCCTACTGAGTGCTTGTGTGGATAAGAGGAATTTGGGATTAGGAATTCGAGCTGGGGAGGAGGTATTGAGATTGGATAGTGATGACAGTGCGACACATGTTCTGGTCTCGAATCTGTATGCTGTTACAGGGAGATGGGATGGAGTTGCTGATATGAGAAAGAAGATGAGAGGAATGATGCTGGAGAAAGAAGCTGGGCTAAGCTGGATTGAAGCCCAGCATGGTGGCATTCAGGCATTCACTTCTGATGATCAAACTAGTCCTGTGATTAATGAAGCTCAATCAGAAGTATGGAGATTGCAAGGGAACATGGGAAGGTCAGAAGTCGATGATCTTGATGCCAAGGATTGTTCTATGTAAGTGGTTGAAAAGGAGATGTTTTGCTTGTTATATCCATCCCAGCAAAGCAATAGATGATCAGCTGGAAGTTTAGTAGGTGCCATGGCCAATTTGGTCCAGTCCAGTATTCACTTTGATCTTCTTTGTTTATAGTCAAATCAAACTATATTCAACTATGAACGATTCAATCGAAATGTCTATTGAATCCAATTTAGTACCCTGTGCCAGTAAACCAAATCCTTGAACTCACTTGATTTTATGCTCACAGAACAAAGTCATACAAAAGATTAACAAAAACTCTTTAATGATCCCTCAATGGGCAATTTCAGATTCCTTGACATAATTGAACAGAGATAACCCAGTCCCTGAAGGAGCTGCTGGTCCTGCTGCTGCTGCTGCTGCCAAAGATGTCTGCGGAGCAGTTGATGATGCAGCA
The DNA here is from genome assembly GCA_946122785.1 of Linum tenue. Taxonomy (NCBI): domain Eukaryota; kingdom Viridiplantae; phylum Streptophyta; class Magnoliopsida; order Malpighiales; family Linaceae; genus Linum; species Linum tenue. Next base: position 45,066,957 of record CAMGYJ010000010.1, read on the forward strand.
AATGCAGGTAGCAACCCAGCAACTTGATTCGAAGGCTGAGAATTTGATGCCGGCAAATGCAGAGTTGGATGAACTCTCTTAGCAGCAGCCTCTTGTTTCGCAGCCTCACGACGATCCGCCTCAAGAAACGGGTCATTCACATCACCTCGACGCCGCTGGTCTGCAAGGTAAGCTGTCCTCATTGATTCGATATACTGATGTATGCTCCCCACCTGTAGAGACAGAAAAGAAAACATTAACCATTCAGAACCAAGTTCCATAACCTTTCTATGCCACATCATTTTCCACAGGAAACCTGCAACAACCACTTGACCCTTCCGTCTAACTATGGACACCATAGAATTTCATGTAAGAATACAAATGGAATGACCAAACCTGCACATTCATCCAGTGGCAACGACAGATGAGCGGATAGATACCAAGTGTAGGTATAAGTCAATAGGAAATCAAGAAATGAGGGTTAAAGAAACTGGATGTAGCATGATTGAGGTTGACCGGGGATGAAAACATAGTTGGGCTTGAACTTCATGTAACCATGCATGTTTCCTTAGTAGAAAAAGAGGCAGGTTTGTATGGATGTTGATTGCGGAAGACCTTCGTTATAGTTTTTCTATAGGTTTGATAGTTTGGCAGGGCGCTCATGGCACGAAGCTGATTGCAAAGTGGTGTCAATCCATTGAAGATGGGAGACTGACTTTATGATTTGATAAATGGGAAGATTTGCCACCTATGCAGGTCAGTGGGATTCTTCGCGTGGTTCAATTAGTGATGCTTTATTGTACCTGAACTGTGAACCTTTTCACAGTATTTTGCAAGTTACTGTTACTGTGGGAATTTGCTAGTTTAAGTGGTTCATATGGTTACTGCTGGTATGCTGGTACATCTACTGCCTTACCTAGAAGTTAGCATTGTCAGAGTTTCTCTCTCTCAAGCTCACTTGCGATCAAGAGTTGTCGAGGAAATCTAAAGAAATGTGTGCTTAATGTCAAACGGGTTTAGAGGAGAGGAAGTTGTTTAGATGTTCCGACTTATAAAGCTTATGCTACTAATCCCTTTCGGAGAGTTTGGGAGGATATTTGAACTTTTAACTGTCTGTAGTTCCCAGTTAACCCTGCGTATGCTTATTTGGTTTCCTACTCCCTATTAGAAGATGAAATATCCATTTGTGCAGGCAGAAAACTGTTGGTCTTCGCACTCAGTGTTGCAGTTGTGAGATGGTCTAAGGACAGTTCATTGGAGATTGTTTGTACATGAGGTATGTTCCTCACATTTGCATTGCCTTTGTTTGTGTAAAATCAGCTCATCTGGTGTTTTCACCAAATGTAGTTATCAAGCCTGGCACATGTTACATGTACATGCTCAAGTACTTGGAACATCTAAATAATGGGAGCATGTTCTTGGAGCGTTGAAACTTCGAACTGGATATGCCACATCTGCCTTGGTTGAGAGTTTGCAACTGCAGTTTCTGTTGGCAATCCAAAGAGCTTGCTTTCACCGGAGCACTTCACAAGGAGGTAACTGATCGCTGGAAATCTGACCCTTGCTTTCTATGTTGTTCATAATACAGTTGTAGAGTTGGTGTCTCTATCTCCTTGTTAATTTGTGTAATATCTTTGGTTTTCTCAATCTTTTTTCCAGATAGCAAACTTGACCCTGTCTCCATCCAAACCCAACAACCAGAAAACAAATGTTGCACATACCACAGGGCCCTGCCAGTGAAGATTCTGCTAAAAGGCCACCTGCATTTTCAACAACAAACCTTTCAATTTCTCAAAGATACTGGAAAGATGAAAAATCAGTAACGAACTAATGCAATTCAGTTCAGTGCGGTCTGATGTGGTTTTGTTTCAGAGGTCGTGGAACTATACTTAGCCTTAGCCCTTTCAATTTCCATATCATTGTTTTCTCCTCTTTCCAATTTATTTTGGTATCATTTTTCACGACATATATAGTTACAATCGAGGATTGTGCAAAATCTAAGTGAATTGACGTTGTTTCGACTAAGAATTGTGTTTAATTAAGTTTCAATATGAAACTGTCTTTCCATTTTGCATTGTTTTATGTTTTATTTTAAGCTTTCTAAGTTTATTGTTTCTTCAGATGCAACCGGGCATACCTTATCAATGTCGAAAAAGTTAAACTGCTCACAGGCCAAAGTGTGAGTAGATACTCACTGACCCATGAGCAGAGAGGAGAGAGGGAGAGAAGGCCTGGCGCATTTTTGGGCGGGTTTTGGGCGGCCCGAAGTTTTGGGCGGAGGAAGTGGGCGGGTTTGGGCGAGCTGGGCGGGAGGTGGGTTTATTTTTGGGGCAACCGAAATTTTGGGCGGGAAAGTGGGAGATGTCACATTAATTCGGGTCTGGGCTTGCAGCCTAATAAGGGCTGCCCGCCGAGGGCCCATGGGCCGAAGGCTCATTAAACCCCATTTTCGGCCCATTTTGCATTGGGGAAGGATTTTGGGCGCCATTTTGCTGAAGAAGGAAAGGGAATGGGATAGATATTTTGTTCAACAAAAAAGGGGAAGGTGGCATTTATTATCTCAACCACCACTTTCACTCTCTAACCCCTCTCTCTCTCCTTTTTTCCTTTAATTTTCTGCTCAACCTTGGCGGCGAGACTCTCCTTGCCGGCGACGGCGAGCCTCTACTTCCGGCGAGCCTCTCCTTCCAGCGAGCAGATCCTTCCGGCGAGCAGATCATCTGGAGAAAGGATGATTTTCGACGACGACGGCGAGTTGGACGGTGTGGCTGCCTTCATTGTAGAAGAAGAAGAACTCGATCCTACAATAGATGAGTTTGTTGATGAAGACTCAGATGGTGTGGGTGACTTCTTTGTAGAAGAAGAAGAAGAAGAAGAAAAAAGTGAAGGTGGATTCTATTATATATATGTTTGTGTTGTTGAGTTTTGTTGTGTGCATTGAATGTCATTTAATGGTGTTGATATTATTTTGGGTGTAACCTCCTGTTTCATTGGGTTTTTGGGTGTGGATATTATTTTCTGTTGTCATGGATACATTGTAAAACCATCTAGGATATTGTCCTGGGCATGTTGGATATTAATATGGACGTGATGAAAGTGGTTTGATATTTTTGTTGGTTTTTGAGTATGGATATTCTTTAGAGTGTCATGGATACGTTAGGAATAGGTTAAGTCATGGATACATTGTAAAACCATCTAAGATATTTACCTGGGCATGTTGGATATTAATATGGACGTGATGAAAGTGGTTTGATATTTTTTTTGGTTTTTGAGTATGGATATGCTTTAGAGTGTCATGGATACGTTTAGGGATAGGTTAAATATTATTCTGGGTATATTGGATATTTTCTTGGAACAAAAGGATACGATGTAATTCAAGGTTGGATACTTGTCGAAGCCTAAGAATTCAGTCTGTTTATGGGTATGATTTAGACGTCTATTTGATACTAATGTGGATACTAACATGGCCTCATACAATTAAATCGCAGCTCACAAGACATCGGACCTAGAAGATGAGGAAACGAGGAAGAACATATTTTATCGGACTAAGGAAGAGTGTTTGGCTTTCTATAAACGCTATGCTCACGAAAAGGGTTTTGGTGTTCGAAATGGTGCTCAACACAAAAAAAAAATGAAGAATTCTAATGGAGAGGTGGAGAAAATTTATTTCTACCTTTATTACTTTTGTAATAAGCAAGGTTGGACTTCCACTAGCGAAGACTCTGACTCCACCTCATCACTCGGCTTAACAACAGAGGCCTCAACATCAACCTCAACAACTGCCTCTGACTCAACCTCCACATCAGTAGTCGACTTAACTGCCTCCGACTCCACCTCAGGCTCGACCACTGTATCTGGCTCCATAACCACCTCAGGCTCCACCTGAGTCTTCTCACGTATTCTCCGAGAGTACACGCGGCTGAACATATTCTTGCCTTTCACGTATCCCTCCTTTTCCATTTCCCCTTTGGTCACGGGAACCAATTTCGCCAATCTGCCCCTCTTCCTTCTTCGTTTTGGTCGCTGAAAAAACATGAGGCGCCTGTTATCCAACTAATACAAAGTACTATCCAGACAAGAGGCGCCTGTTATCCAGACAGCACAGAGTAATATCCAACGTATAGAAACTATTATCCAGACCACACAGAGTAATATCCACACAACAGACGAATGTTATCCAGATAAGAAATAAAAATATCCAAACACTGTGCAACTGTTATCCAGACAGAACAAAGTATCCAAACATAGAGCACTTGCTCTCCACACTGGACAGAGTAATATCCAATACATAAAAGTAACAGATCCTTAACAAGTAAACAAACTTTTGTTCAGCCATTCCAACATGGCAATTATAACATCCACTTAAACAGAAGAAAAATGCAAAGTTCAATTGTTTCCTTGACGGCGCATAATGGCGACTCTCCAGACACTATCCCGCCTTGATTCCCATACATCCATCACTTTTTCAGTCAATGACTCCAATGCCTTAAGCTACACATATATTGAAAAACAATTTAGTTCGCTACATGCACCCATGTCTATTAACCCACGATTTTGACATGCAAAGAGAAGATCTACATACCTCATCGTCCTCAAGGGATTCCAAGTCAACATCCGCCCACCAATCAGTAGCAGGAGCTGAGCTGCTCGACCCTGAAGTCCAATCCATCCTGACACGCTCTGGACGGAAGCGGGATCTCACTTCCTCCCTTGACAACAACATGGGACCCAAGATATATTTGTCATCTACCTTGGGGATATTCGAGCACACCTTATCCACCCTTGGGTCGAACCAATAGCTGCAGGTCGGGATGGTTTTGGTGGCAAACCCTCTCACATTAAGGAAGTCTAGCAAATGGATCTACAAAAAACGTTCAGAACAGATATCAGAAATGAAATGAACTAATATCCCTAGAATGTTAACTAATATCAACAAATGAAGTAAACAATATCAATAATGTTAAAGTAGAAGTAGAAGTTACCATCAAGAAGTGGATATCTCCGAGAGGCCATTGCTGATGCCCACCCGCCCTAGCTTCAGCTTCATTTTCCTTAACCCGACCCAGCTCCAATTAAAAGTGGCAATGTCCTCCACCCTTCCAACCATGTACTCTGCATAATCGAGATCACAAAGTCGTGACATCTTCGGGGCGAGCATCGAACCAAGAGCCAGCAACAAAAATTGCTTCACCGCTGCTGCAACAGGTGGTCGCCTTTTTGGTGCATGATCTGGACCACCACAAGCTGCCTCTCGAAGATCCATAACTTCTACATTTCGACTACGAGTACACTCCATGTTCAGCTCCTCCTTGAACATCTCAAGCATCTTGTCGTTCGACTTGACGACATCAATCTCAGCACCAACACTAGGCAGCCCGTATACACGGGCAACATCCTCAGCTTCGATGGTAAGCACCTTCTTGTCATCCCCTTCACCGAAAATGAATGAATTGGTGCGCACATCAAACTGTGCCATCAACGAATCGAACAACTTCTTAGGAACATTTGACAGACGAAGCTCCAATAGCCCTCCAAATCCAGCCTTCTCCAACTCTTTCTTGAAGGCTTCATAGTACCTCGGCTCTTCCTTCCAGTATTTTATAACATCTAGCAGAGATTTGGTGTGGCACCGAAATCTGTACCAAGGCTTGCCTTGTCCTAGAATGTGAACTACTGGTGCACGTACTTGCGGGGCGACTTCAGCAACTTCTTCTTCTTCCTCATACTCCTCTGCCTGTGGCGGTGGTGATGGCTGTCGTGATCGCTGTCTCTTCACGTTCGTTTTATCCCTGCACGGACAAATATCCAAAATATATCAAACAATTATCCAGGCAAGTAGCAAAAGATATCATGCTGGTACAAAAAATATATCCAAATGTATCAAAAAATTATCCAGGAAAGCTACAACTAATATCATGCTGATAACAAACAAATATCCAGATATATCAAACAGTTATCCAAGCAAGTCACAACAGATATCATGCTGGTAAAAAACAAATATCCAAAAGGATCAAACAATTATCCAGGAAAGACACAACTGATATCATGCTGTTCACAAACCAATATCTAGCTTTATCAAACAATTATCCAGGCAAACAACAACAGATATCATGCTGTCAAAAAACCAATATCCAAATATATCGAAAAACTATCCAGGCAAATAACAACAAATATCAAGCTGATGGAAAACCAATATCCGGCAATTCACAACTGAAATGAAGCTGAACAAAAACCAATATCCAGAAACATCAAAGAAACAATCCAAGCAATACACAATGTATATCCAGAGATTTAGAGTGCACCGAAATCTGTACCTCGCCTTGCTTTTACCTCGACCTGCTCCTTGTGCAGCTCCTTCAGCTTCAGCTTCAGCTTCTTCTTCAGCTTCTTCTTCAGCTTCTTCTTCTGCAGCTCCACTCGCTTCAACTTCAGCATCTTTTTCTGCACGTTCTTCTACTTCGACTTCAACATTTTCTTCTTCCTCATTTTCCTCTGGCTGTGGCGGTGGTGGTGGCTGTCGTGGAGTCGGTCGCTGTTTCCTCTTTGTATTTTTAGTCCTTGCCATTGATAAATCCCTGCACATACAAATACCCAGATCCTATCAAATAACTATCAAAGAAAGTCAAAACTGATATCAAGATACATCAAACAACAACCCAGGCAATAAACAACAAATATCCAGAAGAACAGAATGCATATCTTGCTGAACAGAACAAATATCGGAATGAACATAAAGCAAATCCACAAAACCAAGATATAACATCCAAAGAATAACGAACGCATATCCAGTGACACATATAAATTACCACAAAATAAATATTTGACAAAACTGATATCAAGATACATCAAACAACAACCCAGGCAATAAACAACAAATATCCAGAAGAACAGAATGCATATCTTGGTTAACAGAACAAATATCGGAATGAACACAAAGCAAATCCACAAAACCAAGATATAACATCCACAGAATAACGAACTCATATCCAGTGACACATATAAATTACCACAAAATAAATATTTGACCCACGAACCCAAAAAACAAATCCACAAATGGAAAAACCGATCGTAGCCATGAAACCCTAACTCAAATCTATCCAAACGAAAATAAATATCCATGAAGACAAATCCACAAAAGGAAAACCCAGATCAAGTCGTAGCCATGAAACCCTAACTCAAATTTGTCGAAGCCAAAATGAATATCCATGAACAAAGACAGTTACCTTAGTCGCTGCCGGTTTCGTGAGAGGAGAGGGGAAGTCGCCGCCGCTCCGCTCGCTCGCCCGCCGCCGGTTTCGTGAGAGGAGAGGGGAAGTCGCCGCCGCACCGCTCGCTCGCCCGCCGCCGGTTTCGTGAGAGGAGAGGGGACCGCTCGCTTGCCCGCCGCCGGTTTCGTGAAAGGAGAGGGGAAGTGAGAGAGAGGGGAAGTCGAAGTGGGGGAGAGAGGGGAAGTGAATTGGGGGTTTGATTTTTGAATTGTGGGCCCGGTGGGCTTGGTCAGCCGTGGGCTCGACCAGCCGACCCAAACCGGGTCATCTTCCTCTACCCAAACCAAGAGCCAACTTAAACTTGCCCACGTGGAGTTCAAATCCACCGTGTGAGTATATACTCACACTTTCCCCTGTGAGCAGCATAACTACATTGTATCAATGTAGTGTCAAGCTTTGCATATTTAAACGAAGAAATGACGATAATGAATGAAAAGACATGTTCTAGGGTTCCATTTCCAACCAAAACCTTTCAACATGTTATGAGAGTTTGGTTAGGAAAACTCCAAAAGGCGTCAATCCACTTTGATTTTTCTTGGCTTTCGTAGTTCGCATATTCGAGTTTTGAAGTGATCTTCACTATCTCCTATTACGTTCATCCACCTACCATTGTGCGTTCCGACGATGTTCAGCTGTGTAAGCATGTTTTTACAAATAAAAATGTGAGACCGTAGTTGTATCGTCTACTTAATTTATCATGCCGGGCTTTATTTAAAAGAAAAACAACATATGAGCAACGCCAAAAGGCGTATGCAGCTTTGCATGCACGTCCAGATGACACTACTCCATCCAACTTGAGACAAGGGTAAGAAAAGAGAGAGATTTGGTGGTCAATCGTTTCTAAAGCATGTCAATGTAAAACATGGATTATGAACAGAAGCCATTGGAAAAGCTCTTCCTATTCTACAAGTGGTGTACATAACATTCCTAATTGTAGTGGATGGATTGTTTCACATCCCATCATATTGCTATCAAATCCCACTTAAAATTGTGTGTTTGATTAGTAAAAAATGGTAACTTGGATACATGTTAATTCCCTTTTGTAGGATAAAAAGAAAAATCCTAATATGTACTAAGAATCGAAATGGAGCATGATGTTCCCGATTATAAAGAGTCACGCAGTAACCAATGTAAAATAAACGTATAGGAAGATTCTAACACGTGAGCACTTCATAAAAAAATAATATGACTTCGAATTCAACAAATAACTAATGGTTTCACTACCCTTCCGATGAGCAAATTGAACACTCAAACATATAGTGGAAAATGCTGAAAATCTCTAATATGATGGGTGATGGAGCAAGCATGAGTTCATTCAACCATTCTAATTAATCGAATAACAATTCATAAGTCAGTTTAGAGAACCAATCCCTAAAAACCCCAAATCTTTTTCTAAAAAAGCATTTTTATCTCATCACTTATGTACCATTATCATTTGAGAACACATATCAAAAGTCGGAATGGACGGGACCAACATTGATAAACTAGTTACACAAACTTTCTTTTAAGAGATTATATCATTATCAACCATCATCCATCCTATGGACTAGACCACTAGCTACTACTATCATGTTAATTATGATTATCTTCCAAATCAAACGAAGTGCTCTCATCAAAACCTCACCAATTTCTCCATTAAAGTATACTTCAAAAGGTGAATAAAACCATCATTTCGCTTTGCATGGTGAGTTGGTGACAATACGCAAAGGGACACGAGAGGTACAAATCAAACCAACCACTTCCTCTCCTCTCCCTTTCTTTCTTGTGCTCCTTATTTGCATTACAAATTATTAGTTTTAGACTTTGAGCACTTCTACTATGCTATATAGTATTGGTGCTTTAATGTACAACTCAAAGTTGTACCATAACATTAAACGTATAAGTTTAGGTTGTACCATAAAGCAATTTGTACCATTATGTTATGGTACAACTTTACAACTTGAAGTTGTACCATCACATAAAGGTACAAGTTCAAGTTGTACCATAAAAGAATTTGTACAAAAAGTATAGGTACAATCTAAAGTTGTACCATTAAGGCAAAAACCTATAGCACCAATACTATATAGCATTGTAAAATTTCTTATCGACTTTTAGTTTAGTTCTTCTATGCAAAGTATTGATATTAATTTATTAATAAGTGGGTGTGGGGTGCCGGTTGGGTTAATCGAAACCATAAAAAAGAATAAAAAACTGAACTATGATGTTTACCCAAAACCAAAATCGAACCATTTAAAGAGCTTATTGGTTAACCAAAATTCGATAAGCCCTTATCGGGTTCGGTTAAAACAAACCGTGAATTTAAACCCCTACATCCTCAATTAAAACCAAAACCCTCTGTACTCCTCAACTGCTAATTGTGGTTTCAATTTCTTATATGTTTTTCGGTTTAACTTAGAACCGTTGATCTACAAACTGGGTTGGAAAACAAAAACTCATAACCGCTATCCCAGCCCTAGCTAGGTGTCACCAATGGAGCTCTGGAGATATAATATTTTATGTTCAACATTGTCTCGTGAAAAATATAACCTACACGAGTTGTCAATTAAGCAGTATAGCTTGATTCGCCCTATTATCATGATTAAGTTGACAATCATGATGACTAGACATTCATTATAGTTGTGAATCACTCCGTTTAAAAACTAATAAGTGGATTAGGCTAATGAAATTTTGGACATGTAGGGTTTGAGTTAAATACTATTATGTTGTTCATCGGGGAGAATACAAACTATGAGAGATATATTAATCAGACAATATCTATTGATTCATTTATTATCATGATTGAGCTAACGATTATAGTGATCAGTTGATTATCTTCGATCGTGGATCACTCGATTGTTATGGAAGAGAATTACTATGACCCATATTTTTATTCAGTCAACCGAAATTATGGTTATAGATCGCAAGGATATTTTGGCTTTCTCCAATAGCTAGTTGACCGATTGATTAACGTCGTTTATGGTTTTATTTCTATCCAACTTGGATTAGGAAATTATGAAGGAAACAAATAAGGAGCTCAAGCATCCTATCAGTATCATAAATTCATAATGATATTATGCACGTGGCTTAACTGGCTTCCATGTCTCCCATTAGTACATGTTTATGATTTTTTTTTGTAATTTCCATTTACCCATTAATCCATTAACTAATGAAGTTTAAGGGGGCAAGTAGCTAATAACGTAACAGGATTAAGGCTTCCAAATTGTCTTGATGACGGCTCTTGACTAGGGTTTTGATTGCTTTCACCCTTGGCCATCCATTGAATTAATCCCATTAACTCCCACAAATTAATTTAAAGCTTCCTTGATTATGAAGCAATGGCCAATAGTCCAACCAAGAAGATACCAACTATGTAACTAAAAGATGTTAGATGTCCATTACAATCTAAGTTTAGGAAGAATTTCACGTAAATTAAGACCAAAGTTTCAAAATGAGACATTTTGTTCAAATGTATAGTATGTGAAGAAAAATTAAAACAAGACATTCGGTTCATAAGATAAATTAAATGTATCAATTGAGAGAACTCGAAATATCTCTCATCCCTTTATTTATTTTAAAATTTCTTTTTATTTTGTTTCCTTACTTCCAAAACTATCCCGAATGTTTTAGTTGAAATCCAAAATCACCCCTGAACTCTTTGAATTGTCAATTACTGAACTTTTTTTTTTCTTCTTCAAAACACACTTTTAGTCTCTTTTATGCATGGAACCAATAAAAGATCTTGAAAAAACACAAATAATATACCATATCATGAGAAGCATTTTGCCTTTGGCTTTTTTGCTTTATGTTTCATGCAGACCACCCTTTCGCTTTCAAAATTTCAATTTGAGATATAAAGAAATCCTCCTGAATTGCCAAAACAAAACTTTATTAGGCAGCCAGCACACAAGTGCCCTTTCCAATTATCTCTGGTCTATCATTGAAAAAGTCAATATAATAATAACTATAGAAAATCACACGATGAGTTACTATGAAGAATTCTAACGGATTAATTTGATCCAGTTGTATCGCTTTGAGATAGTTGGGCCAATTTGATTCGTTTGGCTGCATAAATTTTAGATGGAACAATTTAGCTTGTGGAATTTCTAATTGAGTTATTTTGAGGCAATTACAATGTCTGGGATGGGGGCAAGTGATTCGAGTTGACAGTCAAAATATCTCATATTCCAATTGATCCATCCTGGTATAACTGTGGTGATTCTGTAGTCAGGTAAATCTCGGGGCTGTTGGCTCTCGACGCAACCTTGGTCTCGTGAGAAGGGGGTGCTACTAGAGGCGAGGTAAGCCTAAAACGCCCAATAGTACTCGTGCATCAACCCACGATCAATAGAGTGAGGAGCAACCTCTGCGCAAAGCATTCGGCGCATGCATCGAACCATGGATTGCTGGAGAAGAGCAACATACCAACCTCACACAAATCTTGATTGAAACAAATATCAAAATTATCTATAGATTTTCATTTCAATACTGATCGCGGACCCTTATTCTTACACGATCTATCGAGAACGAAATTGGAATGAAATACCAAAATGTGATAGTTTCATTGCTTCACCTTATTGATATCAAAATTCCCACATGCTTGGATGGAATAGATCTCCTTTCATGGCTCATCCTAATAACATCCTTAGACTAATTAACCATTCTTGTCACTTTAGGAAAAAGCACACAGAAGAAACTACCATTAACTTCTTACTGCCGGTTGCTCATCCTTTTTCTTTAATGGCGATCTTCTTCATTACTTAAACAATTGGGAGGGAAATCTGAAAATAATAGGGACGAGGAAAAGAACACAGTAACAGCACAAGCATTTGGTGCTTTGCCAAAAGTCAATGTCCGTTCCTCCCCCTGTTTCTGTTTAAACTAAAGGGAGCTTATCGTGGTGGAAGAATATGAGAGAGAGAGAGATAAGTAGAGAGAGAAAGAGAGAGTCAATTGAGAGGGAGAGAGAGAGAGACAGGAAGTTTGGGGATATCAATGCTGGGATGTTTTTGTTTTTGGATTTTACTGGCAATTTAGAAGAGAAGAAGAAGCTGCAATAAATGAGGTCTCTTTGATAAGTGGGTGAAAAGGGGGGTTTTCTCTTTAATTCGCTGTAAGAGAGAGAGACAAAGAATGAGAAGTTTTCATCAAGCTGTGTGGATATGGTGGTCTAGTGTCGTAAAAATCGAGTCTTTGCTCACCTCTTCTCCTGGGTTTGGCTTCTGATGCACCAAAACCCAAAGCTTCTCTGTCCAATCTATAGCTGAAACCCTCTGTCCCTTTTCCTCTCCCCAGGAAACCATTTTGAGACTCGGTGCCACTGTGTTGCGGTTGTGGAGCTGCTTGGCTAGGTTTAGGGATCTGGGTTCTAAGGTTTGACTCTCCCTTCTTCTTCTTCTTCTTCTTCTTCTTCTTCTTCTTCTTCTTCTTCTTCTTCTTCACCCCTTTTCTCTTCATGAATTCGTTTTCTGTAATTGGGACTCGTTTTTAAGCGAATTCCCGCTTCCAATTGCAAGCCCCTCTCTGTATTTTAAAAGAAAGTTGGATTCTTGAAGAAATATTCTTTATACAGTTTCCAGTTCCCCTGATCTGGGTTCGCTCACTGGGAAGCTGCTTTCCTCTTTCTTCCCCCACTTTTCTCCTCTGATTTCCCACTCCTAGGGTATCCAAGCTGATCACTGAATCGAAAATATCCTCAATTTCCCCCCTTTTTCATGGGCTGAACTGAAACTTGACCATCTCGAAGGAGCTTGATAGTAGCAAGTGTGATGCATCTGTCACTGTGGAAGCCTATTTCCCACTGCGCTGCTCTCATATTGGACAAGAAGAGCAAGAGGAAAAATGGGTCGGAATCCGATCTCGAGATTTCCAGAAATCCATCAATTCTCCGGAAACTTCAAGAGCACAGGTTGAGGGAAGCGCTCGAGGAAGCTTCTGAAGATGGGTCACTCGTCAAATCCAAGGACATGGATGATTCCGAGGCGGCCGCTGCTGCAAGCAACCAAGACGAAGGAACAATCGGCCGATCGAGATCGCTGGCGAGGCTTCACGCCCAGCGGGAGTTTCTTCGTGCCACGTCCCTTGCTGCAGATCGAGTGTTCGAGACCCCAGATTCCATTCCTGAGCTTCATGAGTCGTTCTCCAAGTTCCTCACTATGTACCCAAAGTACGAGTCTTCTGAGAAAGTTGATCAGTTGAGGTCAGATGAGTACAGCCATTTGTCTCCCAAGGTATGCCTTGATTACTGTGGGTTTGGGCTGTTTTCATACCTTCAGACTCTGCATTACTGGGAATCTTCCACTTTTAGCTTGTCCGAGATAACTGCGAATTTGAGCAATCATGCGCTTTATGGTGGTGCTGAGAAGAACACTGTGGAATATGATATCAAGGCTAGGATAATGGATTACTTGAACATCCCTGAGAATGAATATGGCCTTGTTTTTACGGTGAGTAGAGGTTCTGCTTTCAAATTGCTTGCAGAATCCTACCCTTTTCACACAAATAAGAAGTTGTTGACCATGTTTGATTACGAGAGTCAGTCTGTGAATTGGATGGCTCAGAGTGCCAAGGAGAAAGGTGCAGATGTTTACAGTGCTTGGTTCAAATGGCCAACCCTTAAGCTTTGCTCAACAGATTTGCGGAAGCAGATTTCGAGCAAGAAAAGACGGAAGAAGGATTCTGCCACTGGTTTATTCGTCTTCCCTGTGCAGTCGAGGGTTACAGGAGCCAAGTATTCTTATCAGTGGATGGCACTTGCTCAGCAGAACAACTGGCATGTGTTGCTTGATGCTGGATCATTAGGCCCCAAAGATATGGATTCACTTGGTTTATCGTTGTTTCGACCTGATTTCATCATCACTTCGTTTTACCGTGTGTTTGGGTTTGACCCAACTGGGTTTGGATGTCTTCTTATTAAGAAATCTGTCATGAGTTGTCTTCAGCGTCAGTCTGGCAGTACAGGGTCTGGGATAGTGAAGATAACTCCGGAGTATCCTCTCTATTTGAGTGATTCTGTAGATGGTCTAGATGGGACGACTGGTGTTGAAGATGACGAGGTTATGGGAAGTGATGAAAATGGTACTACGGAACCGCGTCAAGGGACGCAGCTGCCTGCATTCTCCGGGGCATTTACACCTGCTCAAGTGAGCGATGTTTTTGAGACCGAGATGAGTCATGACAACAACTCGGATAGAGATGGGACGAGCACTATATTTGAAGAAACAGAAAGCATCTCTGTTGGTGAAGTGATGAAAAGCCCTGTTTTCAGCGAAGATGGATCGTCAGACAATTCGTTCTGGATCGATTTGGGCCAGAGCCCGTTGGGTTCCGACTCTGCAGCAAAACACAAGTCAACTGGCTCTCCGCTGCCACCTTTTTGGTTCTCCAGCAAGAAGAATCACAACAAGAGAAACTCACCAAAACTGACTTCAAAAATCTACAGCAGTCCACTGTATGATGACAAGGTGTTGTCATTTGATGCTGCGGTTTTATCAGTTTCTCAGGAGCTCGACCGTGTTAAGGAGGTTCCTGAAGAAGAGCAGTATGGCCATACAAACCTGAGAGAGGGTCTTAATCATATGCATGTTTCCGAGATTGAAGAAGAAGAACCAGCAAACGGGTTTCATAATGGCACTGACAAAATAGAGAGTGCTATAAGAAGAGAAACAGAAGGTGAATTTCGGTTACTGGGAAGAAGGGAAGGGAACCGATATTCTGGTGGTAGATTTCTTGGAATGGATGAGAGTGAACATCCGAGCAGGCGAAGAAGGGTGTCATCTAGCGCGGAGGAGAGTCGTAAAGAACTCGTGACTGAGCCAGGGGAAGTATTTATAGCTACACTAGAAGATGATAATGACGTGTACACAAGCGATGGTGAGTTTGGTGAGGGGATGCAGGATTGGGATAGGCGAGAGCCTGAGATAAGTTGCCGGCATTTGGATCATGTGAACATGTTGGGCCTCAATAAGACGACTCTAAGGCTTCGATTTTTGATCAACTGGCTTGTGACTTCATTGCTGCAACTGAGATTACCCATTGCCGAAGAAGGGGAAGGAGGAGGAGGAATGCATCTTGTCCACATTTATGGACCGAAGATCAAGTACGAGAGAGGTGCTGCAGTTGCTTTCAACATCAGGGATAGAAACCGGGGGCTTGTGCATCCTGAAGTTGTTCAGAGGGTAGCTGAAAGAGAGGGGATATCTCTTGGCATTGGGTTTCTCAGTCACATACGAATCGTGGATGGCCCTAGACAGCATAAGGGTGGCTTGAACCTTGAAGACGCTACTGCCCTTTGCAGGGCGGTGGAGACTGGTGGTCGCGGAAAATCAGGTTTTATAAGAGTCGAGGTTGTCACTGCCTCGCTAGGGTTTCTGACCAACTTCGAAGATGTTTACAAACTATGGGTTTTTGCTTCCAAGTTTCTAAATCCTGGATTTACCAGAGAAGGCAGCCTTCCGACGGTTGAAGAAGGCGAAGAAACATGATGTATCGAACCACTCATTGTTCTTTTTTGCTTGCCCAGATGTGATGGACCTAATATCGAACCCATCCGAGAGTCAGAGCTGAAGATCAAAAGCCAGGGCTGGGAGAAAGCTGGTGCTGTTTCTATTTCTTTTGCTCTTCCTCGTGACTCTTCTGAAAGATGGCAGTTGGGTTGGGATGGATGGATTTGTTGATACTTGTTTGTTGTTTGATTGTTCTCTTATTTTCTCCTCTGGGTTCTGGGTTCTTTGTAGAGAGGGTGGGCTCAGATTTGTATTCTCACTTGAGAACGTATCTAAACAGCAGAATACATTGATCTCAAAAGGTTCCAACATTCTGCTTTGTAGGTTGTCTGTCTCTATGAAAGTGTTTGGAGAATCCTGAGGTTGTTTCCTCGGTTCTTTTTTTTCTTCTTATTATTAGCCTAACTTGGGCTGTCAATATATACACAGAGGTCTACTAGAGACCTTCCTAAGTTAGTGATCTAACATAAGGTAACTCCTCTAAATAATCAATTAAGAATATTTAGCTACTTAATCAGCAATAGCCACGTTATTCTCTTCACTCCTCCTCAAGCTTGGTGTAGATGTTATGAAGACCGAGCTTGTTCTTGAAATGCTCCAGTAAGTCACGAGCTAGGGCCTTTGTGAGTATGTCAGCTGTTTGTTGTCTCGAAGGCACGTAGTTGACATCCACGACCCCATATTCAACCTTCTCTGAGATAAAATGCCTGTCTATCTCGACATGTTTAGTCCTGTCGTGATGGACTGGATTCTTTACAATGCTCAAGGCTGCCTGACTGTCAGTGTACATCTGCACTTTCTCTTGACCAGGCAAATTTAGTTCCTTTAGGACTCTTTGAATCCACATAGCTTCTTGGATGCCAAGAGCTAATGCCCGATACTCTGCTTCGGCACTACTCCTAGCAACCACCGATTGCTTTTTACTCCTCCAAGTCACAAGATTACCCCAAACATATGAGCAATAACCAGTAGTAGATCTCCTTGATGTTATTGCACTAGCCCAACTTGCATCGGTATATAGCTCAATTGTTCGGGTGCTATTCTTTGTGAGAAACAATCCCAGTCCTGGAGTTGTTTTCAAGTATCTTAGAATATGTGTCACTGCTGCCAGGTGTTCTTCTGATGGATCATTCATGAACTGACTTACCACTCCTACGGCGAATGCAATGTCTGGCCGTGTGTGGGATAGATATATTAGCTTCCCAACCAGCTGCTGATATCGCCCTTTATCAGCTCGTTTCACATCTGATTCGGTGTTGAACTGGATGTTTGGTTGCATCGGTGTATCTGCCGGTTTACAACCAGTCATTCCTGTTTCTTCCAATAGATCAAGGACATACTTCCTTTGTGATATAAGCAGTCCCTTATGTGACCTGGCCACCTCCATTCCCAAAAAATATTTCATTTCACCGAGATCCTTTAGCTCAAACTCCTCTCTCAGTCTAGCCTTCAGTTTCTCGATTTCTTTAGTATCACTTCCAGTGACAATTATGTCATCAACATAGACAATCAGGATAGTGAGCTTTCCCTCTTGTCCATGTTTGATAAACATAGTGTCATCGGCTTGACTTTGGGAATACCCATCTGCCATCACAGTTTTAGAGAACTTCTGAAACCACGCTCGTGGTGATTGCTTTAGTCCATATAGTGACTTCTCCAGTTTACATACTGAGCCTCTACCATGCTTATTTTCCACTCCTTCGGGTATCTCCATGTACACTTCCTCACTCAAGTTGCCATTTAGGAAGGCGTTCTTGATATCCATTTGAAACAGTGGCCAGTCTTCATTAACTGCAATGGACATTAGTATTCGGACAGTCTTCAATTTTGCCACGGGAGCAAAGGTTTCTTGATAGTCTATGCCGTATGACTGTGTGAATCCTCTAGCTACCAGCCTTGCCTTATACCTTGCAACACTTCCATCCGAATTGTATTTGATGGTGAATATCCACTTGCAATCAACTGTCTTTTTCCCGGTTGGTAGAGGCACAATCCTCCAAGTTCCATTCTCTTCTAATGCTCTTATTTCTTCTAGAACAGCTTGTCTCCATTGAGGATGCTGCATTGCTTCTGCAATGGTCCTAGGAGTTGAGTCCAAATGGCTAGTGAATGCCTTGTACTCCTTACTTAGCTGTCCATAACTGACGTACCTTTGAATCGGGTGTTTAGTACATGACCTCACTCCCTTTCGTAGAGCAATCGGTTGATACACACTAGCTTCAGTATTCTCCTGCTGATTATCCACTTCGACTTCTGCTTCATCAACATTGTTATGAGGTGGCTGTTCTTCATTGTCCGAAGCCTCATCTTCTGTTCTAATTGTCATTTCTGGCTGTACTGAATCTGCTTCAGCTGGTTCAGCCCTATTCCGAGTGTGGTTTTTCCTTCGTCGTTGATACATCTTTCGAATTACCTGTTCGGGTCTCCTTTCCTGATCCCCAACTGGTATTTCATTAGCTGTTGGAGGAGTTATAGTGACATCTGGTGGAGGAGTTACTGTGACATTTGGCATAGTAAAACCATCCAAAGCAATCAGATTTTCCCACCCTTGATGTTCTTGTTCCAATGTCTCCTCCTGGACATCAGTGTGGGAGTAATATGAGTGATTCTCAAAAAAAGTGACATCCATGGAATTAAATACCTTCCGTGTGATGGGGGAATAACACTTGTATCCCTTTTGTCGAGAGGAATACCCGATGAACACACATTTCTGAGCCTTGGGGTCTAGCTTCGTTCGGTGATGTTGTTGCACATGAACAAAAGCTAGACAGCCAAACACCCTTGGTTCCAGATCCGAGAGATATGCCTCTGTGTGAGGGTATGCTTGAACCAAGATATCTTTCGGAGTCTGGTACTTAAGGATTCGACTAGGAAGCCTGTTGATGAGGTATGTAGCAGTCAATACAGCCTCTCCCCATAGGTGTTTGGGAACTTGATTTCCAAATAGTAGTGCCCTAGCCGTTTCCAATAAGTGACGATTCTTCCGTTCTGCAATTCCGTTTTGTTGGGGAGTATCTACACAGGAGCTGCAATGTACAACCCCATTTTGTGCAAGAAACGTCCCTAAGACAGAATTAAAGTAGTCATGAGCATTGTCCGTCTTGAGGACTTGTATTCTTGTCTTGAACTGAGTGAGAATCATATGGTAGAACTCCTTAAACACGCTGGTTGTTTCAGATTTTTCTTTCATCAAGAATGTCCAGGTAAGTCTAGTGTGGTCATCGATGAAAGTGACAAACCACTTAGCTCCATTGATGTTCTTGACTCGTGTGGGTCCCCATATGTCACTATGGATAATTGCAAACGGTTGGGTTGGTCTATAACTCAAACCCGAATAAACACTTCGAGTGTGTTTAGCCAACTGACATGTTTCACATTGCAACAACTTGGAGCTTTTATTCCGAAACAAATTTGGTAACAACCGTTCGAGATATCCAAAACTGGGATGACCTAATCGTGTATGCCATAACATGATTTGGCCATCTATCCTATCAGTACTACTAGTAGCTAGAGCCCTCCTTGTTCCTCTTGTTTCTTCATCACCACGTCCTTCAATGATGAAGAGGTCCTCATGCCTTTCAGCAGTTCCAATCGTCCTCCCGGAGCCTTCCTCCTGCAGGGAACAACGATTAGAACTGAATATGGCATTGCAAGACAAATCCCTAGTTATCTGACTGATTGACACGAGATTGCAGTTTAACTTGGGGACATGTAGGACAGGGAATAACTCTATGTACTGATTTAGTCGGATCCTTCCAATTCCTTCTACAGGAGATAGGCTGCCATCAGCTATTCTTACCCCAGCCTTGGTCGGATATCTCTGATAGTCACTTAATAATTCTTTATTTCCAGTCATGTGATCGGAACACCCTGAATCAACTATCCACTTAACACCTGATGTAGATTGGACTGAAAGAGCTGTAAACTGTTTACCTTGGTTAGCAAACATGCTTGTGAACATGCCTGCTTGATTCTGTTGGGATGGCTGCCCTATAGTCATTGCTTTGAAGAACTTCTCTAAGGCACCAGCTTGCTCTTTGATAAAAGGAGTAGGGGTTGATTCAGGTTCTGGTTTCTTCTCAGATGCCACAGCTGCCACATGAGCTCGACGTCTTCCAGCCCCATTATTGTTGTTTTTCTTTTCTCCTTTTGGTTTCCAGTTGGCTGGGAATCCGATGATGTACCAGCAATCAGCTCTAACGTGACCATGCTTGTGGCAGTTGTCACAATAGAGCTCGGACTCATCGTCATCCCGCTTTTGACTTGGGTGGTCCTGTGGCTTATTCTTCTGAGGATTACGAACAGCTAACGCTGAACTTTCCCCTTGGCTTGGCTTAGGATTGAGCATCAGCTGACGTCTGCTCTCCTCCCTTAATATCTCAGCAAAGACAGTCTCGATGCCGGGGAAAGGCTTCAATCCCATCATCCGACCCTTGATCTCATCTAGGTCTTGATTCAAACCAAGTAAGAAATACAGGGTTCGTTTCTTCTCAATGTACTGCTTGAATTTCTCTTGATCTCCAGGGGTCTCCCAATCGATTGCCTCGTACATGTCTAGGTGCAGCCAGTGGTGTCCCAGCAAGTTGAAGTAGTCTGTGACATCCATCTCCCCTTGTTTGAGTTGAAACAATTGTGTTTCAATCCGAAACAATGCAGATGTGTTATCAACCGTTGAGTAGGTGTTTCTGGCTGCATCCCAGATTGCTTTCGCAGAGGGATGGAGAAGGTAGTTTTCCCCGATACTTGGCTTCATGGAATGGATCAACCATGTTCGGACCAGGGCATCATTGTCATACCAGTTTTGATACAGGGGGTCTGTAGCTTCGGGGCGCTTGATGGCTCCGGTCAGATATCCTCCTCTGCTCCTGGCTGCAATATTCATCTCAACGGTTTTTGACCATTTGAGATAGTTCTTCCCGTCGAGCTTGTAACTCGTTAGGATGCTGAAAAAATCGGTGGAGGTTGGTGTTATGGTGCTGAAGTTGTTTGTTGGAGGAGCACTGCCTTCTGTATTCGTTGAGGAGTGACTGGAATCGTCTTTCGTCATGACGAAGATGGCGGGTTTTCAGAAAAATGAAGAAGGGAAAGAGGGATAGGAGAATACGGTCAGATCGACGGCGGAATTAGGTCAGACCAGGCTCTGATACCATGAAAGTGTTTGGAGAATCCTGAGGTTGTTTCCTCGGTTCTTTTTTTTCTTCTTATTATTAGCCTAACTTGGGCTGTCAATATATACACAGAGGTCTACTAGAGACCTTCCTAAGTTAGTGATCTAACATAAGGTAACTCCTCTAAATAATCAATTAAGAATATTTAGCTACTTAATCAGCAATAGCCACGTTATTCTCTTCACTCTATACTGAAAAAAAGTTCAAATTTCTTCATGCTGCTGTAAAAACACCTCAACTAGGCAAGCCTGTTGTAGATTATAATACCCATTTCATTGGCACGTTTTAGATCCCTGCCAGCCACCCTAATTGTGGTAGGGAAGATCTCTATTTCTTATTGAACGTGCAAGCTTATTTGTTACAGCATTTCAATGCCATGCAGGAAGGTTCCTCAACGTCTGTACGCTAGGCAACGAAAAAACTCATCGTTTAGACTTTAGGTAGAGAATTAGGCATTCATAATGTCTAGCGTCTTCTTCAACTTTATTAATAAGAGTATGTCGATCTTTGATGCAAATCTTGAGTTGGAGAGCCGTCATTTTCAACTTAACAACTTGGTGCTTGTTCTTTCAGTACATTCCTACTGAGTTTGTGAAGAAATACAGATCCAGGCTAGGCAGCAATGTAACACTGAAGGTCGCTAATGGTGATAGATGGGAAGTAGAGCTGGCTACCGATGACGATGGGCTGATTTGGCTGATTAAGGGCTGGGAAGATTTCTCAAAGCACCTTCTTTGAAGCAAGGTGATATTCTGGTTTTTTGGCTAGAGCAGGAGAGCTTCTTTCACGTCATGGTGCTCGATCCCACTGCAAGCGAGAAGAAGTATCGTTGCAAGGATGTGAATAGCCTTGGGAGACTGT
Organism: Linum tenue; assembly: GCA_946122785.1. Classification (NCBI taxonomy): domain Eukaryota; kingdom Viridiplantae; phylum Streptophyta; class Magnoliopsida; order Malpighiales; family Linaceae; genus Linum; species Linum tenue. Next base: position 45,088,713 of record CAMGYJ010000010.1, read on the forward strand.
TGAGTGAGATCAAAGTTGAGGATGAAGTTGATTTTGGGATTGGAAGGGAGGAGGTTGAAGGTTGTCAAGGTACAGAATTCCTGCGAACACTAGAAATTTCGAAGGTCCTCTTTTTTGTTGTTGTGGTGAACAGAATGTTCAAGAGCTCATTGCCAAGTTCAAGTGTTGTGAAGTGTAGAGTTTCTTTCTAATCCCCATGATTTTTAGTTCAGAATATGAAAGGCTAATGCGGAATTCTTTCTCTCCCATCAACCAATTTCTGCAGGGAAGCTGGAGCAGAAGAAGAACAAAAATGGCGGTGGCAAAGAGGAGAGAAAGGAGAAACTGGCTTCTCCACTGAAGCATGTTCCCACCAAGGTTGAGAGACCAAACCATCCATCAAAGACAGAAATGAGAGGTACACATACTAACCTTTGGAATTGGTAATCTTGGGTTGGCACAGTGAGTTGAGTATGCTGCTAAAGAGTTGGTAACCTTCACAAAATGTAATTTCATAGCTAGAGTTAAATGCTTGCATTTCACAATTCATATTTGACCCCAATCACCAATACAGGAATTCAAGAACCAAGGAGGGAAATTGCCTCCACAAATCCAAATTCTCCATCACCATAAATGCAGGTCACTTGAAGCGTCTTCGTACTGTAGGTTCATTCATTTCCATCAAACGAATTCACCTTTGTCTTTCGAGGAAGTTTTCGTCATAACCAAAATTTGAAAGCTACCTCTCTTTTGAATGTGCAGCTTCTGCCCACTACTTTTGTGTATGAGCACATGATGCCTGAACATGGCACAGTGGTGGTTTCAGATGAAGAGGGGCTCGGCTCATGGCCCCTGTCCTTCGTCCTTCGCCAACGTGAACGTGAACGTGGACAGGGCTCGTTCATTGGTGGTTGGCCGGCGTTCTCTAGGGACAACTCTCTGAAACTAGGGGATGTTTGTCAGTTCGAGCTCATCTCCGAGGGCCAAATGAAAGTGAGTATTCGGAGGGGTTAAGAATGGTTGGATGTGCTGATAGTCTAGAATGGAGTTTTGTTGGTTGTATGTGTTTACTTATGGATGATGATGGTGATGAAGCTTATGAAACCACCATTAGTTTTTATTTGAGTGAATTAATGATCAAGCTTGGTGCAACCTCGTGATGCCAATGAACTTGGCTATGAAATCACTTTGAGAGAATTCTCTTTAAAAAGTCTGTTCTCACTTCTTATGCTTGAGCCATTTGTGGCTCAAATGCATGTTCATGATTCATTTTTTGCACTAAAATATGAATCCAGATTTCAGTTGAGCTCTGCAAGAGCTAATAGGGCATATAATGACCAGGGAGTTTGTTTAATCAAGGAAAATGGATCGAGAGGTTATCTTGGTTTGGACTTAACTCCATGTCATTATACTTGGAATGGTAATTCATTTCCATAAAGAGTAAGCCTACTCACTATCATTTACTATTTTGGCATGGTAAGTTCTTTTTCAAAAACAGGTGATATAAGTGTACTTTTTGTTATTTATGTACTATTTAAGAGAATCGAATCTGGGATCTTTCGATTCAAGTTCAATGATATTACCACTAAAACAAATCCTTGTTTGTAGGCATGGTAAGTTCCTTAGGGACTTGTTTCTTTTGAATTTTGATTCTACCGCACAAGTTGCATAGTAACAGGGTTGGAGAGCATGGTAAATTGGTAATGGAGAAAGGTTGAATCTTTTTTTTTTTTTTTAATTTCTCTGGAATCTAATTGGGGGTGATCTCGATGGGTTTTTTTGCAGTATTGTGCAAGAGCTCCAGCAGGGGCGTGGCTGGACACTGAATTCGCACCAGCCAGCAGCTCACAGCCTGATTTCATGACCATGTTTTTTGGGCCTGAATTCCTCTGTTCTAAGCTCTACCAACTCTGTTCCAAAGAGGTATTTCCATTTTCACTACCAAGCTACGTGCTTTTTTTTGCTTTTCTCTCCTCTCTGATTCTGGGTTTCTTCGTGTTTCCCATAAAAAGGATATGGAGCTGGCGAAGGCACTGGCGAGGCCGAGCTCCCTCTATTTGCACGATCTCAGAAAAGCAGAGAAGTTTACAGAGGAAGGGTGTGGTTCAGTGAGCAGAGTCTATGTGATTTGCAACGAGGATCGAGGGATGGAAGAGGAGTTCCAGCGATGGATGATTCAGAATTACGTTGTGGAAGATGTGATGGAGATCAAGGAATCGGATCATATGGCGATGCTCTCTGTACCCGGAAAGCTCTTCGATTGTCTCTGTAAGATAGCAGAGAATTACTCTTGATCGGTAGTACGAGTGAAAGTGCACAGAGAAAAACTAGATCTGTGCCCGGCCCTTAGGCCGGGTTGGTTTTTTCAGAGATTGTGTTGTTGTTAAGCTCTATGTCTTCTATGGTGTTCTGGTGTGACCTGATTTTTCATTGTTTGTCATGTGAACACAACTAACTGATTGTTGGTGTTGTGTGCTTTGTTGTGTTAGATATTTGACTCAAATATGGAAAGGTAAAAAGGCAACATTGGCAAAGTGGTTCAAGATACATAAATAAAATGTTCAAGAGACTACTTATTTTCCATTTTGTAATCTTTTGTAAGAAATCATAAGCTCAACAACCTATCTACTCTTTCTATAAAAAAAACAACAACCTATTTACTCGGATATAACTTTCCAAGTTCATAATCTTAACGTTGCATTGTCTGGGTGTTATAGGTAAGCATGTTGTTGCAACTCCAGAATGCATATGAGGACTACAATACTTTTTCACATCTTGGAACTTAGTGTTGTTGTTGCTCCTGCTATAAATGTACAACAGTAAATGAAATGTGGAAATTTGGTAAAAGAGATTCAATAAATCAACACCCAAGGCAGTCATTTCTTGGTAAATTGGGTTCACTTGGCTCACATGGCAGCATTATTTTGGATGACTCTTCATCAAAGTACATTAATCAATTTTTCCGCAAAGCTGTCAAAACTTTTACATGATTCAACAATGGTAACAAAATTACATAGGCATAATCAGTAAAATTTATTAGAGAACTTCGATAGTACATTTTCTTGAACTCCATACAAAATTATATATAGAGAGAGAAAAACAACGATGATAATTATTACCTCGTGCTTGCCTGCCTTGGAGTTTGACGAAAACATTGGGACACTGCTAACTCTAATCATTTTTTCCACTCTTCCAAATGTCAAGGATTTTTCACGATCGATTTTTACTCTTAACTTCGAATATGTTACATCAGGGTTTAGCATTTTATTTGCTTCAAATCAGAACCAAAATAGACGATGGAAAGTACATGAGAATGAATTGACAAATGACGCAATATAAAGATTTAGATAGGAAAAAAGAGCGTACATTTTCAACATATGAAAGGTCGATTCTAACTGGTCGGGAACTATGAAACTTTGAAATCAACAGGCAGTAAGCAACGGTTCCTTCGCCACAAAATAGCAAAAAAGGAGAAAGAAAAACAGGGTTAAGTAAGATTCAGTAATCAACTCAATTGCAAGATTGACATAAAATCAAAGTTTCAAGCAATACGTAAAAGGAACAATAGATTCAAAATCCAAATTTATACCCACAAATACAAAACAAACTACCATTGCAAAGCAAAAGTAGAGCTTTCACATCCGAATCTTGCAGCAGCAAATTCAAACTTCCATTATCGTCTTGGTATTGGGAGTGTAGTTTGAGCGTTGTAAAAAGGTCAGTGACGGACAGGCAATTTGCATAGTTTAATGGCGTGAGTAAGACGACTCCGGGCGGATGGAGATTGGAGAAGGGGAATCGGCGATACGATTCGCCAAGCAATGACCGCGCTGTATGCGGCTGGAAAAAGCAAATTAGGTGTGGAGGTCGGGGGAGCGGCGGTTGTCGCCCTACAGCGGGGATTTCTATTCATAACTTGATCAAAGAAACACTCACGACAGATCAAACAGAGTTGTTTGGCGAGGTGCCGATGGGCAGAGGAAAACCGGGCCAATCCATGACGAACAGTTGCAGACGTCGCCCAACCCTCCCCGCCTGAGTTCGGTTCTATAGCGGCAGCCGACGTTGGAATCTTAAAGAAGACGACGATAAGAAGTCCTATAGGGATGGGATGGGGAGGATAAACATCATTCCAATTTCAAATAATCTATAAGAATAGAGCGGGTGGGGGTGAAGGGAACCTCTGCTGACGTGGATAGCCTCAAATGTCAGGAAGGAGTACGTGGACATGGCTTAAATCTAAAAGCCTTTTAATAATTTTATAGATAGAAGATAGATAGATAGATAGATAGATAGATAGATAGATAGATAGATAAGACACCTTTATTATTATTTTAGTTATAACAATACATAGAAAGTGTCGTTTGCTTTTAGCAAATTACCGAATAAGAAATACGAGATGATATTGTGGGAGCGATTGATAAAATTGTGCAAATCAATTAAATGGTAATTGGTTAGGTTGATGATATTGGGTAAAATAATTATAGCACGTTTAACAATTATTTTTTATATTTTATAACTGATGAATCTTTTAAACATATTAAACCAAAACAATGTATAAAATTCCGTATATATTAATACCGCAACATATGTATGTTGATCAAACATGCACATAAGCTAACCAAGCGAGAAAGAGATGAGGTTAAAAAGAACAAATTGATAAAGTAGCAAATTTGAGTGTAAATATCATATCAACAATATTACGGCTTATAATTAATTTAAACGTGATACTTTGTGACATGTGGTATTATATGTGGTAACTGATCGCGAATAATATGTTTGACAACTCTAATAGTTGAATCATAAATCTATAATATAAATATAGGCGATTCCGTAAAACCTGTGTAACTGTACAAACTGGTTTGACAACATTACCCTAAATGTAGGCATATATATACTATCCCAGGGAACCATTGCAAAGAGTTTACTTTTTTTACAATTACAATTTACAAACCGATTGCAAGAAGGCAAAACTTAGATATAGATTTGTTAATCCATCGCTTTTATGTAATGAACATGATTGTCAACCACTCAATTGGGAGCCCAACAGCTTATGTACATAATAATTCTAAGTGATTCTTCCACATGCTTAACCTTTTTACATTCTTTCATCATTCTGCTATTCAAATTAGTGGTGGCACTGGAGCGATTACTCGTACTATTTGATGAATTAGATGATGATGATGAAGAAGAGGAATCTTTCAAAGCCTTACTGGTCTCATAATTCTCTGAAATTCCTTGCATTGCTGGTCGACCCACGAACTTCGAACTCATACCCTATGCAATAGAACAACTCAAGAACCTAGAAGCTCCTGCCAATATATATATTGTTAACTTAGTGAATGATGCTTTACATATATGATGATAATTGGTTTCTTACGAATGAGAGGAAAATCTGTAGAGAAAACCTTATATATAGGCCTATCAAAAAGCTTAATTTAGTGTGCAACTAGGCAAATTTGGGAAGAACACTTTTGAATAAGTATATATAGCTATTGTAACGACGAAATCCAACATGTCGATGCGTGATTCGTTTGGAAATGGCAAAACATTGCCTAGTTTGTTGTTAGTTTTGTGGGTTTGGGTGGATTTAGTGTTGTATTACTACGTGTGCTAAGATTGGAAAATAATTGTTCGTTGATAGAGGTTGAAAACTTAAAATGGGTACATTGTTGTTTGTTTTGGATAACAAATGAAGTTCGATTGATTAATAAAAATGATATGTTTTATTAAGAGTGTGTAAGTCGCCCAAGAAATAAGCACCAAAACTAGAATGGTTGTGTAATATGAAGTCTAAAAAGCAGACCCAAGATCTTTGAATGTATAACAAGGTTATGGATAACTATGCATAATCCTATATTTATGGATGTTAACTTACTTTTTCGCATGAGTTATTACAAAATAAGTCATTTGGTCAAATGTAGACATTTGAGAAATGTAAAATTTGTGAATATATACATTTACAAATGTTTTGTTTGTTTAATAATTTTTAGATGAGTTATTCTTAAATGGGTCACTTGTATAATGTTGTCATTTGCTCTTACATTTAATATTTCATTATCTTGTTTCCTATCCTAATAAAACAATTGCAACTACTATGAGTCATGTATAATACTTATAATTTTAAAGAACATTCTCACAATTGTCTCATCTCATAGTTGTCTTATAAAACACATCATTTTACACTACTTTTCTTTTCTTTGTCAATTTAAAATGATATAAACACAAAACAATTCAAATTGATTCATCCCAATTGTTGCATCCACATCTAGTGTTGCCAAACGTGGCTATTTGACCTAATTACTTCATTTTGACGCAATTGAACCAAATTATCTCATCAAATTTCTCCCTTTGAATATCATTATTCAATTCAAACGACCTCAAACTTATGCAAAAACAAGACAACTTAAATTTTCTCATCACAATTATTACATCCACATTTTGTGTTGTCAAACCAAATTATTTGATCCAATTACATTATTTTGAAACGATTTAACCATATTATCTCATCCAACTCCACCACCTCTACCTACAATAACACCGATTTAACAACGTTGGTGTATCAACACGCCAGGAAACCTCAATACACTATACATCCTCATTTCCAGCAAACTCCAACCCCGCAGAAAACAGAACAAAAGGCAGGTAATGGCTGGAACAGGGAACGGAGAAGGGAACAAGAGCAGCTCTGGTGGCTGCATTTAACCACCAGCTCCGCGACTTTAACGGTCACGAAAGGAGGACTGCTGCAGCGTACGAGCCGAAGATAGCCGAGCTTCGCAGAAAGATTCAGGAAGCTGAAGAGCAAGTTGAGCGGGAAGTAGAAGAGGCTCGCAGGAACTACCATGCTGCCTGTGCCAAACTACTGAAGGATTGGGTTGATGAGCAAGGAAGCGAAGAGTCACTTGAGGGAGATTCCGCTTCATTAGTAAAATCTAAGAAGACCAAATATGTCATTCACCGCATTAACTATGTTGGCTCCTTCAATACAAGAGAACTGTGATAATGGTCAAAGTAGCTCAGAAGTGTTTCGCCTTTTTACATTAAGATCACCCACTACATACAATCACAATTCAGTAGTAATATAAATTGGCCAGATTAACTTTTACTATGGGAGGGGAACGCCAAGAGGCAATCCTTCATTCATCAAGTATACTTGCTGGCAAGCTCCAAAAGGTAAGTGCAGAGCTCATGTGGTTTTGAGAACATAGCCATGTGATCAGCTGAAGATATGGGCTTGACATCGTCAGTTGGGTTGTTCTCGATCATCCACCTCTGCAGATCCGGCTTGTAAATTTCGTCTGCTTCACAGACGACGTAAACTCGAGGAACCAATCCAAATTTCTCGCTTGTCAGGGCTATTTCAGCTTCTGTTTCCTCATCGTTGAAGAGAGGGCAGGGTCTTATTAGCATCATTCCCAGTGTTAAATCCTGTAGCATAGGACAGCAGTAGGTCATCTGAATGCCTTGCAATTCATCAGCAATTCCAAATGTGTCGCGTATTAACATTAGCATTTACTTAACTCAGCACTGTAGGAAACAAGTTTCCTACGGGTCTCCTGATCCGATCTAGAGATTGGGAATTTAGGGTTTATAGAACAGAATTGGGGATTTAGGGATTTGAGAAGAGAATTTGGGGAAGAACAGAAAGAATGGCCGGCGGCCAGATTAGGGAAAGAACAGAAATTGAGAGGGTCTGGGAAAGAATAGGGTTTAGGGATTTTCTTAATATGCTTCTTATTACTCATTACTAATGAATCACAAGTACATATTTATAGGGAGTACTAGCAAACCCTAATAATAATCCTAACTTGACTAAAATACTACTAACCATATTTAATAAAACCTAATAATAATGCTAATGATAATGATGACATAGAAACCCGTTTTCGTTAGAAAACGTGTTTCTAACATCCCCTCCCCCTTGAGACCAACCTTGCCCTCAAGGTTGACCGATTCGACCCACGTCTTCGCCTCTCTTGTGCTATCAGTACGCCAACTGCTCCGTGTCTTGCGCTTCCTTTTCTTCCAATCAGGCTCCACTACTTGAACGAATCTCATGCCAGCAACTTCGACTCCCATGGCTTCTCCCTTACCCACATGGATCGTGTCACAACCCCGACCAAATGACTCTCCAAATGACTCTCCTAACTCCTTTTCAAACTCTATAAAATAAGAGTCAGAGAGTTGTTCTTCCTTGAGCATATCCTCATTAACCACCTTAAAGTATTCGATGGATTGCTCCATTGACTTCGCTAAGTACTTGGTGGTGTTGACGATCCATGACTGCTCCCAGCTCCCTTTGCCATCTTCCTTAGTTCGGCCCATGATAACTTCAAAAAAAGAATTATGGCCCAAACCAATTTGAAGTTTTTGTGCACTCCTCCTTCTAATTTTGTTTGGGCTTGTCTCCTTTAAAGACCCACTAGTTAAGCCCACCAAACTCTCTTCTTCGTTTAAGTTATGTCCCTGCAAACTAAAATCAATAAGACAACCCATTGAAACTCGGCCCAAGGAGAGCCCAATAGACTTCTCACTTCTCAGCCCGTATCCAAACCAATCCACTGCTCTTAGCCCATTCTGATCTGATCCGCCCAACATAAGCTCGGCGAATTTTTTCTCACGGACCAGTCCGTGACTGAGAACCCTTCTAGCCGGCCCATCAAACCCGTAGATCCGAACAGAGCGGCCCACGAACTGGAGCACGGCCCGCCCGACTTGTTGCTTCTGAGTGAGGCGAACTAGGGTTGCAGGGGAGAGGTAACAGCCACCCTCCCTCGTCGTTTCCCTCCCCAGCGGCACACAAGCCACTCGCCGACGGCGAGACCTACCCAGCCGACACGGAGATTCGCGCGCTGCAGGTCGCTTCTCCGACTCCGCCTCCGCGTCGGTGGTCCTCGGCTCTTTCCTCGACGCTTCCCTTCCCGAAGGTGCCCGCTTCGCCTCCTTCTCCCGCGACAAGGTCGTCAGGCGGCTAGGGGGGCAATCCGACCCACCACCTCTTATCTCCGCCACCTCGTCGCTCGATGTCCGGAAGGAGGAAGGGAAATCGTCGCCGCCCTCCTGTTTCTTCTCATCGGCCGTCATTGCCACGACTCGAGCCGCTAGTGAGTGCGTCAGTGCTGCGGCGGTTTGCGATGCCGACGAACTAGCCCGACAGTTTGCAGTCGTCTCCTCTCCGCATTGTCGGTGGCTGGCGCTGAGATCTGTCCGTCCCTCGTCCAACTTCACCCACAGTAGCGGCGAATTCTCTTCTCCAAAGACCTTCGAGATCAATGGTCTCTCGCGGTTCCTCCTTTCTTCGCGTTGGAGACCCTCTTCCACCATTTTCTTCTTTCTGAACTTCCAATTTGATTCTTGTAGAAAGTCCCAAAATAAACCAAGATCATAATCAGCAGCGTAATCTTCCAAACCTGGTCTCGTTCGCGTCGAGGAAGTATGGCTATCAAGTGATTCATCCCCTATTCTGTCGATTGAGGGAACAACAGGGACGGTCCGAATTTGAACAGCAGCAGGGGTTACAAAGTCCCCTTCTTCGACTGCAGCAACGTCAGTAGCTCTGATTGCCCTCTCCAGCACCTGGGTCTCTCGCCGCTGCTGCTCCTCTGTCGCGTCTCCGGCCACAGCCTCCTCCTCCACCACCGGTTCCGTGTCGCTCCCTTCAACGGTGACTTCCACCGCTTCGTCGGTCTCGGCGGACATTGGTGGTCGCTCGCCGTCGGCGATTCGGGTCACCTTCTCTGCTTGCACGGTCGGCGACTCTTCGGAGCTCCAACGGCGTCCGATGCGTCGAGCCCGATCACGCAACTCTGTCCACGATAGGTTCGAGAGCTTTGAAGAGCTCATCGTCGAACCAGTTGTAGAACTCGTCCCCGGTTGAGAGTTGTGGCGAACTCAATTCTCGAACCGGGCTCTGATACCAGATGTAGGAAACAAGTTTCCTACGGGTCTCCTGATCCGATCTAGAGATTGGGAATTTAGGGTTTATAGAACAGAATTGGGGATTTAGGGATTTGAGAAGAGAATTTGGGGAAGAACAGAAAGAATGGCCGGCGGCCAGATTAGGGAAAGAACAGAAATTGAGAGGGTCTGGGAAAGAATAGGGTTTAGGGATTTTCTTAATATGCTTCTTATTACTCATTACTAATGAATCACAAGTACATATTTATAGGGAGTACTAGCAAACCCTAATAATAATCCTAACTTGACTAAAATACTACTAACCATATTTAATAAAACCTAATAATAATGCTAATGATAATGATGACATAGAAACCCGTTTTCGTTAGAAAACGTGTTTCTAACAAGCACCTTCATACTATCTATAATTCATACTTCGCAATAATATCTACACCTTTGAAATCGCTAAACGAAATTGTCACTTAAGCTTCTCGCCACTTCCACGATTGTTAAAGTTTAACCGATAAAGAGGCTCTGAGGTAACTCCTGGTCTAGTAATGGAGGTAAAAATAGAAGATCAGGGTGTTCAGGGTGTTACCTCAGGTGGGGAGAGCTGGTACAATTTAGTTGACATCAGCTTTGGTCCAAACAGCATGCTGGTCGGAGGATTTTGAGGACCATTGTGGAATGAGAAGTGGCTATCCATGAAATCCATTCGCTTGAGACACTGCATAGAAGTTTTCCGTACTACGAAAGTTAATGAATTGCAGAACGAGTCCAAGAGAAAAGCAACGATAAGACCACCAAAGGGGTAGGAGTTATTCGGAGAAAGATAGATGGGTAAACTAAAAGTCTGCAACTTATTGTACCCAAAACGGATAAAAGTTTGTAACTTTATACTCAAATCCAAAGTTGATTAAACACTCTAATACGATGTGAAACTGAAAAACCAATTTATCCAACAAAGAACGAGAAAGAGAAGGGGAAAAGAACCTCTTCTCTTGGAAAAGAGTAGCCGACACCGGGATGAGGAGCTGGCATAATAGCCGCTACATACACTGCAACAGCTACTTTCTCTGCAAATATTTCCATTGCTACAGATATCGCAACACCAACCATACTATGTCCAACTAAGATCACCTTCTCTTCTTCTCCTGTTAAGGAAGCCATCAACTCCATCAGCGGCGCGAGGTAGTCCGAGACCGAACCCATCTCGGTAACCTGCTTTGGATGGATCCCAGAAGCGCCCAAGTCGAGAGCGGTCACTTTATAGCCAGCTTGTTTCAGTAAAGGAACAACCTTGTACCAACACCAAGCTCCATGGCAAGCTCCATGGACCAGCACGAAATGATGATGACGACGACTCTGTTTCTCCTCCTCCATCTGGCTCTTCTCTGCTTACAGAAACTCCCAACTTCCCCTCAAATTATGATATTTCCCTTCTCCTTGGGATGATGCTACGCAGTCCACAAACTTCCAAACCATCACAAGATAACCCACTTTTTCCTTTGGCTGAAATCATAAGTTTCCACTAATAAAGCCAAACGTCCATCCTGTCAAAACAATAAATCCTTCGGGTATATCAGACTATCCAGAATGACCCAATTCGTAATAACTACAGTTTGAATTACTACCTAACCTGCCTAGTGCCTACTCGCTGGGCCATGCTAACATGACCTTTGAAGTGACAGGAAACGCACCAAGTTTGACAATTCCTGAACCTCAGCACCAGAACTATCTCCTGGTACTTGAAAAAGTCAATAGCAGAGTCCAATCAGCAACCAGAAACTTCTATTGACTACCAATAGGAACACCCGTCAGGCCGACCAGTGCGGCCAGTCCCACTCGGTCAGAAAAATTATGCAACTTCTGCAATTGCGTATAATGAAAGCCCGCAAGAGGAAGGAGCATAATTCGAAAATTTTACCTTTCGTCCAGAAACAAAGGTTAATAAGGTTGAAGAATCAGAGAACCTTCAAGGTTACTTGGAGCCACACCTTGAATATCGAGTTGAACTCTAGCAACCTATTATAATGATCTCTCCTTCAACTGGAAAAGATAGTTCTTTCTAAGCAAGTAGCCTAGGAAAAGCCATCGTGATTGCCGCAGAGTTCCTCAATTTTTGTCAACCTGCAATAAAGAACCAACCAACCATAATTCCTGTAAGAGACCGAGTACAATGAACTTGGTTCTGGAACGAGAAATATGATTTCATATTTCATACATATTTGTTTTCGTTTGTCACTAAGAAGAGAAAGGAACTCTGCCGCTTCTCCAGACATGGATCAACGGCCGCTTAATTATAGAAGAGAAAGGAACCCTGCTCCGTCAGCCCTCAGAAAGGTTTCGCCTTTTTCACATTAAGATCAACCACAACACATACAATTACACTTCAGTAGCACTCTATAAATTTGCCAGATCAACTTTTACCACGGGTGGCGAAGCCAGAGGCAATCGTTCACTCATCAATCATACTTGCTGGCAAGCTCCAAAAGGTAAGTGCAGAGCTCATGTGGTTTTGAGAACATTGCCATGTGATCAGCAGAAGATATGGGTTTGACATCGTCAGTTGGGTTGTTCTCGATCATCCACCTTTGCAGATCCGGCTTGATGATTTCGTCTGCTTCACAGACGACATAAGCTCGAGGAACTGATCCATATTTCTCGCTTGTCAGGGCTATTTCAGCTTCTGTTTCCGCATCGTTGAAGAAAGGGCAGGGTCTTATAAGCATCATTCCCAGTGTTAAATCCTGCAGCAAAGGACAGTAGTAGTAGATCATCTTAACCCTTGCAATTCATCAGCAATTCTAAATGTCGACCACTTTGTGTCACTTATCAACTTTAGCATTTACTTAATTAAGCAATTTCAATTTCAGTTACTGGGTCCATCGTAACATTTTGATCTTGAGGAGAACAAAGAATCAGCTTACTACAAGAAAGCGAAAGGGTTAAACTGTTTACAATATGGGGGTTTTCCCAGCACAACTTCATATTTGGGAATAAGATCTACACCTTCGTAATTGCTAAACAAAATTGCCACTTCAGCTTCTCGTCACTAAGTCAACCAATAAAGATGCTCTGAGGAAACTCCTGGTTTAATAATGGACGTAAATTGAAGACTGGGTGTTCAGGGTGTTACCTCAGGCAGGGAGAGCTGGTACAATTTAGTTGACATTGCCTTGAGTCCAAACAATACACTGGTCGGAGGATTTTCAGGACCATCATGGAATGAGAATTGGCTATCCATGAAATCCATTTGCTTGAGACACTGCATAAAATTTTCCGCATAATTTAAAGTTAATGAGTTGCAGATCAAGTCGAAGAGAAAAGCAGAGATAAGACAACCAAAGAGGTAGGGGTTGCTCGGAGAAAGATGATGTGTAAACTAAAAGTCTGCAACTTTCTGTACCCAAAAAGGATGAAAGTTGGTAACTTTATTACTCAAATCCAACGTTGATTAAAGGCTCCAATACGATGTGAAACTGAAAATCCAGTTTACCCAATAAAGAACGAGAAAGAGAAGGGAAAAGTACCTCTTCTTTTGTAACAGAGTAGCCGACACCAGGATGAGGAGCTGGCATCAAAGCTGCAACAAACACCGCAACAGCTACTTTCTCTGCAAATTTTTCCATTGCAGCAGATATCCCAACACCACCCATACTATGTCCAACTAAGATCACCTTCTCTTCATCTCCTGTTAAGGAATCCATCAACTCCATCAGCGGCGTGTGGTAGTCCGAGACCGAACCCAGTTCGGTAACCTGCTTTGGATGGATCCCAGAAGCGCCCAAGTCGAGAGCAGTCACTTTGTAGCCAGCTTGTTTCAGTAAAGGAACAACCTTGTACCAACACCAAGCTCCATGGCAAGCTCCATGGACCAGCACGAAATGATGATGACGACGACTCTGTTTCTCCTCCTCCATCTGGTTCTTCTCTGCTTACAGAAACTCCCAACTTCCTCTCAAATTATGATATTTCCTTTCTCCTTGGGATGATGCTACGCGGTCCACAAACTTCCAAACCATCACAAGATAACCCACTTTGTCCTTTGGCTGAAATCAAAAGATTCAACTAATAAAGCCAAACGTCCATCCTGTCAAATAATAGATCCTTCGGACGGCAGACTATCCAAAATTACCCAATTCGTAATAACTAAATTTTGAATTACTGCCTAACCTGCCTACTCGTTGGGCGATGCTATCATGACCTTTGAAGTGACAGGAAAGGCTGAAATACTGGGGAAGTTCAAGATGATTAACTTAAAAGCTGAGGAAATTTCGAAATCCAAGTTAGGCAATTCCTGAATCTCAGTACCAGAACTAGATCCTGGAACTTTGAAAAAGTTAATGGCAGAGTCCAATCGGCAACCAGAAACTTCTATTGACTATCAATAGGAGCACCCATCAGGTCCAACAGTGCGGCCAGTCCCACTCAGTCAGAAAAAATTATGCAACTTCTGCAAGTTTGTATGATGGATGCCCGCAAGAGGAAGGATCATGGTTCTCTCTTAGCAAGCACTCTAGAAAAAGTCATCATGATTGCTGCAGAGTTCCTCAAATTTTGCCAACCTGCAAAAATGGACCAACCAAACACAATTTCTGTAAGAGACTGTGTACAATGAATTTAAGTTGCTTCAGGAAAAGGCAGAGAAAGGGACTCAAGGTGGATAACGCACCGTTGTATGAGAGCTTTAGGGTTATACGGAAACAGATTCTTCCGGTGAAGATTTTCTATAGAAACTTTCAAAGATAGCAGACAATCTTTCGCCTCGATGAATGCAAGCCTTATGCATTCGTTTTGCTTACAACTACTGTCAGTGTCTATCTTAACTTTATCATTAAGAGAGGGATAAGTGTCCATGGTTGGCGATGCAGAGGGTTGGTCTGCCTGGAAGTCAGGACCATCTTCCAAGATTTTTTGCTTTTTTCGAGATAAATTATGCATAGCATTTTCGTCAACGGAGAACTCTATGAATAAATGCCAGGCACTGCATGTAACCCTTAAACACCTAAAGATCAAGGGTGATTGATCAGCAGAGCAACAGATTGAAAGAGTCAACTTATGACAACTGACTCTCAGGATTGATGAGTTAAGACTACACTGTCCAAACTGCAAGTTACCTTAATAGGTACTCTGCACAACTAATTCCAAGATCCTTGGAAATAAGGTAATCAAGCAGCACTTGATGATCATAGTGCAACTACAAGAGAATGAGAAGTATTTAGAAGATCAAAACAAAAAGGCAGAGAGGTCTTGTGGCCAATTAATACCAAAGCCTATATATAATTGGGAGTCACCTCTGAGAGTAATAGATGGAATAAGTTCACTGGACTGAAAGCATTTGAAACTAGAAATCCAATATACTCTTCTGCATCCTGATATGTTTGTTTCTTTCCCTCTAACCTGTATCAGGCAACCAATTAGGTTTTTATAACAGTGAAATAAATTGAACTAGTTATAGTCAATACTCACTGCTGCTCCAAACAAGAAGATGCAGTAACCAACTGCAGGAGAACCTTAAACAATAAGTCATCCTGCACCGATATCAAACAGTAATTAGAACATGCGACGTGGCAAGAAATCCTTGATTTGCTAACGCCTATAAGGGTCTAATATAAAATACATTTGCTAAGATTTTCATGTAAGAGACATCAATCTTAAGAGAACATGGTCTATTGTAGCCAACTAATCCCTGAGTTAAGAAGCTTCTAACCTCATGCAAGTATAGCTGGAGAAAAGATCTTGCAAAAAGTATACACTTGTCCACGTGCATTTCCTTTCCACATAAGAAGCTATCTCGGAGGTGGGCTTGGAACCATTTGTAGAGCTCAATAAATCCTTTACTTCTACCAGAAAAATCAGGGTCAGAGACCATGTTGACAGCCGAGAGAGAGTTATGAGCTTTAAGAAGTTGCTTGGTATTCTCTCCTGTCGAGCTGATCAAACTGAAGCAGCACCTAAGAAATAGGAGTATGGCCTGCCTTTGAGAATGAAGGGAATGCCCCATGTGTTGTGCTTCTCCCTCAGAGACGCTAGACAGAAACGGGGAGCCTTCTAGGCAATCATTTTGACAAGTCTTAACCTTAGACATGGGTTTCAAAAGTAGCTCTTCAAAGTAATCATGGAGAAGTTTCAACCAGGAGACAAGTGTGGTGCAACTTATATGAGTTCCATAACTAAGCCTCAGCAGTAACATCTGCAGAAAAATGTTGCAGATCTCAAAAACCTGAACCAGTCAATCAAAGACACAGCATAAAACTTCATGACAACAGCATATCACAATGAACCAGTAAAACAGTGGAAACTATCTATCATTATATAATGTCTTGGAATGCTTTTCGAGACAAGAAATCCTACTTTCTACTTCGAATTAATCTACCCATGAAAATAAATGAAGCAAGGTCTTACCAGCAATTTGTGAGTGAAATACTGAAAGGTGGACTGTTTGGCCCTATTCTCTGCCTTGCCAAGGCACCAAAGAAAAAGTTTAGGCACAAAATTAATAACTATGGGAAGAGTTGAATGTTGATCTTGGAGATGGACTTCAGATTCTGAAGCTACAGTTTGCTCAACCAATGAGCAAAGAAATGAGATCAAACTACCCAAGAACACAACTTTTGGCTCTTTTGTACAGAACTCGTCCATCCGAACCCAGGGCACATTTGACAGAAAAGGATAGACATATTTGTTGTTAACTCGAAGAAGCTGACCATCAGACTCTTCCTTCAAATTTTTCAGTATATTCCGCAAGATTTGGATTACATGAGATGCAGTGGACCAGTCTGCATTTCCCAGACAACGATTTAAGAACATTAGACTTGAGGATCCAAAATGCAAATCCTCATTGGCATTTGAAATTGGAGAACAGGACAACAGGTGTTTGACAATCAATTCCAGACACATCCAGAGCGAACGAACCAAAGAGTCCCAGTTACTGACCTGTCAAAACATTCACAAACGATTTTTGAAATTATGAATTGTTATGTACCCTCAATAGACTGACAATGGAAGCAAACCACAAACTCACAGAAGGAGCCAGGAGCTCAGAAACAGCCACAACAATCTTTCCCGCCGAATGTTGTACGTATTGACTGTCAACTGTAAGTAGAAGAATCTGCATCCCATAGGAAATGACAATGTTAGACAACGCAACTTCAAATAAATTAACAAGCACATAAGTAAATGATACATCCAAATTAACCTCGCTCAATTGAATAGATTTAACTCTACATGTTCATCTTATCAAAGCAACTTCAGGCGCAGTCAGTGAGTGGAGAGAGTGCTTACCAAGTCAGCTAGGACTTTCATCAAACAGTTATGCTGCTCATGTGCATCCGCCGATAAACATTCAGAAACCATGGTCTCCTGTTCAGAAATTCATCTCAGAAACCTTAAGCTTCCATCTGGAAACCAACTTGTTCATAGAAATTCAGTGGGGGGGGAATCAAGGAGCTTACTTCATCGGAATCAACCTCCATTTCACGAATCCAGACCTGAATCTCTTTGTAAACCTAAAATGGCAGAACACTTTCAAACTACTAATCACATTTGGAGCATATACACAACAAGGGAGGAAAAGTGCAGAACCTTAGAGAGTGAAATCAGAAGGTTCTTCTCCTTTTCTCTGGTTAAAGACACAGAACCAGCGTCCGGCTCCTGTAAAAATAGCTGCGGGCTCAGTTGTTTTAACATAAACAATTCAAGCGAACGGAAAATCTAGCTCGAATCGGGAAATCAAATTAAGAAACAACTAACGAAGTAAGGACGAAGGAGCTCCTCGACCAGACGGCAGAGACGAGGCAATTCCCAATCGCCGGTCATTCTTTCGTGGTGTCGTACGCTGCCGTGCCGGAGCCGGAGCCGGAGACGGTGAAAATTTCTATATTTATAGGTTAATCACTTCGGAGAAACGCAGCGTTTTGGAGACAGTGTAATATTGAAAAGACTTCCTTGTTTTGTATCCGGATTTCAAATACTAGACGGTTTTATGAACTTTTGGCGGGTGAACGGAAGACGGTTGCTTCATGCCGCCATTAACAACCCTCATACAGAACTGCACGGTTGTGACCTCGCTTAAGAGAGCTCGTCAGCTCCATGCTCTGATCCTAACAACCACAGTCTACACCAACGATGCACTCTCTCCATACAGAAACAACAACATCGTGTCTATGTACGGCCGATGCGGCTCCATCTGGGAAGCCCAGCAGGTGTTCGACCGAATGCCTGTGAGAAACACTATATCCTATAATGCGCTTCTTGCAGCCTATTCTAAATCTCCCTGTTTTGGAATGCGATGTATAGAGTTGTTTAAGGATATGGGAAGTGAAGGGCTGAGACCTGGTGGGTCGACTTTCGTCAGCTTACTGCAAGCTTGCTCTGCGCTCGACGATTGGTTTATGGGTTCTTCAATTCACTGTCAAGTTTTTAAATTTGGTGGGTCGGATGATGTCTCCATTCAGACATCATTGCTTGGGATGTACTCGAAATTTGGGGATTTGAAGTCTGCATGCCAAATTTTCGACGGGGTGGTTGTTAAAGATGCGGTCATGTGGACAGCCATGATGTTTAACCTCTTCAAGAATGAGAAGTTACATGAAGGGCTTCGTCTGTTCAATTCCATGTTGAAATCTGATGTCAGCCCTACTCAGTTCACATACTCAACGGTTCTAAATGCTTGTGCTAAGCTGCGAGATTACATTGTTGGAAGGACGATTCACTCTCGAGTTATCGTTTCGGGTCTGCCACATGATTCAAAACTGCAGAACGCTTTGCTCGACATGTATTCCAGTTGTGGAGACATTGGAACAGCTTTCGATGTCTACAGTAGGATCGAGGAACCAGAGTTAGTTTCCTGGAACTCTATAATATCAGGATGTGCAGAAAATGGCGAGTCAAGAAAGGCAATGGAATTGTTTATACAGTTACTGAGACTTTCGGTTCCTAAACCAGATGATTACACTCTGGCAGCCATTATTTCTGGAACTGGAGATGACTATGGGAAAGCTCTCCACACCCTGGTAGTGAAAATGGGATTAGAGAAGAATGTCTTCGTAGGAACAACCTTGCTGTCAATGTATTTTAGAAACAGTGATTCCGAGTCAGCACGAAAGGTCTTTTCTTTCATCGAAGAGAAAGATGTTGTTCTCTGGACTGAGATGGTTATGGGTCATTCTAGATTGGGCGATGGGGAGACTGCAATAAAATCATTCCGCGACATGTGCAACGATGGCCTAAGAAGGGACAGCTTTGCCTTCAGTGGAGGTCTGAGTGCATGTGCTGATCTGGCAACACTGAAACAAGGAGAGATGATTCACTCCCAGGCAATAAAAACAGGATGTGATGCTGAAATGAATGTCTGCGGAAGTCTCGTTCATATGTATGCCAAAAATGGTAATCTGCAAGCTTCTCGGTCAGTGTTCTCCCAAGTTTGGCTCCCTGACTTAAAGTGCTGGAATTCTCTGCTTGGTGGATATGGTCACCATGGAATGCCGGTGGAAACATTGAAACTCTTCAAAGAGATGCTAAAACATGGCATCCAGCCGGATCATGTGACATTTCTGACCCTATTGTCCGCTTGCAGCCATGGCGGCTTGGTGGAGGAAGGAATGATGTTGTGGAATTCCATGAAGCAGAAAAGTGGGACTATTACCCCAGGGCCTAACCATTACTCCTGCATGGTGAGTTTACTTTGCCGGGCAGGATTGCTAGAGAAGGCCGAAGAGGTTATACAAGAATCAGCAGCAGCAGCAGCATCTCATTCATCAGAGCATAACTTGGAAATGTGGAGAACCCTACTGAGTGCTTGTGTGGATAAGAGGAATTTGGGATTAGGAATTCGAGCTGGGGAGGAGGTATTGAGATTGGATAGTGATGACAGTGCGACACATGTTCTGGTCTCGAATCTGTATGCTGTTACAGGGAGATGGGATGGAGTTGCTGATATGAGAAAGAAGATGAGAGGAATGATGCTGGAGAAAGAAGCTGGGCTAAGCTGGATTGAAGCCCAGCATGGTGGCATTCAGGCATTCACTTCTGATGATCAAACTAGTTCTGTGATTAATGAAGCTCAATCAGAAGTATGGAGATTGCGAGGGAACGTGGGAAGGTCAGAAGTCGATGATCTTGATGCCAAGGATTGTTCTACGTAAGTGGTTGAAAAGGAGATGTGTTGCTTGTTATATCCATCCCAGCAAAGCAATAGATGACAGTGAACAATTGCTTGTTATAGCCAATTTGGTCCATTCCAGTATTCACTTTGATCTTCTTTGTTTATAGTCAAATCAAACAATATTCAACTATGAACGATTCAATCGAAATGTTCAATCCAATTTAGCACCCTGTGCCTGTAAACCAAATCCTTGAACTCACTTGATTTTATGCTCACAGAACGAAGTCATACAAAAGATCAACAAAAACTCTTTAATGATCCCTCAATGGGCAATTTCAGATTCCTTGACATAATTGAGAGAAGACTAGCTTTGCCGCTTACATTTGTTCCAGAGTAATGTTCAATCAAAGACGATTACTACTATTGTGCCTATCGTAATCGTACAATGTTACAAGATGATAGATATATTCTTGTCGGTGCCCCGCCTTGAGAATTGAAGGGCAATTGAAATGAATCAATCAAGTCGAATGACTTCAAGGACATTTCTACTTGTAGCTGCAGATATAGGTATTCCAGCAGATTTTTCCAGGGTGCATCAACATTGTATAGCATGTCACTAGCGCCTGCTAGTTCTCGATTTTGGCTTAGCTGATCTCTGCAATGCGTGTTAAGGGCGAAAGAGGGAAGAAATCAGGTGTATAGCTATAAGTCCACAAAACCAAAGCAACATACATAATATCACGACTGGCAAACAATACAAGGCAGATTACAAAAGAATGACTACTTACCGATCCAGTTAAGCTAGCTCCAGATGCTATAGCTGCACCTGGTTCAAACAGACAAAAGACAAATTAGGGAATTGCAATTAAGGGCGGCTAGCTGGTTTCAGTTTTTCGGATAATCAAAAAGAAAAAATTATTTAACCGAGAAACAGGGAGGAAAAGAATCCAAGTTCAGAAAATTCCGGCAAAAATTAGAAAGCACGAAATACTGGTTTATAATGGCTGGTCAGTGAGTTTGACTAAGTGTTTCATTTTCCAGTTAACCGATAGGATTAGCGGTTCTGGCCCATTGGTTTCAGGAAGCAAACTCATCAAATAAGAACAAGAGCAAGCATGTTTCAGGAAGCATTACATATCCTAACCACATAGGAAACAAAACCAACACTTAAAACTTGTAAACAGGACTATAGTGTAGTACTATAGAGAGCAAGAATCACAAATATCAGCATACCTGAAGCAAATGGATTTGGAAATGGGGAGCTGGCAGCAGCAGGGGTGGTGGTAGGAGCAAAGGCTGAAGCAGGATTAGAAAACAACGATGGAGTAGAAGCAGGACTGAACAATGATGCTGATGATGTCCCAAACAAAGAAGATGTAGGAGGCGCAGATGGTGTTGGTGTACCGAACAAAGAAGAACCCGACATAGAAGACACAGGAGCAGAAGATGATGGTGTGCTGAACAGAGATAACCCAGTCCCTGAAGGAGCTGCTGGTCCTGCTGCTGCTGCCAAAGATGTATGCGGAGCAGTTGATGATGCACCAGGTGCAGGTAGCAACCCAGCAACTTGATTCGAAGGCTGAGAATTTGATGCCGGCAAATGCAGAGTTGGATGAACTCTCTTAGCAGCAGCCTCTTGTTTCGCAGTCTCACGACGATCCGCCTCAAGAAACGGGTCATTCACATCACCTCGACGCCGCTGGTCCACAAGGTAAGCTGTCCTCATTGATTCGATATACTGATGTATGCTCTCCACCTGTATAGACAGAAAAGCAAACATTAACCATTCAGAACCAAGTTTCATAACCTTTCTATGCCACATCATTCTCCACAGGAAACCTGCAACAACCACATGACCCTTCCGTCTAACTATGGACACCATAGAATTTCATGTAAGAATACAAATGGAATGACCAAAACTGCACATTCATCCAGTGGCGTATATTAATCGATCTCGTTCCGTAAGTTCATCAACTCTAGGTTTCATAAACCCTAATCCAGCCAACTTACTTGTTGAAGAAGTTACCTAGACTATGATGGACTTTTTTCTTGTTTTTCATTATAAATCAAATACATTATAGAAGATTAAAATCCGTAATCCCTAAAAGTTAGGAGAAAAGATTTAGGAAAGCAAACTCAAAATAAATCAGGCTCCAACTTTGGTTACTCTCAACCCCTAAACTTGGAGGTACTTTTTGTATTGGAGTTTTATCACTGATCCAATCGAACAATGGCTTGTACTTCTGGATTCTAAAGCTAGAGGGTCTTATGAGTCCAACACCCCTGACAACATGCATTTTGGATAGATATGGAGCCAAAGAGAACACAAGCACAACAAGAAGCAAAAAGTGAAAGATTTATCAAAAGGTGCAAACATTAGATGTTTAAAGTCATCCCATCCAGCAAGGCCAGTATGCATTATGAAATGAAGAGTTGGAGAGTATCAATCTTCCTCACCTTAGAAGCTACATGGACGAAAAAGTCATGCACATTTGACATGACCTTAGGGAGAGACTGCAGCAATGTGGACTCAGGGTGGGAAGAGTTCCTGTAGGAATCTAAAAGGAGAAGCTGCTCCAACTCTTCAATCCATTGCCGACATTCACCCAAGTACTTCTCGAATCTGACAACTGTTTGCAGTAGGAAGGGAGACGGCTTTTTTGGAAGCCCACTGTAGAAATCAAATACAGGTCCTAGGGAAGTAGAAGATGGTTGGCTGGCAGAATTTGGTGGCTGGGATGGAGCAGTGACATTGGAAGAACCGCCTGCAGTAGGGTGGATAAACCTTGGACGGAGCATCATGAAAGAACGGACAGCCATCTCTGTATTTCTTAACATGTCTTTGACATTGGACATGAGCTCATGCAGCACAGCTTTTTGTCTTTCCATGGCAGTGTTAATCCCCCCAAGTTCCTGTTGGAGGAAAAAAACAATAAAAATATGATGCCAAAGCTTTGAACATATAACATATTTTGTGAGGCTGGCAGCAAAAAAGATGACATTTTTTTCTGCGAGTTCCTTACATTTGGGAAATTCTTGCTCAGTGCGTTTACTTAAGTGTATTTTCAAATGAATGTCACAATCGCGAACTATTTTCAAAAACACTGCTTTCTTCAGTGCATTTGTACAAGAAATGGTGCTAGTATAGTTAAAATAGGACCTACTTTTCTATAATGCAGCTTCAAATATGTCATTCCTCCCAAAGTATTTGATATGCATCATTTTATTGCATTTGAAATTGCATCTGAAATCCCGATCATACTCAAATACTTTACGAAAGGATCAACGAAACCAATATATTTATTTTACTGCATGCAATTACAAAATAATTCTCCCACAAGCAACCCAACCAAACAACCTGGTTGTATGGTTAATGTGACAGCAAGTTCACCTCGTTTGAAGAAAGTATCATTGCAGCAAGCTCAGGTAAAAAACTAATTACAAAAAAGTCCCATTCCTTTCCTCCCTTTTTGGCTCTTTCTCATTACTGAAGTACAAAGCCCATAAGGTATAGAACAGGTATTAATATAGCAGAAGAAACAGCAATCAGCAGCTATATGTCACAGACCAGAAGGTAAAGGCAAAATACCTGAACAATATGGCTGGCATCAAGCTCGAACCCTTCATTCAAGACTGATGAATCGTAAAGACGGCTACACTGATCTAGCCTGTTACTCTCATCCCTGTGCTCCAATATCCGCTCCCTACAGCTCAGAACCATTACCCATCAACAGCACCAAATTAGTCCCAAAATTGAGCAACAGAAAACTGAATCGAAAACCAAGAAGTAACTTGACCAAATTCTAATTGCTCAAGTCTGGTCTATTCAGACCATGGAGAAGTTGAAAGACAAAGCTTCATCAGATTAAATACACCTATAAGTTCCTTCTAAGTTCTAATGAACAATTAATATAAAACAAACGATCTTGGTACTACATTCCGTTGGCTTAGCAGCTTCCTTCAAAAGCCAAAAGAAGAACAGCCAGAAAGCTAATTAGATGGACGATTACCCTTCAAAGAAATTCGCCAGTTCAAGAAAAACTGAAGAACAATCGAACATTTAACAAAGAACTACCAGCGGCAAACTTCAAGGAACTGAAATCCCAAAAGAGAACAAGTAAACATACTCGATTTGGAGCAGAAGCTTCTGGGAATCCGGATGAAGATCTGCCCACTTAGTGCTGTAAGTAGCAGGAGCTTTATCATTAGTAAAAAGAAACAATTGTTGCTGCTGAGTTTGCTGTTGCAGCTGTTGCTGCTGCGGCTGAAACAGCTGAGATTGTTGTTGTTGTTGCTGTTGTTGTTGCTGCTGCGGAAAGAAACTGCTGGAGAAAGGCTGTTGCTGTTGTTGCTGCTGCGGCTGAGACTGGAAAAATGATGGGGTCTGCTGCTGCTGCTGCGGAGTCGAGAACGAGAACGCCATTACAAGGCTCCTCTTCCTTTTCTTGGCTCAAAGTTTCAAGCTTTGAGATGTTGTATCTTGTGGGTCGTCCCTTCCGTTAGCATTGGGCGGGATTGCGGAGAGGGAGGATATGGGGAAGAAAGCACACTCTCCGAAACCCTAACAGAGAGGGAAAAAATTTCCCACTGGAAATTGGAAAAGGCCCGCCTCTGGGGAAAGATTGGTTCGGGCAAAACGAAGAAGGAAAAGGTCAAAAAGGATGGTAATGTGCTGTATTTTAATACAGTGGGGTCCTATAGAGAATTATGTTAAATTTGAGGGCTCATTTAGCATAATTGGCATCAGGGATTGGGCTGGGCTATTATGGGCCTGCTTTGCAGTTCTGAGGAAGGCCGGTTCTATAATGGGCCCGTTTTGCAAGGAATCGAGTCTGCCGAACAAATGGACAACATAAACATAGACATTTTATGTGTTTAAATTTCTGTTTTCGTATAATTTTATTACCAATACGTTCATTATTTGATACCTCCCGTATTAAACATGTATTAAACTCGTATAACATATTTACTATTTGTATTTGATGAATTGAATTGATAATTGAAATATTATTTATATATTTATTTCTAAAATAATTATTTTCATATATTTTATTAGTATTAAAGTACCATTAGACTTAACATTAATTTAGAAATGAAGCAAAATACCAATACATATTTTATACTTAACTTACACATATCGTATTTTACTAACTATGCTTCATAACTCAATTTCATTCATTAATGTAGTAGGATTTTGTGGATTTTGTTTTTAGAGGATTGGGGGTGTGTTTATGTGGGTTTTTAGGTGATATTATGACTTTTCATAATTTTTTTACGAATCATATCTCATTTTTTAACTCAAATTGCGTATTAAAATTATATGCTTTGTGTTCTAATAGAAGACATCTATTTTGAAATTTTTTAGCAAACAAAAAATCGCTTCATCTTAACAGTGTTATAACCTTTCGTCCCCCAACTATCCCTATCCAAACAAATCACTTCTTATTCACATTACACCTTCTTATAACTAACCAACTCAAGTCGAGATATATATATAACATACAAATTGCATGAATTTCGAAACGGAAAAATAGACAAAAATCTACTATATATTCGACATGTCGAACTCAATTTCATGTCATCAAAAGTTACACTATAATATTATCGTCTCTGAATATCAACCCCAACATCATACTAATATATATATCGAGTCGAACGAGACTAATCAAGTAATCAACATTTTCATCCTCTAGTTATCCTTGTCCAAAGAACATCCTAGCTAGCTCCCTTCTTATTCACATAACCTTCTTATAACTAACCACATTCCATCTAAACAATTTGTTTACCACTGAAAAATCAATTCATACCACTTCAGTTAAATACAAGGGATTAAATGGTTTTATAAGGCCAACTTAATTATAACAATTAAAATCAATTAAAATGAGTCACGTCGTTTGGATTTTTGGGCTCATGGCACCCATGCCAATGCCATCATGTGCGCCACCCTTGTCATTTATTCCAAAATTTGGCTAAGTGTTGGAGCCACCCCCATGACGTGGTAAGGGGGGTGGTCGACATACTGCCACCCCCATGACGTGGTGAGAGGGTGGTTGACATACCGTCACCCCATGATGTGCAGAGGGGGGCGGTCACCATACTGCCACCCCCATGATTTGGTGGGTTGAAAATTTGGCTAAGTATGGAAGATGATGAGGATGATAAGGAGCACCCCACATGATATGATCAAGGGGTGGTCATCAACGTATGCCCCTCATGTGGTAGTCAGGAGGGGTCATCAGCGTGCCACCCCCATGAGGTGATCACCCCATGGTATGGTCAAAAGGGTGATCGCCATACGCCCCCATGAGATGATCAGGGAATGACATCAACATAAACCTCACATGTTTTGGCCAGAGGATCTGAAAATGGTGGCGACGTGAGCGACATAGCTAGTATACCCTCTAGTGGATGAAATATGGCCAAGTATGTCGCTCATGTGGACTATAGTGGTGAGTTAATTTTGCCATTTTACCCTATGTAATCCAAACACCCACCCACATGTGGCAAGGGGGTCTTCACGCTTCTTCATTTTCCTCAATTGGCAAGCATAGCTATCAAGACAAGGGGGCTAAGACTGAAGAGGGGATTACTACCAATGGCAGGGCATAATCAGAGCAGTTGAGAGGGTAACCGCCATTCCACGTCAGAAGAGCGGTTTCTCGAGATAGTTACTTCAGGTGGTTATAAATAGGAGGTGAAGACGACGGAGAAGAGGTTCGCCAAAATGACACCAGACAACCTTATTGTCAAACTTTATCTTTAACTTTACCTTTTTCTCTACAAATGTAGTCATACCCATAGTTGTAGTTTCGGAGCTCCACTGAACCTCCATAGGAGTAGGGTTAATGTAATTTAGATTTGTTTGGTAGATCATCAAGAACATCGAACAACCTTATTTGAACTTTGTTCAAACAGGTGTGGACTGTGTTGTTTAATCGTTTTGGTAAGAAGTCAAGGTGCAAATTCAATTCTGTTCCATCTAGTTTTTCTCGCCGAGAAAACACAATCTAAATTGTATGAGAATAAGTCAAGGTCTCATTAGGATAATACAACCCGTACCACTCTTTCTCCTCGTGCAACTTATCCTGCACATACATCGTATGCAAATACGTCTCCACCGGCCAGCTCCTCATAGGCGTCCACGCGTTCCGGTTCAGCCTCGCCACCATGTGGTTGACGTAATCTGCGGCGTATTCGGATTTCGCCAGCGATATCCCTTCCTTAAACGGCCACCCGGTCTCGCCAACCATCACCACCATCCACTTAATCCCCAACTTCTCCAGTGGCTGAGTAGAAGGCATCCACCTGCCCGTCCATCATGTTGTTGTATCTCCGCCCGCAGTCGTCGTCGAACGACCAGTCCTCCGACCCGCTGCGGCAGAGCGCGTACGACAACGGGAAGTCGCGATACTCGACGTTAGTCCCCAACTTAATCCCGAACCATCACCACCATCCACTTAATCCCCAACTTCCCTGCCTTGCTAGGGTCACTCCGATGCCCTGAGCCCCTACATACATACCATGGTGCAAACAGTCAAATCTCGAGTTTTGTTCACTATGTAAGCACGCGATAAGATTACTATGTAAACACGTACTTGCACCCATGACTTACCTACTAAATGTTGGGGTTGGGAGAACAGAAGGTAGCGTGTGACAAAGAGAACCAACTGATGTACTAAGAAAACCATACTTGTTGTAGAAAGATGGACATAGTAAGACTTGTCCTAATTCGTATTAATAATCAAACGAGTTTGAGGAAGTGTTTATCATATTCTCACGAAGCTGAAGATTATGATGGCTTCATTTTAGTTTAGTGGAGGAATTTTTTTTTTTTTTTATAACGGGGAAATATATGATATTGCTCTTATCTCCATTGGTTACAGAATAAGGGCCAAGTGGATCAGTTTATCTTTGTAAACCTAAAAATAGAGAGAGTTTGGTAGTTAAGTTTGTTTTCACTAAAGTTTATTAATTGGGAGATTCCTAATTGCTTGCCAAAAGACTTGAGTCTACATGTACTAACAATTTTACCCCCTAAAAAAAATGGAAACAATTATTCAAGCATGCGTGTTTATCTAATATCTCTATTTAAACTTGGTCAAAAATATTATATGTTTAGTATTTGGATAATGTATGAGATTTCTGTAAAAGAAAGAAATTGACCAAAGGGTGGTATTATTATTATTACTCATTATCCATTTTTCTTCAAACTAGGTCGGATGAATGTTGGATGGGTGTCGATGAATTGCGGGGTAATCCGTAAAAAAAACAATTCCCTAATTAGTCAATTAAGCCGGTTACCTAAATTTACATTGAATTCCCATAAAAAAATTACATTGAATTCAATGCAAATTGGGGAAAATGTAGCAAATCAGAATAAATGTAATGGATATTAGGCATGCAACACACAATAATTGATAGTATTAGTCCGAAAAAAGTATGTGTTTTCCCACTTTAAAAGTTAAAGTGAGTGCAGAGTGATTAACAAAACCATAACCCTATTCAATCCAGCTCGAATTCGCCTGATTAAAAAAAAAAAATACAATACCCTAATTTAAGCCCTCTCTCTCTCTTTCCTCTTTGTTATCAAAGGTTGAGGAAAGGATTCGCCGGCGACCCATTGGGATAAAACATTCCGTACCACTTGTACATCCCGTTGTTGTTCTTGTCCTGGACGTAGAGCGTGTGGATGAAAGTCTCCACCGGCCAGTTGGGCTTCAGCGGCGTCCCGACGTTGTTCCTCAGCCGCTCCGCCAGGTTGTAGATGTACTCGCCGGCCAGCTTCGGGGTGGCGTATTTGACGGTGGAGCCCGACGCCCAACCGGTCTCGCCGACGATCACCCGCATCGTGATCCCGAGCTTGCTGAGGGACGTGTAGAAGGCGTCCAACAGGCCGTCCATCATGTTGGTGTACTGGAGGCCGTTGTCCGTCACCGCCGGCGAGTCGCCGTTGAGGAGCGCGTAGTCGATGTTCATGCCCTTGTACTCGTAGTATGGGTCTGTCACGTACCTTCAAAAAGCAAAAAAACAAAATTAAAAAGTTTGAATGTATCGGAAGGGGAAGAAATTCCAAATTTAGGAACGAAACTCGAGTTGTTGAAAGAGATTTATATATATAGAGGTTGGGAACCACTTTAAATATGTATATTCGGTTCAGTCTGATTAACCGAATCGTTAAGACTGAAACAAAAATAGAAGCAGATAATTCTCCCAAAACGAAACCGAAACGTTAAAGGAGATAATCAGTTTTTCGATTTATGAAATTCCGATAAGCCTCTTAACGAATCGATTTTTGGTATGAAGAAAAAACCAAACCTGAGTAAGAGTGCACCAAGTTGTTAAACCTTACAAGCTCTACATTACTCCTACCAAAAGAGTGTGTTTCGGTTTCTTATTGTTTTTTTCGGTTCAAACCAAAAGTGAAACCGTACAATCTGGGACCAAAAATCCGAAACCATTATGTGTCCTTAATGGTTCGGTCTCGGATTAACACGAAAAAAGCAAAAACCGCGATATCTCAGCCGCCTAAACCAGCACTCTCCTTATTACACACCTGCTCCTCAAACGAAAGTCAAACTGATCATATGCTTGAAATCTGTACAGATCCACCACACGTGATCAATGTGCTTTCAAATCCAACGGTTCAGATTGAGGTCATGATGACCTCCAACACGTGACATATCTCACTATATAAAACCAATGTTATTATCACGTCATAAACCAACTGATGACCTCGCGCGTAACTCGAATCGTTAAAAGAGATATCCACCGTCACCCCCGACCAAGTACGTACCTGATCATGGGGAATATGGAAACAACAAGTGTCCCCATATTATGCTCCATGAACGTCAACAACGGCCTCAGCACCGGCAATATAGCCCCGTCGAACGCCGCCGCCGACGGCGGGAAAGACTCCGCCAGCGCCGCATTATCCAAATCAATCCCCAGCGAGATATCGAGGCCGAGCCTCTTCTGCGCGGCCTGGACGTGAACCATGGCCTGGAGCAGCGTCGAGATCTCGTGGTTCCCCTGCAGCGCCATCTTCGACCCGAGCTGGAGGCACCGGAAGCTCACCCGGCCGTAGAACGGCTTGATGTTGGACTCCAACCACTTGGCGGCCTCGTTGGACGAATCGTCGGCGGCGACGCGGCCGACGTCGGCGTTGCTCATGCCGACGAGGACGTCGACGCCGGTGTCCTGGAGGGCGGTGAGGAGGTCCCGGTCGTAGAAGGCGTCGTAGACTTTGGCACGCTTCATGGACTTCTGGCGGAGGAGCCACATGATGGATTTGGGGGACGGCGGGGATTGCATCTCCCGGGCTAGGGTTACGCCCAGTCCCTGGGCGTCTGCTGCATGCATGCACGAGAAAACACATGAATTTTTTTTTTATATAATTAAATTGACTTGGACGTGTCGTCAGAGGACGACGGTCGGCTAACTCTAGCTATAAGTTGTGCAGATCAATTTTTTTTATCATTAAACTGAACATATATGCTAGCGTGTTGGATGGATGGATGGATGGATGGGGTTACAGGGTTAGAGACTGGGTTGTGCTGACATCATCGGGGTGATGCGAGGCATTGTGATTTCTGTGCGATGGATGTGCATGAGGTGATTTTTTTCACACATAATGTGTGGATAGAGATGAGTCAGATGTCTGTGCGAGTCGCGCCTTCTTCCAGATTTTATTGGACGACATGACATTCTCGTTCAAATATAGACCTATGTACGTACTTGTGATGGTTGCCATACTAACCCTAACTTCGGTCAACACGCTAGCCAAAGGTGGGAAAGAAGAAGAGAGTGATGGAATTTCTTTTTTTTTTACCTGCAAAATGCTGGAAATGGGTAAAGAAGAGGAAAAAACTCGTGGTGGAGATAAGGAGTGGATTCATTAAGGAAGTCATGGTGAACCCAAATCGCTGAATTTCAAGAAACTGAAAGAGGGAATTTTGGTGGAATGAATCTCAATTATGGGGGGTGGCTTTTATATAAGAGGAGGGCAGAAGAAAATTGTTTGAAAGGATTACAAACTTTTAAGTGGGAAGAAGAACCGTTGTCCTGGTCCCATTGCGGAAGTTACGTACGTTTAATTTCTACTGTGAACTAAAAACAGGTTTTGTTCCTTCCAATTTGTTAGGAAATTAAGGTTGGTGTTTCTGAACTAGAGTGGTTTAATTTGGTTGGATTATAACTGATAAGCATTTATCAACTGTTTATCAATTCATGTTTATTGTTACCTAGCTAGTATTGTCTTATGAATCAATTAATCTACAGTTATGATTTAGTTGTTTTAAGTTCCTTATGTTTTCGCCAATTCATTTATAAGAACAAATGTGTGGTCTTTTAATGTAAGTTTATGAAATTATAAGTATTTATTTCTCAACAAAACGTTTAACATTCATGCTCATGAGAATTGTATATACCAAGTAAGATATCCATTTCATGTGAAGATTAAATTAACATCGGGAAATATTATTACGAAAAAATCAAGCAAAATTTTATGTTTAATTCAATGTAACACATTTGAAAAGCCATTAAAAGATACATGTAAAAAAATTAAAATAAAAAAGGGGAACAAATAATGAATATTATATATACTATCGATCTTTCTTTTCATCCCAAGAAATGCATATCTTTCGAATCGTTGATCGAGCCTCTATTTGAGGATATTCTATGGAACTTGCACATTCGCAAAATGCCAGGTCAAATTATTAGGGATTGGAATAGGGCTTGGTTACATATTGAAAGAAGGGTTGTAGATTCATTCTGCAAACCACATGAGCATAGGAGTCACTATTGATCGTTCTTTCAATCACAAAATATAGTAGGGTTGGGAAAATAGACCAGATCGTTAGAAAAACCATTGTCCAAATCGAACTGCATAGTTTGGTCCGGACCATAGACCGTTAAGTATGGTCTGGCCTGGTCCATGGTCTGTATTATCTGATGTTTTCATCTCTTGGTCTGGTTTGGTCTAGACCGCGGTTTACCGGACCAAACAGTGGACCGCAACCGACTTGTCAATACGTGTTAATAGCCCATTCGACCGCTCTCCCAACTACCACAAAGACACTCAAGTCTCAACCTTAATTTTGAGAATCTCGTCCCTCCTTCATTCACAACCACATTTCACCATAGAGTAGAGATAAGCATGTCTCCATATGACATCATGTTAATGTTTATGATGTTATGGTGCAAGCTGAGATGTTTTTACTTTGTACCTTTGTTATGTACTAAGATTTAGGGTATCAGAATTATTCATGCATGTTAGAATTAATGTTAAAACAATTATTTTTCTTGGTTATTGGTTCAATTTTTTTGTGTGGACTAAACAAATTGTTCATTTTTTCATTGAGTGTCGTCTATCTGGAATCTGGATCAGACCAGACCGCATAGGCGTGGTCTGGACCGCACCTTATAGTCTGTGGTCTGGTCTATGGTCTATACTTCAACCTCTCGATCTGTACCATAGACAATAAATATGATCTAGTGTGGACCAGACCAGACCACACCGTTTCCAAACCCTACAAAATAGTCCTTAGATGCTCAAAAGAGAATGTGAAATGCGTAGTTGTAGAAAAAACAAAAATGTTAGCACGCATTTCATTCATTTGGTAGCCCATATGTAGAAGGGTTGGAGATCCAATTCTGCTAACCACATGAGCAAAGGAGTCGCTATGAATTGTTCTTTCGATCACAAGAAAATGCATATATTTAGAGTAATTGGGCAAACCTCTGCTATAGGATGCTCAATGGAATTTGCACAATGCAATATGCGAGCTCGAACAATTAGGAATTGGAGTAGTTCTTGGTTACATATTGAACTAGTAAAACTGAAGTCATTAACACAAACATTCAAGCCTAACACCAAAAATACAAGAGCCACTATTTTCTTAACTCTGGTTTCATATTAGCTGATATACCACTACCACTAACTAAAAACTACTAAACCCACCCTTCTACGAACAAATTACAAAAAGACACCCACATCCCAACAACCACTCATTTGAGTCCATTTCCAAGAGTTGAAATTGACAAATCAGGCCAAGAAAGGCAATCATTACCCCCACCGCCGGCCACAAGAAACCCACTCTCCCCGCTCTCGAACTGCCACGGATTGCCGCCGGTAATGCCACCCATCCCCACGGAACCACCGCCGGCGTTGTTGCCACCGCCAAAAGCACCACCACCACCACCGCCAGCACCGCCGCCTTCCTCCATGCCGTGAAGAGGCCAGATCCCTCTCCCGAGTCCAAAGCCCACATCTTCAAACCCCTGCACGAACCCACCACTTCCAAGCCCAGGCCCAGGATTGCTCAGCAGGGAAGTAAAGCTCCCACAGAGAGATCCAGGCCCATTCCCCTTCCCGTCAAGCCCAAGGCCCAACGGACCTCCAATAGCCCAGAAGAAATTCGCCTTCCCCGCCTGATCTCCGCCGCCGTAATGCAGCGCCGTCGCTCCGTTCCTCCCCTGCATCAACTGCGACGAAGCGATCCCCTCGACGCCGGCTGATCTCGCCGGACTGGTGACGGCGGAAGAGGTAGCGGCGGAGGAGGCGGCGGTGGTGGTGTGGAAGGAGGTGCGGCACCGCTTGGCGCTCTTGCGGGTCCCGCCGCCGACGGGGATGTCGCGGAGGGTGCCGCCCTGGGTCCAGTAGCGGCGGCAGGACTTGCAGAAGTGGCGGGGCTGGGAGAAGTTGTAGTTGTTGTAGTAGCAGAACTTGGTGTTGGTGGAGTCGCAGCGCGGGCAGGGGAGGTGCTCTTGCTCCGGCGGAGGCAGGTGGTTGTGCGCGGAAGCACCTCCGCCGGTGGTGGCGGTGATCGGGACGCCGTTGATGAAGGGTTTCATCCCCCGCTTCGCCGTCGTCGCTGTAGTCTCGCCCATGGCGGCCACCGAAGTCATGATTGAAGAAAGTTGAATCCTTTTTTCTTCTAGAGGTTCGGTAATGGTGGAAAAGGGGAAGAAACAGAGGAAGAGGAAACAGAGCAAGTGTGTGGGGGAATGGGTATGTGAAATGGGGAAGAAGGGGGAGTGGGATTTTATGGAGAGGGCGATGAAGAGAGAGAGGAGAGGATTCTGAAGCGAATTCCTGCGGGTTTTATGAGCAGAGGGAACAGAGGTGGAAGGAATTGCAGCTTTATTGGGTTCTTTGCTGTTGTTGATTTTTCTTCGTTTTTGGCGGTTGGTTGGGTCGAGTTTGGATTGGATTTTCAATGTTTGGAGCAGAGATTTTAGATTAATGGATGATTATGTGGGAAGTGGGGATTGGGGTTTTTTGGGGCTACGAGTCGGCTACAGAGTACAGAGGCAGGCAAGCTAAAGTAGGAGTGCGGCCGAGTTTTGTAGTGTAGCAGTTGTTTTGGTGCGCCGTTTCTGATATGAATCTGCACAATCTCTGGGGTTTTGTAGCTAGCTTCCTAAACGTTGGAATTAATTAATGAAGAAAATGGCCCAGGTATTGAAATTTTGGCTCTGTCATATGTGCTACGACATCGATGAGCGAATGTTTACTTGAGTAGTGGGGAGTGGGAAGTGAGGGGTGAGGATTGGAGTGACTTGTTATTACTCTCATTGTCCCGGTTATGGTTCGATTGTATTACGGTTAATCATATGTATCGATATTTAATGTTTTCAATAAAATAATTTGTTTTGTATTAAGCGCCTTTTCGATTCTGCTTTAGCCAACTTATAACAAAATGCTGGATGATGGTCTTTGTTGGGCTAGACGAGTAAGAGCATAAGAGGAACAAGTGATCTCGTGACTCATTCACCCTACCAAATAGAATACACAAAGATTATATAGTTTTCGCTAAACACACACAAAATACACAAAGATTATATAGTTTCCCCTAAACAATAAAGCATATCTTAAGTATATATTCTCTCATAGAATAATCGGCCAAGTAAAAAACCAATGCTTTGGAATACCATATATATACTTACCCCCCACAAAAACTTGTACCAAGGCAATTACCTACACGGATGTGAAACCATGGTCGAAATTTAACATCTTCCTCCATACCAAGACCGTAATTATGTCTAAGTAAATTTTTGTTTAATCGATATCGATTATTCTTGCGACTGAGAAAGAACTTCCATACACACAAGAAGAAGTAATAAGAAATATTTCGAGCGATTATATCTCGAAGACTCATAGCTCCCTCCTTTGGGATAACAACATAAATATTAATTATATTCTGAAGTTGATCTTTGGTGTTTAGTCGGTGTTGTCTGGTTTTGTTTGTCAAAGTGGGGGCGATTCGATTGGATTTGATCATCGAGTGGCATATTAACAGAAAAAAATGATAGGTTTTAGAGATGGAGTAGGAGAGAAAAGAAAACAAATTGCACTTATTTGGAAAACGATAGTTGTTGTGGAGAGTGGACCACTGTGGTTATAATTAGGAGTCATGACAACGATCGTAAGTGGATTAATCAAAATTAGGAGGAAATGGGAAAGATTAATCAGAAGAAAAGGCACGTGCTATATTCCCCGATTTATGAACCGTTGGTGTGTGGAGGTGGGGAGCAAATGTTCCCAACCTTTTGACAAAGTAGGATACGATGAAGAAAATAAAACAACCTTCCTAGCATATCCAAATGGCTAATATTAGAGTGATTGGAATACAAATTAGAGACGAAATCTAATATTATATCGGTATGTTCGAAATCGACATACCATGTTAAGTAAAAAATCAACAATTTGTCTGGTCGATCAAACAATAAATCAAATTAATAACCGAGGAAAAGATGTGCCTTGAAATCTAAATTATAGCTTGAATGCATAACAATAATACTCTGGATTCAAGCAAATAACAACGGCTCAAAGCAACCCAACTTCTACGGTAACGTCAGAAACATTAACATAATGTCATTTGGAGACATGAACGTCTCTAGTCAATAGAGAAGTACGATCTCCATATGAAGGATGTGACAAGATTCGTGAAATTAGGATTTTGAAATTTGAAACCTGTTGGGGAGTGGGGGAGAGTAGTCGAATGGTTGCTAAAACATATTAAAAACTGAGTTGGGTTCACAATCTTGTGTGATAAATTCCCTACCTCCGTACCTCGACCAAACCATATTAAGAGAACAAAACATATACCATAATATAGTAATGTACATCATGACCCAAATCAAACCATTCTTAACTATATATATGATCGATACCAATTGTACAATCACGACCCTAATCTATGGAGCTTAAATTAATGATATTCTCCCACCCAATTCAATCTCTGTCGTGTTTGCTACGAGTCTTCATTATTGGCCCACTTGGCCAATAAAATCTTCACCAGGGACCAAGTTCTCCATGTAAAGTCGGTTGAGATGATTTCACAAATGTCTTATTCAAACAAAATTCAATTAACAAATGATTATCTCCCGCTTAATTCAAGCCATTTGTGTTTGAACTCATCGAGTACTTAAACTTTGAATAACTTGTGCTAATATATCATGATCTAGTTTCCACTATGGCACTACTCGACAATGCCAAAACTTAATCAAAGAGGGCTAGTGATTGTAGTGTGAGGTAAGAGTTTCTTGCCACCCCATTTTCTATATGGTAGGGTGACTTCTGCTTCTTTCATTTTTTTTTTATTTTTTTTTTTTTACGGGAACCTGAATTATATTAAGAGAGAAAGTTTACATAGGGTCCGAACAAACCCGGCCCATGTCGGCCTCCAAGACACAGAGCAAAGACAGCGGTAGATCATCCACCCAAACAAATTGACGGCCCCAAACTCCCAAAGAGTGAGCCAACCAATGAGCAGCGCCATTGTTTCTTCGAGGAGTAAAGTTCCATTCAACCTGAATCCCAGATAGACTTGCATTAACCTCCGCCAAACTCCAAATCTCAGTACACCAACTCCCCACTTCAGTTCGATCTTCCTCCTTCTTCCTCAGCTTACGAATTAGCACCTGGCAGTCTGATTCCACAATAAGAGGACTCAGCCCCAACCGATTAGCTTCGCGGAGACCCAACAAGATGGCCCTCGCCTCCGCTTCGATGGGTCTGCATGCGCCCTTCTCCTTCATTCCCGTCGCCCCCTTGAAAACCCCCCTCCAGTCCCGAAAAATACAACCCAATCCGATTCCCCCTTGATGCAGAATACCCGCGTCTGAGTTAAGCTTGAAAACCCCTTCCGGAGGCTGCACCCATCTCCTAGGATCGGCGGCGATGATATCGATTTGAGGTTGTTGGTCCATGGATCTCTGAGCCTCCAAGTAGGAGTTAAGCCAGTTCACCGCCCGGGGGATAATCTCTTCTTCGTCGAGCTTCGGGTTGTTATTGAGGTGATTACACCTTTCCTTCCAAAGGTACCACATCACATCACTAAAACGTTGAATTTTACCTTTATCACAACTCATCCAAACCTCTTTTAGCCATTCAAAGCTAGTTTTGCCTTCTCCGATCTCGTACAGATCTTTGCCTTCCCATTGACTCCATCTGTTTCTAATCCAGCTGCACTCACGAAGGGCATGAATCTGGGTCTCCGGCAATCCACAGAAGGGGCAATCCAAGCATGCGTCCTCGATCCATTATGCGATATGACTACCCACAGGTAAGATTTCTCTCCCCACTTTCCATAGAAAAACACGTACCTTGGGAGGAACATCTGTTTTCCAGAGTTGCTTCCAGAAGTCCACATCCCCATTTGATGGCATGTATTGTCGAGTCTGAAGTTCACGCCGTTGTTCCCGAATTCTGCTATAGGCTGTTCGAACAGAGTACACCCCATCTTCCGAATCCTTCCATACCCTTTTATCTTTCTGTAGCGGAAATCCAATTGGGATTCTGGTCACAAGGGCACAATCACTACTAGATAACCTCTCCTGCATTCTAGCCTGGTCCCATCCACTACTCTCATGGTCAATGAGAGAGCTCACAAGCTCACTACTGTTCATAGCACCCTGGACAGGATCAGCAAAGTAGAAGCTTTTTCCAGGGATCCATTCGTCTTCCCAGATTCGAATACTCTCCCCATTTCCCACCCTCCACCTGAATCCATGCTCAATTTTTTCCTTAGCAGTAAAAATACTCTTCCAAATATAGCTGGGCCTATACCCCATCTTGGCATTCAACACGTCTGTTTTAGGGAAGTACTTGGCCTTCAGGATTCTGGCCATTAAAGAATGAGGCCTCTCCATAATTCTCCAGACCTGTTTTCCAAGCATCGCAAGATTGAAAGCTCTTAGGTCCCTGAACCCCATTCCACCTTCTTCCTTGTCATCACAAAGTTCATCCCAATTTAGCCAATGAATTTTTGTTTCCTTGCCCTTCTGTCCCCACCAGAATGAAGATATCATGCTCTGGATCTCCTTGATAGTGCCCTCAGGGATTAGGAACACATTCATAGGGTACATGAGTTGAGCCTGTGCAACAGCCTTTATCAAGATTTCCTTTCCCGCTTGAGACAAAGTTCTGCTCTTCCAATCTTTTAGTTTCTTACGAACCCTCTCCTTTAACTCTTCAAAAATAACCTTCTTAGACCTTCCAATGATGGTGGGCAGACCCAGGTACTTAGGATGTTTGTCCACTTCCTTGATTCTTAACGTGCCACAAATTTCCAAACGTCTGCTACATCTCACATTTTTGCTAAAGGAGATGTCAGACTTACTATAGTTGATCATTTGGCCTGATTCCTTCTCATAAGAGCGTAAGAGGTCCCTGAGAATATCACATTCCTTAAGAGTAGCCCTCCCAAACACCACGCTATCATCTGCAAATAAAAGATGGGACACTTTTGGTGCTTTTCTTCTTATCTGGATCCCATTGAGTTCCCCCTCCCTTTCAGCTTTCTTCAATAATGCCGAGAATCCTTCAGCACAAAGAAGGAATAGATATGGTGACAGCGGGTCACCTTGTCTCAGGCCCCACGATGGGTAGAAAATCTCTGATTTATGGCCATTTACCAAAACAGAATAAGTGACTGATGAAACACATTGTAGAATTAATTCGATCCGCCTTTCATCGAAGCCAAGTTTTCTCATCACCTTCTCAAGAAAAAACCACTCCACTCGATCATAGGCTTTAGCCATGTCGAGTTTTGCTGCGAAGAAACCATCTTTTCCTTTCTCTTTCTGCTTCATATACTGGAAACATTCGAAAGCAACAATAACATTGTCAGTTATGCTCCTTCCTGGCACAAAGGCACTCTGCTCTTCAGTGATAATATCATCAAGAATAAGTTTAAGTCTGTTAGCAAGAACCTTCGAAATGATTTTGTACATGACTTGGCACAGGCTGATCGGCCTAAAATCTTTTGCATTTGAGGGGTTCTTCACCTTAGGGATAAGAACAATAAGGGTATGATTTAGATCTGATGGGAGTGCCCCTCCATTTAAGAAATTAAGAGCAGTTTCAGTTACCTTTGGTCCGATAGTATTCCAATTTTGCTGGAAGAAGCCTGCCGAGAAACCATCAGAGCCCGGAGCTTTGTTGGGTCCCATCTGATCAATAGCCTCCTTTATCTCTTCACATGTGAAAGGTCGAAGCAGTTTTTCATTCATAGCTGGGGTTATTTTTCTTTCCAGGGCTTGAATGACCACATCAGTGCTAGGAATTGGTCCTCTAGTAAACAGAGCTTTGTAATAATCACTGAGGCACCCCATAACTTCTTCCTGCCCCTTAAAAATTCTCCCTCTATCATCCTGTAGCATCTTGATTGTGTTGCGTTTCCTACGGGCAGTAGCTTTAGAGTAGAAAAACTTGTTATTTTTGTCCCCCCTATTCAGCCAGTCAGCCCTCGACCTCTGCTTCCACATCATCTCCTCTTGATAGATCAACTCATCTCTTTCTTCTTCAAGGGCTCTTCTCTGTTCAATCACAGTATTCGTTTTCCTCTTATATTTGAATCCCTTCAATATGTTTTCGACTCTTTCGATTCTCCTCCTAATATTTCCAAACTTTTCCTTGCTCCAGTTAGTAAGTTCAGTTTTGCAGTCATTCAGGATAGTAGAGATGTCTCCTCCCCGATTTTCATCACACACCATTTTGACAATGTTACCACATTCAGCTTCTTTTAACCAAAAGGGCTCCACTTTGAAATACCAGCCCCATCGAATTTCCTCATCATCTTTTCCTGCCGTAAAGAGCATAATCGGACAGTGATCTGAGCCACAGCGATCAAGGTGGTTTAGTTGATGGTTAGGATATAAAAGTTTCCAATCCCAGCTCGCAACGCATCTGTCCAGCCTTTCTTCAATAGACCCCTCGCTAGATCTGTTGTTTTCCCAAGTAAACGGGTAACCCGTAAATCCACAGTCCAGGAGGCCACAATATTCTAAAGCCTCTCTGAAGTCAGTAGCCTGTTTTTCATCAATCAGCCTGCCCCCTTTTTCTCTTCACCCGATAGGATCTGGTTGAAATCCCCCATACATACCCAAGGCAGATTGCATCCATTTTCCAGACCACGTAGAAGATCCCAAGATAGGAACCTCTCATCCCGAGCTGCCCATCCATAGAAACCAGTAAATCTCCAACGTTCATTTTCATCATTTGTAGAAACCACCACATCAATATGGTGAAGGGAATCGCCAATCTTTGTTACAAGAATCTCATCAGTCCACAACAAGCAGAGGCCCCCTGCTTTCCATCCTCTGGTACAGCTAGCAGCTACCCCACACCCCCCTGAGAAGCCCAGTTCCTTTTGAATCTCTTGCCACCCTTTATCATCCTTTCTAGTTTCCATCAGAAACACCAAATGAGGGTTTTGTTTTCGGACAAGCTTCTTGAGCTTTGCAACTGCCCGGGTGTTGCCCAAACCCCGACAGTTGTAGCTTAATACCTTCATTGGGCTGGGCGGCCTTGCTCCTCGGCAAGGACCGCCACTTCGCCATCCATAATCGAGTTGGAGACCGCTTTTGGACGTTTTTCCACTATGGACACCAGATCCACGTCCATAGCATCTGGTGTCGCACGTTTTCCCATAGTCAAGTTTTGTGCCTGATCTGATGAGGGAAAGGGGGTTCTATTAAGCCTTATCCATTTCTTGCTGTTAGTTTTCGTTCCATCACCTGCTGGGTCTCTTCCTGAACCTGCCTTCAGGGAAATAACTTGCTCGGCTTCGTTCTTTTCTTCATTCGCATCTGTTACCTCCTTTGGAACTAGCTCCGCCAGAGTTGTAGTTGTAGTAGTATGACCATCAAGTTCCTCTGTGTACTCCAACTGTAGTTCTTTATTTACTTCATTTCCAGGCACTCTTAAGCTGTGTGTCTCAGCCATTTCTCTTCCTTCCTCTGTCTTCTTCTTCTTATCTTCCTTTTCAGCTTGTAGGATTTTTGCAGCTTTCACTTCTTCCCACAGCTTAACCAGCTGTTGCGCCTTGCCTTTTTCCTTCATCGGGACCCTTTTCAGGGGGGATTCAGCTCTAAGCCAACCACCATATGGATCCTCCTTTTTTCCTTCCAGCTCTATCCTTATGCTACAGTCCTTTTTGAGATGACCCAGGA
Organism: Linum tenue; assembly: GCA_946122785.1. Lineage (NCBI taxonomy): Eukaryota > Viridiplantae > Streptophyta > Magnoliopsida > Malpighiales > Linaceae > Linum > Linum tenue. Next base: position 45,130,156 of record CAMGYJ010000010.1, read on the forward strand.
CACCACAACCAAAGCAGTATGTAGGGAGTCTTTCAAACCCCACTTTATATGAAATAGGACCTTCATTTCCTTGGAGTTTAACCACTCTTCTTAATGGCTTTGAGATCACAATCGAGACTCTAATTCTCATGTATTCGCTGTGGATTCCAGAGTGTAGCTCATCCCATCTTATAAATTCTCCAAACATCTTACCAATCTTCTCTGCCATTTGCAGGTTCCTGAGCTTCAAGGGGAGTTTTCTTATTCGGACCCAGAAGTCCGCCTTCGAAAAGTCGACACTTTCTATCTCCAGATCCGGGGGGACTTCTTTGAAGATCAGAAGCTGCCTTTCAAGATGCCATGGACCACCATATAGAATCTTATTATTGTCTTCGAAACAATAGAGTTGAATCTTCAATATACATTCTTTTGTTACTTGTAAATCAAATTCTTTCTTTAATCTCCAAGCTTCGCTTAGGATTCTTTTCAGGACTCTTGTAGGGGGAAAAGATCCTGATAGCAGCTTCCCTACTACTCCAAGCTCTTTAATAACTTCTTCTACCCCTTCATTCGAAACAGTATCATCAAGGCTTATTATCGCCTCTTCATCCTCCGTAAGTTCAACTCCGGAAAGTTTTAAAGCCAACTCTTCTTCCATCTTCAGGGGAAGACGAGAGGTCACTCTCACAGACCAGCACACAGACAGGGAAAACAGTGACAGAGGGGGCTCCACCCACTATCCCAGCAAAGGAACTGAGGCTGTCACTACACTAGAGGGAGAAAAGATCACCGAGAAGAGGAGAGAAAGGAGAAGAACAGATCGGGTACACGGCACACCAAACAGGACCAGCAGGAAACTGAAACGTCACCACTGCCAGGCAGTGAAAAGACAGACAGAGAGCTCTCCAGGGTAGAGAGAAAAAACCAGTATTTTTTACCTTTCTTCTGCTTCTTTCATCAGTCTTCATGTTCTTTACTAAATTACTTTTGTTTTGGTGTAAGACACTACTGCACATGATCCTAGATAATCCATAATCAATGTAGTTTTGAGTGGGTTCAAAAGTAAACTAACCACAAAATATGTATATTACCAGAAGCGCAATGGGTGGTTGTAATTTGAGTTGAAAATATGTTTGAAATCAATAATGCAATTTTTACAGAAAAGACATCACAGGATCACGATGAATAATATTATATCTTGAGTTGTTACTGATGATCTCATCTGGTATTATCCATGTGTCTTTTGTCAATGAACGATAAGTTACATATATGCGTGTTTTACGTATTGTCAATGAGTTGCTATATAGAAGGATTATATATGGACCGACGAAAGCTCATTCCATCTCGACAATGAGGAAATCAAATCTTTTGACAACGTCGAGTGAAGTTCGCGCTTCAAATTGCTCGACGAAACTATGGGGTTCCCCAAACAACGACTCGTGTGGAATTCGTGGTTCCGTGGCATTCCAATCCCGGTCAATGCGGAAAGCCTCCAGTTTCACAAACAAGGCCAATACTCCGATCCATGGCTCTAATGTTATTCGTGGTGAATATTGTACATAACTAGACACGCCAGCGTGTTTGCTCATGCTTCCTATAAAAAGTGTAACGTTACACATATTCTACGCACGTCTCACTGCATTGACGTTACAACATTGTTCACTTGTGTAAATTGTTGTCATTAAAAGAAGATCGATCCTCCATTTTTCCTAATTAAAGATTAGGGTATTAGCCGCAATCCAAGAAACCTAATTGCTTTCTGAGACTAGAGAGAAAGAGAAAGAGGAGCTAGTGCGGGGGACAGAATGATGGATGTCGGAGCAGCGTGGGGAGCCAGCCAATAATGGAAGAAGACCACCCCTCTCTTTTTCTCTCATTCTTCCTTCCTTCCCCATTCCCTTTTCTTTTTGTTTCTTCTCGGAATAAATTTTTTTTTTAAAAAATGCCAAATTGCAGGCTGCTGATTTGGGGGAGACGCGTCGCCGTCGTGTCCCGCATCCGCATCAGATTCTCTCCCGCCGTCCGTACCCCTCTCTATCGACTCTGCCGCCGTGCGATTCCCTTTTTTTTCCGGATTTCGCGCTAAACTGTTCCCACTACCCGACACCGACTGTTTCCCTTATTCCCCCCGCCGCATCGCCGCCGTTGGATCTTCTCCCTTCCCATCCAACGGTCGCATCTCCGCCACCTCCTCCTCCTCCCAACAAAATCGAAACTCAAAGAGGGGAACAGTCGCTGGGTTTTGGTGGTATTGGAGTAGTCAAAGATTGATTTGATCTGATCTGATCTGCTTTGTTTGTTCCCATGCCCTGCTGCTTACTGCAATTTCCTTCTCCCTTTGTCTCATCTCTCTCTCTCTCGTCAGTCCCTCTCTTTGTTCTCTCTCGCCAACATTTTCAAACTAGATTATCCTTTCGGTCACAGAAGGCTCCGATACCATGTCAAGAACCAGTTGATCCCGATAACTCGAGTTGTTGGGAGAGGTTCAGTCGTGAATCATATAACACAACACTAACAGATTCTCTCAATTAACATAACAGTACTCATAGCACAACATAATACTACTCGTGCTACCCATACTCTAATACCAACGACATTAACATCGTAGCGAGACTTTTCGACCAATAATTGATGATCCACGAAACTTATTTTCCATTCCCCCTTTTTTTTTTGGTTTTGTCTTCTATAAAACTATGGGTACATGCAGGAATATTTCAAAGCATAGAGAGGACTAGAGGAGAATATATGAACATATAGGAGTGGAAAAAAAGTTGTAATATAGTAGTAGCTATACATGCTATATAGGTATAGCTAATAGGTTCTGCAATTAGTTCACTCTGTTGCTCCAATTATTGGAAGGTGATTGATCAAGCAAAGGCCAAAAGACACCAAATGATCCATATGAGTGAGAACCAGAAAGGCACCAGGAGAAAAAAAGCAAAGAAGAGGGCAACTTGGCATGGAATGGAGAAGAAGAAGAAGAGGAGAGGAAGGGGAATAAGAACATTGGGTCAAAAAAAAAGTCCAATTGGGACGACAAAAAAGAAATGGAATTGGGCCTTGGGGAGACAGGCTATCCAAACAAAAACACAGAGGGTCAGGGAACCGCTGCTACGCCCTGCAGTTGCAGCAGTAATTCAGACGAAGGTAAGTAAGGAAAGGAAAGGAAGCGAAGCAGCTGAGCCCTTCCTCTGTTCCTTCTTTTTCTTATTTTGGGGTTTGGCGATAAACGATAGACTGGTGGTAAGTAGGAATTGTACTATCTGTTTGGCAATGGACTGGGATCATCTGCAGCCTGGCAGAGGTGATAAGAGAAAGAAGCTTGCTAGGAAGGAAGCGACGGAGGGAGGATTCGCGGCAGAGGGCACGCGCAGCTTCCAAACAAGCTACAAAATTACAAACAAAACACTACTCTGCCTGCAGCTGCCTCTATTGCTCTTGCCTGCCTGCCTGCCTATTGGGGAATCTCTCATGCGTCACTTTCATCTCCCACTCCCCATCCATCCATCCATCCATCCAACTTTCCATGTTCATGCTCTACACTATGCTAATGAACCTTTACTATGAGAATGAGGCTGAGGGGGGTCTTTTAGTAGGGGTGGGCAACAGGAAACGGGTATTTGGGTATACCCGTACCCGTCTCGTTTTTTGAGGGTTACGGGTACTCAAATATCCGTAATTTTTTTTTTACGGATGGGACTTGGGATCAAGAATCACTACTTTGGGTACCCGCGGGTTACCCGTCAATACCCGTTTGGGTATTACGGGTACCCGTTATACCCGTTAGTCCAAAATTAGTACAAGATTATTTTATTTTGATAATGGTGAAAAATATATATTACAAAAAAAGAAACAGAGTTAGTCACAGAAAAAGAAAGAAGCAGCCAATTGGCTCAACAAAATTGAACCAAACTGGAACACACTAACTAAAAAGAATCAGCAGAAAAAGGAACGAATTAATTCTTGTTTATTTAATTTTTGGTGGCGGCTTCACTTGGTGGCAGCATCACTTCACCTTCATCATATTGATTCTTGTTTCGTATTTGTTCTTAGCTTCTTTTTTTTTTTGTCGTTGCTGTTATTATGGTTGGTGTGCACAAGAAATGGTTTCGTTGTTTCTAGGATGATAATGGGAGATAGGCAAAGAAGGGATTCGATGGAATTTTGGACGGGTATTTATGGGTATTATGGGTATCCGTTATCCGTCCCGTACGGGTAATGGGTACCCGTTATCCGTACGGGATTGGGTACCCGTTTCAAACGGGACGGGTATCCCGTCCCGTCCCGTTGCCACCCCTATCTTTTAGGTGATTAACGTGCAACTAGGGACGGCAATCAGTTGAGTTGAATAATGTTTTTCGAACTCTAAATCCAATTCAGTAGGTGTACCTGTAAAAAAATTCGCGTAAAATATCCACCGTCTACATAAGAGAAAATCCAACCCAATTCAGTAGGGGAAAAAATCCCAAAGTACACTAGTTTTTAAAAAAAATTCCCAAAATACATAAGTTATAAAAAAAATTCCAAAAGTACACATGTTTGAGCATCACCGTTTTAGACAAAAACGGTGAAGGTCATCACCGCTTTTGACCAAGACGGTGAATACTTCACCGTTTCAAACTAAAACGGTGAAGGGTTCACCGCGTTTGTTAAGAACGGTGAATACTTCACCGTTTTAAACAAAAACGGTGAAGTCTTCATTTGAATTCCAAGTATTTTGATAACTCTAAATGGTTCTCCTCGTCGATACGATCGCGCTGCCGAAAACGGCTCGTTATTTCGACCTCAAACGAATAAGATACGCGTGTTTTAGTTTTTATTACGCAAAAGTTACTTTAACGACATGTGCAGCTTTGAACTCACTTATCTCACTCGTTTGGACTCGGAATTGAGATCTGTAAAATTCTATGTGATCGTGGTTGATTTTCCCAACTTTTTTGTGTTGAGGGAAGATAATGATTCTTGATAAAATGGTCCAGAATATTCATTCGACAACTTAAGTGCGTAGGATAGTTTTTAGACCATGCAAACTCAAATAACAACACCTAAAAATCACAAAAACAACATTGATAGTTCACTACAATGATAAAACGATAAATTCACTCATTTGCTTCATTTTGGCCCCCATCTCCACCTCTTCCTCCTCGTCCTCCACGAGTTTGTTGTTGCGGATGTTGGAATTGAGAGAACCATATGTAACAACATCATGGGTTCTCTCAATTCCAACATCCGCAAAAACAAACTCCGAACCCCCCGATCATTCGTCAAGCTACCGGTCCAACTCAGCCACCACCACCACCATATGTAACCCCAGTTGGGGCTCGGGTCAAGAGAAATCCGCGACCAGCCGTTGAGCGAGCCCGCCAAGAAGCAGTGGCGGAGGGGGGAAGAAGGGGTCGAGGACGTCGTGGAGGACGAGGAGGAAGAGGTGGAGATAGGGGCCAAAATGAAGCAAATGAGTGAATTTATCATTTTATCATTGTAGTGAACTATCAATGTTGTTTTTGTGATTTTTAGGTGTTGTTATTTGAGTTTGCATTGTCTAAAAACTATCCTACGCACTTAAGTTGTCGAATGAATATTCTGGATCATTTTATCAGGAATCATTATCTTCCCTCAACACAAAAAGGTTGGGAAAATCAACCACGATCACATAGAATTTTACAGATCTCAATTCCGAGTCCAAACGAGTGAGATAAGTGAGTTCAAAGCTGCACATGTCGTTAAAGTAACTTTTGCGTACTAAAAACTAAAACGCGCGTATCTTATTCGTTTGAGGTCGAAATGACGAGCCGTTTTCGGCAGCGCGATCGTATCGACGAGGAGAACCATTTAGAGTTATCAAAATACTTGGAATTCAAATGAAGGCTTCACCGTTTTTGTTTAAAACGGTGAAGTATTCACCGTTCTTAACAAACGCGGTGAACCCTTCACCGTTTTAGTTTGAAACGGTGAAGTATTCACCGTCTTGGTCAAAAGCGGTGATGACCTTCACCGTTTTTGTCTAAAACGGTGATGCTCAAACATGTGTACTTTTGGAATTTTTTTTATAACTTATGTATTTTGGGAAATTTTTTTAAAAACTAGTGTACTTTGGGATTTTTTCCATTCAGTAGGTGGGTATATGATCAGCATCTATGGGTTTCACGTATATTATCAAAAAATTCTTTCAGCAGACAACTTTCTTTTAACCTGTGTGTCACTTATAAGTCATGAATTTCGGTCAACGGGATCCGTTCTTGCGAATAAGGGTCTGGACCAACAAACAACTTGTCTTTTACCACATATTGCTCTTGAACCTAAAGGTCCCACGTTCGAATCTCTCAAGCAACTTTTTGCATAACGGATTCATGGATACCCAACTCTTTTCGATCTAGTTAAGTCGAGTAAGACTTGAAGTTAATTGATAGATATTTCAGGTTGGGTGCAGGGAAAACCCACTTTGAGATTGACTTATTGAGTCCGGTGCAGGTTTGATAAAGAATTTCAAACAAAAATTAAAACCGAACAACACTAATGATTAGGAATCCTAAACAAAAATAATAATAATAATAATTAAACAATTACTAACCAAAGTATCAATCCTTATTAAAGAGAGTGGATAGGAACGTTCTTTTCATTAACTTCCATTAAAATATGGCATGGGTTATGATATACAACTCAGAGCTATAAAATTCATGTCTAACCCATCTCAGATATAATTCGTATCTAATGGACAATAAGACACGAATTTTGTAGTTCTGAATTTTGTATTTTATCATATCCCTTAAAACATGACGAACAGAGCAAAACCCTCCTCTTGGACACGTCAACAATAACTCTGTTGCTGCTCAAACAGGCGAAAAAGAAACATAAAACATAAAAGTAAAAAAATACAAATTCCATTTGTGAAACTAAAACACCCATGCATGCATCATGCATGCACCACGAATTTCACTTTCACACACACAAATTAAAAACCCAAAACAATTTCTTCTTCCTTCCTGCAAATTCGTCAATGTTTTCTCAGCTGCCTAAGGTTCATGGGAGAGATGTACTTGGTGTCTCCATCCAACAGCTGTTTTGCGATGATCACGTTGGCAGCCTCGCTGGGATGGTATGGATCCCAGAACACATGCTTCGAACGATCCCCGCACATACTCGATGTTGGTCCACACGGTACTATTCCTGCGAATTGTCCTCCGTTTCCACAACAAGCCCTGCTCGAAGTCGTAAATCCTTAAGAAATTGCGAAAAAATCAAAATAAATCATTAGTCTTTCACATCGATCAAATGCGCGAATCATTAAGCGAGACCATTAAGAAAGTCAAAGTTGGTGTTGTGTGATAGATTGCATATATCTTTGAAGTTTGAAGTCTCATCGGAGATAGGGGGTAACGGGGTTTCTTTTCTCGTCATGATGACGTTCGAGTTCATCATGACTTCCGCACCAAGCAGCTCTCCCAGCACTTCAAAAGGTTTGAGTTCATGATAGCATTAGAAGGAAAAACTACCATGAACTCAGACCTTATGAGGTATGAGCACCTGCTTTATACGAGATCCATGAAACTTCAAAAAAATTCTTACAGAGTTTCGAATTAGTGCTTGTTCATTTCAACAATGATCTTCAGCCTTCCCACAATAGAAATTTTTGTGTTCCATTTATAAACCATTTCATATGGTTAGAGCATCACGATCACTACAGCAATCACTAATTTTCACAAAAACGACAAAAAGAAATTTGTTTCGATGACCAAAACGGATCCAACGTGAAACTCAGGTGACCCGTCGAACAATTTTACATACAAAAAAACAAAGTATAACTTGCCGTATATGCGTACCGTATTTGGCATAATTGCTGATGAGCTCCATGACCAAATCATAGACATTAGCGTGAACAAACACGGCGTCGGGCATATTGTCATTCATCTCCGCCAGCAAATCCTTCAGCCTGCCATTGTACTGAAGCGCAAGCTTGTTGGGCAAATCCACACATTCGTTCTCCTTCAACCGGTTTATCGTCTTCTGGTACGGAATACACCCAATCGGCCCCACGTTCCCGATCACAAACTTCCGAGCATCCATTTGGTAAAGCCTCTGCCACCGACGGCCAAAAAAAAAACAGGGGAATCAAAACTTCAAATCCAGAAAACTAAAGGTACCATTTTGTAATTAACCAACTCTTCACTGGCAAATCGATCTTTTACCGTGAGTTGAGCTCGCAGATGTGAGATCATGTCGTCGATGAAGGCATCGGGGCTCTGAGAAACCCTGGCGCCGACGGAGAGGACGGGGAGGAGGTAGTTGTTGAGAAAATCGTTGGCGCCGACGGTGATGGAGAAGATGGAGCTCTTGGTGAGGAATTCTCTGGCCCTGGATGGTCCCAGAAGCTGGTCGAGCTGCTTCCTCGTGATGTTGAAGTAGTCGATTTGCACGTCCATGCCCAGCCTGTTGACGAAGATTCTTCCGGTGGCGTTCATGATCCCTCCGCCGCCGGAGGCGTAGTTGACCCCGGAAAGGAGCGCCTTTCCGGTGGTGTTGGGTGATAGGAACGGCAGCGCGTAGTTCAACTGCCCGAGTTCTTCACCTGCAGAAATTGATCAGGCCAGAGATAACATATATTATCATCGGACAATCCAAGTACCACGTTCGAAAGTTTAAGAGAAACGACACTTGTGATTTGTATCGTAAGTATTCTCCGAGCTCATTAGTACGAGATTGGAAAAGATATCCAAAAGTAAATTGGTTTTGTACTTATTAGAGGTTAAAAGGTTTAACTATCCATTTTCCAACAACTCGAGTTATTGGGACCAAGTAATTAGTTCGCTAACATGGTATCAGAGCCTAGAACCGAAAGGTCATGGTTTCGAATCCTCATAACGACCCCCATTTCATGCCAATTCGTTTAGCACAAGGAATGGTATGTCCAACCTGTGCAAACTAAAGCCTCGTGGTTTGGCAGCACAAGGGTTCAACCTGTGCAAACCGTAAAAATCCACAATTCGGCATCGGCTTTCGTTTGAGGGGGCGTATTAGAGGTTAAAAGGCTTAACTATCCCTTTCCCAACAACTCGAGTTATTGGGACCAAGTGGTTAGTTCGCTAACAGTACTTGACCTCAAATGGACAATATTCTACTAGTGGAGCACTTAGATTTCAGTTGTGGCAAACCTAGGTTGAAGTTAGGAATTTGAATAGTCTGTAAGGCTTTAGCCCCTCCTATTCCAATTACGGCAATTAAGTCAGCTCATTGTTCAGATTTCTGACTCCGTCACTGGGTTACAACAAGTGGTACCGGAACTTATGATACAATTCAACGGAATCATAAGAGAACCTAATCAATACGCGGACAATATCGTACTAATGCAGTTTGATTAGCTTACCGACGATGTCACTGATGGTTTTCCCGTTGGTGTATCTCCCGGTGGGACTCCCGCCCGACGCCGTGAAATCGATCCCGTTGGGCCGAATGTTGGCCTTGGACAGAGTGGAGAAGAAATTGTTGTTGCCAGCATCAACCAACGAATCCCCGAAGACGAAGGAAGCGCCGCCATTTGCAGCATCGTCGCCGAGAGCTGAGCTGCTCAAATTGATGATGATCACCGCAACAAGTAAAGCCAACAGACCCATGATTTTGGGTTCTTTCCTTTTTTTTCTCTTTCTCTCCCAGCCGCAGCAGCTAATCTATAATTGTGGAAACGAAGATGGGGCAGAGTATTTAATGCAGGGGAAGAAAGCTTAAAATTCAATGGGTTTTTGCCACGCTCTCGTGACAGGAGGAGAGCTAACTTGTGAAGTTTCTGCTGGTGAAGTTGCAAGTTGGCGTGACCAGAGGAGCTGTTTTATGGAGGTGGGTTTTGGGTTTTTTCTTCCTCCTGGTAGTGTGGAAAAAAGAAGGAGAAAAACAGGGGAGGTTGAGAGTTTGGAGTTGGATTTTCTGTAATATGGGGCATGTGGGTAGATCATCAAACTCGTTAGTGTACATTTTTCTCAACCTGTGATGAGACTTTTTGTGGGAGGATGAAACGATTAAGTTTATTGTTGAAGACTTGTTGTTGTGGTTGATGATGTTTTTGTCTTGTGGTACACTCAAGTTGGATTATGCATGGGAATTGGGATCTTGAGTGGTCTCATTAATTATGGTGGGAAATCCATTTGGGGAAGGATTTTGTTTGGGAGGAGGAGGAAGTAGGTGGTTGTTTGTTTTGGACGTGTAAAATTGGAAGAGGAGTGTGTGCTTTTTATGAGATAAAAGTTCGGCTGGACAATAAGAATGGTAGTCCGTATTCAATCGAATTTTCGATAAAAGAGTTTGTTTTGCTATGAGGTGAACATCTATGTTAAAATTCGACGGAGCAAGAAGACTCGGAGATTGAGACAAAGGAGGATGGAAGAGAATGAACTTCCTTTGGTATGACACCCGCTCTGAAATGAGAAGGTTTCCTCGATGTAGCATCCTTGATGGCCAATTCAGAGTCTCTACACAAAAAGTAATAGTCAAGAATTCATGAGCATGGCACTATCTCGTAGCATCACTAATGGGCAGATGTAGCAGTCGAATTGTTTAGTTCTTCAAGAAATCACAAGTTTAATTCATTATTTATTTAATTCGTTCTTAATCATTTTTAATAGTTGGAGCTCGAGTTCACACTTTAAGTTTCTTTGAGTTCAACGATTGCTGTGATGTGAATGAAAAATCGTACAGATTCATGATGAATTATGGATGAGATTAGAACTCAAAATACACTAATTTTATGTGTGACGTTGAAAACATGAGACATAGATATGGAGAGTATTACAATTTTGTATATAACCTCAATAAATCTTTTGGATAACGATTATTAAAATTTCTCGCTCACTTAGCGAAGATTCTAAATCACAACACTTCTCGAATATGCTTACACTGAAGTAAGGATTAGGACTTGTCTTGTATAAAGGATTTTGAGTGTCATCTTTGGGATTCTTGTTGCTGATTGTATTTGATGAATAATGCACACCCATTTATCGGGGATAATTTTTATTAAAATAAAATTTTAATTTAAGTGAGTGGTAAAAAATCCTAAAACATATATAAGAAAATTTTCAATATTGTCAATTAGGTGATACTATATTGACACAAAATCAGAAAAGAATTGACCACTCCACCATTTAGTTGACCGTTAAATCTATCATAAATTATTAAATTACCACTTTTTGATATTAGGCCACAAAAATATTACCCCAAATTAAATTGTTAAAAAGGCTATAAATCCCATTTTAATCCCCGATTAATCCCCTTAGACTTTTCAACTTTCCTTTTTTCTTCTCCCTCTCTCACCACTATCACCTCAATAGTCACTTCTGCCATAAAAAAACCACGAAAAGTCGACCGTTGAGACTCCACCTCTTCCCTCTCTCTCACTCTCACTCTCACTCTCACTCGCCCACTCACCGCTGCTCGCTCTGAACAGGACGGCCGTCAAAGAAGCCGATTGTGAGAGAGTTGAACTCAGAACAAAGTAAAGAAACGAAAATGGCGACTCTGGACAGCCGATCACCGGGACGGGACCCACCACCAATCGACGGGAACATTGGCGTTCAGGCGCCCAAGATTTCTGTCTACGAACAGACGAGAGAAGAGAGAATCAGAGCCAACTTGGAGAGGATGCAGAAGCTGGGCCTCAAGGAGCTCTCTCTGAACCTCAATCCTCTTTCCCGGACCAAACCCAAGCAGCAGCGCAAAAGCTACACTAAGTTCTCCGAGAGGCCCGAGCTTTCTTCCCCACGCCGCCGCTCGTCTAGGTCAATTAAATTTCAGCCCCTTTTCTTCTTTTTTTTCCCTTGTGGGTTTTCATTCCGTGCTGCTGATTCTTTGTGTTGGGTGAAAAAAATCTGCTAAAGGAGATCAATTCGAGTTGAGTATATGGTTTAATTTTGCATTGTGAAAATCTTGCTTGCTTGCTGCTTCTTTTATTGTTGTTTCTCTTGCATGGACACGGATTGGCATGAGAATCTGGAAATGGGAGGGGTTAGGGTTTTGTGTGACTTGGGAGATTTTGGTTAAAGGAAATGCTGGTAACCTGGTGGGTTGATTTTTGATGAAATTTACTTGGTGTTGAATTAGGCTGCAAAATGTACAGCCCCCTAGCTATTCAGAAGGGAGGAAGTCAAAAAGGGATGTGCTGGATGACGATGAAGGTGCGAATCGCAGAGCTGGGGGTAGCAAGCCGGAGGTTTACACTGAAGATCAGGTTAAGAGGCTGGGAGGCACCGAGAGGACCTGGACACTTTTCGTGGATGGATATGGGAAGGATGGGAGAAGAATTTATGATCCCATCAATGGCAAGACTTGCCACCAGTGCAGGTTAGTGTTCCCCATCGCTTCTCTGTTCTGTAACGAGCGATGCTTCATTGTGTGTGAAATCTGTGCTGTGAAAGGTTCTACTATTTTGCAAGTTGATTTTGTAACTGCCTTCGCTTCAGGGAAGTTATCGGTATCTAGATTGTTGATGTGGTAAGCAGTGGTACCTTAATACCAGTTTCTTCCCACGATTTTCTCTTCTGCAAGCTCGATTCTAGTTACGTGGATTGAGGAAAATCTACAAAAAACGTGTACTTCATGTTGCAATTGTTTAGAGGAGACCAAGTTACTTTATTTTGAGTTGTTGCCACTTAGAAACCTAATGCTATTAACTCACTTTGCGGAGGCTGGAAGGTGATTCCAGTCTTTGACAGTTTAAATGTCTGCGTCTGTGTTACTCTCTTTAGATGGTTATAGCATTTCCTACATGCTATTACAAGATGAAATTGTCATTTATGCAGGCAGAAAACTCTTGGCCATCGCACTCACTGTAGCAGTTGCCAAAGGGTGCAAGGGCAGTTTTGTGGAGATTGTTTGTACATGAGGTATGTTTTTTTTTCTCATTACTTACTTTTGTTTCCTGTACATTAGCGCTTGCAGTGTTGGTCGTTTCGGCTGACGTTTAACTAACGAACCTAAGTGAAACACTTGCTGGTTGTGGGTTTAATATACTTGGATCAACTTGTTCTGAAACTTGCTAGCATTAAGCTAAACATTGATAGCTGAGAACTGGGGAAATCCTATTTCAATTCAGCACTTAATTTTTCCCTCTGTTATTCCACTAGGTATGGTGAGCATGTACTTGAAGCCTTGGAAGATCCGAACTGGATATGCCCAGTCTGCCGCGGGATTTGCAACTGCAGCTTTTGTCGACAAGCAAAAGGGTTTGCTCCCACTGGAATTATGTACAGAAAGGTAAGTGAATGTTGAAATCTGGCATTTTTATGCTATTGGAGTACAGGGGTGAAGTTTGTGCCTTTTATTATATCTTTGTTTTCCTTTGTTTTTGGTGCTTCCAGATATCAAGCTTGGGGTACAAGTCAGTTGCACACTACCTCATGCAGGCTCAACGTCCAGAAACCAATGTTGTTGCCAATACAAGCTCAGCTCCTCTAAGTGAAGAGTCTGCTAAAAGGTCAATTGCATTTTCAGATACCGAAGAAGCAGCACCAGAGGAACCTTGTGAAATCGAGCATCAACAAGATACACCAGCTAAGCAACCTCATTCTGAAGAACTCAAACCAGGCAGCGAAACTCCAGTATTGAATAGCGAGATAAAGAGATTGGTGTGGATGGAGGGTGAAGTAGATTGTGACTATTCAAAATTTATATCAGCAACTCCTCCTAAAAGTGAAGGGAGGATTGAAAACAAACTCAAATATGAAGAAGAGAAAGATGAAATGGTTACAGACTTGGAGGCGGGGCAGAGGAGGCCAAGCAGGAGACTCGATGTAAGTGATGATCACTATGAGGTTGAAATAACAATGGTGATGGAGGGTAAAGCTTCTGGTGGCACCATGATGGACCAAGCTGCTGCACCGAGCCCCAACAGCATTGGTGGAAGGCTTCGTCGAAGGAGCGGATTAGGACCTTCTGGTGGCATCACTATTAACCAAGCTGCTGCACCAAGTCCCGATAGCATCGGTGCAAGGCTGCTTCAAAGGCGCAGATTAGGTGCTTAAATGATCTAGTTCATGGAGAAGAAGACACAGAACAAGATGAAGATTTTTTTGGGTAGGGGATGGTCTTGTGTCTTTATTTTGTGAAGCGGATTGTAGAAGTGTTACTTCCTGAACTATCAAAGCACTAGCCTGTATGATATGGGTTATTAGGAATCTGTTTTGGCATTGTGGTAGAAGATGTAATGTAGTTTGAAGACATTGTTAGTTCTAGTTTTAATGTTTTATCAACATTCTAGGTTTGCTCTTATGGGATTGGTGCAAAGTAGGGGTGGGCACTCGGTTCGGTAAACCCGAACCGAACCGAGCCGAACCGATTTCAAACCGAACCGAAACCGAAATAATAATATTCGGTTCGGAATTCGGAACCACAATAACCATATTTCGGAAAGCAGGGTCTCTCAACCGAACCCGAAATTCCGATTGCCGAACCGAAAAACCGAATCAATACAGACAGCCCACATATTCATACCGCATCCCAACTAAAACTGGGCCTTGGCCCATATTCTCACCCATTCCTCAGCCCATCCCTCACCACTAAGCTAACAGCTAACCCTAATAAAAAAGAGACGACCCCAACCCTCTCGGCTCCCATCCACCGTCACCGCTCCACATCCCACCACCGCCCTTCTTCCCGCCGCCGCCCCCTGCCCGCCGCCGTCCACTCCCTCACTCCATCAAACACTCCTCCCCGTTCTCTTCTCCTCACCCAGTGCCTGTCAAAGATCGAAAATAAAACATAAAAACCCACATGCATCAAAATAGAAAAGGAATAGATCGAGAGGAAGAGAAGGTAGATTGAGCCATTGAGGGAGGTGCAAGGATCTTCATCGCCGTCTACCGCTGCCGCGCCGCGCTGTTCACTGCATCAATAGCCATCGTGGTTGTCGTTGCAGCTGCCTTGTTCACTCAGTAAATCGTCGTTGCCGCCGAGTTTGCGGCCGGAGTAGAGAGAGAGAAAGATTGAGGGAAGGATTGATCTGGGGAGCATATTCTATTTCTTAGTGGGAGATAGATGAGAGAGATTGATCGAGAGAAAATCAGGGGAGTAGATTTTGGGGATATAGAGGAGAGATGAGAGAGAGAGATTGATTGAGGGAAAATATGGGGAACAGATTGTTAGTGTGGGGAGATGGAGAGACGAGAGAGAGAGAGAGAGAGAGAGAGATAAATCTGTGGGGAGAGAGGGAGATAAGGGGAAGTCTTCCATAAATTCGGGTTTGGTGGAAAATCCGAACCGAACCGAGTTATATTTCGGTTCGGACAAACCGAACCGAAATATAGCTCGGTTCGAATTCGGTTGGAGTATTGCTAATTTCGGAAAATCGGCATGTACTAGTTCGGTTCGGTTCAAACCGAACCGACCGAACGCCCACCCCTAGTGCAAAGATGTTGAGCCGAAAGAAACCGGAACCGGAGTTACTGGTTCAACCTCCATGCCGGGCCAAACGGTAGACCGGTTTACCAAAAGAAAACCAAACCTCTATTGCTCATCCTAAAAATCCCGCCTTTCCGCCAAAGGCCCTACCTTTCCTTTTTTCTCCTGAAGATGCGTCATGCTTTGCGCTTGACTTCAAAGGTCGAGGGCCGGTTGAAGCACCATAACCCAAAGCGGAATTCGATCGTCTCCCTCTCCTGCGATCTCGCTTCCCTCCTGCAATCCTGCAATCGGGCTTCCCAAATCGCCCAAGTTCATGGCTTTATGGTCACGAATGGTCTGCAACACGACCCTTTCTCCGTCAGCAAGCTTCTCGCTTCGTCAATACAAGACACGCAATATGCGGCCTCCATATTCGAGAATTTCCGAGACCCAAATCTGTTCATGTTCAACACTATGCTTAGAGCCTATTCCATTAGCGGAACACCCTGGAAGGCCTTTGGTGTTTTCAATAACTTGAGGGCTCGAAGCTTCTTGCTCGATCAGTTCTCCTTCATCACGACCCTTAAAGCATGCGCGCGCGAATTGGCTGAGGAAAACGGGCAGGCGATACATGGACTTGTGTTGAGATCTGGGCATTTATTGTTTGTGGAAGTTAAGAATGCACTTTTGCACTACTATGGTGTTTGTGGGGAAATCGGACACGCCCACAAGTTGTTTGATGAAATGCCAGAGGAGAATGATCTTGTAACGTGTAACACAATGATGGCTGCTTATATGCAAGCTTCTCAACCAGATATGGCGTTGAAATTGTTCAGGGAGGGGGTCAGGTGTGGCCAGGGAGTCAGCGAGACCTCATTGTTGTCCGTTCTGTCGGCTCTCGGCGAATTAGAGGATTCACGTGGAGGCGAGTCCATTCATGGCCTTTGGATAAAGGTCGGCTTCCATTCTAATAAGAACGTTGTGACTGCTCTTATTGACATGTATGCAAAAACAGGTAGTATAGAATCAGGACGTAGGCTTTTTGATGAGACCATGTCTAGAGACGTTGTCCTGTGGAACTGCATGATAGATAAATATGCAAAAGCTGGGCTGCTAGATGAAGGGATAGCTCTGCTAAAGCTGATGAAAAGTGAACGAGTCAATCCAAATTCCTCCACTTTGGCAAGTCTACTCTCAGCCTGTGCTTCCACCGGATCTATCAAACTTGGCCGGTACTTAAGTAGCTTTGTCGAACTAGAGGCAATGAAGCTGGATGCAGTTCTCGGTACAGCTTTGATCGATATGTTCGCCAAGTCTGGGTTTCTAGACAAAGCCGTCGACATCTTCCAGCGAATGCAGAGCAAAGATGTCAAGTCCTGGACTGCCATGATCTTAGGTTATGGAGTTCATGGGCAGTCGAGCAATGCTGTTGCTCTCATGTACAGAATGGAGGATGAAGGATACAGGCCAAATGAGGTCACTTTCTTGGCTGTACTAAGCGCTTGTAGTCATGGCGGGATGGTGAAAGAAGCAATGGAATGCTTTCGGAGGATGGTTGAACGATATGGTCTTTTACCCAAAGTTGAGCACTACGGTTGCATTATTGATCTCTTGGGTCGTTTGGGATTGTTGAAGGAAGCACAAGGCTTGATCGAAAGGCTGCCACCAATCAAGAGAGATGCCACTGCTTGGCGTGCATTACTTGCAGCCTGCAGAGTGTATGGAGATACTGAGTTAGGGGAACGTGTGAACAGAGTATTGGTTGAAATGGATGATCAACATCCGACTGATTCAATGCTTCTATCAGGTACTTATGCCATAGCTGGAAGGTTGGGAGATCTTAGGAGCTTGCAGGTAACAACAGATGAGCGGATAGATACCAAGTTTAGGTATAATAAGTCAATAGGAAAGCAAGAAAAGAGGGTTAAAGAAGCTGGATGTAGCATGATTGAGGTTGACCGGGGATGAAAACATAGTTGGGTTTGAACTTCATGCAACCATGTTTCCTTAGTAGAAAGAGATGGAAAGGGGGGGGGGGGGTAATAGGTTTGTATGGATAACGAAGATCTTCGTTATAGTTTTTCTACGCACATGGCATGAAGCTGAGTGTGCAAAGTGGTGTCAATCCATTGAAGACGGGAGACGACTTTATGATTTGATCGATGGGAAGATTTGCCACCTATGTAGGTCAGTGGGATCCTTCACATGGTTCACGTTTTCAATTATTGATGCTTTGTTTTATCTGAACTGTGAATCTTTTCACACTAGTTTGCAAGTTATTGTTACTGCGAATTTGCTAATATAAGTTGTTCATATGGTTACTGCTGGTTTGTTAGTACATCCACTGCCATAACTAGAAGTTAGCATTGTCAGAGTTTATTAAGATCCCTCAATTTTCTCTCCCTCAAGCTCACTTGTGATAAAGAGTTGCCGAGGAAAGCTAAAGAAATGTGTGCTTAATGTCAAACGGGTTTAGAGGAGAGGAAGTTGTTTAGATGTTCCGACTTATAAAGCTTATGCTACTAATCCCTTTCGGAGAGTTTGGGAGGATATTTGAACTTTTAACTGTCTGTAGTCCGCAGTTAACCCTGTGTATGCTTATTGTGTTTCCTACTCCCTATTACAAGGTGAAATATCCATTTGTGCAGGCAGAAAACTGTTGGTCTTCGCACTCAGTGTTGCAGTTGTGAGATGGTGTAAGGACAGTTCATTGGAGATTGTTTGTACATAAGGTATGTTCCTCACATTTGCATTGCCTTTGTTTGTGTAAAATCAGCTCATCTGGTGTTTTCACTAAATGTAGTTATCAAGCCTGGCACATGTTACATGTACATGCTCAAGTACTTGGAACATCTAAATAATGGGAGCATGTACTTGGAGTGTCGAAACTTCGAACTGGATATGCTACATCTGCCTTGGTTGGGAGTTTGCGACTGCAGTTTCTGTTGGCAATCCAAAGAGCTTGCTTTCGCCGGAGCACTTCACAGGGAGGTAACTGATTGCTGGAAATCTGACCCTTGCTTTCTATGTTGTTCATAATGCAGTTGTAGAGTTGGTGTCTCTATCTCCTTGATAATTTGTGTAATATCTTCGGTTTTCTCAATCTTTTTTTCCAGATAGCAAACTTGGGCTACAAATCAGTTGCACACTGTCTCCATCAAAAACCCAACAACCAGAAAACAAATGTTGCACATACCACAGGGCCCTGCCAGTGAAGATTCTGCTAACAGGCCACCTGCATTTTCAACAACAAACCTTTCAATTTCTCAAAGATTCAGGAAAGATGAAAAACCTGTAACGAACTAATGCAATTCAGTTCAGTGCGGTCTGATGTGGTTTTGTTTCAAAGGTCTTGGAACTATACTTAGCCTAGCTCTTTCAATTTCCATATCATTGTTTTCTCCCCCTTTCAATTTATTTTGGCATCATTTTTCACTACATATATAGGTAGTTACAACCGAGGATTGTGAAAAATTTAATCGAATTGACGTTGTTTAGACTAAGAATTGTGTTTAATTAAGTTTCAATATGAAATTGTCTTTCCATTTTGCATTGTTTTAAAAGAAAAACAACACATGAGCAACGCCAAAAGGCGTATACAGCTTTGCATGCACGTCCAGATGACACTACTCCATCCAACTTGAGACAAGGGTAAGAAAAAGAGAGAGATTTGGTTGTCAATCATTTCTAAAGCACGTCAATGTAAAACATGGATTATGAACAGAAGCCATTGGAAAAGCTCTTCCTATTCTACAAGTGGTGTACATAACATTCCTAATTGTAGTGGATGGATTGTTTCACATCCCATCATATTGCTATCAAAGCCAACTTGAAATTTGTGTGTTTGATTAGTAAAAAAAATGGTAATTTGGATACATGTTAATTCCCTTTTGTAGGATAAGAAGAATCAAAATGGAGCATGATGTTCCCGATTATAAAGAGTCATGCAAGAACCACTGTAAGTCTGTAACATAAACGCATAGGAATATTCTAACACATGATCACTTCATAAAAATAATATGAGTTGGAATTCAACAAATCACTAATGGTTTCACTACCCTTCCGATGATCGAGTTGAACACTCAAACATATAGTGGAAAATGCTGGAAATCTCTAATATGATGGGTGATGGAGCAAAGCATGATTTCATTCAACCATTCTAATTAATCGAATAACAATTCATAAGTCAGTCAAGAGAACCAATCCCTAAAAACCCCAAATCGTTTTTAAAAAAAAACATTTTTATCTCATTACTTATGTACCATTATCATTCGAGAACACATATCAAAAGTCGGAATAGAGGGAACCAACATTAATAAACTACTTACACAAACTTTCTTTTTAAGAGATTATATCATTATCAACCATCATCCATCCTATGGACTAGACCACTAGCTACTACTATCATGTTAATTATGATTATCTTCCAAATCAAACGAAGTGCTCTCATCAAAACCTCACCAATTTCTCCATAAAAGTATACTTCAAAAGGTGAATAAAACCATCATTTCGCTTTGCATGGTGACAATACGCAAAGGGACACGAGAGGTACAAATCAAACCAACCACTTCCTCTCCTCTCCTCTCCCTTTCTTTCTTGGGCTCCTTATTTGCATTACAAATCATTAGTTTTAGACTTTTAGGGGTTGTTTGGAGGTTGCGATTCTCCAAATTGAAGTATTTAATAAATTTGTGTATTGTAATTTGATGTATTGATTAAATGTATGAATTTGAAAAATACATTGTTTGGAAGTTTACAATGTGCTTTGTTATAAATGAAAAAGTAAAGGGTAAACAATCCCTTGATCACAATCTCACATTTTGGTAGAGATTGATAATCACTCATTTTTGAGTGATTATGGGTGGGCCCAGAAAAAGGTAATACATGTATTCTGTCACAAATTTAACCGAAAAAACGGCTTAATCTTGACATTACATGCATTGGCTAAATACATCGAATGAAATCCCAATCTCCAAACGACCCCTTAGTTTAGTTCTTCTATGCAAAGTATTGATATTTTCGCCCAAAAGAATTTTCTAACATGAGAGCATAATTTAGTAATAAGTGGGTGTCACTTGGGGGTGCCGGTTGGGTTAATCGAAAATTCAATACCGAACTAGGATGTTTGCCCAAAATCAAAACCGAATAAGTTAAGAGCTTATCTGTTAACCAAAATTTGATAAGAACTTATCGGGTTCGGTTAGAACAAACATGAAATCTAAACCCCCTACATCCCCAATTAGAATCGAAACCTTCTGCATTCATCAACTACTAATTGCGGTTAAATACTAATATGTTGTTCATCAGGGAGAATATAAACTATGAGAGATATGTTGATCAGACAATATACATTGATTCATATAGTATCATGATTGAGCCGACGATTATAATGATGAGTTGATTATGTTGGATTGTGGAGCACTCGGTAATTATGGAAGAGAACTACTATGACCCATATTTTTGGTCAGTCAACCGTAATTATCGTTATAGATCGTAAAAAGATTATTTTGGCTTTCTCCAATAGCTAGTTGACCGATTGATTAACGTTATTTATGGTTGTATTTTTATACAACTTGGATTAGGAAATTATGAAGGAAACAAATAAGGAGCTCAAGCATCCTATCAGCATTATAATGATATTATGCACGTGGCTTAACTGGCTTCCATGTCAGCCATTAGTACATGTTTATGATTTTTTTTTTGTAATTTCCATTTACCCATTAATCCATTAACTAATGAAGTTTAAGGGACACTAACATCAAGGTTAACAGGATTAAGGCTTCCAAATTGTCTTGATGACGGCTCTTGACTAGGGTTTTGATTGCTTTCACCCTTGGCCATCCATTGAATTAATCCCATTAACTCCCACAAATTAATTTAAAGCTTCCTTGATTATGAAGCAATGGCCAATAGTCCAACCAAGAAGATACCAACTATGTAACTACAGTACAAGATGTTAGATGTCCATTACAATCTTAGTACTTCTTGTCTCCATAATTAATAAATAATTGTGAGTTAGGTGTGGTAAGGTTAGGAAGAATTTCACGTCAATTATGATTAAAGTTTCAAAATGAGACATTTTATTCAAATGTCTCGTATGTGAAGAAAAATTAAAACAAGACATTCGACTTATAAGATAAATTAAATGTCTCAATTGAGACAACTCAAAATATCTCCCATCCCCTTATTATTTTAAAATTTCTTTTTATTTTGTTCCTTACTTCCAAAACTATCCCGTATGATTTAGTTGAAATCCAAAATCACCATTCACCACTGAAATCTTTGAACAGTCAATTACTGAATTTTTCTTTTCTTTCAAAACACACTTTTAGTATTTTTTATGCATGGAACCAATAAAAGATCTTAAAAAAATACAAATAATATACCATAATATCATGAGAAGCATTTTGCCTTTGGCTTTTTTGCTTTATGTTTCATGCAGACCACCCTTTCTCGTTCAAGATTTCAATTTGGGATAAAAAGAAATTCCTCCTGAATTGCCAAAACAAAACTTTATTAGGCAGCCAGCACACAAGTGCCCTTTCCAATTATCTCTTGTCTATCATTGGAAAAATCAAATATCAAAATAACCATAGAAAATCAGACGAGGCGTTTGGATAAGGAATTCTGACGAATTAATTTGATCTAATTGTATCGTTTCGAGATAGTTGGGCCAAATTGTCTGGTTTGGCCGCATAAATTTTAGATGGAACCATTTGAATGGTGGAATTTCAAAATTGAGTCATTTCGAGGCAATTACAATTGTATGTGGTGGGGCAGGTGAGTCGAATTGACATTCAAATTGTCTCGTATTCCAGTTGATCCATCCTGGTACCACCGTGGTGATTCTGCAGTCAGGTAAATCTCGGGGCTTCTGGCTCTCGACACAATCTTGGTCTCGTGAGCTGGGGGTGCTACTAGAGGCAAGGCAAGCCCAAAACGCCCAATAGTACTCGTGCATCAACCCACGATCAACAGAGCGAGAAGCAAACTCTGCGCAAAAGCATTTGAGGCATACATCGAACCATGGAATGCTGGAGAAGAGCAAGAGACCAACCTCACACAAATCTTGATTGAAACAAATATCAAAATTATCTTTAGGTTATAAAGAGTCAGTGTTCATTTCAATACCGATCACGAACACTTATTCTTACACTATCTATCGAGAACTAAATTGTAATGAAATAATTTCCAAAATGTGATAGTTTCATTGCTTCACCTTATTGACATCAAAATTCCCACATGCTTGGATGGAATAGATCTCCTTTCATGGCTCATCCTAATAACATCCTCAGACTAATTAACCATTCTTGTCACTTTAGAAAAAAACATTGCAATTATTACTGTTTTGTAGCTACTAGCTACTACTGTACAGCACTTTGCTGTGGCCTGGTCCATCATTTTTAACAAACTCCATCTGCTGGATGTTAAGTGCGATAGCCCCCACAAACACCTAACCTATTTTAATGTTGAGGTAGCAATGGCTATGACAATAGCACAATTGAATGTTGGGCCAAAACCAATAGCTAGCTCGAAATAAATATTTCTTTTGCAGAATTTATCGATTTGGTGATCAAAGTTTCATTCTTTCTTTTTGCCCTTATATCCGTTGAAGAGCTAAAAGAAAGAATGCATCTTCATCCACTCGTATTGTTAGACTAACTCCAACCCCAAAAGCTATATTTAGCCTCCCAAGCTCTCAAATGTGCATATTTGCCTCCCCAAAACACCTTTTTGCTCCAACCCTAAAAGCTTCCAAATTTAGCTTCTCACATCTTTTTTTGATTTAATTTCCATAATCCATACTTATTTACAATATCATTCTTGTAATTCACTTTAATTTTTTTATAGTTTGTTATTACTTGTGAAAACAAAATTTTCGATGTAATTTTTTTTAATTCCGAGATATTTTTTTTTTTGCAAAATTAGTCATTTTTTATGGCCGTTAAAATGTGTCCGTTGCAATGTGACCGTTTTATTGTCACTATATTACTTCTTTCAAACTAAAACGCAAACACACTCACACAAACTAAAACGCAAACATACCCACACAAACTAAAACGCAAACACACCCACACAAACTAAAACGCAAACAAAAATGAAAAAAAAAAATAAAGCAGCAGCAGGGGACCCCGCGTGCAGGCGAGGGCCACCCGCGGAGGCGCGCCTGGGCCGCACGCGCGCGGGAGGAAGGGCTTCCTCCCGCGCGCGTGCGGCCCAGGCGCGCCTCCGCGGGTGGCCCTCGCCTGCACGCGGGGTCCCCTTTTCCAGCTGCTATATTTGCCCCCTTTCCCCCTTCCAGCTGCTACCTATCCACCCCAACACCCCAATCTCCAAATTTGGAAGCCAAGTTATTGATGGGTTGGAGATGAAAAAAGGCAAAATATAGCCTTTCTCCAAATTTGCAAGCAAGGGTTGGAGTTAGTCTTACTGATCCTATAAGATTTGAAACCCAAATGAGGTATATACATTATACTTTTCAACTAAGCAATTTGCTTTATCCCATCATGGTAGGGTTTCTTATGCTTTGATTTCCTTTTTCCTTCTTTTGGGTTCTTTCTCATTTTTTCAAATTTGCCTTTGATTTTTTGCATAGGAAGCAGCTTTTGTAAAAAGGAGGAAAGTAGCCAGCTGATTGTTTGACCTGGACTGGCAATTGAGACCCCTTATTGGGTGTGGGTCCAAGTGAGATTGGGCCCGCCATGGCTCATCCTTTTTCTTAATAATGTCGATCTTCTTCATTACTTGAACAGTCGGGAGGGAAATCTGAAAAGAATAGGGACGAGGAAAAGAACACAGTAACAGCACAAGCATTTGGTGCTTTGCCAAAAGTCAATGTCCGTTCCTCCCCCTGTTTCTGTTTAAACTAAAGGGAGCTAATCGTGGTGGAAGAATATGAGAGAGAGATAAGTAGAGAGAGAAAGAGAGAGTCAATTGAGAGAGAGAGAGAGAGAGAGAGGAAGTTTGGGGATATCAATGCTGAGAGAGAAGAAGAAGCTGCAATAAATGAGGTCCCTTTGATAAGTGGGTGAAAAGGGGGGTTTTCTCTTTAATTCGCTGTAAGAGAGAGAGACAAAGAGTGAGAAGTTTTCATCAAGCTGTGTGGATATGGTGGTCTAGTGTCGTAAAAATCGAGTCTTTGCTCACCTCTTCTCCTGGGTTTGGCTTCTGATGCACCAAAAACAAAAGCTTCTCTGTCCAATCTATAGCTGAAACCCTCTGTCCCTTTTCCTCTCCCCAGGAAACCATTTTGAGACTCGGTGCCACTGTGTTGTGGTTGCGGAGCTGCTTGGCTAGGTTTAGGGATCTGGGTTCTAGGGTTTGACTCTCCCTTCTTCTTCTTCTTCTTCTTCTTCTTCTTCTTCTTCTTCTTCTTCTTCTTCTTCTTCACCCCTTTTCTCTTCATGAATTCGTTTTCTGTAATTGGGACTCGTTTTTAAGCGAATTCCCGCTTCCAATTGCAAGCCCCTCTCTGTATTTTAAAAGAAAGTTGGATTCTTGAAGAAATATTCTTTATACAGTTTCCAGTTCCCCTGATCTGTGTTCGCTCACTGGGAAGCGGCTTTCCTCTTTCTTCCCCCACTTTTCTACTCTGATTTCCCACTCCTAGGGTTTCCAAGCTGATCACTGAATCGAAAATATCCTCAATTTCCCCCCTTTTTCATGGGCTGAACTGAAACTTGACCATCCCGAAGGAGCTTGATAGTAGCAAGTGTGATGCATCTGTCACTGTGGAAGCCTATTTCCCACTGCGCTGCTCTCATATTGGACAAGAAGAGCAAGAGGAAAAATGGGTCGGAATCCGATCTCGAGATTTCCAGAAATCCATCAATTCTCCGGAAACTTCAAGAGCACAGGTTGAGGGAAGCGCTCGAGGAAGCTTCTGAAGATGGGTCACTCGTCAAATCCAAGGACATGGATGATTCCGAGGCGGCCGCTGCTGCAAGCAACCAAGACGAAGGAACAATCGGCCGATCGAGATCGCTGGCGAGGCTTCACGCCCAGCGGGAGTTTCTTCGTGCCACGTCCCTTGCTGCAGATCGAGTGTTCGAGACCCCAGATTCCATTCCTGAGCTTCATGAGTCGTTCTCCAAGTTCCTCACTATGTACCCAAAGTACGAGTCTTCTGAGAAAGTTGATCAGTTGAGGTCAGATGAGTACACCCATTTGTCTCCCAAGGTATGCCTTGATTACTGTGGGTTTGGGCTGTTTTCATACCTTCAGACTCTACATTACTGGGAATCTTCCACTTTTAGCTTGTCCGAGATAACTGCGAATTTGAGCAATCATGCGCTTTATGGTGGTGCTGAGAAGAACACTGTGGAATATGATATCAAGGCTAGGATAATGGATTACTTGAACATCCCTGAGAATGAATATGGCCTTGTTTTTACGGTGAGTAGAGGTTCTGCTTTCAAATTGCTTGCAGAATCCTACCCTTTTCACACAAATAAGAAGTTGTTGACCATGTTTGATTACGAGAGTCAGTCTGTGAATTGGATGGCTCAGAGTGCCAAGGAGAAAGGTGCAGATGTTTACAGTGCTTGGTTCAAATGGCCAACCCTTAAGCTTTGCTCAACAGATTTGAGGAAGCAGATTTCGAACAAGAAAAGACGGAAGAAGGATTCTGCCACTGGTTTATTCGTCTTCCCTGTGCAGTCGAGGGTTACAGGAGCCAAGTATTCTTATCAGTGGATGGCACTTGCTCAGCAGAACAACTGGCATGTGTTGCTTGATGCTGGATCATTAGGCCCCAAAGATATGGATTCACTTGGTTTATCGTTGTTTCGACCTGATTTCATCATCACTTCGTTTTACCGTGTGTTTGGGTTTGACCCAACTGGGTTTGGATGTCTTCTTATTAAGAAATCTGTCATGAGTTGTCTTCAGCGTCAGTCTGGCAGTACAGGGTCTGGGATAGTGAAGATAACTCCTGAGTATCCTCTCTATTTGAGTGATTCTGTAGATGGTCTAGATGGGACGACTGGTGTTGAAGATGACGAGGTTATGGGAAGTGATGAAAATGGTACTACGGAACCGCGTCAAGGGACGCAGCTGCCTGCATTCTCCGGGGCATTTACACCTGCTCAAGTGAGCGATGTTTTTGAGACCGAGATGAGTCATGACAACAACTCGGATAGAGATGGGACGAGCACTATATTTGAAGAAACAGAAAGCATCTCTGTTGGTGAAGTGATGAAAAGCCCTGTTTTCAGCGAAGATGGATCGTCAGACAATTCGTTCTGGATCGATTTGGGCCAGAGCCCGTTGGGTTCCGACTCTGCAGCAAAACACAAGTCAACTGGCTCTCCGCTGCCACCTTTTTGGTTCTCCAGCAAGAAGAATCACAACAAGAGAAACTCACCAAAACTGACTTCAGAGATCTACAGCAGTCCACTGTATGATGACAAGGTGTTGTCATTTGATGCTGCGGTTTTATCAGTTTCTCAGGAGCTCGACCGTGTTAAGGAGGTTCCTGAAGAAGAGCAGTATGGCCATACAAACCTGAGAGAGGGTCTTAATCATATGCATGTTTCCGAGATTGAAGAAGAAGAACCAGCAAACGGGTTTCATAATGGCACTGACAAAATAGAGAGTGCTATAAGAAGAGAAACAGAAGGTGAATTTCGGTTACTGGGAAGAAGGGAAGGGAACCGATATTCTGGTGGTAGATTTCTTGGAGTGGATGAGAGTGAACATCCGAGCAGGCGAAGAAGGGTGTCATTTAGCGCGGAGGAGAGTCGTAAAGAACTCGTGACTGAGCCAGGGGAAGTATCTATAGCTACACTAGAAGATGATAATGACGTGTACACAAGCGATGGTGAGTTTGGTGAGGGGATGCAGGATTGGGATAGGCGAGAGCCTGAGATAAGTTGCCGGCATTTGGATCATGTGAACATGTTGGGCCTCAATAAGACGACTCTAAGGCTTCGATTTTTGATCAACTGGCTTGTGACTTCATTGCTGCAACTGAGATTACCCACTGCCGAAGAAGGGGAAGGAGGAGGAGGAATGCATCTTGTCCACATTTATGGACCGAAGATCAAGTACGAGAGAGGTGCTGCAGTTGCTTTCAACATCAGGGATAGAAACCGGGGGCTTGTGCATCCTGAAGTTGTTCAGAGGCTAGCTGAAAGAGAAGGGATATCTCTTGGCATTGGGTTTCTCAGTCACATACGAATCGTGGATGGCCCTAGACAGCATAAGGGTGGCTTGAACCTTGAAGACGCTACTTCCCTTTGCAGGGCGGTGGAGACTGGTGGTCGCGGAAAATCAGGTTTTATAAGAGTCGAGGTTGTCACTGCCTCGCTAGGGTTTCTGACCAACTTCGAAGATGTTTACAAACTATGGGTTTTTGCTTCCAAGTTTCTAAATCCTGGATTTACCAGAGAAGGCAGCCTTCCGACGGTTGAAGAAGGCGAAGAAACATGATGTATTGAACCACTCATTGTTCTTTTTTGTTTGCCCAGATGTGATGGACCTAATATCGAATCCATCCGAGAGTTAGAGCTGAAGATCAAAAGCCAGGGCTGGGCGAAAGCTGGTGCTGTTTCTATTTCTTTTGCTCTTCCTCGTGACTCTTCTGAAAGATGGCAGTTGGGTTGGGATGGATGGATTTGTTGATACTTGTTTGTTGTTTGATTGTTCTCTTATTTTCTCCTCTGGGTTCTGGGTTCTTTGTAGAGAGGGTGGGCTCAGATTTGTATTCTCACTTGAGAAAGTATCTAAACAGCAGAATACATTGATCTCAAAAGGTTCCAACATTCTGCTTTCTAGGTTGTCTGTCTCTATACTGAAAAAAAGTTCAAATTTCTTCATGCTGCTGTAAAAACACCTCAACTAGGCAAGCCTGTTGTAGATTATAATACCCATTTCATTGGCACGTTTTAGATCCCTGCCAGCCACCCTGATTGTGGTAGGGAAGATCTCTATTTCTTATTGAACGTGCAAGCTTATTTGTTACAGCATTTCAATGCCATGCAGGAAGGTTCCTCAACGTCTGTACGCTAGGCAACGAAAAAACTCATCGTTTAGACTTTAGGTTGAGAATTAGACATTCATAACGTCTAGCGTCTTCTTCAACTTTATTAATAAGAGTATGTCGATCTTTGATGCAAATCTTGAGTTGGAGAGCCGTCATTTTCATTGTCTGTTAACACTCTTTTGTGTAAATGCGGAATCCAGGCTTAACAACTTGGTGCTTGTTCTTTCAGTACATGCCTACTGAGTTTGTGAAGAAATACAGATCCAGGCTAGGCAGCAATGTAACACTGAAGGTCGCTAATGGTGATAGATGGGAAGTAGAGCTGGCTATTGATGATGATGGGCTTATTTGGCTGATTAAGGGCTGGGAGGATTTCGCAAAGCACCATTCTTTGAAGCGCTGTGATGTTCTAGTTTTTCTGTTAGAGCAGGACAGCTTCTTTCATGTCATGGTGTTGGAACGCACTGCAGGCGAGGAGAAGTATCGTTGCAAGGATGTGAATGGTATTCGGAGACTGTTGAGTGATTTTAGAGTTGAGCTGGAAGTTGAAGAAGAAGAGGAGGAGGAGGAGGAATCGGAGGAAGAAGAAGAAGAGGAGGAGGAAGAGGAATCGGAGGAAGAAGAAGAGGAGGAAGAAGATGCCTTCTCCACCAACGTTGAGACACCAAACAATCCATCGAAGACAGGAATGAGAGGTACACTTACTCTATGCTTTGTTTTTTTTTGTGTTGCAGAGTTTGTTGAGTATGCTCCCATTCTCGATCAGTTCAATGACATGTGCTTGTGTCATGCTGGTATAGAGTTGGTAATCTTTCCCAAACTGTCATTTCATTAGCTAAAGTTGAATTCTTGCATTTCACAAGCCATATTTGACCCCAATCCAATACAGGAATACAAGAACCAAGAAAGGATATTGCCTCCACAAATCCAAATTTCTCCATCACCACAAGTGCAGGTTCGAGCTCATCTCCGAGGGCCAAATGAAAGCCGAGTGTTCGGAGGGCTTAAGAATGGTTGGATGTGCTGAATGTTTCAAGACCCTCTAGAATGGAGTTTGTTGTGTTTGTTCGTTCTATGCAGCTTTTGTTAGCAGGGGCATGGATGACATGAAATCAAGCTCCATACAAGAAACTCCGGCGCTCTACCGGATCGAGCAATGAAGCAATCCTGATCGATATCGACCCGTTAGTTCGAAAAGAACCGAACAGAGTGTTACATCAGCTACCACAACTATACTTCTACCACTGTTACATCACCTAATACCTACATTCATTCATCCATTACAGGTCACAAAAAAACACCCAAAAAACCAAACAAAGAGAGAGACGAAATCATCACTTCACCATTACATCTTCCCTCGACGAGCTCGTGCTCCCGTTCTCCTCCTTCCCCTCGCAATCATCGCCATCCGATTCGCCGTCTTCCTCCTCCGCCCGATCTTCGTCGGACGACGAGAGCGGTATCAGCCAGCACATCCCGTGCAGGTGCCCGTTGATGCAGACGAAGTACTCCAGCCCGCCGTCCCTCGACCCCAGCCGCCTCGCCGCGCTCCTCGGCACCAGCCTCGCCGCCGTCATGCTCCACACGCGGGCCCCGCAGTACGGACACCTCACCTTCTCCTCCAGCCTCACCCCTGGCTTCACCAAAAACGCCCGCGTTTTGGACCTCATGAATCCCCGGAAAATTCCCCTGTAAACCCCCAAATCCTCCCCTGCCTCCGCCGCCGGGTGCTCGCACGGGTCGCTCACGTACAGCAAATCCCCCCTGCACTTCTTCGCCAGGAAGCTCCTCCCCGACGTCTTCGAGAATCGCGACGCCTTCGCCACGTGTCCCTGCGAATTCGACGGCGAGGGAAAGCCAGCTCCGCCGCCCCCTCTGTATCCGCAGCAGAAGAGCATCAGCTTCGCGAGGGCCTTCCACCCGCCGTCGATTCGACCGCCGGGGGCTGCGGCGGAGGGGGCCGACCCGCTCGTCAATGTGGCCAGCATCCGGGGAGCGCGGTAGAGGCAGAGCTCCCGCCAGAGGAGCCTTGCGGCCACCGCGGCGAGCTTCCGGTTCACCGCCGCGACGGCGGTGAGCGTGTGGAGATCCCATTTCAGCGACTCGAAGACGAGGACGAGGACGCGCTCGTTCAAAATCCCCGAGTCGCCGCCGAACGAGTCGGATCCGGGTCGGCTGGTCCTCCTGACCCGCTTGGTGTTGTTGTCCATGTTGCTTCGTCCCGGAGAGAAAACGATGGAGGTACGTTTTTATACGCGGCTCGAGAAGGGACGCGTGGCGGGCGGTGAATGGGTGGCGTTTACTGGGCAAGTGATCCCTTGATGTTCGCGACGGACACGTGGTCGGAGAGGATTGGTGAGATCGACGCGTGTAACGGGATTGGAGAAAACGACAAGAAGATCTGAGGGAATTGTGGCGTCGTGAGGGAAGCCGTTGGATTAGGGACACGTATGAGGATGGGAAAATATCCTTTTTTAATTATTATTGTTTTTGTGGTACCGAAAATATCTTTTTGTTGTCGTTACTTTACCTGACTATTTTTACATGTCAGCATATTTGGTGGCGTGTGGGCAAAATGAGTGCATTATCTGAAACTGGAACGGGTGAAGGGTTTCGTCGGATTCAAGATATGACTTCTTCCGGTGACCGGAGACGCGGCGACGGCGGCGATTCGGCCGGGACCCGATTGCTCAGAATCGATTTTGTTCAGGAAACCGTTCGCGACAAAGAAGCTTGTAAGCGCACAGTCTCTCTTCACCGTATTTTATTTTTACCCATTCGTTTCGAAATCGGAGGTCGATTTTGGGTTTTGAATTAGGTATAGTTCTTCGATAAGTATAGAGAGCTGGAGAGGACAGCTCCTTTTTCTCTCGCTTTTATTTGGGACCACACAGTGGATTTGCTACTGGACCTGGAGTTACTCTGCTCTCTGGGTAAAAGTACGGGAAATGTCATGATGGTAAAAGAAAGAAGGTGGAAGTAAATTCAACACATCCTAAAATGGCTACACGTTAAGAAAAGCTGCCAGGTTTTGAGGGTTTCAATCTGGCCCTTCTGGGCAAAAGCTATCATCTTTAAGATAGAAATGAGATGCCAATGGCAGAACAAGGAAATGAAATTTCAGCAAGTTTTAGAGCTGCAACCATAAGGTAAAGAAGGAGAGAAGAAAGGTAGGAGAAAAAAAGAGCTGCTGCAAACCATGGAAACCTTTGGAATGAAGGATGGTGGGCAGAACAAGAAGGCAACGACCACCTTTGGGATGATACGCAGGGGAAATGCTTCTGCTATGGAGAAGATGAAGCCCCATTTCTTCAGGGTTATGCTTGATTTCATGTTGCAGGATTCCAAAATAGTAAGTACTCATTTTCCCCCCTATGTGATCCCTTTCTGATTCAACTGGTGATTTCCTTTTCTCTGCAAAGTTTTATGAATTTCTTCAGTCTGGTTGTCAAATCTACTTCCAAAGCTGAAAACTTCTGTCTATGCTTGTTTAGGGTTTCAAAAAAGATGAAGCAAATGTGTAGAATCTGGCTTGTAACTAGCTTTCGTTTGTTTGCTTGCATTGCTTTGACAATGGTTTTTTTTGTTTTCCCCATCTGAAAAAGTAACCGGCACCAAGAACTGACAAATTGTTGCTTTGTGTCAGTACATTCCTACGGAGTTTGTGAAGAACTATAGATCCAGGCTAGGGAGCTCTGCAACCTTGAAGGTTGCTAATGGTGATACTTGGGAAGTAGAGCTGGTTACTGATGATGATGGGCTGATTTGGTTGGTCAAGGGCTGGGAAGACTTCACAAACCACCATTCTTTGAAGCAAGGTGATATTCTGGTGTTTCGGCTAGATCAGAACAGCTTATTTCAAGTCATGATTTTCGAACCCTCTGCCAGCGAGAAGAACTACCGCTGCAAGGACGTAAACGACCTTGGAAAGCTGTTGAATGATATCAAAGTTGAGGAGGAATGTGATGCTGGGAAGGAGAAAGGTAGTGGAACTTTTGAGAAAATAGGAAATTTGACAGGCCATTGTATTTTTTTTTCTTCTGTTGAACAGAAGGTTCTGAACATGAAAGACTAATGCAGAAGTTCGTTTCTTTCCATGGACCAGTTCCTGCTGGAAAGCTGAAGGAAATCGAAACCAAGAAGAGTGGTGGAGGGAAGAGAAAGGTTAAATTGGCTGTTCCATTTGAGATTCCAAACCATCCATTGGAGACAAAAGTGAAAGGTAACATTTACTATTTGCTTGCTTTGTTTTCTTCATGCTACGAGTTTTATACCTTCCCAAACTTGATAAAGTTTTGCTTTGGCAGAGTGAGGTTATGTTTCCTTCTCGATTGATGCATTTACTTATGCTTGGTCTTTTATTCTGCTAGCTTTTCACCTTGTCAAATATGTAGTTTTGCTTTTGCATCAACAGAGTGAAATTGAATGCTTGCATTGTCAATTGATGCATTTTACATATGCTCCCACGAGCTCAAAATTCGACCAAATTTGATGCAGGAATATCACAACCAAGGAGGTGCAATGCCTCTACGAGCTCAGACAATCCAAACTTCTTCATCACCATCAGTGAAGCACACATGACACATCGTTACATGGTAGGTTCATTCAGTTCCATCAAACGAATTTACCATTTTTTCAAGGAAGCTTTGCATAACCAAATTTGAAAGCTGCCTCTCTCTTTGAATGTGCAGCTTCTGCCTACTAAATTTGTGTATGAACACATGATACCTGCACATGGTACTATGCCTGAAAGTCGCATTGTGATGGTTTCGAGTGAAGACGGGGTCGACTCATGGTCATTGTCCTTTGTCTTTCATCAACGACATGGAGGTGCACGTGGACAGGGCTTGTTCATTGGCGGTTGGCCCGCGCTCCGCAGAGGCAACTCTTTGAAATCAGGGGATGTTTGCCGGTTCGAGCTCATCTCCGATGGCCAAATGAAAGTGAGTATTCGGAGGGCTTAAGGATGGTTGCATCTGCTGAAAGTTTGAGAACCTCTAGAATGGAGTTTGTTGTGTTTGTTCGTTGTGTGTGTTTACTTATGGATGATGATGAAGCTTATGAAACCACTACAGCTTTTCGTTAAAGGAATTAATGGGATAGTGTAGTTTCATGTGGGAGGGAGTGGTAAGACGTTTGTTGATGCTTTGTTTTGGTTTCTGAAGCAAGGCATGAGTTGTGCTTTATGGCTTTCCATGGCAAAACTCTGTTATCAAGTTACTTTCTGATAGTAGTTCTGCTATTTGACTAGATTGAAAGTTATCTTGTTTATGATTGTGATTATTATTGATCATCAATTTGGCTAGCATACTTACAAGATTCTTTTAAGCACACGTTTATGTCGCGGATTGACGAAGCCTTAGCAGTTAGCACGCCCCTAAATTACACTATCCATTAGTCCCCCGGCGATAACAAATTGTTCTCAATCTTAGATCATCATCCCTAAAACACAACCAACTCCATTCCAACAAGGTCCGAAGCTTCGACAGAGCACATATCACTGTTGAGCTATCAAACACAATTCATGGGGAACTTCAAGATCCCAAAACTAACAAAGGCTTAGGCCTTAGCCACTGTCCGAATTATAGTACTTGTCCCATTAAATCCCTAAACCACAAAGCTTCAAACACAAGCAAACCAACCAGAGCCTTAATGCCTCTCGATAGTCACCTTCATTTGGCCATCGGAGATGAGCTCGAACCAGCAAACGTCTCCTAGTTCAAGAGCGTTGGCCCTACGGAATGCGGTCCAACCACCAGCAAAACTGCCCCGTCCACTGGTGCGTCCATGGCATACACTAAAGATAAAGGACAAGTCCCATGAACCCGACCCGTCTTCAGCAGAAACCTTCACATTACTACTTTCAGGCTTCATGTGGTTAAACACAAAAGCACTCGGCAAAGCCTGCACATTCAGTGAGAGAGAGAGAGTGATCCATCAAGGTCCAAACGAAACCTGCTTAGAATCGAAGTTGTATCCTTTCGATATGAATTAATCAACTTACTGTGAAGTGCTTCTTCATGTTATATCCCATCATCGTAATAGAGAAGCTTGGATTCGTCGAGCTTGTTGAGGCATTGCCCCTCCTTGGTCCCAGTGTTCCTGCATCAAATGGAGTCATGATATGAACTATGGAATGAAAGCATTCAACTCACTTTTTCCATCGAAATTACATATTACCGAGGCTATATCGATCACAATGTATCAATCTGACAAAGGAAAACACAAAACTCAATATGCCTTGGCAAACTTACCCATTTGGGAAGGTTAGAAACTCACAGCATGAAGAAAACAAAGCATATAGTAAATGTTACCTCTCATATTTGTCTCCAATGGATGGTTTGGAATCTCAAATGGAGCAGCCAATTTCACCTTTCTCTTCCCTTCTCCACCACTTGTTAGAAACAAAGTTTCTAACGGTTGTAGAATTGGGGAAAATAGCCTGACCAACTAGGGATTGATCAAGCTAGGGATTAGAATTAGGGATTTTAGGAAGAAGAAAGGGGAGGGATGGCTGCCGATCGGCCAAGGGAGAGAGAAAGAGAGAGGGAATTCGGCGCTGGAGAGAGAGAGAGAGAGAGAGATTAGGTTTTGGGTTTTCTGTAGTTTATTGCTTAATGACAAAATAACTCCCTACTGCAGATTATATAATCCGCAAAATACCCAACTGCTACCCACATAATGAAAATACCCCAAATGATTCCCCCAATTATCAAAAACCGACAATAATACGAAATAATGAAAAGCTGTAAATTGTTTGTTTCTAACATCCCCGCCTCCATGGGAAACAACCTTGTCCTCAAGGTTGCGGCTTCTCTTGCTCTGCTCCGGATTCCTCCGCCATCTCATCCTCCGCCTCATCTTCCCATCGTCCCACCAAGAACATCAAGTCAGGCTTCCCGCACTTGTGACCAAAGGTAAACCGCTCGTCACAGTTGAAACACTTCCCTTCTCGCCTCTTCTGCTCGATCTCTGCAGGAGATAGCGTCCTAAACCCCTTGGGCGGTGGCCTTGGTCCCGCTCGAATGACAGCCGAAGGTGGGCCAGCCGCCGCACCCCCTCCCGAACCAGACCCCGATGCAGCTGCGCTCGCTCCTCCACTAGCGCTGATACCACTGCCTCCTCCTCCGACCGGTTTCTGATAGCGGCCTATCACGCCCCTCCAGCTAGCCAGCTCCTCCTCCTTGTTACCTGCAAGACGGAAAACAGCTCGAAGTGAATCGGGCTCAAATACTCGAACAGCTGCTGCGATCTCTGGGCGGAGTCCCGCCATGCATAGACCCACCAAAGTCTCCTCCGGCACGCCCTTGCACTGGTTACCCAGTTTGAAGAACTCAGCTCGATACTCCGCCACTGTCCCAGTCTGGCGCAGCTTCGCCAACTGCTCCGGGGCCCACCCTTCCGACTTGCCAAACTGATACCTCAACTCCTCCTTGAACATCGGCCAAGTAATCAGCGTCCGAGCTTCAGCGTAGGTCCGCTCCATCCATTCCCACCACTGCAATGCATCCCCCTCCAAATAGAAGGACGCCAACTGAGCCTTCCGTTCCTCTCTAGTGGGATGGTTCTTGAACCACCGTTCTGCAGAGTATATCCACAGACCTGCATCCTCCCTGCCATTGAATTTTGGAAACTCAATGGTTGGGGGCTTAGCTCGGAACACCATCTCATCTTCCCCTTCACCACCACGGAAGTGGCCAGCATGCCTGCCACACCCCGGGGCCTCGCGGTGGTAATGCTGCGAGTACCGGTGTCCCCCTTCATACTCCCACTCCTCCTCCTCCTGATACCCCCGTCCTCGGCCCATCTCAGTTCTCTGCCTCTGATCACCAGTTCCTGAGCCCATGAATTCTCCCCCAGTGCCGTACTGATTCACAAACGGGGGCTGATTACCACTAAACTCGTCAAACTGACCTGGACGGGCTGGAAATCCTCTGCTGCCCGTTCCCCCCGTGCGCACAAGCTGCTGTCCCGGGTCGGCTCGGGTCCGACCGGGTTCGGTCCGACCGGTTTCGGTCCGACCGGGTTCGGTCCGACCGGGTTCGATCCGACCACTCGGGCCCCGACTCGGCCCGGCTCGGCCCGCATGCTCGGCCCGGCCCACAGGTCCTCGGCCCATGAGGTTCGGCCGGCCTGCCTCCCAGCCGTGGCCCATTCCTCGCCCCTTCCCACCTGGTCCGACTTCCAACCCAGCTCGGCCCATATGGCTTCCTTCATCCCTGCTGTAATCCTCCCCGGGCCCATTCAACTCGTTAGGCCACGGCTCGTGGTCATACTCCTGCTCCAAGCCCATCAACTCCTCTT
The DNA here is from genome assembly GCA_946122785.1 of Linum tenue. Lineage (NCBI taxonomy): Eukaryota > Viridiplantae > Streptophyta > Magnoliopsida > Malpighiales > Linaceae > Linum > Linum tenue. The sequence continues at coordinate 45,166,781 of CAMGYJ010000010.1, forward strand.
CATCCAAGCCCGTTTGTAGCTCCGGTTCCACGTACTCGGCCATCTTGGCCTTGCCTCGCGCGCGCGCCCTCTCCTGGGCCGATGGGGTCGGTAGAAGCCCATCCTTGACCGATGGGCCGAAGGTGACTTGGCCCGTACGCGACCCGGTCGGCCGGCTAGGGTTGACCGCCGCACCCCCCGCCTCGCCTGAGCCGCCCGCCCCCTTGCCCTCCGGAAGCCGCGCGGCTCCTCGTCCCCCGAGTTCCTCCGCCACGGCGGAGCCTCCCCCCGGTGCGCCCGTCCCTTCCGGCGGCGGCTGGTCGCCCCCACCGCCTCCGTTCCCGCCTCTCTTCCAGGCCTCTGTCAGGCTGCTCACCTGCCCCACCAGCGATTCCACCGCTGCCGTCAAGGCCTCGAGGGTGCGGTTTTGATCCCTAGCCCTCGCCTGCAGCTCCCCCAACTCCTCTTCCACCCGCGCCTGTCTCCGCGCCTGCGCCTCCAAGTCCCTCCTCAGTTCCTCCACCCCTGTCAGATCCTCCACAGACCCCTCGACCTCGTCATCACCAGCCTGATTCGCCTTCTCCGCTTTCTCTGCTGCCTTCATGGATTTCGTCGTTACCATCGTTGATTCTCCGGTTTCTATGCTGTCCCTGATGGAGTTGAGCAGAACTCACCGATCGAAACCGGGCTCTGATACCAGATGTTAGAAACAAAGTTTCTAACGGTTGTAGAATTGGGGAAAATAGCCTGACCAACTAGGGATTGATCAAGCTAGGGATTAGAATTAGGGATTTTAGGAAGAAGAAAGGGGAGGGATGGCTGCCGATCGGCCAAGGGAGAGAGAAAGAGAGAGGGAATTCGGCGCTGGAGAGAGAGAGAGAGAGATTAGGTTTTGGGTTTTCTGTAGTTTATTGCTTAATGACAAAATAACTCCCTACTGCAGATTATATAATCCGCAAAATACCCAACTGCTACCCACATAATGAAAATACCCCAAATGATTCCCCCAATTATCAAAAACCGACAATAATACGAAATAATGAAAAGCTGTAAATTGTTTGTTTCTAACACCACTCTTCTTGGTTTTCACTTCCTTGAGCTTCCCTGCAGGAAATGGTCCACGGAATGAAACAAATTTCTGCGTTAAGTCTTTCAGGTTCAGAACTTTCTGTTCAACATGAACATAACAATACAATGAGCTGTAAAATTTCATATGTCCTCCAACCTGTCTCTTTCCCCACATTAATTTCCTCCTCAACTTTGACCTCATTGAACATCCTTCCAAGGCCATTCACATCCTTGCAACGAAACTTCTTCTCGCTGGCAGTGGGCTCGAACACCATTACGAGAAATAAGCTGTCCTGCTCTAGCCGGAACACCACAATATCACCTTGATTCAAAGAATGGTGCTCTGTGAAGTCTTCCCAGCCCTTGACTAGCCAAATCAGCCCATCATCATCAGTAGCCAGCTCTACTTCCCATGTATCACCATTAGCAACCTTCAATGTTGCAGAGCTGCCAAGCCTGGATCTATATTTCTTCACAAACTCAGTCGGAATGTACTGATGCAGAAACAGCAATTTGTCAGTTCTTGGTTCAGGTTACTTGATCAGAAAGGGAAAACAAAAACCCATTGCCAAAGCAATGGAGACCAATAAAACAAAGCTAGCTGCAAGCTAGATTCTACACATTTGCTTCTTCTTTTATGAAACCCTAAACAAGCACAGACAAAAGTTCTCAGCTTTGGCGATAGGTTTGACAATCAGACTAAACAAAACTTCAGAAACTACTGCAGACAAAGAAAAATCACCAGTTGAATCAGAAAGCATCACAGAGGAGCAAAAAAAAAGAGTTCTTACAATTTTGGCATCTTTCAGCATGAAATCAAGCATGACCCTGAAAAAATGGGGCTTCATCTTCTCCATATCAGAAGCATTTCCTCTGCGTATCATCCCAAAGGTTGGTTTTGCCTTCTTGTTTTGCCTACCATCCTTCATTCCAAAGCTTTCCATGGTTTGCAGGCAGCTCTTTTTCTCCTCCCTTTCTTCTGCTCTCCTTCTTTACCTCATGGTGGCAGCTCTATAACTACACTGAAGTCATTTCTGTGTTCTGCAATGGGTATTTCATTTCTATTTTTTTTTATCTTAAAGATAATAGCTTTACCCTAAAGTAACAGATTTAGTCCGCTGTAAAACCATGGCTGCTTTCTTAACTTGTAGTCATTTTAGGGTGTTCAAATTTACTTTCACCTACTTTTACCTTCATGACATTGTTGAGGGCAGTAACTCCAACCTACCAACTAACCAATTCTCCTTCACTTTTCCTTTTCCTAGAAGAAATGTGTTCAGAAGGTCAAACACAGGTTCCTAGCAGTTGAGCTTGATCATTCCTACAAGTCACAGAAAACAGGGGAGGAAGAAACCAACAACAAAAAGCCATTTCTGCTACCCAGTGGTGGCTGAAAACAGATGGGAAACCCCAACTAACAACACAACCATAAAGAAAAATGACAAAATTGGAAGAATTCAAGCAATTTACATATTTCTAAGGTGGGGGGTGAGCAAAAGCAAGAAACTTCCCTTCATTTTCCCCTAGTCATGGCCATGTCTCAAAGAGCCACCGCCATTTTGGCAACGAGGCTCATTGCCTTGATCGCCACGCTTATCGCAGCCGTCGTAATGGCGTCGAGCCACGAGAAAGGCTCCATCTTTGGAGCCATATCTTACGAAGCTAAGTACTCCGACACCCCTGCCTTCAAGTAAGTTTAGCCATTTTCATGCAATCCTGTCTACAATAATATACAAACACAACTCTCAAAATCCTCTGTTTTCCAGATACTTTGTGATTGCTAATGTAGTGGTGACAATTTACGGGTTCCTAGTCCTGTTTCTGCCTTCCGAGAGCCAGCTCTGGAGGCTGGTTTTGGTCTTTGATTTGGTATGCTGACAACAAAATTTGTATGTGAATACTGTGAGCACCAAGGTTTAGATTGCTATCTTATGCTCTTGTTGTTGTTGTTTGTTTGTTCTTATTGTTAGGTGCTGACGATGCTGCTTGTGTCGAGCATTTCGGCAGCTCTGGCGATTGCACAAGTTGGGAAGAAAGGCAACTCTCATGCTGGTTGGTTGCCTGTGTGTAACCAGATTCCCAAATACTGCAGCCAGACGACGGCAGCCTTGGTGGCAGGATTTGTTGGGCTCGTAGTTTACTTTCTTCTTGTTTGCTACTCCATTCACCGTGATTTGGATCCTTTCCTTGTTCGAAAGAATTAGCCTTTCATGCACTTTTTACCTCTAGCTCGCTCAACAGAGAAACTAACCTGTTCTAACTGCAAATAGTGGAGGATTTTTATGGGTGCATTTCACTGATAAACTAACTAGTCAGGAAGGCATTATTACGTATGACGGTATGAGCAGAGGAAGTTGTTCAAAAAACAGAGGATATCAAGGAGCCTACTTCTGAATGATGCTTCATCTCCATAAGCATTTGTGAGTGGAGGGTTACACAATTATGCTACTTCATTTGGTTGTTCACGACTTTTTATCGTAGTATCATACACAAACGTATTGTTTCTTCGAATCTAAGGCGTAAGTATTTGCCGCGAAGACAAAGATAAAATGAAGAAACAAAACCAAGTCATTGTCATTGCGAGATTGAAATAATCATCTAGTCATTTTGGCCGTTAAGTTTCTCTTAATAGTCCAGATTAACATGTCAAACTTTCAAAATTTGAATAATAAAATACATATATCAACTTGGCCTCGAAATCTAACGATGATAATTAACGAATCCACTGTTTTCGAGAATGTAAGTTCAGTGATCGATTTGTGGACGACCCGAAAAGATTAGTGACCGTTAATGTAATTTACCCTTTCTTTCTAAAGAATAGGATAGGGAACCAGAACCATATCTCGTATCTATTCTCCAGAGAGAGACAGAGGTTGGGCTCAGAGCATAATCACCAACTCTCTAACCAGAGCACCATAAAAAGCAAAACAATGTTGAGCCTCTCAATTGCTACACCACTTCCCAAGCCTTCCCTTCCACTTCCTAAATCCGGGTTCTCCGGCATCCAACTGAACCAAACATGTCTTCTCCCGCCGCTTCGAGTTCGCCCCCGGACGGCGTACAGGGCTGCCGGGACTCCGGCGGCGTCGGTGGTGATGATGGCGAAGAAGGACGAGGAATTGAAGGAAATCAGAGGACTGACCACCGACGAGATCAACGAGCAGGTTGTTGACCTTAAAGGCGAGCTCTTCATGCTTCGCCTGCAGAAGTCCGTCAGGAATGAGTTCAAGTCCAGCGAGTTCCGCCGTATGCGCAAAAGGGTACCCTTTTTCTCCTTCGTTTCTCTAGCATTGTCTCATAGGAAATGTGTTTGGTTTTGAGAAGGCTTTGGATAGAGGGTAAAGAGTACTGTCTGTTTGGAAAGAATGGTGGAGTGATTTGGAAGTGGTATTTGCTGTTAGCTGTTAGCTGTTAGCTTCTCGGCAATGGTGGCCAGGTCTGAATTGATGAAATTTTGGTGCTTTAGGTTTCGGAAGTTGGAACTTGGTAGCTTAATTTTAGAGGGTTAACATTGGTTTGGGAAAAGCATTCTGGTAAATTGAGGCTTGGATGCGAGAATTTGAGGATTGATGGTAACTATGATGCCCGAGCTTAACTTGTTATGATACCCTTGAGATCTATGTCATCATCGATATCTATCTGACTCAAAGAATGTTGGAATCCATGCTTTAGTGGCTTTTATTGTCTGCCTAATCTTTGCAATGTAGGGATCAAATGAGCTTTATCTGCTACCAGGGATAGAAATAGCCTACTGGTCATCACAGGTGGTTGGCATAAAAGATGCATTGTAGCAGATACTATGCTTCCTGGCCAATCCATTTGCAGGTTTAAGGAGTTACTTAGCTTTGTCGTCTTGATAAGGTTATGATAGAGTTGAATGATGAATTACTGTTCCATGAGATCTTCGCCAAGCAGTGGCGAGCTTCCGGAGTATTTTCCGGCTGAACCATGTTTTTGTTTTACTAGCGATGGTTCAATTTGCACGATAGATGTGAGATACATTCAAACTTTGATTTCATAACATTCTGTGTGTGAAAGACTGAGTTCCTCTCTTTTCAATCCATGAATGCAGATTGCACGCATGTTAACAGTTAAGCGTGAGAGAGAGCTTGAAGAGGGTATCAACAAGAGGTTATCAAGAAAGCTTGACCGGCAATGGAAGAAAAGCATTGTTGTCAGACCACCTCCGTCTTTGATCAAGTTGCGAGAGGAAGAAGCAGCCGAAGAAGCTGAGAAATCTGCTTGAGACAATCAAACACAGCTCTGGAGAACTTTCTTTGGTACCTCAAATTTTCAGATAATGTTGTATAATGTCAGTATCTGTACTTGATTATGTTTCCTTTTCAATGTCATCTTGGAATTATGATTAGCATGATTGTAAGTTCCCTGAATACTTTTTGAAATGAAGAGTTATTCAGAATTATAGGTTTCATGTTTATCCATTCTGCTTTGTCAACAGTATAGCCTAAAGCAGTCTAAAACCTGCTTGAGAAAGGACATAAGAAAAGGAGAGTTTTTATAGCTTCGACTTGATTTTCCTATATTCTTGGGCTGGACTAAGGCAGCCATTAATCAAAAGCTTCAGCCTTTTGCTTGCTAACAGATCGCCGGTTTAATTTCTTCTCATCCCTATAGCAAATTTTACTTGTCACGTCATATACACAAAGCAGAAGTTTTAGCTCAGCATTTAGTAATGGCTATTAGCATAACAAATTCTTTCTGAAGGAACACATTTCTCAGAAGAACATCAATGATTTAAGCCTTTGTTAGATTTTAGAATCAACTCCCAACTGTTTCATTCTGCATATCAGAAACATTCACAAACCATAGTTAATGGAAACATCAACATAAGCTGATAACATTTAGCAGAGGATTAGCAACATGATCAGAAACTGAACAGTCTCCTTTAGCAATCTAGAATCGTCCCAGCTGTTTAGTTCTACATATCAGACACATTCCTTAGCATTAGTTAAAGAGAAACAACAGCATAAGCTGATAATATTCAGCAGAGGATTAGCAAACATGATCAGAAACTAAACAGACTCCTTTAACAACCTAACGTGATAATCATTCTCGAAACCAACTTAAATAAACAACCCAACTTTCCAGCTAGCAAGTAGCTTCTCTCTAAGAACAACGCAGAATATGAACTGTCAGAACACCTTCAGTGGCTGTGGGCACGATTATGAGAGTGTCCCCTACTTTTAAAGAGTTCTGACGCGCAAATGCTAACCAGCCTCTAGAAAGAGTAGGGACACCGTGGTCTGATACAATTCCCACAGGCCATGTCTCTTGTTCAACCCGAATATCCAACATTTTATCTTTCCAATTGGTGATATGCCTCTGAACAAACCCTCCCTGCATCCTCTGCAAATAGAAACTTTTTCAGTTGTATGCACTAGATGAACCACTACAATAAAACACTGTTTGTTTGTGACGACCTACCAAGCCTTTCTTTGCCAAAGAATTTTTTGAGATAATGACTTGGAGAAAATCAGTTTGCGAAGCAAACCCATTTGCAGCTTCAATTGTAGGTCTACTGTGCCGTGAGCTTGGAGGTCCCATAGAAGCACTTTCGACTATCAGAGAATATAAGACAACTTAAATTTCATACATTACTCTGTACGAAACTTAGAAGAAAACACATCTCGGTTCCCGAAAGCTTGGGAGGAAAAATTGTGTACCTTCACGTGCAAACATGAACGGACTTGAGCTTCCGTTAGCTCTGCTTCTCCTTGGAGGTTCCTTGTTCACTTTCACATTCTGTCCACCCTCAGCTGTTCTTCTCTTTTTCCCTGCAGATATTGACGAAAGTATGATCAAAATGTTGCTCTTCTTCCATGTTTATGTGTTGAACCAATACTCACTGTCACCGGTTCTCTTGTACTCTTCGTGGTTGGCATTCGCAGCGAACCACGACTGTCTTCCACCACCATCTCCATTGTTGTTATTGTTGTTGTTGTAGTTCTTGTCCTTCATCAAAGAGAATCCTGAAAACTCAACAGATATCAAACCATGTAAACCGTTAGAACAAAGAGATTCAAAACATAAATAGCATCTGTTATGACAAGCACCAGTGAATTTTGCTAAATCTTCATCTACAGCTTCAGTAGTTGTGGTTCTGCTGGGCTTTGAGCTGGAAGGTCTCCAAGAAAAGGCTGGCTCATCTGTCACAAATATATCCATGCATCAACAAACATTTTTAACTACTCCTTAAAATGAAAGAAAGTTCCAGTTTTCGGAAAGTTCTGAAAGCAAAAATTATGTACCTTCCTGCTCAGCTATGGAAGGAATACGAGAATTCTCATCTTTGTTCCTTCCAAAGGGGGTTCCATTAGCTCTATCTCTCCTTGGAGCATCCTGGTTCACTTGCCTCCTCTCTCCATCATCTGCTGTTCTCCTTTTCCCTGCAGAGATAGATGAAAAATATGATTAAATTGTGTTTCTTTCTTCCCGGTTTATGTGCTGAGCTGAACGAACAACACTTACTAGCACTCGTAACCCCTTTTTGCTTGGGATTCTCTGCAGACCGCCGCTGGGCTGGCTGCCTTCCGACACCTTCATCATTGTTGTTCATCTCCTTAACCTCTGACGGGCCTGCACACACCTCAGCAACAAAAAAATCAAGCCATAAATGAACCTTAAACACAAAGAGGTTCAAAACAGCAGCAAGGTTTTTTTTTTTTTTTGTTATAAAGTAGTAGGAAAACAAAGTTGAAATTGACAAGTTACCTAAGATCTCGACAGAATGAGCATATACACTCTCTTCCTCCTCAGCTTCTGGAAACTCCTGGTTTCCATTTGATCCACCGTTGACAAAACTGGAAGCTGGAAACTCCCAGTCTAGCCCATTCGCACCAAGCATCAAAAGCTTAAACCTTGAATAGCTTTTGTACTCAAACAGCAGATAACATCCATGGCTAAGTTTATAGTGATCTACAAACTCCTGCCAACCATTCCTCAGCCAAAACCCGCCACCATCTTCGTAGAGCTCCATCTCCCTCTCCCTTGGATCTCCGACTGTTGGCTCCAGGACTACTGGGTTTGTCAAATTTTCTCTCCCACATTTCTTGAGGAACTCCCCAGGAATCAGCTGATCGATAAACGACAGACATAACTTTGACAAGTAAATGAACAAGCTTTACAAAACCCTAATCTTTGAACATGAAAAAAAGGACAGAACTTTTGGGAAGGGCTCACCATTCTCTTGTGTTTGATGGTGTCTTCAGTGAGCTGCTTCAGGAAATGGGTCGTCATCGGAGTAGTTTTCTGAAGGAGAAGCACTTGCTGTTTTCTTGGTGGGTTGGAAGAAGAGAAAGGAGAAGAATGGAAGAGGAGAGAGGAAGGGAAATGGGTTTGCCTTTGCTGCTATGAGTCCAAGGCAGATTAAGCTTTGTCTGAAAGAGCTTTGGGAAATTTGGAGCTTGCTATTGTTTGCTAAGAATGGCTAAAAGGAAGCAAAGGTGTGTCAGGTTCGGAGCATTTCTGATAGTAGGAAATTTCGTGTCCCACTCCCATCACAGGCCAACATAGCGCGGCCCCTCATTAATTATGGATCATTTTCTTTTTTTTGATGGTTCTTATGGATCATTTTCATTTCCTGCTGAACAGAGGAGATTGTTAGTAGTTGATCTTTTGACTTCCATTGACTTGTTGATGCTATCCAATTCACGACTAAGTTAGAAGTAAGAACAACAGATAAACTTTTTTCACCAAGAATAAAGGGGATTGTGAAGCAGTAGTGTGATGAGAATGGCTGCTTTCGGATTGTGTTAGCTTTCTGAACTCTAGAATGCAATATAACATGAACTGCTCATGGTCTTCGCATTTGCAGTATGTACCCGTTGGCTTTTCAGTTAGGCACGCTGGGGAAGACGAGAAGTCAACTTCAGGTCACGGATAAAACTTGGACAATGGCACTGTGTAGGTACATGAAGGACAAGTATGTATACTTCTGTGAGGGCTGGCCTGAAATTGCAGAGGGTAACCTGCTGAAACAAGGAGACATTTGCATCTTTGAGTGCGTTCCAAGGTGGACTAATGTCTTGCTGAAAGTCACTGTCATTCGAGAATGTTAATTACTACATACACAGCTTTGAGTTCAAGTGCAAGATGGCTGAAAGTTATCTCACCGTCATCGACAACAAAAGCAGTTCACGATTCTTTCAGGTGCTGTTTAGTTTCTTCTCATCCGTACTGCAAATTTTACTTGTAAACCATACACACAAACTAGATGTTCTACCTCAGCATTTAGTAATGGCTATTAGCACAACAGATTCTTTCTGATGGAACAGATTTCAGATGAATTTCAAGAACACGGACTAGATGGGCCTAGTAAAATCAACATCAGCTTTTGTGAGAATCACTCCCCGACTGTTTACTGTGACATATAAGAAACTCATTAACATAAGTTGACAGCACAACGTAAGCTGATAGCATCCAACAGAGGACTAGCAACATGATCAGAAACTTAACTGAGTCCCTTAACTACTTACCAACCATGACAACCATTCTCAAAAGCTACCTAAACTGAAATTCCAACTTCTCAGCTAAGCTAACAAGCAGTAATCGGCTAAGAACAACGCAAAATGTGAACGCTGAGCACATCTGCAGTGGTAGTAGGCACAAATATAAGAGTGTCCTCTGCTTTCAGAGAGTTATCACGTGCAAATGCTGGCCAGCCTTTGGATAGATAAGGGCAACCGTCGGCTTTTTGGATGATTTTCACATGCCATTTTTCTTCTCCTACCTGAAGCTCCACCATTTTCCCAATCCAATTTGTGATGTGCCTCTGAATAAACTCTCGCTGAATCCACTGCAAAGAGAAACAAAGAAAAGGAAATCTGGTTGTTTGCCTAGACGAACCATTATAACAAAGCACGGTTTGTTTGTTTGTCTGTGACAACTTACCAGGCTACCTCCTTTCTTGAAACTTTTCGGGATAATGACTTGGCAGAAATCTGGCTGTGAAGTCAACTCATCTGCAGCTTCATCCGTTGTGGTAGTTCTACCACACTTTGAGCTGGAAGTTCTCTTGGAAAAAGCTGGCTCATCTGTGATAAATACATTCATCCATCTGTAAAACTTGGAAGAAAGCACATTTTTCAGTGTTTGAAATTTGGAAAGTAAGAGTTTGTACCTTCCATGGATGGAATGTGAGAGTTATCAGCCTTATCCCTTCCAGAGGGGCTCCCGTTACCTCCGTTTCTCCTTGTAGCTCTCCTATTCACTCTCATTTGCTCTGCACCCTCAGTTGTTCTTCTCTTTTTGCCTGCAGAAATTGAAGAAAGTATAATAAACTTTGAGCTCTTTCTTCACCTTTTATATGCTGAACCAACAACACTCACTGCCAGTGGGTCTCATGAACTCTTTGTGTTTGGCATTCTCGGCCAAACACTGATGCGCCTGCTGTCTTCCACTGCCTTCACTATTGTTGTGATTCATGTCCTTCATCATAGATAACCCTGCAAATATCAACAGAAATCAAACCATGTAAACCAGAAAAAAAAAAAACAAAGAGATTCAAAACATAAAGGGGGGGGGGGGGGGGGGGGTGTTTGTCATGACAAGCACTTAGGAGTCTTGCATAATCTTCATCTACAGTAGTTGTAGGTCCGCCAGGCTTTGCGTTTGAAGGTCTCCTAGAGAAAGCTGGCTCATCTGTCACAATTATATCCATGCATCAACAAGCATTTTCACAGCATCCTAAACAGAAAGCACATTTCAGTTTTGGTAAAGTCTGGAAAGCAAAAATTATGTTACCTTCATGCTCAGTCATGGAAGGAATACGAGAGCTCTCAGCCTTATCCCTTCTAAAGGGGTTTCCATTAGCTCTATTTGCCCTTGGACCTTCCTGGTTCGCTTTCCTCCACTCTCCATCATCAGCTGCTCGCCTCTTCCCTACAGAGATCGATGAAACTATAGTATCAAATTGGTGTTTCTTTATTCCCTTTTTATGTACTGAGTTGAAAGATCTAACACTTACTAGCACTCATGACCCCATTTTGCTTGGCATTCTCTGCACAACGCGGCTGAGCTGGCTGCCTTCCGCCACCTTCAACATTATTGTTCATCTCCTTAACTACTGATGAGCCTGCACACACCTCAGCACCAGAAAAACAAAGCCACAAATAAACCCCAAACACAAAAGAGGTTCAAAAACAACAGCAAGGGTTTTGCTGTAGAAAACAAAAGTTGAAAATGGACAAGCGACCTAAGATCTCCACAGAATTAGCATCGACACTCTCTTCCTCTTCATCCTCTGGAAACTCCTGGTTCCCATTCAATCCAACATTGACAAAACCGGAAACTGGAAGCTCCAACTCCAGCCCATTTGCACCAAGCATCAAAAGCTTAAACCTCGAGTAGCTCCTGTACTCAAACAGTAGAAAACATCCATGGCTGAGTTTGTAGTGATCCACAAACTCCTGCCAGCCATTCCTCAGCCAAAGCACGCCACCATCTTCGTAGAGCTCCAGCTCCCTCTCCCTTGGATCACCAACGGTTGGCTCCACCACTAGTGGGTTTGTCAGATTTTCTCTCCCACATTTCTTCACAAACTCCGCAGGAATCAGCTGATGCACAAACAGAGACAAAAAAAAAAAAAAATTGAACCCTAACCTTTGAACATGAAAAAGGACAGAACTTTAATGGGATTACCAGTCTTTCATGTGTGATGGAATCTTCAGTGAGCTGTTTCAGGAAATACGTCATAGTTGGTTTATTTTGAAGGAGAAGCACTGGTTGTTTCTTTGGTGGGTTTGAAGAATAGGAGAAGAGAGAAAGGAACTGTCGCAGAGAGAAAATGGACAAGGGAAATGGTTGCCTCTTTGTTGAATGAATTCTCAAGGCAGATGAAAATTTGCCTGAAAGAGCTGTGGGAAACTTGGAGCCTGCTAGTGTTTGCTGAAAATGGCTAAAAGGAAGCACTAGTGTCAGGTTTGGAGTATTTCTGAAATTATGATTATGGGGAAAATGTGGGGTCCACCAAACAGCAGCCCCCTAATTAATTACTAAATTAGTATTAATTATCATTTTTAAGAATAAATTTCAGTAGGACCTGCATTTCCCACATTTTTGTCATACGGTGCTTAAGAAATTAGAAAATGGAAGAAGAAAAAATCAAATTTATCCTTTTCTATTTTTGTTAAACCTTGTAATTTTGTAGATGAGTTGGTAATTTTATGGGCCAAAATTATGTACCAAGGCGTTGAAGAGCCCATTTTAAACTGTACCTCGCGGTGCAAATGAGGCAGCCCACTTTATTGGGCCCTATGAAAAAGCCTAACGGTAATAGTTGCAAGCTCCTTTTCTGTTGGCCTGCCGGAGAACAGCTAACCGCCGCCGGCAAGCAGCTCCCTTTCCCGTCCCGTTCGAACTTGGAAGACCAATTACCGACACTCCAATTTTCCTCTGCCATTTGTCTCGCGTTTTTTAGACCATATGGCACAATCTCCGTCGTCTTCCTCTCTCTCTGATTAATAGAAAGCAGAACCAGATTGCGACAAGAGCCAAGATGTTCCCTTCAGAGTCAAAGATGACTTCTTCCGGTGAACGGAGACCCGACGACCACGGTAGCAACCTGGTCGGAGCCCGTTTCTACAAAATCATTCTCCAGGAAACCGTTCGCGACAAGAAGCTCGTAAGCGCAAATCTCTCCCTCCCCCATTTCTTACCCACACTCTGCCAAAACTGGAAGCTGGCTTTGTGGGGGTTTTGTTCAATCTTTCATTTTCAACATGCATGCTTCATTTCGCAGTTGATTCCGTCGAGGTTCGTTACAAATTGCGGGGAGGGTTTGTCGAACTCTGCAATTCTGAAGGTCCCAAGTGGGCTGAGCTGGACGGTGGGTCTGGTGAGGGATGAAATTGGGGTCTGGTTTAGGAATGGATGGCACGATTTTGCAGAATTTCACTCATTAAGATATGGGCATTTCCTGGTTTTCGAGTACAAGGGTTGCTCCAGTTTCTATGTAGTTATATGTGATAGAACAGCTGCAGAGATTGTGTATCCGATCACTAAAGTTGCTAGCAACCAGCAGCCTGCTGATGAAACTGGAAGTTTTTTACTTGAACCAAAAGTTGAGGTGATTGAAGATGTCTCTGATGAAGTGGATGCGCCCCAAAGAAGCAAGGGTAAGTCCCCAGTCGAGGTTTCGCAGTCTCGCTGTAGGAAGAACGACAAGAAGAATGTGCGGGGTAGTTCGTCTAGAAATGGCAAAGTGAGGATGGAGAGTTGCAGTAAGGAAAGTGCAGAAGGGCATGAATCATCTGCACAAGGGATTGGAAGTGAGTGTTCTTCCACTTTCTTTTAGATGTGTAACTTTCAAAACTTGTTCTCGCTGCTAGTGTTGGCTTGTGATTCTTGTGGATTCTTCCTTTGTGTGTTATCGTACAATGTAGGCAATTCGGTGGAGTTGGGAGTCAAAGAGGAAGAAGGAGGTGATGAGATGATCCATGAAGAGCCTCCATTTGTGAGGGGACGTAAGCCTATCACTGGATTCACCTCACCACATCCATTTTTCGACTGCCGGATGACTTCTAGTACTTTGTCAAGGAAGCAATTGGTACGTTGTATACTCGGCTGAGTATTTCTCAGCTAAGAACAGTAGTGTGATAAGAACTGCTGCTTTAGATTTGTGTTTGTTTTCTTAACTCATGAATACAGCATAACATGAACTCTTCATGGTCTTTGAATTTTCAGTATTTACCAGCAGGCTTTTCAGTCAGGCACATTAGGAAAGACGAGAATTCATTGAAGCTTCAGGTTGCGGACAAAACTTGGCCAGTGGCACTAGTTAGGTTCACGAAGGACAAGTATGTGTACTTCAGCGACGGCTGGCTTGAATTTGCAGAGCAGAACTCTCTGAAACAAGGAGACATTTGCATCTTCGAGTGCATTCACAGGTGGACTAACGTCCTGCTGAAAGTCACCATCGTTCGAGAATGTTAATACGAACTAGGAATGCTATTTATCCTTTCTGTATGTGTGGAAAGCTAGCACCCGGGACAGTGCAGATAGCTAGTTCCCTGTTGTGTATTATCGAGAAATAATGACTTCTGTTGCCAAGTTCCAAATGAAGCTTCTTCTTCATTGTTTCTTTTAGCAGTCAGACAAACGCAGTTGAGTCTGCCTGCTATACCTTCCTGTTTGCCATCTCTGCCAGACTACTCAAACTGGGTATTCATAACTTCGAGATGAAAGGCTCCAATGGCTGATACTTTAATATGATGTTAATGGTTAAACTATGGAGTGTTGGCACCACAGACGCAACTAGCAGAAGAAGCAAAGTTAACCAGAAGTAGATACAAAGAATCCCTTATAAGATTCTTGGCCTGAAAGGATATTTAATTGCTTGCAGCAAAAGTCAATAGTGTCACAGTTAAGCCCAGTTGGAATGTTAGATAAAACCAAATTAATCTCTTTCATTGTGTGGAAAGAAGAGGCAGACGAAGACTTTTCTGTGTGGAACTTAATAAAAGCACACCCACCACATCAAATGAGAACGTCTTAAGCACTCATAGCCTACTTGCCGCCGGTCAACCCGCCGGCTCTTTCTTCTTCCTTTCCTGCGCACAGCTTTGAGTTCCATGTGTGCCTGTCGGACCCCCTCGAAACTGAGACTCGGCGGTAAGTGTTTCTGAACTTCCATTAATCAACTACAATGCATACTTCTGATAGGTGCCCCTAATAAGAATGCGAGTTGATTTGTCAATGGCGGTTGGATAAGTTCGAAACATGTCTAGTTCAACCATTAGTTTGTGTTGAATGACATTGCTGTCATTCAATGTTTATTAACGATTCATTTAAGCATAGCTATATACGGTTCAAACTTATCTGCAAACCGCCATTGGTAACATAAGCACCCCATGCTTTTATTCGGCGGCGCTTTTGTTCCTAAAACGGAGAACACGATGCATGAGACGAGTTCTGCTATCAAATGACTACATATGCTGTAGCACCATGATGACTCCGAGGGAATACAAACGGTCATAGTAAGTGTACCAACTCAAAATAGAGGTATGAGGAGATGATGATATAACCCCAACCAAGGTAAACAACAAAGCCACAATTCCCTACACGGACAGAGAGCACTAGTATAAAGAGTTAGCCATCGCCAGCGCTGATTAGAAGTATGTTCGCATGTTAAGTAATTTGTGGTAAGCGGCATTCTAGCATTCCATCTTTATCTACAATACACAATGAACATTAAATTCACGCCTATTTTAAGCAGAAACTATATATGGTTCAGACTTATCCTATCGCCATTAACAACAAGCGCAACCCATGTTCTTATAAGGCGATGCTTTTGTTTCTCAAGAGAGGAAACATATAGCAACCTATATTGCAACACCATGACTACCATCAAAGCATATAGACTATCATAATGAGTTTGTACTTTGTAGTAACTCAAAACAAGAGCTATGAGCCTATGAGGAGATGTTGCTATAACCCCAGCCAAGGTAAAGAACAGAACCACAATTCCATGCACGGACAGAAAGCACTAGAATCAAGAGTTAACCATCGTCAGCGCTGATTAGAGGTATGTCTGCATGTTTAAGTAATTTGTAGTAAGCGGCATTCTCTCATTCCATCTTTATCTACAATACACAATGAGCATTAAATTCACGCCTGTTTTAAGCAGAAACTATACATGGTTCAGACTTATCCTCTCGCCATTAACAACAAGCGCAGCTCATGTTCTTATAAGGCGCCGCTTGTGTTTCGAAAGAGAGGAAACAGTACACACAGGACGACGAGTTCTGCCGGATGACAACATATACCACAACACCGCGTGACGATATCACGAAAGCATACAGACAACCATAATGAGTTTCTCCAAACTCCAAACTACAGCTCTACTCTTAACTCTAAGAGATCATGATATACCCCACGTCGACAAGAAGCATAAGAATCAGAGCATTAAACAACCGCTTGAGTATCTAAAGGAATCCTTTTCCCCAGATTCAGCCCTCCTTCATTAATTAATTGCTCAAAAAGAATAGTCAAGAGTTTCACCAACCCCACTTGTTCTAATATTTATGAACCCCAAACCATCTCTTTCAATTCGCAGCCAAGACGACTTTCAGTTAGATTCCATTGGATCCTCAAAATTCAACTCCCAGCCAGAACTTCCAATTCACTACACTGCCAACGCAGCACAGTTACATTTGAAATTCCTCCACTGAGACTCGGCGGTAAGTGTCAGTCTCTGTTCTCTGAAAACCTCCATGAATTTGCTGTTCTTAAAGCTTTTTCCACACCTCCAAAGAGCCACTGTTACCCTTTTAACTCCTCTGCGAGCCTCCAAACTTCCGCCGCGTGCCTTTATTTCCCTCCTATAAAAACAAGCCCAAAACCCACCAAACATGGAAAACCCAATTCCTTTCACAGCAGCAGCAGCCATGGAAATGGAACCCAATTCAACAGCAGCAACCCATGAAAATGGAAACCAGAGTACCCATGAAAAGCAGCAGCAGCAGCAGCCGCCTAAATTCGCTATCCCGGTCGACTCAGAGCACAAGGCCACGAGATTCCCAATCTTCTCTTTCGCCAAACCCCACATGCGAGCTTTCCACCTCTCCTGGGTGTCCTTCTTCGCCTGCTTCGTCTCCACTTTCGCCGCGCCTCCCCTGCTTCCGATCATCAGGGACAACCTCAACCTCACCGCCACCAACATCGGGAACGCCGGCATTGCCTCCGTCTCCGGCGCCGTATTCGCCCGAATCGTGATGGGGACCGCCTGCGACATGGTCGGCCCCCGCCTGGCTTCCGCCTCCCTCGTTCTGATCACCGCGCCGGCGGTGTTCTTCACTCCCCTGGCTACCTCCTCTGCTTCGTTCCTCCTCGTCAGGTTCTTCACCGGCTTCTCCCTCGCCACTTTCGTCTCCACCCAGTACTGGATGAGCTCCATGTTCTCCTCCCCGGTCGTCGGCACCGCCAACGGGGTCGCCGGCGGGTGGGGGAACCTCGGCGGCGGCGCCACACAGCTCATCATGCCACTCGTCTTCGCTCTAATCCGCGACTCCATGGGATCCCCCAAATTCACCGCCTGGAGGATCGCATTCTACGTCCCCGGCGTTTTCCAGATGCTGACGGCCTTCGCCGTCCTGATCTTCGGCCAGGACTTGCCTGACGGGAACTTCCGGCGGCTGCAGAAAACAGGGGACAAGTCCAAGGACAAAATCTCCGACGTCCTGTTCCACGGGGTTACAAACTACAGGGGATGGATTCTGGCCCTGACGTATGGTTACTGCTTTGGGGTGGAATTGACGGTGGACAATGTGATCGCCGAGTATTTCTACGACCGGTTCAACCTGAAGCTCCACACCGCCGGTTTGATTGCGGCGAGCTTCGGATTGGCGAACCTGTTTTCCCGGCCGGGGGGAGGGATTCTTTCCGATCTGGTTGCGAAGAGGTTCGGGATGAGGGGAAGGCTTTGGACCCTTTGGATCGTTCAGACTTTGGGCGGCGTTTTCTGTGTAATTCTGGGTCGCGTCAATTCCTTGGGCGGCTCCATTGTTGTCATGATCCTTTTCTCCTTCTTCTGCCAAGCTGCCTGTGGCCTGACCTTTGGAGTCGTGCCTTTTGTCTCCAGAAGGTAAAAGAGATGTCCTTTTTGCTACAAATTCTTCTAAAGTATAGTAAAATTAGTCTCTATGGTTCGTGAATTCAGCTAATACGCATTGTGTTCGTGAACCATGTAAATCTGTGCGTTCTTTACTTTCTTGCATTAACGATTTATCAATTCGTTACAACAATTCTAATTACGTAACTTACTCGTACTGTATTTTACTAACTACGCATATGCTGCTGCTGCAGGTCGCTGGGGTTGATCTCGGGGATGACGGGAGGAGGAGGGAACGTGGGAGCGGTGATAACTCAATTGGCATTCTTCAAAGGTTCGAGATACTCGAAGGAGACGGGAATCACGTACATGGGGATAATGATCATCTGCTGCACTCTGCCTCTCTGTTTGATAAACTTCCCGCAGTGGGGCGGCATGTTTACCTCCGGCCGCGGCGACGGCTCGTCTTCCTCATCCGAAGAGGACTACTACATGGCCGAATGGAATTCAGAGGAGAAGAATAGAGGCCTGCATCAGGCTAGCTTGAAGTTTGCCGAGAACAGCAGGAGGGAACGAGGGAGGAGATCGGCTTGCAATACTGCACCGGCGACGAACGACACGTCGTTGTCGCCGCCGGCGGAGTTTGCAGCCTGAATGGAGTCCCAGGTTGAACGTCGGCGTGTAGTAGATTGTGCTGTGATGGTAAATGGTAATGTTATGTTGTTATGCGTGGATGTATGCTTTTGTTTGTGTATTCTGCTAGTACTGTTCCATGTTAGTACTGTTGGAAAACAAATGGACCCTTCAATGTGAAACTTCCTGTGGGTCGGAAATGAAACAAAGTGATATGATAAATTCGGTGCAATTTCATCATTGTATCCTTTTCTTAATGCCAAAAAGTGAAGGCTAAAGAACCATATTTTATCCCAAACGAGGAGCCCGTGTGCACATTTACACCAAAAAGGAGCCTAATTACTATGTGCTATAAAGAATCTGATCATTCCATCTTTATCTGCAATACACGTGAACGTTAAATTACATAAACTTTTAAGAATATCTATATATGATTCTAACTTATTATATCGTCATTGGTAACACTAAGCGACTCGTGCTTTCTTATGTGCCGTTTTTGTTTCTAAAGAGAGGAAATAGTACATCCGACAAGTTCTGCTATCAGATGACAGCATATACTACAATACCATGGCAATCACGACGGCATACAAACAAGCATAGTAAGTGTTACTAACTCAAAATAGAGCTCTGAAGAAGATGTCGATACCCTTAGGTAAGTAATGTGAGTAGCATCGTGTCATTAAATCTTTACACGCAATATACACTAACACTAAATTAGTGATTATTTTAAGCAGAATTATATATGGTTCAAACTTATCCGATCACCATTGACAACACAAGCAGCTCACGCTACTATCAACCTTCATTTTTCCTTCCAAGAAAAGAAAGACAGTACACCAAACAAGTTCTACTATCATACGACAACTTACACTACAACACACACGAATTATGAAAGCTATGACAACCAGCCTGCAGAATTACACCAAAAGGATATTTGCTTCCTCTCATGAACTTCTCAATCAAGCACTCTGATCCTTTCAAGATCGACAAAAACCACTTCTCTTCCACGGCCGCTTCCTCCCAACTTGAGGATCCTTGCCAGCATTACACCTTTCTCTATGTATCTTCACCTGGATCAAACCCGATTCGGGCCTGTAACTGAACTCGATTCTATCTCCGACAGCCACGCGGTTCGCAGCAGCCAAGGCACGCCAACCAGCACTGAACCGTCTCTGAAGCCCCTTCCCTCCCGAGATTACAGAAACTGCCCACAATTTCCCACTTGGGTCCTGAAGCTGAACAGTTTTCTTCAGTGACAGCTTCGTGGCTTCAGAAAATCTCACCGGCATGCACTTCATATAGGCCACAAAGAATGAAAGCAGAGTCAAGGTTTAGATGATTGAAGAAAAACAGGGTTATGAAACTAGTGGAAGGAAATGAACTTGTACCATATAAGTAGAACGTTCCATGTGCTTGTTGTAAACGACTTGGAAGGAATCAGCCAAACCTGGAGGAGCGTTGTTGCCAGAAGAATGGCCTTTTCTCGACTTTGCCTTCGTTGGAGCTCCTCGTTTCCTCTGCAAACCTGGTTTTACATGTACGAATCAAATTCATCAGCTTAAGCAAGTATTCTGCTCTGTTTTGAGAAGGGGAAGAATGCAGAGAAAACAGAGGGAGGGCAGAGAGTGGGGAAAAAAACAGAGGATTTGCCTTTTCTGGGTTTGAGGGATTTCTCTGTTTCTGGGTTCCTTTCATAGCTTGGACGAGGCTTCTTCCTTTCAGGATTTGCAGCATCGGCTCTCTTCCATTGCCGCTTCCCAACTCGAGAATCGTTGCAAGTATTATTCTTTGGATTATGTATCATCACCTGGAAGACACCCGATTCAGACTTGTAACGGAACTCGATTCTGTCTCCAACAGCGACGCCATTAGCGGCAGCAAAGGCAAGCCAACCACCACCGAACCGTTTCATTGTTCCCTTGCCTCCGGAGATAATTGTTACTGGCCAAACTTTCCCGCTTGGATCCTGAAGTTGGGCACTGTTCTTCATTTCCAGCCGAGCAATTTTACATAATCTCAGTGGAATGCACTTCCCCATTGAAAAAAAAAGAAGAAACAATGAAAAAGACAGGATTTTTATGAGTCTAAAATACAGCAACATTGGATTTTTGCAAATGAAGCAGAATCTATGAATTGTGTACAATTACCACACTATGATTCATGTACTTCTTGTAAACCACTTGGAAGCAAGCAGCCAACCCTCGAGGAGCATTCCCAAAAGAATACCCATCTTCTGACTCTGTCTTAATCGGAGCTTCTCGTGGTCTCGACTCTGAACCTTTCGCCACTCCTGAACCAATAACATAAGATGGATTCAACGGTTCGCGCGTGATAAAGCAAAAGATAACTAAAGAAAACAGAGATATAAGGTAGTATTATACCTTTTCGGGTTTTGGGGAGTTGCTCTGTTCCGAGGCTTCTTCCTGTGCTTCGGCGAGGCCTCTGGGGTTGAACTTCTCTTCTCCCCTCTTTCCCCATTCCTAAATCAAACATCAGATTGACAGGCTGATACTTAAGCAAAATGACCGACTGGAGAAAGAGAGAGCAGAAAGTCTTACCGTTTCTGGGTTTTTTGGAGGATGGCTCTGTTTCTTGATTCCTTGCAGGACTTGGACAAGGCTCGTTGGACTGAGCTTCAGCATTTCTCTTGACGCAACCAGTTGGGTCGTAAGAGACAACTTCGACGGTTCTGTGCCCGGTGAAGTTGAAAACCAGATGGTCGCCTTCGTGGAGACCATTGTCCTTGACAAAAGATGGCCATCCAGTTCCGAAGAAATATCCCTTGCTTCCTCTTTCCACGGAGATAACTGCAGGATTTCCAGTATTGGACTTGAAAATGACTTTCCCGTACAAACCTTGGCCGAATTGGTTGATGAATGACTCTGGAATTCTCTGCGGCGAAACAGAGAGACAGAGCAGGGGTGAATGAGTTAAGAGCGGGAAGAAGGAAGATTTGACGGTAGAATAATTGGAAGTGGAACAAGGAATGTTACCAGCAGCTTCATGGATGAACATCCAGCCAAAACTTTGACGAAGGAAGGCGTCTGGTTCGACATTGTTCCTTTTTTTTCTTTTCTTCTTCTTTTGGGAGGGTTTACTTCTAGTAGTGGTAAAAACAGAGCATCGGGAAAGTGGGGAAAATGAAAATGGAGAAGACTAGCTTTGGGAAGAAACTGGGGTTGCGTCTCTGCTGTCACTTGCTCGAGTAAGCTATGGTATGTGGTAGAGTGTGGAACTGGTGGGTTCGTACAGTTGGAAGAAATGAAGGTCAGGGAGATACGATTGATTGGAGAGTTAATAGACTGCAATCAGTTTCTCGTCAAATCAGAAGATATGGAAATTGCAAAGAACACTTTTGGGATTGTAATCAAAACATTGGAGAAAGAATCAAAGCTGGAATGGATTATTACAAATATGTAAGATAAGAACTTTATTCAAGAGCTGGGTTGTAATTATTTGGCAGTGCGTAGCTCAACTCAAGATGTGCATCAATCCTACAGACTACAGATCATAATGGATACACGCTGATATGCAAAATGGAACAAAAATAGGTTCATCCATCAATGAGGGGCTTGTTGTAGAGGATGGTTATGTAGGGTGGCTATACGATCCGATCCGGTTAAATTGGCTCAAATTGATCTGGTCTTGATTCGGTCTTTTCGAGAATATAAGGATAAAAGATTGGATTGGATAAAGTCCGGTCATAACCCGATTCGGTCCCAATTCGTTCTTTATTTCATATTGTGCTTGTGTGGATTTGAGTAGGTTGAGGCCTCAAAGGGTGAGGAATTGGTTAAGTTTTGGTTGTTGGGCTCTCTTATTCGGTCTTTATTCGATCTTCGGTCCGGTTCCGAATGGTTTTTTACCTCAAATCTAAACTTGAATATGGGATTGGATTGTTTTCTATCCGGTCCCAGTCGGTCTCGATCTGGGTTATACAGTCCGGTTTTGGGTAAAACTAAAAAGTCCGGACGAAATAGCCACCCTACTTATACAAGCAGCTCTCTCCCAAACTTTTTATTCATCCAAATATATGGGGGGCCATCCATCTCTAGAGCTTTCTCATATCTTGTGAGTTTGAGAGAATTAGAGTTACCCGCTCCACCTATTTGTCATCACTACCCTTAGGGGTGGAAATTGGTACGGTATCGGTAACCCAATACTAAATACCGAAATCACGAATACCGAATTACATCTTAGAATCAATCACAATCCCAAAATAATTTCGGTATCCCAATCGCAATCCCAAAATATTCCAGTATCCCAATCGGTAATTCGGTATCCCAATCGGTATTATCGAATACGAAATTAATTACCTTTACAATTAATAATTAAATATATAAATTAGATTTGATTGTTTAATATAGGACAAAGAGACTAAACAAAGAGTTTTGAGTTTGGCTAGAGCTAGGATATGGATAAGGAGAATGGAGTAGAGGTGACATCTCAAGTTTTTGTTATTGGTAATCTTTAATTTGACGAATTGGAGGTTGAGAGAAGACTAATACTAGTGTTTGCTTTTTGGTGTTATGAAAATAACAATAGATTGGTGGTTGGGGTAGTGTAGTAGTGAATGAGAGAGTCTAGTTGAGAGGATATAATACACACTAGCTTATATTTCGGTATATACTTATCACAATCCCGTAATCCCTAATACCGAATAACAATTGAAATTGAATCCCAATCCCAAAAAATAATACGTGTCTTCGGTAATACCAAATATAGACAAATTCGGTACGGTATTCGGTATATCCCAAATACCGGTACCGAGCTTCCAGCCCTAACTACCCTAGCATGTGAACCCGCTACACAACCAATGGTGTATCAATAGTATGGTTGTCATGTTGGTGGCATGTCGTCTGGTACAATTAGATTCAACCGCTAATCATTACAAAACTGGCGGGTATACTCTCTGAAGTTAAATGTTGCTATTATTTGTTAAATTCAAGTACAAATGTTTAGATATTTATGTTATTTGATGGATTCCATTATAAACGTTTTAAATTTCGACATTAAATGTTGTATTTTCTTAAAATATGTTATATATACTTTATGTTCATTTACACTATGCTTGGCAATAAGGGGGTGCAAGTTGAAGGGTAAATTGCTGGGGGTGCAACTTGGTCGTGGTTAGGGCTGGCTATTTGGACCGGGACCGGATGAAAAACCGGAAACCGGACCGTATAACCCGGACCGAGACCGGACCGGGACCGGATAGTAAACAATCCAATCCAATCTTTGGGTTTAGATTTGAGGTAAAAAATCGGATAAAGACCGGATAAGAGAGCTCAACACCCAAAACTTAAGGGTAATTTGCATAAACGGTCACAAACCTTTGCACTTAGTACAAAACTTAACCAACTCCTCACCCTTTTAGGCCTTAGGCCACTCAAATTCCCACAATCTCAATATAAAATCATGACCGAATTAGGACCGGACCGGATCAAGCCCGGACTGTATCCAATCCAATCTTCGGTCCTTATATTTAAAAAAAAATGAACTGGACTAGATCAATTTGGGCCAATTTAACCGGACCGGACCGTATAGCCACCCCTAGTCGTGGTGTAGGTGGAGGGGTAAATTGTTGTTTGGATGAAAAAGTAATGAGGTGCAAATAGAGTGAAAAGTAAGTAACTATACTATTATAAAATAGATTTATCAAATTTATAAAATACTATCCCAAAATAGTATAAATAAAAATCAATATATAATAATAAATATATAATATAAAAATAATTATTATATAATAATTCTCAAATAATAATTAATTATAACAACACTTATAATCGTTGGTCAAGCGACCTCGAAACCCAACTCGTAACTAGTCATCGTAAGGGGGTTCTCATGCCTAATTTTAAATTAAGTAATGGTCGAACTTAATCAAATACGTTCAAATCTGTAAGTTTTAACTATTTAGTCAATTAAACTGAGTCAACTAAACTGTTCATCTCTATCTTTCCCACAAACGCTTCTTATCTCTAATTTTCAATGCAAATTCGAGTCAACCAAGAGATATCGATTTGACTAGATGAACATTGACAAACTTGCTTTCGAAGTCACACGGTCAACCCCGAACAACGCCTACATTAATAATAGAAAAAAGTAATAATATTAATTATTATGTAATTATCATACAATTAAACAAAAATCATAATTTCCCTCCTCCCCATCTCTTCCTTCCTTCCCTCCCTTGCACCCAAATTTGGGGAGTAAACCGAAATAGTGATTTCTCATTTCCCAACATGTTTTGCTAAAACTAAGATGAACTTATATAAATGATTGTATCGTCGATCTAATTCGGACCATAACACTTGTAAGACCGACACAGTCGATATAACTCGGTTTAACATATAACAAACAAACCCAAAGAATATACGATAAAGAAAGAACAAATAACAAACCAACAAAACAACAATCACGAGTCCATATTAATGCTGACCAAAGGTATCAAAGGGTTTGCCGTCCGACTAAAAGACAAATGTGCTATGTCTATTTGCGGTAATTAGTTTATGCTTATCAATGGAAGAACCCGCTGACGAAGGTCTATAAACAAAAAAACAACAACTCAGAGTTGCCCAAGCTAATCAGCTTCTTGAAAACCATAAGAAATAACCAGAATCGGGAGGAGGGGAAAAATATGGTCACCACCGATTCAGACTATGACCGGCTGGCGGAGCAGAAGGCATTCAACGCAACAAAAGCCGGAGTGAAAGGGCTAGTGGACGCCGACGTCAAAGAGCTTCCCCAGATCTTCCACGCGCCGCCGCATTTCCTCAACGGCAGACCTCCAGCTCCAGACGGCGACCCGGATTTCTCCCTCCCGGTAATCGACCTGGCAGGTGCGAGGGCCGATCAAGACCCCGAAGAGCGGAAACGAATCATCAAGAAAATCGGTGTAAGAGATGAATCTTAATTTTTCTAATATTGAGATTTAGTGGTTTTCCTTCTTTCGTTTCGTTGCGGGATATCTCGTTCGTACACATCTTTGATCTCTTGTTTCTCGAGCCTATAGTGAGCTACAAACAGAGTTCGAAAATGTCACATCTTTTGATAATTCCATCATACATGATTGAGTTATGAAAACTTCTGGATAAGCTATCCTGCATCCCGAATTGAATTCTTTTTCCGGTTAAAGAATCTGTTCGTGTTAACAATCAGGACGCATCGACAGAGTGGGGTTTCTTCCAGGTCGTGAACCACGGCGTCCCGGCGAGCACCCTGAACGAGATCAGAGCCGGGACGCACCGGTTCTTCGACCAGGACGTGGAAGTGAAGAAGGAGTACTTCAGTGCCGATCCGATGTCGAAAGTCGTGTACACGTCTAACTACGGCCTGTACACGGCCCCGGTCGCCAACTGGGGCGACCTGATCCTGTTCAGGATGGCGCCGGACCCGCCGGCGCCGGAGCAAATCCCCGCCTGCATCAGGCAGAACGTGCAGGAATTCTCCGACGAAATGTCCAAGGTCGGGGAATTGCTGCTCGAGCTGATGTCGGAGGCGTTGGGTCTTGCTCCGAATCACTTGAAGGACGAGATGGGTTGCGCGGAAGGAATTGGATTGGCCTGCCATTACTACCCTCCTTGTCCTCAGCCGGAGCTCGCCCTGGGGATTACTCACCACACCGATATTGGGTTCGTCACCGTTCTTTCTCAGGACCACGTCGGAGGTCTGCAAGTCGTTCATCGAGATCGTTGGGTCGATGTGCCTCCGGTGCCGGGGGCTTTAGTGGTCAACGTCGGGGATATGCTTCAGGTACAAGTTCAAATTTCAATTAACGTTACTACTCGTTTTATTGATTTATGAAAAAGAAAACTAGTAAAATCTCGTTTACTAGCTCGTCTAGCTACTACTATGCTATGAACTGATGAACATTGATAAATTGGGCCTCGAGAGTGGCATACCACAAGATTGTCAAACCATTATCAGACCGGCCTGTTGGATCAGGTTGGATCGGAATGGGTCGTGAAAATGATTTTCAACAAGTTATTATGAGTGGTCAAAATTGGGAAATCGGACCACTTTCTGGTTTCTGGCTCGAGGACAAAATGTTGTCAGTTGTGGAATGCAATGACAAAATGAGATGAGGCTAGGGTATCTATATACTTAAACGTAAACTTACTAAATGATACATGTAAGGTAAAATTTATTTTGGTCATTACATATTTAAACCACTACTTCGTATATATATTTAGAAAATGAATAAAACGGATCAACTCGGTTGGACTCCGATTTGACCATTGAACCTCAAACCACTTGCTTGACCAGTTCAATAACTTAAACTCATTTGATAGCCTTGGATACACTCTCTCCCAGTTTTAGATACATACTAGCTAGTAACCTCACAACTTCTTTTGTTTTATTGCAGCTGATATCGAACGATAAATTCAAAAGTGCGGAGCATAGAGTGATCGTCAACAGTACTGAACCAAGAATATCAACAGTTGCATTTTTTGGTAATGGGTCAACGTTGAAACCGAGAATGTATGGACCTATAAAAGAGTTGTTATCGGAAGGAAATCCTCCCATATACCAAGAAATTGCGATGGAAGAATTCTTTTTCCAAACCTATAAAAAGGGCTTCGATGGTGACTCGTATCTGCCACGACTTAAGCTCTGAGGATCAAGCGTCTCTTTTGAACAAGATCGATGACAGAGTACAAGGGTGCTTCTTCTTCATGATTTGCAAGATTTGTCGTGTAATAAAAGATCCTTCAACTATGGCGATAATGAGATGCACACTACTATTGTAACCGATGCATATGCCTTGGTCGGATCTGTGCTTGTTTTCTGGTTTTTAAAAGAGAGTGTTGTTTGTGTTTTTCCATCGAGTCTTTCTTATCTCTGTTGATGTGCTTCCTCCTTCCCTTCTCCCGAATCCTTCTTCGTAGAAATTCAATGGACAGTTGATCAACGCGATTAAGTCATCATTTTGGATCAGATTTATTTTGATTTATAAATAATATATACATACCTAATATGTTTATGGGAAAAAGTTTTCGAACTAATCATAACACCTCTGCCACCTTCTATCATGATGGTAGGATGGTGGTAAACGATGGTAGACAATAATAAATGGTGGTTAGTGTGTTCTTACGCTGCCAAGTTCATTTTCACCAATTCGCTGACAACAATAATTTTGTTTTTTGGATTTTCCTTTTCCGTCTTCCAATAGAAACTTCTGGATCTGGATCCCATCAGTAACTCATGAGTTAGTAACCCCTTCCTCTCCTTCCTCTGTCCTCCACGTGTCAGCTTTTGCCCTTTTTTTTAATTAAACATGGAGGAGCTATGGTAAAATTGCACTCACCCCATTTAATGATGGCGCTGACTAGGGATGGCAATGGGTAGGGTCGGGTGCAGGTTTACTCTATGCCAACTCCTAAAATACCCGACCAAATAACCACCGGGTATGAAAATTATATAACCATACCCTACCCACCGGGTAACCACGGGTATTCGGGTAACCATGGGTACGAATCCTAAACTATGAACTTATTCACATATATGCACATATATACTGTTGTACATTAAAAATTCTCAATACTTGTAACTGTTCTAGCTTCAACAATCCATACAAATAAAAACAGCAAACACATAATAATTGTTCTTGCTTCTACAATCCACACAAACATAATAATAGTCTACATCTTCATCATCAATAATGGTAGCTAAACTCAATTTCTCAAGCTAAAATAAATTTCTCAAGGGAAATTGACCCTTTGGTTAGCAGGGCGGGTATAACGGGGCGGGTATTATCGATTACCATACCCGTACCCTACCCTTCATTTTGAAACCGGGTATTACCTGTACCCGCCCCTTAACCCGTCAAAGCGGGTAATTACCCTCGTTGACCGGTCACGGTCGGGTAGGGTACCCATGATTACGGGTTGGATTGACATCCCTAGCGCTGACGCTGACCCTCAAACTCTGACTTTTGACCAGATGTCGGCCCCACTCCCTCCCCCATGCCTTCCTCTCTCTCACTCTTTTTTTTCTTCTATTATTAAAAGAAAAAATAAATTATTTTCTCTCTCTCGTCTACAACTAAAGAAGATGGAAATGTATATGCTCTTTCCACTCCAACTCTATCTATACAACAAAAATTAATCTAACCATCTCGGCTTCTTCTGCTTTAATTCCGAATCAAATTGAATGATGATTTTTTTATTAACTAATTCAGTGCAAAGAGGGTAATTACAAGTATGAATATGATTATCATTTTCTACTACCATGGTAAAATATGCTAAAGAAAAATATAAATCTAATTACCATACAATACCATATGGTATAGTATGCTAAAATAAAATTATAAATCCAATTGCCATACAAATACGGAAATACCACATAGTATAACATAGTAAAACACGCTACAGAAAATTATAAATTTAACTATCATACAATACCATCATAGTAAAACATGGTAAATCGAATGACCATAAATTAATTATAATTATCATACAATACCACATGGCATGAGAAGGTAAAACTATATAAAACAATATAAATCTAATTACAACACTCTATGACCATAGTAAAACATGATATCCATAAAAATACATTTTGTTACCACACATTACCATATAGTATAGACACATTACCATAAATTGTAGTGTGATAATCTCCCCCCTCCCCCCGTCTTCTAACTCTTCTTTTTCGGAACTTGTGTCAATTATCACCCACTACCACTATGATAAAACTCGTGACTATAAAATTACATTTTGTTACCAAACATTATCATATGGTATAGTGTGATAATAATTAATATCAATATATATGAGGAATTTTACAATGCTTTATAGTATTGATGCTATAGGTTTTTACTTTTATGGTACAATTTGAAGTTGTACCTTTAATGTTATGGTACAACTTCATATTGTACCTATACTATTTTGTACAAATTCTTTTATGGTACAACTTGAAATTGTACATTTATGTGATGGTACGACTTTAAGTTGTAAAGTTGTACCATAACATAAGGGTACTTATTCTTTTATGGTACAACCTAAACTTATACATTTAAAGTTATGGTACAATTTCAAGTTGTACATTAAAACACCAATACTTTATAGCATAGTAAATGTGCTCCAATATATATTACCTAAAAGAAGGGGGAAAACAGAAGGAAGGAGAGCAAGGTTGTCAACCTAGACCCCGTCGAGCTAGTGGGTCAAGGGTTAATGGATCACCCGTTTTAACCCGATTTAGCCTGAAAATATGAAAAGAGTAATTATATTATACTTATCTGAAATCCAACATAGAAAAAAATACAACAATACTTAAACTCCAACGCACTTAAATAACATCAACCTAAATTCAACATAGTAAAAATTCAACGACACTTCGGAACGAGAGCCTGCTGACCAGCTCGGATGGGCCAACCGTCCGGGTTTTTCTGGGTTTGACCATTTCCGGGCTAACTCACAAATGGGTTGTTCTAGCCCATTTTCAGGAGCGGGTTCGGACCAACCCGGGTTAACCTGCAAGTTGACAACCTTGAAGGAGAGAAAAGAACTCGTCTTATGTCTCCTCTCATTTCCTCCTCCGCAATCAAGAAAACCAAATGCAAAAAAAAGGGATGAAGATCGAAATTGAAAATTCACAAACAAATACTAAAACATAAAACATGCAAACTCGACTCACCTAGATTCGTCCCCTCTTGGTTGATATGGAGCGTCACCAATTTTGAGACCGAGAAAAGAAAGAACAGAAGAAAGGAGTAGCTCGAGAGAATAAGGATCTTGAACGTCACCAGATTTGAGGCGAGCGGCTGCAATTTTTTTTCGTCGATTGTTGGAGATAAAAAAACGAAGACAAAAGAATGAAGGAGATCTAGATATGGAGAAAGTAGATTGGAAGAGAGAAAGAGAAAAGAGAGAGGAAGAGAGAAGTTTGACTTTCTCTTTCTTCCATTATACGGCAGCAAATAAATGCTAGAAAAAATAAAAAAATAAAAAATTGGACAAAAATGCCCATGTCCACCTTGTGTCAACCCTAGCCACATGATACATCCGTCCCTAGATCTACGGCTCCTACCGTATCTTGAGTCGAAACTTCCACCATTTATCAAAGATCCATCAAAGAGACCTATAAAATAAATGCTTGCCCCAAGCAACTGGGGGAGGGGGACCCCCGATGCGCAAATCGACTATCAGTGTGTATATATATGGTGGCGTCTTCGGTGCACTCACTTTTTTGGGTGCATTCAGTGCACTCACTTCATAACCGTTATTTTAAACATGCGATTTATGTCAAAATGATGTCATTCATCACTTATGATGTGATGAACAATAACGCACATGAATTTGCACAAAAACCATTGAAGATTTACTTTAATTTGAAGGATTTAGAGTTTCGAGATTTAGGGTTAGGGTTAGGGTTTACAATTTGGGGTTTAGGGATAGAACTCAAAATTGGAGGTCTATATATATATGGTGACTACTTCGGTGCACTCACAAAAATGAGTGCGCTCAATGCACCCAACTCAAAAACTAGTCTTAAGGTGTCGGATTTTGAATTTTAATTTGTAGAATTAGTGTAATATGATGATATAACAGATGATAACAACTAAATAGTGGATTACCCTAAGCCCTAGACCTCCAATTTTGAGTTCTATCCCTAAACTCCAAATTGTAAACCCTAACCCAAGGTTGTCAAACCGGTTTATGCCGGTGTGCCGGTTTTGTAAGTGGAATGGTCTGACCGTGGTACAACCAGTATTCATGCCGGTTGTGCCGGTTTTAATAAAATACATGAGGAAAATGGAAATCCTCAATTCCAAATAAATTAGTCATGAAAAAGCAATTAGAAGAATTATTTCACACAAAATAATTTATAGCTAAGAATTGGTAACTAATACTAAACAATTAGATGCTTAAAAATAAAATTTTATTAAATGAATTTTATTAATGTTTATAATGATTTGTGTAAAATTTAGTATTAGATATATAACATATAAGGTTAATATAGACAACAAAATTGCTTGTAGCCTACTGGTGTATAAGTTAAACTAAAATGAACATGAGGTACTTGGTTCAAATCCTATGAAGGATGTTTATTTTTGGATATAATGTGTGTAACATTAAATTCCGGTTTCTGGTCTAACCGGCCGGAATTTCCGGATTTGACCGGATCTGACCGGCATTGACCGGATTTGACCACAATTAAATACCGGCCCCTTTCCAGCCGGTTTCCTGACCGGTACCGGTTGAACCCGGTTGAACCGGCCGGCATAAAACCGGTTTGACAACCATGCCCTAACCCTAACCCTAAATCTCTAAACTCTAAATTCTTCAAATTAAAGTAAATCTTCAATGGTTTTTGTGCAAATTCATGTGCGTTATTGTTCATCACATCATAAGTGATGAATGACATCATTTTGACATAAATCGCATGTTTAAAATGACGGTTATGAAGTGAGTGCACCGAAGACGCCACCATATATATATATATATACACTAACTTAGGATTTAGGATGGACTTAACCTACCTCCCAAGAGGATTTGTTGTGACTTCTAAGAAGACTTGCTATGAATATTTAGGGGTTCGCCCACCTCTATGGCGACTTGTGGGTCTAACTTGAAGCTCGACGAATCTATGACAAGATCTATTTTATGGGTTATGACTTATGAGTTATGAGTTATGACCAAGGATTTCAATAAAGCTATATAAGGCTTCTCCTTACCACATTGGAGAGATTTTGGCATGCTTACTCCCTCGGATGACATTTGCTAGATATGACTTAGTGAAGTTTATGCTTCCGCCTTAAGACTGAAAACATGCCAATTTACTATTTTTTACATAAAAGATGCTCATACACATTGAAAAAATTATCAAACATGCCTTCTGTTAAAATTTTCATTAAAAAATCGTCAATCAGGGTTGGACTGAGATTCAGATGACCCGGCATCGACAAATGGAAGGAAAAATGTCAATTTGTCCCCTGATTTACTTCTCTAGTTCTCATTAAAGTGAACTCATTAGAAGTATTTGGCTATACAAAAGAAGAAGAAAAATTCTAAAGTGAAAACTATTAGGTATATTTTTAGACATTTGTGTTGTCCAAACCAAGGTTAGGCCGTGATTGACGGTTTTTGGATGAAAATTTTAACAGAAGAGCATGTTTGATATTTTTTTTTTAAAATACAAGACATATTTGATGTAAAAAATAATAAATGACATGTTTGATAAAACAACATAGTAAAGAGAATATACAGTGGAAGATGGATATAGGAGCTGATTTGGCATTCAAACTAGAATGACGAATATACATTGAAAGATGGATGTAGGATAGCTGGCTGGAGGGATTTAAAGAACACAGTGATATTGAGATGCAAGGGGAGACCGTAGTATGAAAAAAGCTTTGGCAACTAAAAATTCCTCCAGAGGTTAAGCGTTTTGTGTGACGGTTTGCGAGAGATGTCCTCCGAGATGGGTATACATGTAGTAAGGATACGTGCATGTTTAGAGGTGTCTCAGGATCAATGTAGTAAAAAGTGAGTTTCAACGTAGAAACATTTTGGTGATTTAGAAGGGTAAATTTTTTAAGTTTTTAAGTTTATTAAATCGGAGTTTTTAACTAAATAAGTTATAAAAACTGAGATTTTGTGTATAAGCGTTTTAGTGGCCTACAAACGTAAAATTGTAAGTTTTTAAGTTTTAAAGCGCGATCTTAACTACATTGCCCAGGACGCCCCTAAAATTTGGAAACACGATTAATCAAACCTCCGATAGTAGTTTGCATATTAGAAAAAAAAAATTTGTTTAAGTGGTAGCGGGACACCCTTAAAATTTGAGAAAATGATTATCCAACCTCCCGTAGTAGTTTGCGTATTGGTACAAATAATATTTTAAGTAGTAGTCTATTTGCTTTAAACTTGGGACACTGCCTTTAATATTAAATTTAATTTAATTTTTTGGGAGAGGACACCCCCTATGTAGAACTTCTGGATCCGCCAATGGTCTCAGGGAATCGATTAGTGGGTTATCGAAGGGTATTGTTTTCTTTGATTTTCGGGGAAGCTAGAGTTGATTTTGGGCTACATTTGTTAATTTGTAATAATAAAAAGGTATGAAAAAGCTATTATCCCTACTTTTAACCAAAAAAAAAAAATAACAAACTAGAAACGAACAAATGCCGGTCAAATAACATAATCACACGTCCATTATGACCATATCAATGCCGGCCAAAGGCCGGTCGAAATGATATCATTATAAGTGGGATTTCTTTTTATAAAAAAAAAGTCAACTGTCCTATGTCCATTAGCGGTAATTAGTTTATGCTTTCAAGGGTAATCAACAGGAAGAATCCCCGGCGATTGTCTATAAAAAAAACCAATTCAGAGTTGGCCAAGTTAATCAATTTCTTGAAGAGCATTAAAAAAAAAAAAACAGAATCAGGGAGAAAAAATAATGGCCACCACCGATTCAGGCTATGATCGGCTGGCGGAGCAGAAGGCATTCAGCGCATCAAAAGCCGGAGTGAAGGGGCTAGTGGACGCCGGAGTCAAAGAGCTACCCCGGATGTTCCACGCGCCGCCGCATTTCCTCAACGGCAGACCTCCAGCTCCTGCCGGTGACCCGGAGTTCTCCGTCCCAGTAATCGACCTGGCAGGTGCGAGAGACGATCATGACCCCGAGGAGCGGAAACGAATCGTCCAGAAAATCAGCGTAAGAGACGGAAAAAAATCTACTATATGTTTCAACCTGTGCAAATTGAAAAGTCTAATGATTTAGCAGCATAAAAAAAATAATATGCTTAGCGAAAGAGGGGCAGCGGCAGCCCATCTGGTGGGGGTGTTGGTTCGGCATACACAAAATCGTGTGTTCGATGCTACACCATCAACAAGTTGGTGCATAAAACTCTTGAGTAGTAGCACTCCGTTCTCACCTTGGTCGACGGGTGGTGGACCGTGAAGGGTGTTCCTCGTATAAGAAAAATAAAATAATATATATGCTTAATCTCAAAAGTCTTACCAAACAGGTTTTTATTTGAGGGTCCATGTAAGAGATAAAACCTCTTACAAATCTTTTCCACAAGAGTTATTGCAGCTAAGTGGTTTGTTTGTTTAACGATCAGGACGCATCGGCAAAGTGGGGTTTCTTCCAAATCGTGAACCACGGCGTCCCGACAAGCACCCAGAACAAGATCAAAGCCGGGACCCACCAGTTCTTCAACCAGGACGCGGAAGCGAAAAAGGAGTATTTCCGCGCCGAGCCGATGTCAAAAGTCGTGTACACGTCTAACTACGGCTTGTACACGGCGCCGGTTGCCTATTGGAGCGATGTGATCCTGTTCAACATGGCGCCGGAGCCACCGGAGCCGGAGCAAATCCCGGCTTGCATCAGGGAAAACGTGCAAGAATTCTCTCAGGAAATATCCAAGGTCGGGGGCTTGATGTTCGAGCTACTGTCGGAGGCGTTGGGTCTTGCTTCGAATCACTTGAAGGAGGAGATGGGTTGCGCGGAAGGAATGGGATTAGCCTGCAACTACTATCCTCATTGTCCTCAGCCGGAGCTCGCTCTGGGAATCACCCACCACACCGATATTGGGTTCATCACGGTTCTTTCCCAGGACCACGTCGGAGGTCTGCAAGTCGTTCATCGAGGTCACTGGGTTGATGTGCCTCCAGTGCCGGAGGCTTTAGTGGTCAACATTGGAGATATGCTTCAGGTACATGTTTGAATTTTGATTGAATCTTTTAATTTACCACAAAGAACAAGTACGAAACCACTATCGGACTCGAAAGTGGTCTCTAGCAAGTCATTTTGAGTGGTAGTCAATCAAAACTAGTCAAAATCCAAAAAAATCAGTGTTTGGGTCACTTTTTCTGATTTCCCGCCTCGACTACAAAATGTTGTTGTTTTGAAATGGAATGATCGAATGAGATGGGATTAGAGTTTTAGTGGGTTACATATATACTTAATGTAAAATTACTAAATGATATAGGTAAGGTAAATTTATTTCGGTCGTTAAATTTTTTGAATTACTATCTTTTTGTATATATAAAAAAGATATATAATCGGTTCAAACAGGTTGGACCCTGATCAATCCATTGAATCTCAAACTGCTTACTCAATGCCTTAAACCGATTTGACAACATTGGATATATCATTTCCAAGATTTAGATACACACTTTTATAGCATGATAACTTCTTTTTTTTTTTTTGCAGCTCATATCAAACGATAAGTTTAAAAGTGTGGAGCATAGAGTGATTGTGAACAGTGTTGAACCAAGAGTATCAACGGTTTGCTCTTTTGGTAACGGGTTTATGTTGAAATCAAGAATGTATGGACCTATAAAAGAGCTGTTATCGGAAGAAAATCCTCCAATATACCGAGAAATTTCCATCGAAGAATTCTTTTTCAAATCCTACAAAAAGGGCTTCGATGGTAACTCTTATCTGCCCCAACTTAAGCTTTGAGGTTCAATTGTCTCTTTTGAACAAGATCGATGACATAGTACAAGGGTTACTACTGCTTCTTTTTCATGGCATGCTTTGCAAGATTATCGTTTAATAAAAGATCGACAACTATGGCGATAATGAGATGCGCACTACTGTAACTGATGTTTATGCATGCATGCCTGTGTCGGATCTGTGATGGTTTTTGTTTTTAAAAAGAGAGTACTATGTGTGTTTGTTCATTGAGTCTTCTCATTGTTGTGCTTCCTCTTCCCTTGTCCCCAATCCTAAATCCTTCTTTCTGTAAACTCAATGGTCTGTGGATCAATGCGATTAAGTCGTTGATTTGGATCTGGTTTGTTGTGATTTACAAAATAAGATAAATTCTCAATATGTTTATTTTTTGGTCAAGACTAATTATTAGCCACACCTTTCCTGTATTTCTTTTATTAGTCAAATCGTTTAAATTACTAATAACTGGCCAAATGTCAACTTCCAGTTAGCAATTTTGTTAATAATATTGATCTGGCAACATGATACTGACTTGAAAGAGACACATGAAGGTCAACATTCCAAAACTTTAGTATTTTAACTAAGAAAAGAGTAAGTAAATTATTAACGGTAACAGAAAAATAGTTAATATTTTAATGCATTACAAAATATTTGGCTAATTATTAGTAATTCAATAGGTTTGGCTCATAGAAAAGAATGAAAAAAAAAAGTTTGGCTAATATGTTGTAAGTACCCTTTGGTTTTTAGCTAATTATACCACCTCTAACTACCACCCTCTATCACAATGGTAGGAGGGTGGTGAACACTGGTAGACGATGATAAATGATAGTTAGTATATTTTTATCACCATGTTATTGCTGCTAGGTTAATTTTCACTAACTTGCCAACAACAATAATTTTGTTTTTGTTTTTTGGCTTCCTTTTTTGGTCTTCCAATCTTCTAGCATTTAGTGAAGATCGATAAAAAGATACCTATAACTTTGGAACCCTTCGACGTTGAAATCAAATATTAGTAAACGTAAATATTAACTTTGGAGGAGATTAACCTACCAACCCGCCATGCACTTGAGTGAGAGGGGAATAGGCAAGATTCTAGACAAATCCAAGGATTTGCTGAAGTTGTATGGGATTCATCCTACCTCTTGATAGGATTTTTTGTGCCTCCTATGACTTGTTATGGATTTTTAGGGGCCCCCTAGCTCTCAGGAGATTTTTATAGGTCTAGCCTGTAGCTCGAGATATCTATGAAAATATCTCTTAATTGTCAAGGATTTCAATGGAGCTACATATTACCTCCCTCGCCAGAGGAACTTTGACATGCTTACTCCGTCGTAGATTACATTTGCTGCATTTCTTCTTCTTCTTCTTCATGATTTACAAAATTCTCGTGTAATAAAAGATCAAACACTATGACGATAATGAGATGCACACTACTATTGTAACTGATGCATATGTCTTGGTCGGATCTGTGCTGGTTTTCTGCTTTATAAAAGAGAGTACTATGTGTTTTTTTCTTCAATTGAGTCTTTTCTTATCTCCTTTATTGTGCTTACTCTTCCCTTGTCCCCAATCCTTCTTTGTGGAAACTCAATGGATTGTGGATCAGCGCGATTAAGTCGTCGATTTGAATCTGATTTACAAAATAAGATAAATTCTCAATATGTTTATGGAAGAAAAAAAAGTAAACTAATTATACCACTTCTACCACCCTCTGTCACAATGGTAGGATGGTGGTGACAAGTGGTAAACGATGATAAATGATGATTTGTATGTTCTTATCGCCATGTTATTACTGCTAGGTTTTTCACCAACTTGCTAACAACAATAATTTTGGTTTTGTTTTTGGGCTTCCCTTTTCCGTCTTCCAATAGAAAATCTAGCATTTGCTGAGGTTGTAAGGGATTCATCCTACATTTTGAGAGGATTTGTTGCGTCTCCTACGAGCAGGTACATCGACCGTCTCTTCCTCATTTCATAGTGAGGTGCCAATGTAATTTGCTCTTTCATTGTTGTAGCCCATCATTTCATTTATGAAATATTTCATGAAGTGAAACACCAAATGAAATTGCAAATGGGCCTTCTCATGTTTTGTCTTCCTTTTTATATTTTGGTTTTCCTTTCTTTGTAAAATAATGTGGATAAATATTTAGTTGTATTAAAGAAGTGAGTTGGACTCATATATGAAATAAAAGTGGATTTCATTGATGTACAGGAAATGAAATTGATATGTATTAAAATGATAAAAGTTGGTGATGTGATAATTGGGGCCACATATAAAATAAAAATTCTACTTCATAGATGTGGATAGTCTAAAAAGGCTTGTTATGAATTTTTAGGTGTTCTCCCCAACTCTTTGGGGACTTTTATGGGTCTAGCCTTAGCTCGAGACATCTATGACAATGTCTCTTTATTGCCCAGGATTTCAATGAAGCTATAAAGGGTTACTCCCTCCCTCACCAGAGGGACTTTGACGTACCTACTCCATCATAGATTACTTTTTTTTTTTTTTTTGACAAAGGGATCTTTATTGCTTGAACAATTGGTTACGGAGAGAAAATAAAATCCTGACTTCAACATAAGATTAAGGAAACAATGGAACACAGGATGACATCAAACCATGCTTGGGAAAATACAAATAGGGAAAGCACGACACAGATTGACATCACTCGAAAAAACAACCAAGTTCTTGAGACAAAGACAGAACATTTATAATCCCTCTTTCTTCCAACCAAACCAAGAGAAAGAATATCAGAACAGCTTGTCCGATCACAGCGAGATCCATGGCATTGAACTCAGCAAGCCATACGTCGTCTCCTGGGGAGTGCTCAAAGTCATCCAACACAGTGAATCTCAAAAGAGATTGCCTGACGGTGGAAGAGGCTGTGAAACAGATTGCTCCAAGCTGTGAAGGCTGAGGGGGCCAAGGTAGAGAGGATCGGTTCAAAGGGGAGCAAGCTTCCAAGGAGATCCACAGACCACCACAAAAGAACCGACCTCCACCGCAGCAACCGGAGATGACTCACCTCTCCACGATCCAACAACCATCCAGGCAACACCACCACCTTGGGGAAGACAGAGGGGGGAAGATGAGAATGGCTTCACCTTGCAGATGAGACCACCAACCTGGAAAGAACAACCATCACAAAGCAAAGATCAAGCTTCCCAAGCTGCAACCTCTAGATCCTCAAACGAGCTAGCCTTGAACCTGCAAAATCCTAGATCTGGAATGCCAAAATGGCTGGAGAGACTGAAAACATGAAGGTGAAACGCCTAGAAACAAAGGCTTGAAGATCGAAAATAAGACAAGCAATAAAAGCGAGAAAAAGGAGAAATTGGGCTGCCGCCGGTTACCTGAAGGAGTTGGTGGCAGCCATGAAAGACTGGAAAAAGGAGACTTTTTAGAGAGAAGGGAGAGTAAATGTGAAAAGGTAAAGTTGTCATAGATTACATTTACTAGACAGACATGACTTGGTGAAGTTTATGGTTCCACCTTAAGACTGAGAACCTCGGTGAATAGTGAAGGGTTTCACCCTACATATCATGAGAAGATTTAGTGCATTGTAATAGAAATTTGGATGGTCTGATCGCTCTTTCTTGAGGTATAAGGGATCTCACCCACCTCCGAGATTTAGAATTTTAGTGGAGCATTTAGTTCAACTAGGACAAGTAAATTGTAATTTTAGTGGAGCATTAAGTTTTCTTTTCCAATTTCAGTTAAAATGCATGTATTACATTTTGTTAATAAGGGATTGTCTAATGTCTACCCTATTTTTTGTTCCATCATTACCTCTCCAGACAAGGTACTTCTTTCTTAATACATTCATCGAGTCTGCAGAATACTCTGCTCGAGGCTAGGTGGCTGAAGCGAGAAATGTATACACCACGACCATGAGACGATTGAGGCACCTCCGAAAACCTGCCCCGAAAGATGGCAAATTGGAAATGGCCAAACCAAGGTGGGTACGGGCGTACAGCAACCCTATACCATCGGATTTGCTAATTGGCCAACTGTTACAGGTACAAAGTTTAATAGCAACCAAATGGTCATGAGCAGAGGTATCAATAACAATTCCTCTATTGGGTTGCAGCATCCTGATTCAACCCTATGATTATGAAAGATCAGCACAGGAAAACACAGAAAGCAACCTGGGAACTTTCTCTAAACATAAGTCGAATCATAAATGAGCCACAATTCTGTGTTTGGAAATGTCGGAACGAAGTGACAAGAAAGAACACAACAACCTTACGATAAAATTGAGATAACACAGAAGCAAAGTGTTGTGGCGGTTTCACATTCATAGAAAAACATGGATACTAACTTCAACGGAACTAGTCCTCTAAATTCATTCAACAGACCACAGAAACATGTATCAATACTCTGAATCCTCAAACCATATAGATAACCCTACTTGGTCTCAAAACAACAAAAACATCAGAACATCGGGGATCCAACACTGAAAATTGGGAGCAGCTTATCGCTTCTTGGACACACCAACAGTTTTTCCCCTACGGCCAGTGGTCTTGGTGTGCTGCCCACGGACTCTCAAGCCCCAATAGTGACGCAGCCCACGGTGGTTTCTGCAAACCCACAATCAGGAGTTAAATACCACACATATACACAAAAGGATCATGCTTCAAAAGGTTCGATCGTAAATTCATAACCACCCCCAACAGAAACCATATAGAAACAAACCTGATCTTCTTAAGCCTCTCAAGATCATCCCTCAACTTCATGTCCAGTGCATTGGAGACAACCTGGGAGTGCTTCCCATCTTTGTAGTCCTTCTGCCTGTTGAGGAACCAGTCTGGGATCTTGAACTGGCGAGGGTTAGCAACAATTGTCATCAGCTTATCGATCTCATCAGCAGAAAGCTCCCCGGCCCTACAAAGATATATCATATGAAAACCTCAACGAAGAACTCATGATGCTTGTAAAGGAAAACAAGCATATAGACAACGAAAGAGAAATGCCCCGCCCACCCTGCCTTTGTTTCCAGTATACCAATATAAAAACCAACACCCAGAAAGAAGCATGTCAAGCACTAGACTTCAGCCTCCAGGGGCAACACAGAAAAGGTTAACAAGATTAACGCCCTAGGTTTCAACAAAGCAAATAGATTATTCTAGAGGAACTATCAGCAGGAAACCCCAACAGTATACTCTCTCTTATGGGTTCATTTCCTCAGAAGTCAGAAGATAAAAGCGAGGACACAGCATCACAGCCAGAACCGATTCAGTTCTCGTAAATAAGATTCTGCTCAAATAAAATCCACACAGATACAGACTACCACTGAAACCACCAAGCACAAAATGAAAACCCCCAACAAGGAAAGAAAAGACGCATACCTCTTGTTCATGTCGACATCGGCCTTCTTGCAGACGATGTTGGCGAAGCGGCGCCCGATACCCTTGATGGAGGTCAAGGCGAACATGATCCTCTGCTTACCATCAACATTGGTGTTGAGGACACGAAGAATGTGCTGAAACTCCTCATTAGCAACGAGCGACTGCGTCAAAAAAAAAAAAGAAATCAAATAAGAATCAGTGAATCAATGAAGAAACCACCAGAGAGACCAAAGATCTCGACGAACGAAATCCTACCATGGCTGCCTTTGCTTAGGGTTTTCTCTCTCCCGTTCTGTCTCTCTCTCTCTCTCGCTCGCAGACGGCGCTTGAACTCTTCAGAGTTTGAGAGTTATATTAGCCAAGTCTGTACTAATAGTAGAAAACCCTAATGGACTTGGCGCAGCCTATTATAATACTCTTTTGGACTTGCCATCTCGGGCTTGCTGATTTGGGCCGACTCTAGGTGAGCCCAATAAATTCGTTTCGGCCCAACGTTCCCGCTCCAATGAGCCCAGTTCGTTTGTTTTTTCGGTTGCATAAGGCGGGAAATGAATGTCTGGCTGAAATGTTTTCCCCACTCATCAAGGGCTTAGATGCACTTCTTCAATAATCCAACGGTCCAAAATATGGAACCCCAAATTTCCCACAATTAGAAGTTACTCAAAAAAAAACCTGACACAGAAAAAGCAAGCTCCACAGCTACATGGACAGGCAGTCTGCTGTAAATTCAATTCAGACATTAGAGTACCCATTTGGTTTCTCCTTCTCCTTTCCCTCCTTCAAAACCTACAAAGCAAGAATGGGTTTCTCTTCCAGAGTCTGAGATCTCTCGGTGAAAACCAGCCTCAAACATGGTCCATTTCCTCAAGCATCTCACTGAGGAGACAATCGCACTCAAGAAACTGGTAAGCCATTTCAAAGTTTTAACCTTTCTCATGTGAAGGATTCCAGATTAGGGTTTTGTCAACCTTGTTAACTTATTGTCAAAATTTTGCCTGTTCTTTTTGTATATCAGCTGATTCCACCAGAGTTTGTTAGTAATTGTGGGAAGGTGAATCTGACCAACCCAGTAGTTTTGGAACCAACTGTTGGAGATGTACTTGAGGTGGAGCTCTACGAGGATGCAAGTGGGTTTTGGTTGAGGAATGGCTGGCAGGAGTTGGTAGTTCAGTATTCTCTGAGTCATGGCCACTATCTTGTGTTTGAGTACAAGAGCCGCTCCAGGTTTAAGCTTGTGATGCTTGGTGCAAATGGGCTGAACTTGGAGTTTCCAGCTTCCAGTTTTGTCAACATTGGACCGAACGGGAACCAGGTGGTTCCGGAGGCTGTGGAGGAAGAAATCACTGTCAATACAGACTCTGTGGAGTTCTTAGGTTGCTTGTCACATTAAAAGTCCCTTGTTGTTTTCAATCTCTTGGGGTTTGTAGGTTATCATGGTCTGATAGTTGTTGAGTTTTGCAGGCACTTCTCTGGCTAAGGACACGAACAGCTACAGCAATGGAGGTGGTGGAAGGCAGCAGGTACAGCTGCAGTCTGGTGAGAATGCCAAGCTCGATGAGTTCACAAGTGTTTGTTCAGCACATAAACAGTGAAAGGAGAGCTGAAACTTAATCATCCTTTTTCATCAATGTCGACAGGGAAGAGAAGAAGAACTTATGTGGGAGGGAAAAGGAAAGCAAACTTGGTAGCTTCACAGAAGAATCGAGGTAACGGGAGCCCCTTCGGATGTGATGAGCTGAGAACTTCACATTCTATCCATGGAAGTTACAAACTGTTTACTTTCAAAGCTTTTGAAAACTGCAGTTCTGCTTTCTTCTAAGCGAAAAAGAACTGATGGCAGAGGGAAAAGGAAAGCGAGCTTGGTAGCTTCAAGGAAGAATCGAGGTAATGGGAGCCCCTTCGAATGGGATGAGGCTACTCTCGCATCCCATCCATGGAAGTTACAGACGTTTTACTTTCCAAGCTTTTCAAAACTGCAGATCTGCTTTCTTTTAAGTTGTACAAAGTATTGTATGAAATTTGACTTTCCTGAAAGTATTATGAACAGGTGAGCCAGTTGCTAAGCGACTTTTTGGCGGTCACAATACCAAACGGAAAGAAAATCAGGACTTTGTGGAGTCTGCAGAGGCAGAAGATTATGTAGATGCGAACTTTATGGAATACTTAGGTCAGTTCTCCCATTGCAATCTTATGCTCTCTTATTAGTCACAACAAAACCTCGTTGTTTTGGATCTCTTTATGATTTCGGTTTACATGGTTTGAATTTATGCTGGTTTGGCAGGCTTTGTTGAGGAGATGAACAGAAACAATGGAGATGATGTGGGGCAGCCACAACATCCACAGTCTGCAGAAAATGCAAGTCAAAATGAGTTCATGAGTGCAAGTAAGTGTTGGTCCAGCGCATAAATAGGGAAGAAATGAACACATATTTGATAATATTCTCATCTATTTCTGCAGGAAAGAGAACTAGAGTTCATGGTGGAGAGAACATGAAGGTGAACCAGGAAGCTCCAAGGACATATGGAGATACAGGAAGCCCCTCTGGAAGGGAAAATGCTGAGACCTCTCACATTCCATCCATGGCTGAACAAGAGGGTACAGAATTTTAGTTTCCAACCTTTAGGGAACTGA
This sequence comes from Linum tenue, assembly GCA_946122785.1. Classification (NCBI taxonomy): domain Eukaryota; kingdom Viridiplantae; phylum Streptophyta; class Magnoliopsida; order Malpighiales; family Linaceae; genus Linum; species Linum tenue. The sequence goes on from CAMGYJ010000010.1 coordinate 45,210,417, forward strand.
AAATCTGAGTTACCTGAATATACTTTTGATACCTATGTCAGCTTCTGAGAGACCTTCCGGCTCAAGGTGTTCCAGACCCACAACTAAAACGCTAGATGGGTTCAACTCACAACCTGGTTTTCTCAAAGTCATTGTCACTGAAAGTTCCTTGGCAAACAAAGGCTTGGTAGGTTGTCACAAACAAACAGTGCTTTTGTTCCATTGGTTCATCTCCGAGGAAACAACTGAAAGTGTTTTCCTTCCTGCAGTTGATGCAGGGAGGTATGATTGAGAGGCACATCAAAGCTTGGAATGGGAAAATGGTGGCACTTCAAGTTGAACAAGAAACATGGCCTGTAAAAATCACTACATGCAATGGTGTGCCTACTCTTTTCAAGGGCTGGTTGCCATTTGCGCGTCATCACTCTCTGAAAGCAGGCGACACACTCACATTTGTGCCCACCGAAACTGAAGATCTGTTCAGCGTTCATATTCTGCGTTGTTAGCAGACGAATGCTGCTTGTTAGTTGGGAAGTTCCAACAACTGTTTAATGTAGTTTGTGAGAATGATTATCATCGACTCATGGTAGCATGTTTAATGACCTTCGATCGTTTCTTTGCTGAATGTGTGAATGCTCAAGTAGCTGTTTCTCTTGATGTTCATCTGCAGCAGCATGTGTCTATAGGAAGAATCTATTGTACTAATATCCATTACTAAATGCTGAGAAATGAAACATCTTTGCTACTCCTTTGCTGAATGTTTGATGCTCAACTAACTGTTTCTGTTGATGTTCATCTGCAGCAGCATGTGTCTATAGGAAGAATCTGTTGTACTAATAGCCATTACTAAATGCTGAGCAAAGAACATTTTGCTTTTGTGTGTGGTTTTACAAATAAGATATGAGAAGGATCTCCAAATAAAGGGAGGTAGTGAAAATTCAGTTAGAAAGCCATTGCAACAAATTAGTAGCAGTAGCTGTCTTTCTGATCTGGCGTTTTCGGGTTAAAGACACATTTGGTCACTGAGATTACAAAATCGGGACATGTTTAGTCACTAGAAAAAATTAATATCAAATTTGGTCACTACAATTACTAAAACTGGACACATTTAGTCACTCGCCGTTAGTCTCCGTCCAACTCCGTTAATGAAGTCCGTTAAGTGATGATGTGGCAAACAGAAATGCCTAATCAGCCGGATATAACCCAACAAAAATAAAACCCGACCCGCCACGTCATTAAAACCAACCCAACCCAACCCATGACCCAACCCCACCCAACCCTTCTTCCTCCTTCCTCTCACCTCCTTCTTTCCCCAAAAACCTTCTTCCTCCTTCCTCTGCACACATCTGGATGATACTGTTGTAGACAAAACCAACCATCATAAGATCGGAGATTCAGTCTTCTAATCTCCTTGTTCATGACCTCCGATGCTTGGGGATGCCTCATGTTCGCTTTCCACAGTTCAGCGACCTGCAAAGGGAAATCAATTAGAAACTCAATCGAAAAAATTCAAGTTTCAAAAACCTAATAATAAGCGGAAGATCCGGGCTACTGTTCTGACCAGTTTCTCCATTTCCTCAGGCCTCTTCCCGCGAGACAATCCATCGGAAATGCCCGTGAGGACTGCAAAAATCAAGACACCGGGAGTTAGGGAGACGAATCGAATCGAAAAATAAATAACAATAGAAAAAGATGAAAGCGATGGCTATAAAGAAAGACCTCGGAGTCGATCTATGGCGTAGAGCTCGAAATCCTCAAGCCGGACTTCGAGAGATGGAGCCGAGCGGTAGAGGAAGGAGGAAGAAGGGTTTTGTCTACAACAGTATCATCCAGATGTGTGCAGAGGAAGGAGGAAGAAGGGTTTTGGGGAAAGAAGGAGGTGAGAGGAAGGAGGAAGAAAGGTTGGGTGGGGTTGGGTCATGGGTTGGGTTGGTTTTAATGACGTGGCGGGTCGGGTTTTATTTTTGTTGGGTTATATCCGGCTGATTAGGCATTTCTGTTTGCCACATCATCACTTAACGGACTTCATTAACGGAGTTGGACGGAGACTAACGGCGAGTGACTAAATGTGTCCAATTTTAATAATTGTAGTGACCAAATTTGATATTAATTTTTTCTAGTGACTAAACATGTCCCGATTTTGTAATCTCAGTGACCAAATGTGTCTTTAACCCGGCGTTTTCGTTCCCAAATATCAACACTTTTTTTTAGCAATGGCGACCGAACTCAATCCAGCTTCCTTCCTACTCTTACTGCTACTCCTCCTGCCGGCGATATTCTCCGCCGTGGAAGGAGGGATCCGGAAATTCCACATTACCGACGACCTCCGTGACGTGGTGGACGACGAAGAGGATGAAGTGTGGAAGGAATGGGGGAAGAAGAAGACCTCCGACGAGTTCGATCCCCCGCCTTCCGACATGTCAAACATGGAGCTGGAAGCGATTCAAGAAGCGTTCATGAAGCGGACGATGGGCCCCGTTTTCGGGTTCGTCAAGCTCCGGCCCGGCATCAAACGTACTCCGGTAAGCCAGATTTCTAATCTCCTTCACCGGAATTAGGTTCTGCTCGCCGGAATTGTTAATTCCGGTGGTGGTAGTGGGGTTTTGCAGGATACGGTGGCGGATCTCGCTCGGAAATGGACCAAAATGCTGAGAGCTGGAGCGATGGAAGTGAATCTCATGGGGATTGATCGGAGTACTGTTATGTTCAACATGGCCGAAGGCCGCCGCTCCATCGAAGTGAGAGCTTTCCTTTTTTTCCTCTCTGTTTTCCTCTGTTTCTTCATCAGGTTTTGGGCTTCACTCTGTTTCTGTTTTTTTCTTTTTTCCTGGGAATCTGCTGCAGCTGAAGGAGTTTGTGTTGAACCAGCCGGAGGCTTACGAGATCAAGATCGGAGATAACTTGTTCCGGAGGCAAGGAGATCCGCCATTAGAGCAAGTTATTGAACAGATCCACCGAGCCAAGAACGAAGCCTCTGATGGTACTAGTCATCATGAGGAGGAGAAGGAAGAGAAAGAAGAAGAAGAGGATCTCAAGGAAGAACTCTAGCTTCTTTCTGCAGCTCAGAAGCTAACATTATATGAGTTTCTGAATGAACCCTTTTATGCAGCTGGTGCCAAGTGTTCTTCAGGTTACATTTTTCTGTGTTGGAAGTGGGTTTTAGCAAGCTGTCGTGAAAAGTGCAGAACTTTGAGCTTATAATAACTACATCAATGTCGAGCTCCTTCATTGTGCCATATCAAGTAGCTGTGTGTATTTGTCAAAACCAGGTGAACTCAGATAACGAAATCAACCCATTGTACAAACCTTAAACACAAGCAGTTTCTTCCTATAGAAACATGTTGCAGATGAACATCAATGAAACTGACAAGAAAGGTTTAGTAAACATGATACTTTGTTAGAATCACTCCCCGCCCGTTTAACTTAGTAGTACAAATCATGAACAATCCTTAACATCAGTCAACAAAAATCATTACTTGAGCATCAAACATTCGGCGAAGGAACAACAGCATGATCAAAATCCTTAAACAAACTACCAGAGTAATCATTCTCAAATACTACACTAGCAAGTGTTGGAACTTCCAAACTAACAAGCAGCCGTCATAGGAGAACAACGCAGAATATGCACTCTGAGCAAATCGTCTGTGTTAGTGGGCACAAATATGAGTGTGTCCCCTGCTTTCAGAGAGTGATGACGAGCAAATGCCCACCAGCCTTTAAGAAGAATAGGAACACCCTTGTCGGTAGAAATTTTCACGGGCCATGTTTCTTCTTCAACTTGAAGCTCCACCATTTTGCCATTCCAATCGGTGATATGCCTCTCAACCATACCTCCCGGCATCCGCTGCAGGTAGAAACACTTTTTTAGCTGTATGCACTAAGATGAACCAATAGAACAAAACCACTGTTTTGTTTGTGACAACCTACCAAGCCACTTTTATCCAAGGAACTTTTCTTGACAACGACTTGGAGAAAATCAGGTTGTGAATTAAACAACCCATCTACAGACTTAGGTGTGGGTCTATCACGCCTTGAGCCCGAAGGTATCTTAGAAGCTGGCATAGAAATCAAGAATATATTCAGGCAACTCAAATTCCATACATTGCCCTGTAAAACTTGGAAGAAAACTGGATAAGCACATTGTCAGTTTACTGAAGCCTGGAAAGTAGAATTCTTTACCTTCTTGTTCAGCCATGGCTGGAATGCGAGAAGTCTCGGCTTTATCCCTTCCAAAGGGGCTTCCATTAACTCGATGTGCCTTTGGAGCTTCCTGATCCACCTTCCTCTTCTCTTTTCTCTTTATTCTTCGGTAGTATTGTGCTCTTATTCCTATTCTTCTTTTTCTCTTCCCTGTAGACATTGATGAAAAAAGGATGATTAAATTTCAACTCTTCCTTCCCTCTTGATGTGCTGAACCAACACTCACTGGCATTAATCTTGGCATTCTCACAAGACCCCAGCTGTGTCTGCTGTCTTCCACCACCTCCATTGTTGTTGTTGTTGTTATTCATGTCCTTGACCAGAGATGTGCCTGCAAAACTCAACAACAATCAAAACCGTGATAACCAGTAAAACCCAAGAGATTCAAAACAACAAGGGAGTGAGGGACATTCTTGTGACAAGTAACCTAACAACTCCACAGAGTCTGTATTGACAGCCATTTCTTCCTCCACAGCCTCCGGAACCACCTGGTTCCCATTTGGTCCAACGTTGACAGAACCGGAAGCTGGAAACTCCAATTCCAGCCCATTTGCACCAAGCATCACAAGCTTGAACCTGGAGAAGCTCCTGTACTCAAACACAAGATAGTGGCCATGACTCAAGACAGTACTGAACTACCAACTCCTGCCATCCATTCCTCAGCCAAAACCCGGTTGCATCCTCGTAGAGCTCCACCTCAAGTGCCTCTCCAACAGTTGGTTCCAGAAACACTGGATTGGTCAGATTCACCCTCCCACATTTACCAACAAACTCTGGCGGAATCAGCTGATGTATAAAAAGAACAGGCAAAAATTTGACAGTAAGTTAAACAAGACTGGAATTTTGAACATGAAAAGGGACAAAGCTTTTTAAAGAGCTTACCAGTTTCTTGAGTGCGATTGTCTCCTCAGTGAGATGCTTCAGGAAATGGGTCATGGTTGAGGTTGGTTTTCACAGCAAGAGGATCTCAAACTCTGAAGGAGAAACACGGGTTCCTTTTGTAGGGTTTGACGAAGGGAAAGGTAAAGGAGAAAACTTTCAAGCTACAAGACAGAAAGAGGAAAACTTTTCTAGCAGGCTGCCTGTTGTAGTGCTGCTGTACTGGGACTTGGGGTGCTGCTTTGCTGAAAACGGTTAAAGGAAGTATTTGGTTGTCAGGTTTGTGCTACTTCTATTTGTAGAAAAACCATATTATGGACCGTTGGATTGATGAGGACATAATCATCCATGGGTCTAGAATAAGCACTTGATGAGAGTGGATAGAAAAATTGGCCAGACCGTCCTTTCCCGCCCAACTGGATGAGTGATTCTCTGTTTGACAGAGGAAGAGATGAACAGTTTTCAACCATTTGACAGAGGAAAATACAACTCAAACCTGAATGCATGATACTTCCGGCTGGGTTTCGGAATTAAACCCGTGTTTCTAACTGGTCCGGCCGGTTAACGACATGAACCAAGGTTGATTCTGAGTCCTCTAATTCTTTCTGATCATCACCCCGCATTTGTTTATTTCAAGCAAGAATGAATCACCGCAGAAGCTTAACTCAAACTTGAAGCGGCCTGCCTGCCGACCCTTTTGCTCTGCATGCAGAGACACAGGGTAGTCTGAGCTCAGATGACTTCTTCCGGCGACCGGAGCCTCGAAGACCCCGGCAGCAGCTTGGTGGCGGGAACCCATTTCGTCAAAATCATCCTCCATGCCACCCTTCGTGACGAAATACTTGTAAGAATTCGATTAATGAACCAATGCATAAGCATGTCTAGAAATTGACTCTCCCTCCTTCGCTCCTTTACATGCATGCTGCTAAATTTGTTGCAGCTGATTCCTGGTAGATTCGTTAGAACTTATGGAGAGAGTTTGTCCACCTCCGCGACTTTGAAGGTCCCGAGTGGTGCGACGTGGACGGTGGATGTGGTTAGGGACGAAATTGGGGTCTGGTTCAGCAATGGATGGGGTGAATTCGCGGAGTCTCACTCCTTGGAATTTGGTCATTTCTTGGTTTTCGAGTACGAGGGTTGCTCCAGATTCTCTGTAGTCATATGTGATAGAACCGGTGCAGAGATTGCATACCCGATTCGTACAACTTGTGAAGCGAATCTCGAAGAAACTGAGGATTTCTTTGGTGCAGGCATAAGAAAGAGGTCTGAATCTCTATCTGAGGTCACTAAGCCTCAAGTTAAGAACAAGATGATGGTGATGAGGGGTAGTATTTCCAGTGGAAATGCTGCTAAAATGGGATCCTGGTCGCGGATCGTGTTACCGACTAATGGGTGTAAGTAAGAGGGTTTTGAGTTTAATGTCTTTGTTTTGGGTTGTTTCTTCAGACATAGTACTTTCTTGATATTGTTAATGTTGTGTTTCTTAACGTGGGATGATCGAAGTCAACTCATCCCGGGTTGATGATGAACAAGAGGATGAGTCTACGAGGACGATCTCTGAGGAGCCCTCGCGCTCGAGGAAATGCAGGGTTAGTACGGGATTCACTTCGCCACATCCTTTCTTTGAAGTTCAAATCACTCCAAGCATGTCAAAGAGGCAAATGGTAAGTTCAGCTTAGCGATGCCAATAGAAAACCCCTCAAAGATGCAACCCACTGCTAGCTGAACACTGCCATAATAGACTGATTCATGTTTCTGCCGGATTGTTTTTCTTTAAGCATGTACCTCATAGCTTTTCATCGAGTCACATCGCACAAGATGAGAAGGCGGTGCAGATCCAGGTTAGGGATGGAAACAGCTGGTCCTTGGCACTGATTAGGAAGAAGAGAAACAAGTATGTGATGTTTGGTGGTGGCTGGGATAGGTTCATGAAGGATAACTCAGTGAAGCCAGGGGACATTTGCATTTTCGAATGCCTACGGAGGTGGACTAATGTCCTGATGCAAGTTACCATAGTAAAAGATGTTTAATTAGATAGGCATGTTGTACTTTTTAAAATGGAAAATCATCTCTTGACTGTTTCCAGCTTCCTGCTGGATATATGCTAAGTTCAATACTTTGGGGGGTATGGTGTGATTTACAGTTTTCTTCAGTTCCTTCTCTGTAAAGCTAAAAGCATTATGCCTTTTTCCGAGTTTTCATGGGAAAAGCTGCTATTTCTTGCCATGGAAGAGTTCTGGTACGATGACAGAGAGAAATTCTTTTGATGAAGTGAACCCTTCTGCAACTTCAGTTGCTGGTCTACCACTGGCTTGAGGTGGATGTCTCTTATGAACTGGCTGTAATGTCTGGCAACACCATGTTCAGTCATGGGAAAGGACTTTAACTATCAGCTGTGCGCTTCCCTGCATAAATTCGAGTTCTTTCTTCCGCAACACCAAGTCACTTGCTCTCATAAAATCCTCGTGCATGGCATTCTCAGCAGACCATCAATCGACTTGCAACACAAACTCACTGTTTTGATGCTAGAGTTTGATGATTTTATGAACCAAACATCGATCGAACACCAGGTATAATGATTGTCAAGTATTCAGGTCCTCCACACTGGTAGAAGATGATTAAAATGTGATGTGACATTTGCACTTATAATCAGTTTCAGCAGTCTTAGTGAAAGAGCTGATTTTAGATATTGGTTATTAGGTTGAAGTTGTTGGATTTGCAAGTCAATAGCTTGCATTTTCAGAAACAGGACCCCTAGCATTCCACACTGATGAAACTAGCTTGAGCCCCTTCTCTCTGTTTCCTCCTAATATTCACACAAATATATTACTGCTCATCTGAGGTGCCGGCCATAAATATTTCATCGTCATCTTCGCCGAGAGTGTATAATTAATACCTTTCATGGAAAGTGGCACCAGCATTTTTAGGAGTCACTATCAATTCGTTGTTCGATCACAAGCAAATGCATACCTACAGAGCCGGCAGTAAGGCCTCCATTCGAAGATGTTCTATGGAGCTTGTATACCTGCACTTACAGCTCAGGTTCAAGCCACAGCTGTCTGATCAACATCATAGGCAATAAGCAATACTGCAGCCAGAAAGCATCTGTATATTTGACCTGACATTGTCATGTTGTAGAGTCTAGAGCTATGAATGAGGAAAGATCACAGACATCAAGGGAAAATAGATGCAGATTGCAGAGTTGTATTAAGAAACAACATCATAAAAACTTCAGAAACTGGAAGCCTTAGCACGGCCCTGAACAAACTATATCCATTAGTTCCCTCAGCTACAAACTAGTAGTCTCATACTCTCATCTGCATCAATCACTCCTAAAACACAAAAAGCCACAAATAACACCTCAACTTTCATTCTAGGAGGTTCAAAAACAAACTTAATTCCTCTGAATAGTCACTTCTATCTCATTACTGGAGATGAGCTTGAATTGGCAGACATCCCCTGGTTTCAGAGAGTTGCCATTGCGGAATGCTGGCCAACCGCCATAGAAGCAGCCCCGTCCACGTCCAGCTCGAGCTTTACTATGTGGTCTAAAGACGAAGGACAAGAACCACGGGCCCGACCCATCTTCACCATAAACCGCCATAGTGCTTTTCTCAAGCTTCATGTGTTTGAGCACGAAATCAATCGGCACATACTGCATATTTGGTGAGAATGAAAGAGAGCGAGAGAGACATCAAATTTTGTTGAGCAAAGCCTGCTTAAAAAAAGATGAATTGGATTTATGGAAATAAATGAACTTACTACAAATGTACTCTCCATGTAACATTGACTTATGGTAATGAAGAAGCTTGGACTGGTCGAGCTTGTGGAGGCATTTTCCTTCCTTGGTTCTGGTATTCCTGCATGCATTCAATTGAGTCGCAATGAGTTTCAGGCAATTCAAGTTTCATAAACTACTTCATAAAACCTAGAAGAAATAACTTTTGATTTTTCGAAAGCTGGTAAGGTAAAAAGTTTAACCTTCAAGATGTCCACGTCCCCTACCGAACTGACTCCCATTACCCCTCTGACCACCATCCGCGGTTCTCCCCTTCCCTGCAGAATTGATGAAAGGATGATCAAATTTCTGAATCGTTCATCCCTTTCTTTTGTTCTAAGCTGAACCTACACTCACCAGAACTCATGAATGCTTTTTGCTTGGCTTTCTCTGCAGACTGCGGCTGGACTGGCTGCCTCCTACCACCGCCATTGGTCTCCATGTTCTTAGCCACAGGTGAGACTGAGAAAACTCAGTAGAAGGCAAGTCATGATGAACCCAAAACTAAAGAGCGATATAAAAACAAGCGCATTTGTTATGACAAGAAACATAAGAGCTCCGCAGAGACTGTACCCCTGGTCTCTTCCTCCTGCTCAGCCTCTGGAAACACCTGGTTTCCATTCAAGCCCACCTTGTGGAACCTGGAAGCTGGACACATCACGTCCACCCCATTTGCACCAAGTATCACAATCTTGAACCTGGAGAAGCTTTTGTACTCGAACAGCAGATAGTGGCCATGAGTGAGAGAATAGTGATCTGCAAACTCCTGCCAGCCATTCCTCAGCCAAAACCCCATAGCATCCTCGTAGAGTTCAACCTCCACCTCTGGTGGGTTTCCAATAGTTGGTTCCAGCACTACTGGGTTGGTCAGATTTAACCTCCCACATTTGCTAACAAACTCAGTTGGAATCAGCTGATGCATAAAAGAACAGGCAAAAGGTGACAGTAGGTTAACAAGGTTGAACATGGAAAAGGAAAAAACTTTGAAGGGCCTACCAGTCTCTTGAGTGCGATTGTCTCCTCAGTGAGATGCTTCAGGAAATAGGCCATGTTTGAGATTGGTTTTCAGGCAGCAACAGATCTCAAACTCTGGAGGAGAAACACTTGTTGCTTTGTAGGGTTTAGAGAAGGGAAAGGGGAAGGAGAAAAGCTTGAAAGAGGCAAGACAGGGAGAGGAAAAGAAAATGGGCTACTCTGATGTCTGAATTGAATGTCTATCAGGCTGCCTGATGTAGTTGGGTGTCAGGCTTGTGTTATTTCTAATTCTGGGAAATCTGGGAAAACATGGTGATACTCATATATTATGGACCATTGGATTGTCATTGATATGATCATCCAAGGATCGAGATGAGCCCTTTGCTGCTCTTCTGTTCCAAATCCAGCTGATGAGAGCAAATAAACAAATTTGACCAGAACTATATTTCCCGCCCAAATGGAAGAGATCAGTTATATTAAAATATAATCCACTGCTTCCTTTTTACATTAATTTCATCTGCAGCTGGCTGGACACAGAAATGTTAAACTGAAGAAACAAAGATGAAAGATGGCATGGCAGACAAAAGTCCTGCATCCTCATGAAGCATTAATAAGTTTTCTTCCCTGGTGCAAAATTTCAACCCAAGCAAAGCATAAAGAGGAACAGTATTCCAAAGAACACAACAAACAACAGGCAGAATCTAATTAAACACATTCTCTTACGAATTAGTTCCCTCAGCTACAAACTAGTAGTCTCCTACTCTCATCTGCATCGTCACTCCTAAACACACAAAAAGCGACAACTAACACAGCACATCAACTTGATTCCTCTGAATAGTCACTTCCATCTTATTGCTGGAGATGAGCTTGAATCGGCAGACATCCCCTAGTTTCAGAGAGTTGCCATTACAGAATGTTGACCAACCGCCACAGAAGAAGCCCCGTCCACGTCCCTTTCGAGGTTTACTGTCTGGTCTAAAGACGAAGGACAAGCACCACGGGCCCAAGCCATCTTCCCCATAAACCATCACAGTGCTTTTCTCAAGCTTCATGTGTTTGATCACAAAATCAATCGGCACAGTCTACATGTTCATTGAGAAGAAAAAGACCGCGAGAGAGGGATCAAATTTTCTTGAGAGAAGCCTGCTTAAAAAGAGGTGGATTGCATCGATTCGATTGGAATTACTAAACTTACTGCATATTTCTCCATGTATTGACTTATGGTAATGAAGAAGCTTGGACTGATCGAGCTTGCCCTCCTTGATTCTGGTATTCCTGCATTCAAATTCAGTTGAGTCACTATGAATTTCAGGCAACTCGAGTTTTCATACACTACTTCATAAACCATAGAACAAGAAGAAACCGCATTTGAGTTTACCATCAGAAATACTACCCCTCATCCTCATCTTCTTCTTGCTCTGAACTTGACGCTGAGAAACCTCAATTAGGGTTTTCGACTTCTTTCTCATGCGGGTATCAAAGCAATCCTCAATTCCTCCAACATTTGCTTCACAAGTTCTGGGAATCGGGTAAGCAATCTCAACAGCAGTCTTATCACATATGACTACGGAGAATCTGGAGCAACCCTCGTACTCGAAAACCAAGAAATGCCCAAATTCCAACGAGTGGAACTCCGCGAATTCCCCCCATCCATTGCTGAACCAGACCCCGATTTCGTCCCTAACCACATCCACCGCCCACGTCGCGCCACTTGGCACCTTCAAGATTGCGGATTTCGGCAAACCCTCGTCGCCGTTTCCGACGAATTTACCAGGAATCAGCTGCAAAAGTTTAGCATGAATCAATTTTGATGAAATGGGTATGAAAATTTGTTGTTGAGAGGTTGTCATTTCTTACGAGCTTTCTGTCGCGAAGCGTGCTCTGAAGGATGATCTTGAAGAACCGGGTTCCGGCCACCAAGCCGCTGCTGCCGGCGTCGTCGCGTCTCCGATCGCCCGTAGAAGTCATCTGATCTCTCTTGCAAGTAAATTAATGGTGTTAGGCGTCACTCACTCGTACTTATATTAGTGATGGATGGTGAGCCCGGCTACTTTTTCCCCCGCGCCAAAGAGTCAAAGCAAAGTCAACATCCCTGCCCCTTTTCCTTTTCCTTCTCTTCTCTGTAAACGAACTTATTTCGCGCCACGCCACCCTCTACGTTTACGTGTTTGGGGCCATTACTGATTACACTGCACCGGCAAATTCGGCGTTTTTTTCCTTCTTCTCTCCATCCAGTCTCTGTATTAGGGTTTCTACCTCTTCTCAGTTCTCTGTATTAACATTAAACATGGCAGCCGCCGGCGAGAGCAGCGGTTTCTCATCAGAATTCTTCAAAGTCTTCCTCGCCGAGAACAGCTCCACCCAACTCGTACGTACTTCTCCCCCCCCACATTCGTCCCGTGGACTCAAAACCCTATTTTATTTTTGTGTTTCCGTAGTTGGGTAACTACAAAGTTCCAATCTTTTTCCGTTTTTCTTTCTCCCCTGAATTCTGCAGCGGTTTCCGCCGGCGTTCGTCGCCGAGGGACTGGGAAGGAGGATTCTGAAGAAGAACGCGACTCTCGAAGACGAAACGGGGAAGACATGGACGATGGTGATGAAGAGGGAACAGGAACTTGGGGATCTGTTGCTTGACGATGGGTGGCCGGAGTTCGTGACCGGCCATTGTTTGGTAGATGGGGATTTCTTGGTTTTCAGGTACCGTGGTAACTGCTGCTTCAATGTCGAAGTTTTCGGGAGAAACGGGCTCAAGAAGAAGAAGGCGAACGTAAATTCTCAAGCTCTTACGTTAAAGACCGTGAAGCAAGAAGAACCAATCGAAACGGAGAAACAGGAAGGAAAACAAAAGAAAACAGAGGAACAAGAAGCAAAACGAAAGGTAACAGAGAAACAACAACGAAAAGAGATAAAATTCGCTGAAGAGATTCTTGTGAAGGAGGAACAGCTGGAGAGCGAAAGCAGCGGTAGCGATTGGGAGGAGTCTAAGCGACGCCGTCGCAGCGGCGGCGGCCGGAAGAGGAGAAGGCGAGGGGGTCAAGAAACAGAGTCGGTGAACAAGACGAGCGGTAAAGAAAATGCAGAGCTCTGGAAGTAAAACAGAGCTTTGAGAGATTCTATTGGAATCACAATTTCACCAAGAGATTCTCTGTTTTTCTTTTTTGGCAGGAATCAGAAGAGGACGACTAAAAGAACCATTTGTGCAACTAGAAGGTCCTCACTTTACAGTCAAGATGACGAAGCATTGCGCGTACAGCGTGGTACAAATTTTCTGCTATCCCTTCTCTTTTGTACTGTAAAGATAAACAGGGTTGATGAAATTTGATCATCCAACCTCTGGCCCATGGAGTAGTGGGAATCGTGAAACTATCTTCTATTTTGCAGAGTGTTCCAATTTCGGTGTTGAGAGATTACAACATCAAACTGGAGGATGCAATAACTCTCACCGGCGGTGGTGCAGGGAATTCATCGACTGCGTTCGTGACGTCGAGGTTTGATGGCCGGGTTGTGATCAATACAGGGTGGAGTAACTTCAGGAGGGAGAACCAAATCATGCTTGGAGACGAATGTGTGTTCGAGTTGATAGTTTCGGACGGTGATCATGTTTGCCGGGAGGTGAAAGTTCATGTTCAACGTGGAAATGGAACTCCTCCTGCCGCCGGTGGTGGATTGAAAGGGATGATGTGATGATTTCTTGACAGGGTCATGTTGGTTAGGAGAAGTTTAAGTGCGAAACTTTACTCCGTATTGTCTAGAGATATCGTTGCATTGTACATGATCGAATGTTCGCAACAAATACGAAACTGGAGAGAGGATTGCATTCATAGAAGTGGAAGAAAGAAGATGCAGAGTTTCAAGATGCCAAAATCAAGGGCCAAAAATAGAACTTTGGGCAATACAGTAGCGAATGAACCGCCACTGCACCGTGTACCAGTAACCCAAAGACACAAGCCTATCAAGTCAATAACCCAAAGCTCTACTCCTATGAAAAACCCAGTTTCAGATTATTCTCTCTGCCAAAAAAAATTTGGAGAACTAATTCAGAACGGAACACAGGGACAGCAAAGTCTAAACATGAATACAGCTGATACATGTCCTGATGTCCACTGGGAAAGAACGGTAACAAAACAAAACAAAAAAACTCATGAACACAGGCTCGTGTAGTTTCAACTAGCCATCGGATGGTTATGAATGTACTCGATAGCGAGTTTGCAGGAATCGATTTTGTCAGCTTCCTTGTCGGGAATCTCCAGCTTGAATTCCTCTTCCAAAGCCATCAAAATCTCGACATTGTCCAAGCTGTCCAGCCCTAGATCACTCTGGAAATGTACGTCAGGGGTCACCTGCACACGCAAATGATTGCAGATAAAGCTACTGTCACCAAGTGTATCAAATACTAGGAAATAATTGACAGCACGGTTTATGCATTGCAGAAACAAATAACTTAAAGAGACTAGAGATGATAAGAACTCTTGTCACCCAACAATACAGATAGATTAAGCTACATGGGCACTGACATACAAACTGACGTCCTGACATCGATGATATAGAGTGTTGCAGGACTGAAAGCAAATGCAAGGCTACACAAGGCAAGGTAATTTAAGATAAACCCTAAGGGAGAGTGAGCTAAAAACTAATTTCAGCTCCCATGGACATCAGCATAGAGTCTGAAATATCTCTTCTCTATTGATATTCACACATGGTGTTTGCTTGAATAGTTTGGGGTAAATTAGGCCTTCTCCATCTATGCCAGGCAACCTCACACAAAAATTTGCTTCAATCAAAGGTTAACCAGCATAAGAACTTGCCAGAAAATCCTCAAGGGCAATGAGCCAGGCACATAATAGTAAGACAGGCCAGGAGAAATTCCAACATAGTTCATCTGCTAATTGGGTCTTTCGCATTTTTCCCAACAACATCCTCTGGTAAAGGTCAATAGACTCGCTGATTAAGGGCCAGTACCTATCTTAATTAACCCCTTTCCCGTACAATCGGAGAGTGAAGATTCACTTCACTTCCTCAGGTCATTTTGATTATCGTACTGTATTGGATCTACAACGGCAGATGAACTGGAGTACAATTAATCACTTCATTCAGAACTGGCCAGTCTCTAAAACATCAATAAACCCTAGAGAGGCAGAAATGAAACATTCCCAATCCGAACGAAATGACAAGGTGTAAGAAAGCAGGAATGGATCTGCGGAACTCTGGAAGAAGACAGCGAGGTAAAGAAAGGTAATCGACGGAGAGACGGACCTTGGACGGATCGACTTTAGGGAAGCTCTTGACGACGGAGAGGACTCTGTCGGCGACATCTTCCTTGCTGAGATGGTCGTCGTGCGATGACATGAACCGGATGGAACCGAAGAGGCTGTTGGCCACCGACGGCTGAGAGACTCGGCCGGCGGGAGAAAGGGTTTGGACGGGAACCCGGAGGTGACGAATCAAAGCTGCTCTCAACGCCATTTTTTCTCTCTCTCTCTCCGTTTGTGTTCGGACTTCAGAGTTCGTTGTGGACGAAGGACCGAATATATACGCACACCCCGAGTTTCAACCGAGTTGCACCACGAGTTGAGCAGCACTCCAACCGTTAGATGGGCTGAAATTTTGTGGCAATTGGAATGTACATAACCGGTTCGGTCTAGAACGGTTTAGGCCAAAATAAAAAAATGAGAATCCTAAGTTTTTTTTTTTTTTTATAAATGGATGCAGAGCATCTCAGCCTTCATTCAAAACCAGACGGGGTTCGGAAAGCCCCTGACAGTCATACAAAATCCAATGCACAAAGGTGGGGTCATTAACGGGAAAGAAGCTGAAACCCAGAGGCAAATGATGCCCACGACTAGCTAAAAAATCAGCACACTTGTTACTTTCTCTGTAGACATGGGAGATGGCAACCTCCCAATTTCTTCCAATGAGCGCCTGGAACCGAGCAACAACTGCTGAGTGCCTGTTGTCCTCGCGATGGTGGCTCTGGAGGATCTGACAGGCACATTTCGAGTCCATTTGAACTTTGACCCGACGGAAGCCCAGGTCCTAGGCCAGCTGAAGTCCCTCAACAACGCCTCTCAACTCAGCTCGAGTGACAGAGCAAATCCCGAGGTTCATAGCGAACGCCGCGTAGCAGCGCCCAGTGTGATCTCTGATCAGGCCACCAGCAGCCGCGTGGCCTGATTCAGTCATGACGGAGCCGTCGGAGTTGAGAGTTACCCACTCGGGAGGAGGCGGCGTCCAAGAGATCATCTCCTCCGTTCTAGCAGGTGGACTCGGATGGTGAACTGCCTTGTCCATGTCCATTGCATTCTGCACTACATTAACCCATGCCTGGACGCGATGTAGAAAGACTTCAGCTGAAACGACCTTGCCTGCAAAGACGCGGTCGTTCCTGGTCCGCCAAAGAGACCAGCAAGTGATGCCGAACAGCAAGCTCATGTGCGGCTGTCGAATGTATCTCAGCAACCAGTCCTGGAGCTGGAGACCGAAGAAAGTCTGGTGTTCAGAAGGCTGGATGACCTGCAACCAAGTTAACCGGGGAAAAGAACAATCCAGCAACACATGCAGGATTGTTTCGGGGCCATTCTTGCAGTGAGTGCACATCGCCGAAGAAGTCAGATGGCGACGCTCCCGTTCCGCGTTGGTGAGCAGGCGATCCCGGACCGCCAGCCACAGGAAGTGACGAACCCGAGCCGGACCCTGCCACCGCCAAATAGTTCGCCAGTCCATCGGGGAGACCCGCCTCCCATCTGCGCAGCGATCTTGTAGGCGGAGCGGACCCGAAAGCGGCCATCTTGTTCGGGTCCCCAAGTTGTCGAGTCCTCTCCCGCGAGCTCCTGGGGTGGTTGAACACCAAGAACCTGCAAGACCCCATCCTCAGTGAGAATTTGCTGAAGTGCGGGAATGTTCCACTCACCTGAGGGCTGAACGAGCGCTGCCACCGGGAGCTTAGGATCGGGTTCAGGCCCCTCCGGCCGAGCATGCTCAAGGAGCATATCGCCACTATCAATCCAGCGATCCATCCAAAAACTAGTGGACTGGCCATTCTTGATGCACATTCGTGATCCCTCGACCATAATCGGCCAAGCTTTGAGGATGCCCTTCCAAAGGGATGAAGCACGCGTCTGGGACTTAAGCCTCAGCTCCCCTTGAACCATTTTGAAGTATTTGGCCTGCAAAACACGCACCCATAAGTCATCCTTATTTTTAGTAAACAACCACGCAAGCTTGGCCAGGAAAGCAAGATTTAGCTCGTGCGCCTTGCGGATTCCCAGCCCGCCCTCATCCTTGGATTGACAAACACCATCCCAGTGGACCAAGTGAATCTTGCGGGCATCAGCAGTCGAACCCCAGATGAAGCCGGGGATCCGCCTGTCGATTTGATCACATATTGATATAGGCAGGTACGTCGTCTGCATGGCATAGGAGGGGAGCGTGTTGAGGACGGACGTCGCCAACGTTACCCGCCCCGCATGGGATAAACTCTCGGCCTTCCACCCCGATAACTTCTTGTCCATACGGTCCAGAATGTATTTGTACGTGTCCCTCGTCACCCGGCCATGTAAGACTGGGACGCCCAAGTACCTCTCCATGTCCTGGGTCATCGGCATCTCCAAAATGCGGGCTACAGGTCCGCTGCTAGTCCTCGCAGTGTTCTGCGAAAAGTAAACCACCGACTTCTCCTTGCTCACCAGTTGCCCCGAGGCCTGGCAGAAGCGATCCAAGCAGTCAATGATAACCTGCCCTTGAGTCTCCGAAGCCTCTGCAAACAAGATAAGATCGTCAGCAAAAAACAAATGGGAGAGGGCCGGGCCCCCCGGGGAGGTTTTAATCGGCTTCCATGCCCCCCGCTGCACTTCTTTCTCTATCAGGTGACTTAGGCGTTCCATGCAGAGTGTAAACAGATAGGGCGAGAGCGGGCAACCCTGACGAAGACCACGGGAGGGTTTGAAGGGTTCAGTACAGCTGCCATTCCAGAGAACATGCATAGTCGAAGTGGAGATACAAGCCATAATAACCTCGACCAACTTCGAAGGGAAGCCAGCGGCAATAAGAGTGTCCCGGACAAACGGCCAGCTGATCCGGTCATAGGCTTTGGCCAGATCGATCTTAACCACCATCTGACCCTTCTTCCCCCGCTTAAGATTCATCGAATGAACCACCTCCTGCAAGATAATAATGTTGTCAGTAATATGACGCCCCGGAACAAAGCTTGTCTGGGTCGGGTGGACGAGAGATCTCATCAGAGGCTTGATCCGATTCACCAGGCACTTCGTCAGGGACTTGTACACCACGTTGCACAGTCCTATCGGGCGGAAATGCTTGACCGACACCGGACTCTCCATTTTCGGGATCAGAACCAGTAGGGTCACATTGACCTCACTAATGAGGCTCGGCCTCCTGAAGCACTCCTGCACAAAGGTAGAAAAGGATGGCCCAACGGTATTCCAACACTTCTGGTAAAAGATCGGAGGGTATCCATCCTGTCCCGGAGCCTTGAAACCACCCATCCCCTTCACTGCAAACCAAACCTCCTCACCCTTGATATCGCCAGCAAGAAAGGTCGCCTCGGACTCAGAGATTTTGTCAAAAGTTGCCTCCAAAAGCGGAGCAGGCCCATCCTCGGCAAGGAAAAGCTTGCGGTAAAAGTCGCAGACATGGGACCAGAGCAGCTGGTCATCCAAGATCCAGTTCCCCGCGTCATCTCTCAGGCTAACGATCATGTTGAACTTCCGCCTCTTAAGCGTAGAGAGGTGGAAGTAATGGGTGTTTTTATCACCGTAGACAATCCATGAAGATCTGGATTTCTGAAACCAAAGGAGCTGCTCTTGCCAGAGGGTGGCTTCTAACTCAGACCGCACCGCCTGTTCTTCATCCCTTGAGTCAGGCGAGGAATCAGACTCATTCCGGACTTCAAGTTGACGTAGCTTGGTGATCAGCTTCTTCTTCCGCTTCAAAATGTGACCAAAAACATCTATATTCCAAAGCTTCACGTCCTCTGTGAGTTGCGAGGTCTGGCCGGGGAACTCCGAGGCCTTCTCCCACGCTTCCTCCAACATACGAGTGAAATCCTCATGGCCCAACCACGCTGCCAGAAAGCGGAAGGGCCGGACTTGCCGGGGAGTTTTAGTCGTGGCGCGAACCAGAATGGGACGGTGGTCGGAACCAATGCGCTCCAGGTGATGAACTGTAGTATTCGGGAATTTGAGCATCCACCTCTGATTGCCCAGAGCTCTGTCCAGCCGCTGAGACAAATTCCCTCTGCGCCAGGTGTAGCGGGGACCCGAAAAGCCCAGATCCACCAATTCACTTTCCTCCACACAGCGACGGAAGGGGCGAACTCGAGCTTCACAATAGCCAGCACCCCCCATTCTATCAGCCGGGCCGAGGATAGAGTTGAAATCCCCGGCCAGCATCCATGGAAGGCGCGTTGTGCGAGAGATTCGAATCAACTCCGTCCAAAGATCCTGGCGCAGGGAAGCATTGGGGTTGGCATAGATGGCCGAGATCAACACTTCCTGCATCGGCTCCCCTCTCCTTGACACTCTCATGTGAACCATTTGCTCCCAATCATAGACTGGGACCACCTGAAGATCACTTTCACGCCAAAGAACCCAGATGCCACCTGCGAAACCACGAGCATCCACCATTAGAACCCCATCAAAACCAAGACGGGAGATAACCCGGCGTGCATTCCTCCCGCTGATGCGGGGCTCAAGAATAAAAACCATATCCGGCCTAGAAGGGCCAATAAACGAAAACAAAAAAGGGACGAAGTTATCATGCCCCGCCCCCTGAAAATTCCACGAAAGAATATCTAACATAGCGCTAACAAAGACCACACCGAACAAGACAGCAAGGGATAGACTTCCCTTGAACCCGGTGGCACGAGGCCACGATCGGAGATCAACGCCCGGAGGCCGGGGCTAAGTTAGCCCCCGTTGCACGTTGCTCTTTAGCGCGTTGGGAACCCTTGCCAGCAGCACTAGATGATGGCTTCTTGTGGTCTTGTTTCGGTGGACCGTGTCCCTGCGTGGCTCCCCTGGCGTCCCCCTTCGTGGAGGAGGAGTGAGGCCCAGCTGAGCTTGACACGGGTGGAACTGCAGGGGTCTCACCGCCTCCGGGTCGCTCTTCCGGTCTCGTAGTGACACTAGCCTGAGGAATGCTTCCAACCTGGTGGACGGGCACCTCGACCAGGCGTGAAGGAGCCTCCGTGCTGTCCACCACCATCGGGAGAACTTGCTCAGAACGGGTAATGTTCATTAATTGGGTAACGTCCTTGGCCATGACAACCGCGCTGGCCTCCTTAGTATACTGAGCTGCCTCAGGCGGGTTTTCCATCACGATCTCTTCAATGCCCTCTTCACTATCGGACTCCACTACTGATGCCAACTCTCTAAACCTCGACCCCGCAGGAGCGGCTTCCACTTTGTCCCTGGCCGCCCCATTAGATCTGGTACTAGGGGCCTTACGGGGCAAAGTATCCTCTCTCTGTTTAGACTTCTTCTTCTTCGGCTTTGCCATCATCCATTCTCCGTAAACCTTGGGTGGCACGACCTCTTCCATGCTCACTGGCGACGGGGTGTCAATCGGTGAAGGAGATGACGGCTTAAAGAGTGAAGGGCAGCTCTTGACCGAATGCCCATATTTCCCGCATTCAGTGCAAATGTTGTGAAGACCTTCAAAGTGAATGTAATATGTCCGGCCCTCCACCTTGTACTGAGAAAGCAGAGGTTTTGTCAAGTCGACCTCCACACAGACACGCGCGTAGCGACCTCGGTCTCCCGACATGGTGGCACGATCAACTTTCATAGGCTTTCCTATCCGCGACGCTATTCTCTCCACTGCCTCCCGGTTGATGAATTCCATGGGAAGCTTGGGGAGTTGGGCCCATACCATGGTCGTCGCAACCTTAGCAGTCTGGGGGTCAAAATTCTTCCGCCATGGACGCACAGTCAGGTAATAATCCCCCATCATCCACGGTCCACCCGCCGCCGCTTGCTCATAATCAAACTGGGACGTGAAACGCACTACATAATATCCCCATGAGATACTGGAAATCTGTAACGTGCTGCACTTGGCCCATAGTTGCTCCAGCCGTCGCGAGACCGCCGGGAACGGGAAATTTCGGCCTAGGACTTTGACGATTAGAGCCGATCTCCACTTCCGGCGCCAACGTTGTTTTTCCATGGCTCGAAAGGGGATTGTCGGACAGTGAGGATCATCATCCTCCGGGACCTCATCATCGAGGTCATCCTCTCGCATTGCACTGGCTACATCCTCGGAGTCGGACTCCGCTACATAATAGTCATCCTGCACTAGAACCTCGCTGAAGAGTTTCCTGTTTGCTCCTGCCCATGCAGTCTGACGTTGAGAACCTGCCCAATCCTGCTTACCAAGGCCGGCTGTGTCTTGATCAGCAGCCTCTGCAGCAGCGATAGGAGTGGTCTCCATTGCCGTAGACTCGAAAAGCGGGTTTGCCGTCATCGGCTTAGCCTTCTTTTTCGCCTGTTGGGTCTCCTTCTCGCCTTTCCCCGTCGGCGACGAAGTGGTTAAGGCTGGCCGATAGACGCCAGCAGTGGGATCCGGGGGCTTCGCCGCCGGGGGACCACTCCCCGGAAGCGCAGTGGCCATGGGAACGGGATTCTTCACGTAGCCGCCCTAGGATTCCTATTTTCTCGGAGCGCCTAGGGTTTTTTCGTTTGTTGATGCAATATACATGTGATCCTGGAGCTTTTTAATTTTAATACACAATGTTGTTGAGAATCCTAAGTTTGATGATGAAAGTTTAGCACATTTGTATATGATTCTTATAATTCGCAACCAATTTTAGAGTCATCCATAATACCTCTAAGAAATATGTTCATCTATAAAAAATTTATGAAATTTATCATCATTTTGTTCATTTTGTGTTAACCAATCTTAGAGTCATCCATAATACCTCTAAGAAATATGTTCATCTATAAAAAATTTATGAAATTTATCATCATTTTGTTCATTTTGTGTTCGTGTTCGCTCTCCTAATGATGTGTTCGCATCAAAATTATTCTCGACTTCGTTCTGATCCAATGCGTTTCGCTGTTATGCCTTAGATAACGTGATGAAGCGCAAGTATGCAGTAGACCTACTTTAAGCTTGTATCAAGGGTTTACAATCACAAATCAATATGAACTGAACCCTGCCAACCAGATGAAACCGACTAAAATCACGAAAATCGAATACTTACTCACTGTTTTCCACTTCCAAATCTGTGACAAAAAGGATTTTGGTAATGATCTAGTAAGGGCAAACAAATCAAAACAAACAAACATGGTATTGTGGTACCTAATAAGAGATAGCTTGTACATTCATTTCATATATCTGGCCTTTCACTTGCTTCATTTACACGGACATTCTATGTACACAAAGGTGTGCCGAGCAATTCCCCAACATGCTCGATCAAGGAGAGTATGAACTCGCTTCGGTGCTGTATATAGAATACTCACTCAAGCTGAAGTTGGGTCTCTCGTCATCCCACTTCATGATCTCCCTCGCGTACTTCAGACTAGAGTCGACGCTATCAGGCTCCAGAGCTTTGACCATGGAGACGAACAACTTCCTACCAGTGAGCAATGCGTAAAGGCGCTTGAACTTCACAGCAACGTAGTGGAAACCCAGCTGGCCGAGCGAAGGGCTGTGGTTTATGTTGCTGCTGCTGTGGCTGTTGCTGCTTGAATGATGGCGGCTTATGAGGGGATGGAAATCGTCGAACCACTCACATTCCGTCAGTGGAACCCGCTCCATTTTCTCCTCGAATACGTCGAACTTGTTTAGTATCAAAAGGACGTCCATCTGCTCGAAGGTCGGATGAGTCACGATGGTCTCGAAGAACTTACGGCTCTGCATCATCTTGTTAGTGGGAGAACCATTGATGTCGAAAGAGACCTGGTCATAATCGCTCAAGGAGACACAGAAGATGATCATCCCAATGTCTTCGAACATCTCTAGCCACTTGCAATTTTCATTGATGCCTCGTGGTTGCAGTCTGATCAGTTGGTATCTGGGGTAACAAAGGAAGTTCTTCGGTTAAAAAATAAGCAAATTGATAACAAGGAACAGAGGCTTCAAATACTAAGGATATACACGTTACATTGCAGTCCACCAGCAAATGACCGGACACAAATAAAGAAAAAATGAGGACCAGAGACAGCCAAAAGCATGATTGGCTCAATTTGGTACATATTTTTTTTAATTTTTCAGCAAATATGGAATCAAAATCGAATTGAACTATAAAGTGATCAATGTCTCAAGCAATTCGATCCAAATAGGAAATAACCGCTCGGTTCAACTCAGCCTAGTCATGGATCCGGATTTAGGGGATGGAATTTAGCATCAAATAGAGGGTTTTGCTCAAATCCCTTGTTGGTGGAACAAATATATGTCAACTTCAAGGACTTATAAGTTCATGAGGGTACCAAATCCATTGTCCCAGTTTCTGAAACTCATCCTCCATCAGTCTATTTTGTTGTCGGCGTTTTTGAAATCCATGAGTGATAAGTATTACAGAGGCATTAAGGCCAATTTATCTTCAAGTGACTCAATTCATTTCTAGCAATCAATCTTAAAATCCAGCATCCAACATCCAAACACAAAATCAGAAATTCATGTGGATTTGGAATTCACAAGTGTGTACTCCATCATTTTTTAAAGACTAACATCCAAATGGCCCCTAAGTATATATGATATTCAAACAAGGACTTTGAACTTTCAGGTATCGAACTCACTCACCTAAGCAGAGAATCGTGCTGCTCGTCGTGGTCAAACTTTTGATCGTATGTTGACTGAGGAAATGAGAAGTCCAGAGAAGCCAGACCATTAGATGATGTAACACCCTCAGCGTAGAGGATGTCCAGATCTGAGGGTTCATAGTCTGGTACTAATATCTCAACTGCCTGTAAGGAGAAGAAATTAGGCTTTAGTATAAACAAACCAAAGAGAGTTTATCCTAATAAGACTTTACTTTGACAAGTTTAAACCTTTCAGACTTGATCTACACATGGGATGCTGAGTTAGGACATCGTACTAAACCAATCACATTGATTAAAACTAAATTTATTAAACTCCATTGAAACATTACCCGCTCTAAGAAATAGCTAGCTACTCTAGGCAACATTTCCAGTTCACTTCTTCGCTTGTATGTTGCCTGAATGGCTGGATCTTTCCACAACTCTTCAACCAATGGGGCATATTCTCGAGTGGCAGCAGGAAAAATTGCTTCCAGGTTTCCTGACACCATGGTCTTTAAAAGCCAATCTGAGAATGATTTAAGCCTCGGTCCAATAGTGTATAGAGTCTTGGAGCTATTGCTACTACCCTCCCCTGTCATCAGCCAACAGCATGGTTTCAGCTTACTTGTTGATATTTTACTTCAGCATGTGACAAATACAGAGAAAAACTTTACACGATCAAAAGAGTGTAAATGTCACGCTTACCAGTGGCATTGGTTTGGTTTGACAATTGATCTTTCTTTACTTCAGACGAACTCTCCTCTTCAAAACGGTCACGGCCTTCAAGGAGAATACCAAGATAGCCATACACATTGCCTTGGATCGTCAATTTAATATTTTCTCGCTCATCCTCGGTGAAAGGAATGGGCTTGTAAAGAATCTTCGCCTGAAAAGACACTTAGTTCAACATTGCTCTTCTATCAAAATATTTAGAGCTAATCTACCTGGAAACTAAATTCTTCCTAGAGGATAGCTTTTCTATATGACAACCAGAGGATCATCTCCTACGACACATAGTTAATGAAAGAAACAATTTCCTACATTACCTGCTTGAAAATGGTACTTGTTCCAGATCCACTACATCCAACTAAGAGAAATTTCAGAAGTGTCCGCTGCTCGAGATAATCAGGAATACTTCTGCTCATTGGACTGTTCATTTGCTCCTCGGAATAATTAGAAGATTTTGAAGGAACTGGCAATGACAGGAATGTGCAGACAAGCTTCATTGCACCCTGAAAAGCGAGTTTCCAGACAAATCAGGCCAAACGACAAAATTATAAGTAGAAGGCATAATTTGAAGCAGACAACTACTTTGGCAGCAAACCATACCTTGCCCCAAATGTAGCCCTTAGTGTTCTTCTGTCCTTCTTCCTGGTATGATCCATCCTCATTCACCCAGAAATGAGGATTGCCAGCACATTGAACTCCTGCCAACTGCAATGTTCGAATATACATTTTAATAATCTATCATAGATATCAAGTGGCTTCCAAATCCAGTAATAAAAGGTGAACATGCCAATTTCTGACCTGCAACATTCTAAGTTCAGTTTTCGTAATCTCTCGACCATTGATGTAGACGTTAGCGTTTCCATTGCTCGCATTTGCATCTATAGGACCTCCCACATTCAGATGAGCGCTAATGATTTGAGAAGGCTTTTGTCCCTCCTGTAAATTTCACGTTCAGTGCATCTGTTAAACCCTCATAATGTCAAGGAATTATAACTAAGAAGAAATGAAATGATCTTCGAAAGGCTACGCCACATTTACCTTTCCCCAAAGACCGGATACTTTATCATACCAATAGTTCCCGGGTTTCAATTTCTTTGGTGGGTTAACACAAGTCTGCAGAAGGACCAACTCCTCATGACAAAGAGGCATCCCATTCACGCAGATATACTCTGGAGGCAACTGATTTGCCTCGCAGAACTTCTCCGCTTTCATTATTTGGCGAACCTCCAAATCATTCAGCAATTTTTTGAGCATTCTTGAACATTTCCCTAGATTGGCCCTATTGGATTCATCGATAGGGTACCCAATACAACTAAGACATTTTCTTCCTTCAGGCATTGATCCCATAGCTCTAAGTATACAGTTACTGCAATACTTGGCATCACAAACAAGACAAACCTCCTTCTCCGTACATCGGTTACCCTTAAAGCATCTATAACAAGTTCCCTTCTTCCCTTTGCTCTGAGGCTCTCTCTTAACTTGCACAATCCTGGGTTGTTCTTCTTCGCAGTACTCTTCGTCACCAACTTCACCATCTCCAAGGTCGTCCCCTTCCGAATCAACATTAGCAAATTTAACGACTGGGGTTCTTCTGCCATCTCCATGACCGTTAATCAACTCGCTGTGGCACTCCCCAGAAGCTGCTTTGACACTAGAAACCCGGGAAGAAGGGTACTCCACGCTGAGAACCGACTCATTCGACTCCCAATCTTGATTCAATTCCTCCGAAACCCTAACCGTCGCCAAACCCTCCCGCGACTTGTTCCCGAAGCTGTCAGAGAAGTCAATGGCGCCGGAGCTGCTGGGCCCGTACCGCCCAGTGGAGAACTCTAACCCGCCGGAGCTACTCAACTCGCCAGACTCCCGACTGTTCTCAGCTGCCCTCTCGATTACCGACGTCGGGGAAACCGTGGACGCCGTCTCATCCGACCTCGACTCCTCGCCGTTCACATTACCAATCACGGAAGTCGGCGACACGGCCACGGATTTGAGCTCCCTCGGCCCGAGAGCCCTGCTCGGATCGTCGGCCAACAGCGGCTTGACAACAGGCAAGGGAAGCTTACCCGGGAGAGCGAGCGGCGAGACCACGGCGGCGACGGGGATTTTACTGACGTTGATCGGGACAGCTCGAGGTAGATCGTACGGCACCGGAGGACCATCGTATTCGAGAGCAAAAGAGTACTGAGCTCCTCCTCCATCTTCAACCTCCAGTGGCATAATTCCCTCCCTCTCTCTCTCTCTACTCTATCGCTTTCCCCCTCTTTCCCTATTCCAGAAAAAACCCACTAACTAAATCCGAACCCTAAATCCAATCCCCACCATGGGGATAAAAAGCTCCAAACAACAAATCTATTTTGTTTTTTTTTTCCCCCTCTCCACCAAGCTCAAATTTTGAAAGCGGAAAAGCCACCTCGAGCTCAAATCGCTACTCCCGCCGTTAGCCGCGAGCAAAGACTGGAAAAGCGGGAGAGGGAGAAGCCGGAAAGAAGGCCGAGAAAAGGGAAGCTTGCTGGAAGATAAGAGAGGGGGAATTTCCGAATTGCGAGGCAAAAGGGGGGGGCTGTTTCGAATCGAGAAGTGGGAAGAAGAAGAAGCATCCAAGGAAGAGAAGACAAGCTCTCGGGAAGGATGAAAAAAATGAGAACAAAAGTGGAAGCTAGTGGGGAGGAGGAGGCAGGAGGGGATGTTTGGGGAGAAGGAAAATGTGCTGAGAAAAAATGGAGAGAGAGGGAAAGTGACAGCGATGAAAAACCAGGAGCTGGAGGGGGAATCTATCTGTGCAAAATTATTATGGTAATTAAAACATTTTTAATATACTTAAAAGGAAAATCCGAATTGTCCCTTTCGCGTGCAGGGTATAAATTAAGTAGTTAATGGCGCTTATTACGAAGGATTAATTATCGTTAAAACACATTTTACTGGCAACTCATTTTCATGTTTTGCTTTCCTTGTAGTTGTTGTTTTGTCGAGGTGAAGGGCGGAGCCGCAGTGGAAAGGGAGAGTGGGAGTAGGGCTGCAAATGAGCCGAGCCGAGTCGAGTTTTACTCCAGCTTGAGCTCGGCTCGTTAATAAACGAGTCGAGCTCGAGCTTAGCTCATTTATTAACAAGCCGAGTCGAGTCGAGCTCGAGCTAGCTTGTTTATTAAAATCTAAACTTTTATTTGATACTTCATTTTGTATATCATAATACATATGATTTATTTTGTTAGCTAATCTCATATTATACTTTGTTGGTATCATATATCATTTAGTTAATAAATTTTAATTACTCCAAATCATGTTATTTCATAGTATCGAAGCAATTTATGATGCATAATTTCTTTTAATTTTAAAGTAGAAAATAAGATATATTGCTCACAAATTCAACGTGTTAAACTTTATATATGGTGAGATATATAATTTAACAACCATATGAATTAAAATCATAAGATATAGATTGATTCGTCCATAAGTTGGTAATCGAGTTGGCTCTCTAGCCACATGTCAAGACATATCATTGGCTCTAAACGAGCCAGCTCACGAGTTTAGCTCAACAAACCACCGAGTCGAGCTAGCTCGCGAGCTTCAGGAGCTGAACGAAGGTGAGCTCGTGTTCGGCTCGTTTATTAATGAGTCGAGTTTCGAACGAGCTTTTCTCGAGTCGAACGCCGAGCCGCTCGCGAGCAGCTCGGCTCATTTGCAGCCCTAAGTGGGAGACAGTGAAGGGTAGCTTTTGGCTTTTGATATGGTGGCTAGCGGGAAGGGCTAGTATGGTAAATTGGTAATAATTTAAATGTGGAATAAATATTTCAATGAAAGTGACCAAATTAATACAACGATCAAATCGAAATTTAATGTTTTGTTATAAGGTATGGATGTTGTAACTTTGTTCAAACGAATCTAGAAATTATATGTGTCTCAGGATGCAGGAGTTTGTGCGGCTGCGTACATTTTTACTAGATTTAGTTTCGCTATAGCTAATGGAGTGGAGGTGCAGATTGTATCTCGGCTACTCACTAATTTTTGGTACACTTTTGTTTGTTCTGATACCACAAATTATAATTCAAAAAACGAAAAATAATAACTATAAGTTTAATTAAATAAAAATAGATAGAAATGTAACAATCAACTTATAGTTAGCAATTAACATAAATGCATGTAACTATATGATTAGTTTAAAACCGTTAGAAGTAGTCAGCTAACAAAAGTACATATCAATAGTTTTTTTGGTGACAAATACATACAAATAGTATGAAGGTAATGAATTGTGTGTGTGTTTTGGAGGCTGGAAAAAATCATTGTCTTCCAATCTTTAATTAATAAGATAGTGCATGAGTTTTGCCTAAAGTAGAAATATATTGGTGTTGCTTATTTGAATACCTTTAAGACTTTTTTAGCGCTTTTAAATATTTGGTTGAAGCCTATTAATACGTGGTCATTGTGTGTAATATTTGCTGGTGTCAAATATGAGAATACTCGACGCTTGTACTCAAAACTCAAAAGCATCGAAGAAAGTATTCAAAAACATCGAACAAATATTCAAACGGGTTGAACCAGTATTCAAAAGGTTCCAACAAGTATTCTCATTAGTCATCTCCGAGACAAGCAAATACCTCACACAAATGAATACGTATTCATAGGCTTCAAACAAATATTAAAAAATGCCGGTGAAGTACTCAAATGCGTCGAACAAATATTCAAAAGTTTCAAACTAGTATTCTCATATCTGGAACCAATAAATATTCACACAAATAAACACGTATTAATAGGAGTCCAACAAATATTCAAAAGCGTCGAACTAGTATTCTCATATCCGAGACAACAAATATTCCACACAAATGAATACGTATTAATAGGCATCGAACAAATATTTAAAAGAGTCAAAGAAGTCATCGGAATGTTTGAACAAGTATTCAAAAGTAAGAGAGCGCAAAAGAGAGGAAGAAAGGGGGGAAATGGGACCGACCCACAAAAAGAGCATTTGGCTCCTCTTATTTTTTTTCTTAAGGTAAATACTAATTATTAGTCAAACCTTTCAAAATTACAAAATATTAACCAAATGTTAACTTTCAGTTAACAGTTTTGTTAGTAATATAGACTTGACAACATGTTACTAACTTGGAAGAGGCACATGGAGCCAACATTCCAAAACTTTAGTATTTTAACTAAGAAAAAATTATAAAATTATTAACGGTAACGGAAAATGGCTAATCTTTTGATGCGTTGCAAAAGATTTTGCTAACATTTTGTATTTCGAAAGGTTTGGCTAATATTTAAAAATGCGGAAAAGATTTAGCTAATAATTAGTATTTACCATTTTTCTTATATAAGGTCATCTAAAAAATAATCAATCTCAACCATCCATATCTGAACGATGAAGACGATGATAGCCCTATTGTAAGAAAGGGAGGGAGAGAGAATAAACTTAAATAAATAATGAGTCATTTTCTCACTAATTCGGTAATTATTAAATTTTCAACATTCTGGTTCATAATAATAGGCAAATATAAATTTCTCTTATTCCCTTGTATCGCTTTCTTCTCCTTTCTTCTTATTTCCATTCGCCCTCGTTACCCTCTCTCCTTTTTCTTCTTCATCGTCAATGATGTTTTCCTTCTTTCTGCTTGTGCTCCTCCTTTGTTCTTTTCAAGATCAGTCAAAATCTTGTCATCTTAATCCATCCTTCCCATAAAAAATTGTTATCATCTAACAAAAAAGTCAAAATCATAGCATTATCGCAATTCCTTCCTCAAAGCCAGACGAGCATGTTGATGATTCCTTTGAAGAATAACAAGTGCCCAAAAACTCCAAGATATAAAGCATAGGAAGGATCTTCCTTGCTCAAGCAGAACCATTTGGTTCATAACTCATTTAATGTGATGGATAATTCGCCACCCGGTAGTGACGATTTATCCAACGTGCCATCTCCTTTAACCCAGTCTCCCTGGTCGTCTCATATGAATTTGAACATTGATGAGGATGGTGGTGGCGATGGCTCGAATTTCTGCCCCAATGTGTTGTTGGGTTCTCTGGTGAGGGAAGAAGGGCATATTTATTCATTGGCAGCGGTAGGGGATTTACTATACACGGGATCCGATAGCAAGAACATTCGGGTTTGGAAGAATCATCGAGAATTCTCTGGATTCAAATCAAATAGTGGGTTAGTAAAGGCGATTATTATCTCCAATGACAAGATATTCACGGGTCACCAGGATGGGAAAGTTCGGGTCTGGAAAATTTCTTCCAAAGATCCAACGGTTCACAAAAGGGTTGGGACCCTACCTACTCTCAAGGATGTGGTAAAGAACTCAATTAAACCCAGCAATTACATTAGTGAGACGAGAAAAAATGGGTTCAATGGCCTTTGGCTAAAACATTTTGATGCAATTTCATGCCTCGGCATAAGCGAGGATGGCGCCTACCTTTACTCTGCATCCTGGGACAAGACCTTCAAAGTGTGGCGGATCTCCGATTTCAAATGCCTAGAATCAATTGTCGCCCATGAAGACGCGGTAAACGCCCTTGTGGCCGGATTTGATGGATTAGTGTTCACAGGTTCTGCAGATGGTAGTGTGAAAGTGTGGCGGAGGGAGTTGCAAGGGAAAGGGACGAAACATTTCTTTTCCCAGACTCTATTGAAGCAAGAGTGTGCTATTACAGCTTTGGCAGTAAATCCACCGGAGGCCACAGTTGTATATTGTGGATCCTCTGACGGACTCGTCAATTTTTGGGAGAGGAACACACAAATATTGCACGGTGGCGTTTTGAGAGGGCATAAATTGGCAGTGCTCTGCTTGGTCTCGGTCGGGAGCCTAGTGTTTAGTGGTTCAGCAGATATGGGGATTTGCGTGTGGAGGAGGAGCGGGATCGAGCACACATGTTTGTCGCAGTTAAGTGGACACACTGGACCAGTGAAATGCTTGGCAGTGGAAGAGGACCCAAACCCAATGGCAGGGACTGGAGGGAAGTCATGGACTTTGTATAGTGGGAGCCTTGATAAGTCTGTGAAAATGTGGAGGGTGTCAGAGCAAGCACCACCATTGGGCTGGAGTGGGAGTAGTAAGCGACCAACGTCGACGTTAACAGTAGCTCCAACTTTCTCGTCTCAAGGTAACAGGATTAGCGAGGCAAAGAGTTGAAATGTGATAAGGTAAATAATATAGGTTAATTATTTTTACACGAGTGTATATTTTACAGTGTAATTTTGGATGTTATTATGTACAAGAGTTAATTAGCGTGGTCAAATCAAATAATTGTAGTTCTGTTAAATCTCATAATTAGTAAGTTTTCTTGTATATGAATTTATAACTTTTGAAAAATATTATTTGAATTAATAATTTATTTTTTCATAACAAAAATTTATTTTTATTTTACTCAATTGTTTTCATTCAGCCAAGAGTCTTGCCTCCACTTTAGTACCACAAAAGTTCAATAAACGATTTGGGTAGAAATTGGACCAAACTATTGATCTACCGTAGAATGTGGTTCAAACTATATTCAAAGGACAAAAACCTTTGGAGTCGTATTCAGTCATGTCTTTTCTTTTCGACTACTCAAATCTAACAAAAACTATCCAAACAAAATGGATTGTAGTTGAAGTACCACTAAATCCTACTACTATTGATCAACAAACAAGAAAGCAAATAACCAAAGATTGTATTCAAAGGGAGAGAGTGTTGCCTATACAAAGTTTCCCCAAGGTTTAGCAATATTTCAGACTACTCATTCATACAATTCCTTCGGTGCATTCCACATTACATGACTTATCTCACTTCCTACAATTTACATGCGAATTCCTATCAATGTAACTAACCAATTAAGATATGAATTGATTACTTGATAGTTGATACCCACCTGGTTAACTAATCCTGATTTTCTTGTTAATTACTTAACTAGTTCTAGTGCTTGGAGATTAAAAAAATCCAGAGAGGTTGTTTCTAGCAAACCCTCTGAATTTTCAATAGGTTCATAATCAAAGACGTACATTTTCATATCAGTGAAATACAATGAATCAAATAAAGGAGACAAAACGATTCTTACACAAAACTCATAATCTCGAATTAATTCATAAATCGAGAATCTTAGAACCACCCTCACTCCACTGACCTGAACAATTTTGCCAAAAAATGGTAAAATTCGTGTGTCCATTCTCTCCTTGTAATGAATAGGTTTGAGCCTTATATATCCCAACAACCAAAAGTGGCTGAACCATGCACTAAAATTGGCAGTCGTGACCTGACAGTTACATAGTTGATCCCGACAATTATGTTCATGTGTACAAATGAGTTATCTTCGAAAATCTATGGGGTGAGCTCGCCATTATCTTTCCTTGCCATTACTTCTGGGCGATCAATCAAAGTAGTCGACTATTCCTCATTTGTGGCATCCCAATTCATTTTCGTCTCGTCCCACATACTAGCACATTTGCCCGGTATGATGCCATAATCTGAAATCATAAAAACCCAACTTCAAAAGGCATCAAAAGAACCCAGGTGCTCCAAAAGGATCAAGCACATGGTAAATCAAACAAGAGGGGAATCAACACCAAAATAACAATGATACAAAAAATAAAAGTAAAAGCTCATCTCTATAAGACTGTTAAGATCATTTAAGTAGAAGTATTACTTGGTGACGATAGAGAAAAACATGCATGCCCAATTTTGATGGTTTTCCTTTAAAGAATTGTGTGGTTTATGACTCAAGATGAGTTTTGTAAATTAATTAGGAAATGTTGGTAAATTGCAAGGTTGCTCACCGAGATTACAACACTCGAAATGTTTAATTACATTCGTGGTCACTAGGTTTAGTTTAACCGTTCTAGTTTGGCCACTCTTTGCCAGTCTCTATCAACATCCTTTGACTAAGTTAGTTTTTTTGCTGACATGGCTAACAAACATGCTGAGTCACCCAATTTTAACAAAAAATAAAATGAAATCAAACCGGCCACGTAAGAAACCTGCCATGTCAACCCATTAATTGACTTAACTTTTCAAACCAAACCTATTAATTAACTGATCTGAACATTCTAACCAAATCCTTCCCTTTTCTCCTTACTTCCTCACTAACGCAGATCTACCGTTCCCCCTCCTTTCCGTCGTCGCCAATAAAGACCAGCCTCCATCCCCTTTCCTCGTTTCTTCCTCAATCCTCACCAACACAGACCCGCCACACCCACACGCGTCCCTGCCCTTAATTCCTCCGCCAACGACCAACTTATCCACTTCTACCTCTCTCTCTATATTCTTTCATAAAGCCTCGCCATATCGCCTGAAGAAGAAACTCTAGATGCAACACTCCGGATCTGCGGTTCGCCTCTAGAGCTCTTGTTGTTGTTTTGTGGAATATTGCATCCCGGAGAAGAAGCTCGCCCCCCATCAAATCAATTGAGAGCGTCATAATGAAGAAGATCGAGAATTGACGTCCGCAGGGGTGGTGAGGTTGACGACCGCAGAGATGGCATATGCGATGTGGAGGGGCCAAAATCTAATAAGATCTATCGCTTCCCCCTTCACCCTCTTCAGCTCCGACGGAAATGTCCATCGACTCTTCTTTCCAAATCGCCCACCGACAACACTAGCATCAACAACAGTAGGGGTGTTCAAATGGTTACCATGGTTATAACCAAACCAAATAAGGCTAAATTCCATTAACCATGGAATACAATATCATAACCAAACCGTCCAATCTAATACAATAACCAAATTAACCAAACTAAAGTTTAATCGGTTTGGTTAATTGGTTAACCGGATTAACCAATTTAAAATCATATTATCATTGACGATGAAAATTTTCCGGTTAATGCAACAATTCGCAATTTAAATAATGAATAAAACATAACAACCAACACGTATTTATAGTTGACCCTTAACAAAAGTACATGCAACTAAGACAATTATCTTACGATTAGTATAGAAGTATTCACCTAACAAAAATTTATGACAATGGTATGGGTTAATGAATTGTTGTGTTTGTGTAAATTGACTTAGTCTCTTAGCAATTATCATAGGCTGGAAATGACCTTCCTTTCAAGTTTTCATCCAGCATAATGTATGAAATTTATCTAAATTAGGCGTCCATATGTTGTGGTCTACATTTTACATATACAAATATACACTATATGAGCAATATTGAGCTTTACATTTTATGAGTCTAAAAGGGATGAACGTTAACTCTTGAGTGGTTATGCAAAGTATTAAGTATGTGTATATAATATATGTTAGATATCTGACTAATTACTTAACTGGTTAATTTGGTTTGACTGGTTAGGAGTGTCTGAAACCAAACCAAACCACGTAAACCAAACAAGCTAAAAACTTTAACCAAACCAAACCAAACCAATTATCCAAATTAACCAAACCAAATTATCCAAATAGTACCGGTTAAAACGGTTACCATGGTAACCAAACCGTTTGAACACCCCTAAACAACAGTCCTCCCCAACCCGCCCCCGATAGACGACGATGACGAGAGTAGCATTAAAATCGAGAAGGTGAACGGCGGCGAGTCGGGGGAGAGAGAGGTATTGGCCGACCTTCTGTTCAACGACACAGGGAGGCGGGGAATGGTCGGGTGATGGGTTGGTTTTGATGATGCGGTGCGTCGAGTATAATTTTTTTTTTGTATTTAAATATGCTGATTAGGTATTTTTGTTAGCCACGTCAGCAAAAAAATTGACGCCGTTAACGGAGACTAACGAAAGGTAACAGAGAGTGAGTAAAGTTGAAACGTTTAACAAATGTTAGGGACCACCAGTGGAATTAAATATTTCGAGTGACCAAACATGAACATTTTTTGTAATCTCAATGACCAACCATACCATTAATCCAAGAAAATTTAAATACATGTAGTTATTTAAAAATTTGGGTGGTAGTTGTCCACATGTTAAATTTTGGGTGGTATTATAAGAAAAATATTAAAATAAACGAAAAAATGGGCTGAGACTTGAGAGCTAGAGACTTCTTAACTAATCCGTTAGCTTCCCGCGTCGACGAGTCAATAATTCCCCTCTCTGGAGTACTTCACCAAAGAGAGGTCAGGAGAGACCGAGAGAGCAACCGATCCAAAGTCTAGGGCAAAATCGACTTTCCGATTTCCTCAGCCTTACCCGAAATATCTCCGAGAGCTCGAATTCGTTATTCTCTGAACTTTCTCTTGTGTATGGGGAAACATCAATTCCTTTCTCCCACTTGAAGCGATTTCTTTCCCCCCCATTTCCCCGCCGAATCTCTCGAACCACCCCGAGTCCGTCTCTCATGGCCTTCCGCGACGCAGTCCGCCGGCGACTGGCGTCTCTGCTGCAGCCCTGGCTGGTGGAGGAGCCGGAGATCGAAGTCGAGCTAGGGATTATAAACTCCCGCGTAACTGCCAGGCACCTGAGCTTGGATGCGTCTTCACTCAATTCGTACCTCGACGGTTCGTACCGTTTCGCGGTTGCGCAGGTGACCGTGGAGCTGTTCTCTGTGCGTTTCTCCAACTGGTCGGCGCCTGCGTTCGATTTCGAAGTCCGCGGCCTCAATGTCGTGTTGTCGGCAGGGTAAGCCACTCTCTGATGCGTTGCGTGTGTTTTGCGGTATCGGAAATTTTCCCTCTGGTTGTCACCGTTTGTGCGTTTGGACTTTTGGTTTAGGCAACCGAAGGAGGAAGAGCGTTCAGTTGGCGGTAGGAGGACGTGGACGAGTGAGGATGCTGACGAGGAGAAGAAGAAGGAAGTGGCTAGCCACGATCCTGAGGTACGTTTTCTTTGCTGCTCCATTCGTACTCAAATTCCTTCGATACGTTGCTTGGAGGAGAGGACTGGACTTGTTTTCGGCCATGTTTAAGCCAAGAGTCGGCGAGCATCTTGATATATCTCCTGGACTTGTACAGAAAATGTGCTCCAAATTTGTTTACCTGGCCTGTATTCTGAGACTAGTATTAGTTGTAATCCTTAGAATAATTTTTTGTTTGGAAAATGTTCCTTTCTTTGTTTGTCTGCTAGAGGAAGTGAGGCCAGGACCTACTGTTAGTTTCGCTGGCAGTTGGCGTGAGTCAGGTATGATCTCTGAGGTTCTGTCTTCTTTCATAACAGGGCAGTGACTTGCATGATTTGCTGGAGAAGATGTTGAGCACCAGTTGCTCAAGCAGTAGTTTCAAGAATTCTCTGTTAAATGTTGTTCTTGCACATTGCCGTCTTCAGATGTTCAATACTAGTCTTGAAGTGCAATACCCCAGTGTAAATGAGGCGCCGTTGTGCTTGGCAGAACTTAAATCATTAAGTGTGGAGTCAAACTATTATGAGGGATGTTTTGCCAGACGGCTTATGACTGCAGTTCTTAGACCTCAGAAGGAGACTTCTTTTGTGATGGACTTTACAGGGTTTGAGGTTGGTTATAGGCTGAAAGATCAATCTGCTCAAGTTGTTTCTTCGGCGGATCTTCTTGGTTATGCTAGATATAGTGATCTTCAACTCGTTGACTTCAGTATCCATGTTTCAGAATGGAATCTGTTACTATCTCCAATTGACCTCCCAGTGCTGTTAGTGTTTGTTAATACTTTCTCAAAAATATCCAAGAGGGTTAGAAATGGTGGACAACTTTGGAGACTAGCTGCAACCAGATTGCGACGTGTGTCTCCCAAGCTTTCATTGTACAATGTAGTGGAATTTGCTTGTCTGTGGCTACGGTATCTCAGAAGTTATGAGTGTTTGTTATTGATGGTTCACTATGCTGATAAGGGATCATTAAAAGTGTTCATTGGTAAAATGTGCAAGGATAAGAAGTTGTTGAATTCTGTAAAAGAGTTTTGGGGGATTATTTCTGATGTTGAGAAAGAGCTTCCAGCTGAATATATTGCTCAGGCACGGCGGATAGCTCGATACAGAGTTGCGAAGAGCATCATCCAAGGTCATGAAGGCAATTATATCTCATCTAGCAGTGGTCTGGTCAAGATATTCTCTAAGGCTTTCAAGGGATTAGCTGTCATCTGGAATATTATCTGCAGAATATTCCTCTGGACTTTACAGTTTTTTTATTTGACAAACATCTTCATTCAGAAACCAAAAGTTCATAGTTTGTTAGAAGCCGTGTCTGAAAATGACATCCCTGAAGTCTGCTTTCTCATAGAATTCGGAAAAATTTCCATCTCATTATCTCCAATCTCAGGCTTTGAGAACGATAATAAACAAATAGAGCCACCTGTTGATATCTCAACTTCAGAACTCCACTCATTCTGTCTGTCAATAGATGCGTTAGTATTGTTGTATCTTAATGGTACGTTTGAGCAATCTATTTTTGTTTCCTGTGGGCAGTTGAAGGTTGATCCTTCTTACATAAGCACTAGTTCTTCAGAAGGTCATGATCTCGGTCCTGCTAAAGTAAGTAAAAAGGTGCCTCCCGAGTATGCAAAATCTGTTCTATGGAGTGAACCAGCACAAACATTAGTCTCTGGGCAACCAGGAACTGATGCTGGAGTTCAAGTGAAAGGCGCCTGTTATGGACTTCTAAAAGAGATTATGGGAGAAATGTGGCTGGCTTGGGAAAGAACTTGTCTGGAACTTGATGCTCGTGATGTTGATTACTCCGACAACCCTTGGCTTCTTTGTCAAGTAAAAAACTGTCTGATGGTTCCAGACCTGAATACTCCAGATTTTCAGTGCAGTAAATGCTGCATGTCACTTGGTAAACTAACTCTGTCTCTGGGGTATCAATCAGTGCTATCAGCTCTGATTTTGTGCTACCAAATAGAACAGGCTCTTAGCTTGGCAAACCATGGTCAGAGTGTAAGTGCCTCATCACAAGCCACCACAGTCCAGGAGCTTCCAGATTCTGAACTTGGAATCAAATATGACTTATATGTTGGTGAAATGAAGAAAACTTTCCTCAAAATGATCCCAAAGAAACAAGTTCAGCTTGGATTATTCATTACTGGGATTGACATTGAAATTTTGTCAAGTCAGGCTGGTTTTCCTTGCGAGAGTAAACATCTGAATGGTGTAATTGGTCAAGACGGCTTTCATCTAGAGCTTGATATATGTAGTATCGAGGTTGCTGTCTGGCCATCTTCTAAATTCGACATAGGGTTGGCCAAGTTCCCAGGATCTCATGATCTAGAGCCAAGGGGCTCACGGTTGAGGGATACTGAGGCAATAGAAATTCCTGGGACGGAGAATGAAAAGTATGCCTCTCAAGGTTGTGTTTCCCTGGGTTCTTACATGAAAGTTAATGGTTTGAACTTCACTATTGGAGAAATGAAGGGAAGAAAAGATTATGGATTTCTTATACTGAAGCCAATAACTCTCCAGTTATCATTATTCAGGTATTGAGGCTTTCTCTATTTTATTTTTGCTCTATGTTATTGGGAGAAGGTAACAATAGAATCCTTACTGTATGCCTCATACAGCAGCGATACTAACAAGTCAATTAGTACTTGGGCAACCCAGACAAGAAAGTTCTGAAGCAGCAGTTTCTCTTGCCAATTTATTGCATGTTTTTGCCTGTGCAGGGAGTGTGTTCATTCTTTTGGCAGCACCGTTGTTGCTTTTTCTGTGGCTTTACATGTGGAAGCTACAGGGCTCTCTATCTTTTCATGCATGGATGAGGTGGAAGATCTGTTGCAGGTGATTTTTATTTGTTATGACGTTGAAAATAAAACCCATAAATATAGTGTGCAACAATGAGGATTATTTCTGCTTGTGTTTCATCTACAATTTCATATCAGACATTGCTCTTCTTCTTAGTTAAGAAGTGAATGTCGAAGGTGATAAAAAGCCATATAGTTGAGCACTATAGTGGATTGAGATGCAAGTTTTATTGTCGATTTCCTTTTATATAACTTGGAAGAAAATAATGTTTCACTTCTAAGGTACATGGTCCTGTTAAACACCATGCAATCACTTTTGTTGTAAAGTTCTGTTAACGCTGTCACCATGGAGACTAAAGTTCACAAATTACATTTTCAGCATACTCAAGGGAGCATTGGCACTTGTATTGGGTGCACATCTCATGCAAGAAATTAGCTTTATTGTTTTATGCAAAGTCATTTCTGGTTTCCTTTAAACAACACGGTGGAAGTGTCATATACAGCTTGTGCAGTATACTGAAAGGGACACTTTTTTTTGTGTGCTTCTCTGTATATCATAGATTCGCTGTGAATAGGAATCTTTCTATAGGTTGTCTTTTTTTCTTATTGTCATCTTTGTCTGGTGGTATAACTGAAGTGGAAAGTATATACTATCCCAGCTTTCAAGCCTTAGATTCTTTTCTATATCTATAGGAGCAGATGGATGAAATCCCCTATTTACTTATGCAGGTTGTAGCAGGTCTGGTTTCTGAAGTTCCTACTGCGTTTGGTAACTTTGACTTGGTTGGTCGTTCACCTCAAACTTATATGAGGCACAATGTGATGTTTGAAGAAGCTGATACTGATGATACAAATGTAAAAGGAGCACCTTTGATTGACAAGAGTCTTATGTTCAAAATTACGAGCTCCTTTGCTTTCAGAGAAATGGGTATGATTCTTCAAAAAGCGCGGATACATGATGGGGTCGAAGGTTATATCAAAATTGAGGATGCGTTTGTTAGTGAAGAAAAATCAGGGATTCCTGATCTGAGCAGTTATGGAATTGGGATGTTTTCTCGTCAAAGTAATCTGGAAATATCCTGTGAAGAAAGGAAACTGGAAGTTCACTGTCATTTGGCAGGAGTCCATTCTGTAATTTTCAGATCTGCAGATTCCACTGAAAGTTCTTTTAGTTATTCTGCAAGTTACAATTTGCTGCAACAATCTCATGATTGCATGCATGAGCTATCTCTTCCAAATTGCAACATTTCTTTATGGCTGGGTCAAAGACATGTACTAGATGACTCCCTTGTTCTTTCTTCTTCTGGAGGGCCAAGTATCGATGAGGGTTCTCATTCTCTGGGTGAAGCTGAGACATTAAGTGTCCCCTCCTGCTCAGCATCTGAAAGTTCTGGTTTTGCTTCACCAAGCACAGATCAATCGGCAAGTTATAGTGTTATTATAAATGTTGAACTGGATTTACTTTCCGTCTCAAGATGTTCTGCAAAAAAGCTAGTCATAGCTCATCAGTATAATAAACTTACATCCTTGATTTTGGTTGGTGGAGATCTTCAGACTATCTCTTGGGATATACAGGTACCAGTTTCCAAAACAAAGCTTTTGAGTTTGTTATTTTTGTTGTACTTCATACCATCATGAAAACAAACTGCATCAATGTCTCCCTTTTGCATGGATAATGAAAATGAGAATGACTCATATTTTTGTTTCGCTTGCATGAGTCCTAACTTTCTTCTATTCAAATCCTTTCTTTTTTTCTAATAGGAATGGCACATTATGCTATTGAGCAGGGTGGTCCTTTGTTCATTGAAGTTACGGCTCTTTCACTGTTGGCTAGATGTTCTGCTTCATCCCTTCGGCGCATAACAGATATTGTATCTATATTAAACACATCGTTTGAACACACAGAACGTAACAAAAGGCGGGTCCAAGAAACCACGGGTACACCTCAACAGACAAAATGGGAGCTACCTAAAGCTTCAACCTTGAATGTATCGCAGCTTTCTCTTGTTCTTGCTGTTGAAGATGACTCTGGTGTGTGTCCCACAATTTTTTTCGTTTATTGGTGACACTGTATATCACATTCTGATGGTTGAAAATTTTGTAGGTTGCTTTCAGGAACTAGTGATCGGAGTTGACATTCATGTGAAACTTCAGTCAAACGACATACTGACAGAACTGGTGTTCGAAGTTTCTCGCATGTCAATCTTTTCCCAGATCGCCGGAGAACAATTTAAAACTGGAAATCGAACACCACATTTTTCTTCCATAGAGTCAAATGGATCATCTTCTCGTCCTTATGGAAATCCTGCTGTGACTTCGTCGGGCATCGGCTCGAATCATATAAATCACCAAAATGACATATTGAAGCATTTGGTTGTATCTGTTACAGCAGAGAAGCAAAAGAACGGTCCTGCAAACTTATCTGAGGTTTGGGCTGGCCAAGGTTCAATCTCAGGTTTTGATATGACTGTATCACTATCCGAAATTCAGGTGAGTGATCCCGTGCAGGGATTTTCAAGGATACGAAATAGGCATTAGGCTGTGCCTTGTTGATAATTTTTTTGTCAAACTCGCATGCTGAATTACTAAGCCGCGGATTTAACTTGGTTTTGCTAGTTGATTTCTTCTATGCTTTCATCCTTTTCTGCTACACCCCATGAAGAGGCAGCTCATGAGTCAACAAAAAAGCGCTGGTTCACTGATGATGGCAGCGACAGAGAAACAGGAGTTATGGTTCCGGATGGTAGGTGTACACTTATATTCTACTACTTTGCAACCTTATTGCGAGATATTTAAATGTAAAGTTGCTCAAACATAAACATATATAGCTCTTCAAATATAAAGGACGAAGAAGATAAAGCTGATAGGGCTATTCCTTGCCTAAATTCACAACGATAGCTTATCTATTTAAGGATCTTATTACTAATTGAAGGTTGTACTTGAGTTTGATAGAAATCTAAAAATCCACTTTAAGTCACTGAATTTTTTATTTTACTAATTTTGAATTCTTAAAAAAAGTGGTCTCTCGACTTGCAAATTCCTCCTGAGATTACCTACGATGATTGTTATTTATATTAATAATTTTCATGATTAATTCCTTGGAAAATTAAAAATTGGTGGAATAATATTGAACAGCGAGGAGTCCACGCAATGTTGTCCCCCTTTTTGTTATAAGTTTATATATCCTAGATTATGTGTAATTGTGTCTACGTGTATATACACACACACACACATTTGGTAGCTAAGTTTGGGATGTGTATTGACTTTATTTGCAGGCGCAATAGTTTCAATTCAAGATGTACATCAGCACATGTATTTTGCAGTGGAAGAAGGGGAAAATAAGTATAACATGATTGGTGCAATTCATTATTCTCTTGCCGGAGGGAGAGCTCTTTTCAGGGTAACGCTATGCTATTCTTGACACTTAATAAATTTGATTTCTCTGTCAAAAAGTTAAGATTGCTCTTAGATTGCAGTTGCTTTTCTTTGCTCCATTGGTTGGGTATCTCTGGCTCTAGGGTTGTGCTCAAAGATTGACTGCCAGTTTCTCTTGCTGTGTCATGTTAATTAGAATTATGTTAACTAGTAACTGTTTATTACACAAC
This sequence comes from Linum tenue, assembly GCA_946122785.1. Taxonomy (NCBI): domain Eukaryota; kingdom Viridiplantae; phylum Streptophyta; class Magnoliopsida; order Malpighiales; family Linaceae; genus Linum; species Linum tenue. Next base: position 45,252,854 of record CAMGYJ010000010.1, read on the forward strand.
GTTCAGCTTTCAAGACTTCTTTATTACTGTGTTGTCTTTTCTATTGTGGATAAGTGATGAAATGTTTCTGGTAGAGGGTGTATGGATGTGCGTTTCCTTTTCGAGTCTTTTGGGAGATGTGATATGAGTTTTTCCATCCACACTCGGTTATTTGTAGGTCAAGCACCATGTGCAAAGAATATGGAAATCATCCATCGTATGGTTCTCGTTGATATCCTTGCATGCCAAGAATCACGATGGGGAACCATTTCGATTGAGCTACCGCCCAGGTTCAAGTTTTGTTGATATCTCTAGCACAAGTGAGAATGCAGGGTCACTCTGGAGAATTATCTCTCGTGAACCCGAAAGCTCTAAGGATGGGATCGATTGGGAACCATATAACAAGCTGGTGAAGAATACATTTTACCTGGTCAACAAAAAGAACGATTGTGCTGTTGCCTTTGTTCGTGATGTACCAGAGTTTGTGAGGAAGCCCGGAAATCCTTTCAAGTTTAAAGTTTTCCATGATGTTGCAATGGTTCATGATGTTGCAACATCACATAGTTACCCTATGGAGTCATCAGGCTCTGGAGTTAATGGAGTACCTGCTGTCCGTCATGATCAAAGACAAAGTTCCGCGCAGAGCGAGAGTCTTCCATGCATTCAAATAAGAATCAACAGTGTCAGCTTGACCATTGTTCATGAACTTTTAGATTCCAAGGACAGGTCTCCTTTGCTTCGCTGTTGCATCAACAATGCCAAACTCAATGTTCAAGTTCTGTCTAGTAAAACCAGAGTTATGAGCACATCAACTGCCTCAGTTTCTTATTTTGATTCTCAAAGAAGTGAATGGTGGGTTTTCATCATGCAGAAGATCCTGTACTTTCCTTTGCCATGCAATTTTCTTCTTACTTCACTTCTTTTTCCTTCTGTATAGGAGTGAATTTGCTCATCCAGTTGATATATGCACATTTTACCGTTCAAGAGTGGATTCAAGAACTGACCGACGAAGGCTACCTGTGGACATCTATTGCAGAACTAACGAGGTAAACCCCCCCCCCCCCCCCCCCCCCCCCCCCCCCAATAGCTTCCACATTGAAGCCTTGTTAACAAATTGCACTTTGGAGGCAGGTGCATATTTCTCTAAGTGAGCTTGCACTGGATGTACTTTTATTCGTGATTGGGAAACTAGATTTGGCTGGTCCATTCGCTGTGAGGAGCTCGAAGATTCTGTCTAATTGCTGTAAGGTGTGTATCTATTTTAGCATCTTTTGCTACTAAATTCTCTGCCTTCATCTGCCACAACAGTTTACAAAATCGGAAGTATATCTTGTGTCTGTTCTTGTTGATCTGTTTTTACCTTTTCCTTATTTGGTCTGGCTACTATAAAGATAAAGGATTGGATGATTTGCAGGTGGATAACCAGTCAGGTTTAGAACTTATATGTCATCTCGGTGAAGACAGAAGTATCAAAGTTATCAGAGGACAATCTGCTTCCATATTTTTGAGGTGCTCATTTGATATCTTGGACTTATGGTGCCTTTTCTCCTATTATTTGCTATGTGTGTTTGGTTGGTTCAATTTAGTTTTTTGCTCATGGAATTTCATGGTTCTCTCTAGCTAGTGCAATCTTCATTCTAAACTAAGCTACTCTTGTATTTCGATCTTGATATTTTCCTTTTGTGTTTGATGCTTACTGCTGAACTATTGTTGATGAAGCATGTTAGTGGGTTATAGGTTCACCCTGGCTAATTTCACCGAGTTTGTATTCTTAAGCAACCCGTGCTCAATATTCCATATCAAATGACAAGCAACATCTAAGTATACATTCAGCTAGAATCAATATTCCACTTGGTCTTGATTATTTTATATCATATTTCCCAAGGTATAATACATCTGCAAACCAGCTAGTGGAGAAAGTGTCAGCTATCAGTATTCAACTTTCTAACAGTGCATCTTGGGCCACATCATCTGTCCATCTTTCTCTTGTGAAATCTCAAATAGTAGCTTGGAGAACAAGAATCATGTCACCTCAAGGTATACATCACCATCCTGTACATTTATGTCGCGCATGCCTTATGGAGCAAATGTCTGATTTGTTGAGATGAGATGTTTCAGGAAAAGTTAAAATATTTTCATAAAATGGTTATTGTAAACTTCTTTTGTCAGATTCAAGAACTTATCCCGGGCCATTCGTTGTGGTTGACATTTCAAGAAGATCAGAGGTGCATCCATCACTCCCTTTTCTTATCTCATCAAAGCCTGTACTCTACTTCTTGTAGTTCTTCATAGAAATTCTTCCTTTTCTTTGTAGGATGGTCTGAAGATTGTGGTGTCTCCAATGGTAAGAATACATAATGAAACTGGATTCCCCCTGGAACTACGATTTAGGCGGCCTCAAGAAAATGAAGATGTCTTTGCTTCAGTATTCCTTCAAAAGGGGGATGCAATTGATGATACGTTGGCAACATTTGATGCCATAAGCTCATCTGGTGGGCTGAAGAAGACATTAATGTCATTAAGCGTTGGTATAAATTCAATACCTCTTATATTTCTCCACCTAAATAGAAATAACTTTTAGCTAAATGCATCACTTTTGTTTCCTCATTCTGCACCTTTAGTTTTATTGTTTCCCATTGATATTCTTTAGATTGCCAGCAGTCACAGTTATTACCTGGCTTCTCTTTACCATTCTTGTACCTAGCAATGTACATACACACAAGTACTGTCGTGCATCTTCCTAATCTAGTGTCACATCCCTCAACAGCTGCAATATGACAGTCCGTATGTCATTATCTAGTAATAAAGCCATCAACAAACATCTACTCATATTTTGGGATGGCTCTTGGGTTGTTTGCACTCATTTATTGGCATTACAATTTGCAGGTAACTTCTTATTTGCATTCAGGCCTGAAGTTCCAGATGGCTCTATCAATTCCATGAGTCCGGTCTCTGCCGAATGGTCAGATGACTTTAAAGGTGGAAAAGCTGTTCGTCTGTCCGGGATTTTTGACAAACTAGGCTATAAAGTTCGCAAGGCCCTATCTGTTGAATCAATGAAATGTTCCTTCAGCACTGCGTATTGCAGTCTCAAATCTGAAGATGCACATATCATTGACTTGCATTTCTTAATTCAGAATATTGGACGAGATATACCCATTGCACAACCAGACACAAATCATGATGGTTCGGAAAGTAGAAATTCGGCAGTAGCATTACGAGAGCAAAGGGAAATATTTATACTTCCTACAGTTCGGGTGTCAAATTTGTTGGATTCTGATATCCAGGTCCTTCTAACTGAGACAGGTGAGTGCCCTAACAATTTTTCGTGGGCGGTGTACTGTGGAGCAATCATAATACTATTCTTCTTTTTGCAGATGTATATACCTCCATCTCTAGTGTGAATATTGGGAAGCAAGCAACTGTATCATCAGGATCAACAGTCGACTTTTATGCTAATCCTGCCATAATATACTTTACTGTTACCCTAGCTGCTTTTGGTTCAACCTCCAAACCTGTGAACAGTGGTGATTGGGTCAAAAAGTTACGTAAGAACAAAACTGATGTACCCTGCTTGGACATTGATCTGGATTTTGGTGGTGGGAAGTATTTCGCATCTCTTAGATTATCCCGCGGGCCCAGAGGTGTACTGGAGGTTGTTATACTCACATATATTAGGAAGTTGCATTTCATATTCTAGTTGCAATAACGCACCTCCACATTTGATAGTTGTGAGCTTTGATGCATGTTCCAAGTCATTGATTTTTGTATTTTGGATGACTAAATATCTAGTATTCGCAGGCTGCTATCTTCACTCCATATTCCTTGAAGAATGAGACAGAGTTTTCCTTATTCTTTTTTGCTCCTAACCAGAAGACCTTATCGAGGTACTTGCTTTGGTTGAAGATGGTAAATTCTCTTTTAATGTACCTTTTCCTTGTACATGACTGCACAAATGTTAGCAGGAGTGAACTTGAGACGTCTGCCTCTAACATTCCTCCAGACGTCGGATTATTTTTGCCTCCAAAATCAATTAGCTCATGCTTTTTAAGGTAACATTTCTGGCAACTCTAAATTGCTGTATATAAATCTGCTTCATTTTGTTTCAAGTGAATTGCCATGTTCTGCTTTTTCCTTTCTAGAGGGCTAACAAAAGTCTGCTATCAGATCTCACAAGATGCAGCTCATAGTCCTACAGCACCACCAATCAAAGGCATTGCTAGACTTGGATGCTTTGTCTGCCCTCACAGAGATAAGCTTGAAAATAGAAGAGGAGTCTAGAGTTAAATACATTGTGAAGTTGGGGGTGTTAGTGGGACCTTCTTTAAGTAAGGTGGTTGTCCCGTCTCAGATGGTAACTCTGGTCCCAAGACATGTGGTGTTTAACGAGTCGAGTGAAAGTATTACCATCCGTCAATGTTATTTGGAGGTGTGCATCAACTTATGAATCTGTGATTAATATTTCATACCTTTGGATGAGGTTGGTGTGTTTATATATTTGTGCTCTAACCCCTTTTTATTTTTTATTTTTTTGCTGAAGGATGAAACAACAGGAATAGTTTCCATTGGCAGTAAGCAAAGAAAAGCATTGCTACTGCAGAGTGGCATTGCTAAGAGCAAGGAACTCAATTCGTTTGAAAATTTCATCAGAAGACATAAAAATGACGTCGAGACGTCACTACTGTATGTCCAGTTTCGATTGGATAAGTCTGGATCTTCTTGGTCAGGCCCAGTGTGTATTGCTTCATTGGGACGCTTCTTTGTGAAATTTAGAAAAGAACCTGACCAAGTGCAATTGGTAGACAATAGTACAACAGAATTTGCTGCAGTGTTTGTTGCCGAAGAAGGTTCTGTTCTTGGTGTGCACTTCCACAAACCACCAAATATTGGTCTCCCGTATAGGATTGAGAACCACTTGCATGATACGTCTATAACATATTATCAAAAGGTTGTGCTATTTTATATCTTATTTTTTATTCCTGTGTAAACTGAAATCACACTGATTCTCTTTTTGTCACCGGAAATTTTCAGGATTCAGCGGAGAGGGAGGTGCTTGGATCTAATAGTAGTGCTTTTTATGTCTGGGACGATTTGACTCTTTCGCACAAACTGGTTGTTTTAGTCAATGGTAATTACTACACAGCTACTGACTTTTCTGATGAATCTTAGCTTGCTTTTGAATAGCAAAAATTAGACATTCTATTTTGTTGGATATCTTTTGGCTATACATATTTGCTCAAATATTAGTAGAAGCTTATATCAGCTCAATAATTGCCCTCTACATTAGTCTGCATCATGATAGGGTTACCACCTCTTTTTTTTATGATGGTGAATTATATTAAAAAGAAACGGGGACACAAGTGTCCAATGGAAGTGGGGTTACCACATTGTTACATTCCAACCTAGCTTAGATATGTTTGACGAACTACTAAATCATCTTAATGTTGTGTACTCTATAATTCATGCAGGTATGCATCTATTACGGGAGATTAACCTTGATAAGGTACGAACCTGGAAACCTTTCACAAAGCTGACTCCACTCAGAAGCCTTGCCTCTCATTCACATTTGGAGGGAAAAGCGGACCAGAAATCTAGTCAGTTGAATACCATAGCCGTTGTGAGGATAGGATATGAAGTGTACGCAGAGGGTGCTACACGAGTTTTAAGGATCTGTGAGTTCTCTGATAGCCATAAAGGAGACCGATCATCTCAGTCTAGCGCAAGAATTCAATTAAGACTTGCTGAGCTTGCTGTTCGCTTTCTTGAGCAAGGAAAAGAGGTCAGTCTCACCTGAATCTGCGTCAGCAGAATGTCTTAGTAGATCTTTCATTCAACTGGTGATTTGTGGTTTCGTCCATAGTTTATTGCAAGCAGAAGGTCCTTGTAGAGAATTGGTTACGTACAATATAGTAGATGTGTTTGTTTTAGCTTTTACTTTAAAAAGCTAACAATTGTTGAAGTTCTTAGACATGAAGAAAAAAAATGTGTTTGGGTGAGTCTCGGATGAAGTTGAGTTGATGAGCATTATATGTTTTTTTAGTAATTAAACAGTAATTGCTTGGCTGGTAGATGGTTTGTTCAATAATAAAGAGATGAACGGGTTCTGGGAGATAGTTATTACGAGTATAAATTTAAGTATAGAACTGCATTACAAAGGGATAAAGTGGGGAATAAATTTTATCAGTGAGGTGGCTTTTAGATTTAATTGGTGTGTCGGGTTTAGGGTGAGGTTTTAAAAACCGTGATGACCCAACTTCTTTTAAGTTGACTTTTCTGGCCAAAGTAAACATGCCCATAGTGTGAAAAATGAAGCACCCCTGCTTGATTGCGTGTGGTTCATTGTTTTTTACCTTTCTTTTCTATTGAAGGATTCGGATGATAATGAGGAATTGCATTACAGCCCCTTGGCTGTTGCAAGATTGGGAAACGTTGACTTGGATTCAGTAATCACCGATGAACAGAAGTATAACCTAGTCACGATCCAGGTGGAAGTACCCAGATGCCTTATTCTTCATTGTTGACAAACTGATAATAGCTATTGTTTCCTAACAGAGACTTCGTTGTTTGAATCAATGCAGTCATTAACTGTGGACAATAAGTGGGCAGATGCTCCTTTCGCAGCGATGCTTCGGAGACATCAACTAGAATCGAATGACTCAGATTTTCCTGTACTGAAAGTTTTCTTCGTCCCTCTTTCAATCAGCTCTAAAGTAACCCAAGTTAAATACTCATCAATCATCCTCCAGGTATAATCAGGCTACCCAGTTTTTTGTTTCTGTGATACTTCCAGGTCTAAAATGTGTTTGGTTGGGTTTAGAAAAGATTCAGTCGTTAGGATATGAGATACTTTAATCAATAAAAAGGCAATTGATGGGATGAATGATTGTGGAATGTAGGCTTATACTCTTTTTAAAATGTCAAATTGAAAAAGTCTGTTTACTTTTCAGTCTCTTTTGAAGTTAGTTAATCTTTATCCAAAACAAACACACCCATTTTGCTGGTAGGATCATAAAACACCGATATCATGCCTTAACAGTTTGAATCAATTGTTTGCAGCCAATCGATTTGAACATAGATGAGGAGACATTGATGAGATTCGCCTCATTCTGGAGATCTTCTCTCAGTGACTCAACTGCTCCAAGTCGGCAGTATTACTTCGACTATTTTGAGATCCACCCTGTGAAGGTTTGTTGCTCTCTTCTGCATTTGTTAAGTGCATGGTATCTGTATATTTTTCTGCATCTGTAGTCTTAGGTGCCCGTTGGCTTGATACACCTTATCTGACCTATGTTGGTATGCATCGATAGATAATTGCAAACTTCCTTCCCGGCGACTCTTATTCGAGTTACAGCTCAACACAGGAGACTCTAAGATCACTAATCCATAGTGTTGTGAAGGTATGAAAAATACTCTTGTTTCCCACTAAACCATGGTCTTCTTTGCTTGGTATTCAAAATCGCTTTTCTGTTTCTTTTGCTCTCTGCAGGTTCCCACCATAAAAAATATGGTTGTAGAACTTAACGGGGTTCTGGTCACTCATGCTTTGATAACCATGCGAGAACTATTCATCAAATGTGCCCAACACTATTCTTGGTAAGGTCGTGGTTGTATGCTGCTTTTCATCCCTCCAAATGAGTTCACTAGGTTTCCTATTGCTTACACACATCATCAATGCAGGTATGCTATGAGGGCCATCTATATTGCCAAGGGAAGCCCCTTGCTCCCTCCAGCCTTTGCATCTATATTTGATGACATGGCCTCGTCTTCTCTTGATGTCTTCTTCGATCCTTCTCGTGGACTAGTCAGTCTTCCAGGATTGACTTTAGGTAAATTGTTACGGTTATTTTTCTCAAGACACAGGATTAGTTTCGTAGTTGCTGTTACTTACATGCATGGTTGCTGCTTTACTTGTTGAGAACAGGTACCTTCAAATTCATCAGTAATTGCATTGATGGCAGAGGGTTCTCAGGGACAAAGCGGTACTTTGGTGATTTGGGCAAAACGGTATGTATCCTCTAATATTTCTCAGTGATGGAATTTTGTGTTAGCAAGTCGAGCCACTTACAGTAGGGTCCTCCGGCCATGACAGTTGAGGACATTGGGGTCAAATGTGCTGTTTGTTGCTGTTACTGAAGTATCCGATTCTGTCCTGAAGGGAGCAGAAACAACCGGTTTTGATGGAATGGTAAATTGCTTGTCATCTCATCGGTCATCAGTCATCACTTCTTCCCCACCTCCTTTCCGTTCCTTTGCTCATTTCGTTCCACAATAGGAATCTTCTAATGTTCCTGGCCTCTTATCTCAAGGTCCGCGGCTTTCGCCAAGGCATTCTAAATTTGGCCATGGAACCATCGGTGATTGGGACAGCCGTCATGGTTGGTGGCCCGGATAGAAAGATTAAACTCGATCGCAGCCCAGGTGTCGACGAGGTAATCAGCATACTATCATGCCTTTCATTTTATTAATCCCACCTTTCTATCCACTAGGGTGGACATGGTGTGGTCGGGTCCAGAGTGAAACACGAGGACCAGAACTGCATAAAAAATGCATTTGATCCAGTTAGGTCATGTCCAGTTTCGAATTGGTCAGATTGTCATAAAATCGAAATCAAAGTCTTTCTAACTTTGAGCATCGAAACCGGATCAAGTTGTATGTGATCCATTCTTATTCAATTTGAATGTCAATTCGGTCCAGTGAGACTGAATCTGTAGCCTACAACCCTGCTAACTACACAAGCATTTTGCTTGCAGCTCTACATTGAAGGATATCTGCAAGCGATGCTGGATTCAATGTATAAGCAAGAGTACCTTAGAGTCAGAGTCATTGATGATCAGGTAAAAAACATGAACATAGAATTATACTCCATTACTTTTCTTCATTTTCCTGAGCCACTCCACCAATCCTGATGCCGAAATTGTGAAAAATGAAAAATGCAGGTTATCCTTAAGAACCTACCCCCAAACAGCTCCCTCATAGACGAAATCATGGACCGTGTCAAGGCCTTCCTCGTAAGCAAGGCACTGTTGAAAGGCGACGCGTCCTCTTCTTCTCGCCCCTTCCGCAATCTCCGAGGAGAAAACGACTGGAAGATCGGGCCGACTGTCTTGACCCTCTGCGAGCACTTGTTCGTCAGCTTTGCAATCCGCGCTCTGAGAAAGCAGACCGTGAAAGTGTCCGGTAAAGTGCTGGCCAATATCAAGTGGAAGAACGAAGAAACAGCAGCAACAGGAGAGGAAGTGGGAGAAGATGGCAGCAGCAATGCTATAGTCCCAGCACTTGACGGCGGGAAGATGAGGTTCGTCTGGCAATGGGGCGTCGGCAAGTTCGTTCTGTCGGGTATCCTGGCGTACATCGACGGAAGATTGTGTCGCCGGATTCCTAATCCGATTGCTCGCCGGATCGTTGGCGGCTACTTGCTGAGCTTTCTGGACAAGGACGAAAACGACAAGTAACAATTGGGACTGAAAGAAAGGTAATGGTAATGAATGTAACAGTGGACTGGTCAAACGCTACACGTTTGCGAATTGCGACGCCCACAGCTGCCTATTATCCGAGAAAAGCCTGAAATCGTTGGGACTTTGGTGTATAGCTTTTGGAGGTTGGTTCTGTCCAATACCAAGTTCGACTGTTTAGATACTGTCATATATGTCTATAGTAATGGCTATACTGTCATATATGTTGCTCAAATAACAAACTTCTTGGTCTTGATATAATGAAAAACTTCTAGTAGGATGTCTATGTTAGTCGAAATTGTTTTAGATGGATGTAAAATTGAGCGAGAACACACAAGCTTTGAAGTCTCGAGAAAAAATTATAACGTCAGAGCGATCTAAATGATCGAAATGATGTATGAAGGATAGAAATGATCGAAATGGTGAAGTGATAGCATATAATTAGGCGACTTGGGTGCAGATATTTAAAACACTAGATCAAATATATTATCCTCTTTATCCAATATAGAAAATACTCACCTGATGAAAGTAAGTAGTGACTGGATTTTGCTTTGAATTCGACTGAGTACTTGTCTAATCATCTTGTTATTTTATTATCACTAGTAAATCGATCAATTAGATGAATACGCAAAGTAAACTACGTGAAATTACTAATAAGGTTATAGAAAAAAAACAAAAAATCGCGACGCGGGAAGCGGTTAAACGATAACACCAATGCCATAAACAGGCATCCCTCGAATCAAATGCGACACAGCATCTACCTTAAACCAGCAAAACTTCATCCCAATATAGAAAACAGCAAAACCCACAGATTTCGTGGGGGCCACGCCATCATCCCCCGCAAACAAACCATGTGCTCCCTCCCACGGGAAAATGCCAAAACCTCAACCTTCCCTTCTTCTAAACCTTCCTCTAAACTCGCACTCCCTCCTGTGTATATAAACTAACCTCTCTTCCTTCTAACCTTCCACTCTCTACTTCTTCATACTTACTACTATCTCATCTCCAGCTATGGATATCCTCTTCTCCAAACAAGCTGCTGCGCACGAAACCTTCAGCAACGGTCCAAGCTCTCACTCGTCGTTCGAAGATGACAGCGAGGGAGGGGTCACTAGTCCTCCTATGCCGTCGGTCAGCAGTCAGCTCCTCTTGAAGCCATCTTCAAAGGCTCAAGCTCGTAGCGATCACAACCATCACGCTGCATCGAGAGCGCTGGACAGGGACGTCGTCCTGAGGCGCATCAGGGACCATCGGAGCCTGAACCGGGTCAGGAACGCTCTCCTAGCCCTGCAATCGGGGGTTCAACACGGCGAGACATGGGTCGACCCGGATGATGCCTTCTCCTCTCCTTGAAGACTAGAGGGTGGGGAAGGTTGTCTAGGAGGTGGAAGACTGCACTGGCGAGTCAGTTTTATGTGGAAGTACACCATCTGTGGAGTCTCTAGTTTCTATCACTTGGAACAGAAGGCAGAAGTATCTTATCTGATCTTGTAGATTGGCTGCTTGAATGGGATCATGTCAGCTAAATTAAGCTAAGAATTGGTATTTGATCATGTGGGAACAAGGGCTGCAGTACTTAGTTCTGGTTAATCCTTAAAATGGCAATTGGCATGTAGCTTCCATCAATGGTTACTCCACTATCTAATTCAAGAAACTGTGGGTTTGAAATTTTCATTACATTCAAGTAACTAATGCACCAAGAGTAGCAAGTAACAAAATTTCGTGTTTGTATACCTGTAAATAGCCAACAGGATCCCAACACTTCTTCACTAATTCATGGACTACACATAGTAGATTGATTGCCTATTTGCCTTAGCAAAAACAAGTTGCATCCTGGTCGAAATGGCTGGGGGTGCAACAGGCCTCCAAGAAGGTATAAGAACTTGGTTTGATACAGCACTTCCCAGAAACCAGATGGTTGAATGTATTGCCCCTTCAACTCACTGTTGGCTGGGGGGAATGGACCGTTGGAGGAGAAGATGAAGCCGCAACTTTTTTCTCACTTCTTACTTAACAAGCCAGAAGTAGAGATAAAGCGAAGAGCTTGGCTGGAGTTGTTAAGAACAGCTGATGATCTCGACAGTCGCATCTTGTTCTTCTTCAGAAACTCTAAAGAGTTTTGTAAACATGGAGGTGGGGATATCTCATTCAGAATAACAGTCTGCGGCCTGCACAAAACAACATTTCAAAATCCATTCAATCATTATGCGTAGCTAAAATCCAATCTTGAAGAAGAAGAAAAAAACAAGAATCCTATCTTTCATATGTCATACCCTGAGCCTCTTGCCTTCTTCTTCCTTGGAGGAAGCTTTGCATTTCCGTCTTCATCATCAGATTCTGTAAAGAACACTTTCCTGCATAAACATGGTTGACACCCCCTTGTGAGAAGTTGGAATCCTGTACCAAGGCAAATACTGGGAAAAAGAGAGAGTAGGGAGCAATACTTCTCCCGAGCAGCAAGTTGTTGGACAATGTCACTAGGGAGCATCCCTTTAGCAGTCAGAGACCCATCTTCTTCATCTCCATCTTCGGTTTCAACTGTATCTTGGACACCTTCATCTCCTTTTTTGGATGGTCGTGGCGTTTTCCGCTCTGCCCATTTCCTCCTTAGTGCTTTACCCTCACGGGCAATCCTGATAACGGAAATCAAATAGCAAGTTTGGCATTACTGAAGTAGCTAAAGCTAAGAAGAGATGCTTGTCACTTTTTCAGAAGTTTATATTTGAACCGACCCTCAACTTCAAATGTCTAAATGGGAAGACAATAGGTTAAAGAACAAACCCTTCACTCTATAAGTTTTACTTGATTACCATGTGATTCTTTATCTTCAAGAAAGAACATCATAATTTCAAACCCCGAGTAACTTACCGCATCTGAAAATTCTAGGACCAGAAAGAATCCTGACACTTTGCTCTACAAAAGGTGCAACCCATTTCCCAACCTCCAATGTCCATCAATCAGAATCAATTCATTTAGGCAAAATCCACAAACTAACCATAGCAGAACAGGTTCATATAGGCGGAAAGTTCCGAACTTTAAAGCTGGGGAGTGAAAAATGCATCCAAAAAAGCAAGAGGAAAACCATACCTCGACTTATTTTCCTTCTGAATCTTCCTTATCTCCGCATCTAATTCAATCCCCTGCCCCAAAAACAACGACCCATTAAAGACGCCATTTTTAGACGCGGTGGTGGGTTTTTGCTCCGAACAGCAGTGAAGGAAATAAATAAATAAAAAAAAAACAAAAGCTCAGTTTCTGAAGAAGGGAGGAGGAAGAAAGAAACCTGCTCGGCGGTGAACTCCTCCGGTGCGTCTGAATCGTAATCTTCGCTTTTCGACATACTGAATTCCTTTGAAATTTGTCAGTGTGGGTTGGTTTCCTTTCGTCGTCGAGGTCTAGGGTTTAAGCAGAAGGGGAAGGTTGAACTGAGAGGGAAAAGGGTATCAGTTTACCGGGAAAAAGAAAAGAGGCTATTGATTTGGGCCACCTTAACATTCCAACTGGGCCTGACTTCGAGCCCATATAAAAAACAAAATCGAATGATTTAAGAAAAATACTTGACCCGAGCCCAAATGGCCCGCTTACGCATGCAGCAAGCAAGTGAGGTCTCATTGTTTTGGTCCTCTCCAAGACATCCGATAACATTAGGACGATGGAGTCATACAGAAATCTCGTCGTATTAAATGTTAATCAATTTGATCGGTGCCATTAGCATACTTTCGAGTTTCGACCGATCAATCTACCAACACATGGTTTATTAAAATACAGTCACCAAGTACAAAAGTGAATCGTCGGATTAATTTTCTAGTGGCTAATGGGAAACCTCATTTCATATTTGTTGTTTTTTTTACTCATACGGCGCCACATCACGAATGATGTCACTTTTCTTCTCCAAGTAATGCGCACTTGATGCGGCCACAAACGAGAAGACGAGCCCGACAGATGGTGAATATCAATCTAGCCAAACCTTACGATAAACCATGATCCTTCACAAAGGAAGGACTCTGATGAGAAGATGGACTCTGTCTTATCGTACAATGCATCTAATCATAGTCGCTTCGTGTTATGAATACGAGATTTATTGTTTTATACTAATTCCTTCCAACACAATATAGGAAAATAATTATTGAATCTCTAATCAATTTGGTGAAAGTTAGGTTAACACTTGGAGTGCATATTTTGGGTCTTATTTATGGTCATAGATGTGATAAAAAAAAAAAGTTAGGTTAACTTCCATGTTACAATTCTTTCCCCATATGGGACATTATCTTAACCAAATCCACAACACAATCGGACAAGTGGCTTCATGTCACACATTTTAGTGGGAACATATACCCTATTTTCTTTAATCATTCCAAGTCTTCCCACTTGAAGAAGTCGACATTAGCATGATTAATAATAATCATCATAATTAATAATCCTTCCCGCGTCCCGTCTAATTATGTTCAGTCAACTAATCCTCTCTCTCTCTCCCCCCTGATTCGCAATGATGGTCAACGCATAATGATGATAATCGGTCAAACAATGCTGCTTTAGTTCATGCCTTCATCTAAACCTAGTTGCTAGTTTAGTTTGTGCTCGCCGCTGTTTTTCCCTTTATTAGGTACGATTACGAACTCAAAACCCATATATTCATATATAGAAATGAGAATCAATGGATTTTTAGTTTAACGGTATCATTAACAACGAGGTTAACCTAGTTAGAACTCCTTGTAAAAGTCTTGTTTTTTTTCTCTCCTTTCCTTCAATTCAATGCTGTGATTACCTAGTATTATCCTTGCAGCCTATCCAGAAGGGGATAAAAAGAATACAATAGATAACCTACCAAAATTCTCATTTAGGCGATCTAATATGAAGATATAATGAAATTTGAAGAAAATTATCGAAGCCCGAAAACCTTCTTATGAGGGGGGGGGGGGGACAATCTCTTGTGCGCTTGTTGGTCCGTGAACTCGTTCAACGCATGCACGAATCAACACCGAGTTTTACATCTTAGATGCATGACGTAATACTCTGCTTACATCCGTACATTTTCTGTACTGCAGTCAGCTATGTCGTTACGTGCCTCTATGGTGGTGGCCAACCGTGGATAAAATTAGGCCAACCCCGACGAGCCTGGGGTATGAAGGTCGGACACTTAGGTGAGTCTTTTTTTTTGTGCTCGAGGACTGGACCTACTCATGCAGGGCCGACGGAAACGAATAGGAACAAAGTACGACGAAGAGCTCGAAATGGAAATTAGGTAAACGTAATTAAAATGAAGTAGCTCATTTAATGGATATCGTATCGGGTGATGGTCGAAACCGGTTGAATTGTACTTCTACTCCATCTCCAACAAACTAACACGTTCTAATTTGTTTGATTATAACAAGCACATATGTATATAAGACAACATTTCACCCCCTTGAAATTGAATTCTTTGGAAAAATGATGGCAGGTTTCTGCGAGATTCTAGTTGGGAGTTGCTTGACAGACAGGGCAATGAATATCCATGGGGAGGGGAGATTCAGAAAGTCAACAAACCATGCAAAATTAATAAACAACAAATGTTTTTTTTTATTATTCATTCTTCAGGCGATGGGGGCTTTTGTGGCGTAGGAAATAACACGGCTGATCCACGGATGGACAAGTTGCAAGCTATCCAGCCAGCCAGCCAGTCTCGATAGAAAGCTGTATCTGCTCAATTTGGAGTTCATTTTATTTCTGCAGTTTGTTGCCTAATAGTGTTGTGTAATTTGGTAGGGATTTATCTGTTGTATGGTTGAGTGAACTTGGATGTAGGGGATGATAGTTATAAATGCGGCCGTTTTCGAGATTTCGGTCGATGGTAGTTATAAATGCGGATTTGAGCGACCGTTTTCGAGATTTCGGTCTGAGTTGATCAAGAAGAGTTTAATATATGATAACACAAATTTAGGGGGGGGGGGGGTAAAGATAAGTTTATTCTATTGAAAATTTTATTGGATTTGGGTTTTGACTGCTCGAGATTTAAAATTATGAAAAATAATGCAGGGTTGTGAAACCAAAAAAAAAGTTCTTTTTTCAAGAAAGCAATAGTAAGACGAGTACATGCACTTTTTAGAGAAATTTGCAATCGCATGCAATCGAATAGATACATCATTTTTTTTCAATTATGTAAACGCATTTGAAAAACTCTTCATGTAAAAGTGGGTCTCATACAAATCGCACCAGACACTCGAATAATGCAATCTTGAATAATCTTGACTCGTAAAATTGTCAAACTTGTAAATACATGCATAATTTGAGTGAAAAAATATCAACTTTCAAATGAAGTCTTGAAATGGTGTGATCTCAAATACTTGGAACTAATAAGTATGTGAAGAGTCACTATAAAACTAAAAACCTAAACAATGTTTTTGCCAATATATATATATCAAGTATAAAATAGCATGCAAAATTAATTAGATATGGTCCACACAACAACACCAACATCATCCAAATATCATCAAAACGAAAGGAAAGGAAGGCAACAACAAAGCCCTTGATGATCAATCTCAATTTCTCATGGGTTTCAGTCAAAATCGTCCTTTTTCTCATCATAATTTGCGTGCTTGACTCTACCATTATTTATAGACGCCATGATTATGAGATTTATGTATGGTCCAACCCAAATTTTCTGTGATAAATCATTCATCTATTCACTATCAAGTTGTTTCCACAACCGAATAATTTGTACGAAAGTGATTAAGATTTATAGATAGTCATATTCGATTTATTAATTTCTGATATAGCATCAGATCCGATTTGTTCATAAGATCACGTATTCAAATCCTCAACATCGTAAGAGTTCCTCGCAGTTAGCGACCCACACTTCACTGTCATCGGCTCCAACACATTGCATCCCAGCTTTCCTTGTCTTCTACGACCTTCTACCACTTTGGCTCAGCGATTTGAGGCTTGGTACGAGATCTAGCACCATGAGAATTATTTATCGATGACTAGTTGAGATCGGAGCCGGAGTGAAAGAAGCTATTGGCCTTTCATTGTGATGCACGATGATCGATGAGAAAATAGGAAGGCGATCGACGAAGAATGGCGAGTGGACGGTCTGGCCAAAATCGATCGATATTACATGTATTTGCCGATTCGACCATGAACAACGATTCGACCGGCCGATCTGATTTCCAAAACCACGGTTTTCCATCCCATCTTTGTTGGTGAATTGGTTCAATTGAAGGCCTTCTTCAGCAATCAGCATCCTTAGCGAGGATAAGCGTGTAATTTCACCCACCATTTGGGGATTCCCTCTGATTTCCTCCATCTCCTCTGTTTTTCATTCCCCTCTCCATTAAAGATCGATAGCGAGCTCAATAAAATAAAGAATTCAACTAATATATAAAAACGAACAAAGTCGTCTGCTTGAAACTTCTCTGGATTTTACTTCCCATCTGCCATTGCCAGCCCACCACCGCTGCGAAGCATCGATATTTGAAGCTTCGAAGAGGACCCAGAAAATTTGTGTAACCAGAGTGACGACGACTGAGCTCTGAATTGGAAACCGGGACGCCATTGATGAACCAACCGAATGAGAAATCGGTCCAGTGACCAGCTTAGTCGTAAGAGGTACCACTGCTTTCTCTCTCTCTCTCTCTCTACAGCTCATTAATACTTTCGGCTCTGTATTTTCCTGTTTGGTTGGTAAGGAAAAGTGGAAATAAGAAATTGGATGAGAAAATGAACGATGAAGCCAGAAACAGAGGGTCATTCACTTTCACACCATTAATGAAGCTCTCTCCACCCTCCTTCTCGGTTCCTTTTCCATGAAGCATTAATTGACTTTTCTATTTTCTTCTTCTTCAGATGGCTTCCCAACGGCACCAGGCCTGGAAACCCAATTTAATAAGCCCTCTGTTCCAAGATTCTCACACCAATTTTCCCCCTCTGTTTTTCACCAGGTCAATGATTCATTCAGCTTCTGGGTAAATCGAAAGATCCTCCGAAGAGATGATGGTTTCGCGTATTTGGCCTGTACTGATACTGGGTACCATTTGGATTCTCAATCTCCTCCCGCTAATTAGGTCAGCAGAGGTTAAAAATTGCGAACAGGTATGCAGCGGCGGCGGCGGCGGCGGAGGACGGGTCCCGTACCCGTTTGGGTTCTCATCGGGCTGCCCGATTCAGCTCAATTGCTCCGCCGGGGAGATCCGAATCGGGGAGTTTCGGGTCCAGAACATCACCCCCGACGGAGTAATCGTCGCCGTCCCGGCGAAATGCAACCGGCCGCTCGATTCTCTATCATCCCTCTTCGGTTCCAACTTCGCACCCGCCTGGCGGACCAGCCTGCTCCTCCAGAACTGCAGCGGCGGCGGCGGACGGACGGGCGGCGGCGGGTGCGTGATCCCGACGAGCTCGATCCAGAACCAGCTGAACGTCAGCGGCGGGTGCGATTCGAGGAGCGACAACGTGACCTGCTACTCGGTGGAGAACACGGGCGCGGCGGTGCTGAGCTACGGCGACGTGAGCGCGACCCGGTGCAAGTTCGCGTTCACGGCGGTGGCGCTCGGGTCGGGTTCCGAGGACCCGGTGGTGTCGCTGGAGCTCCAGCGAGCCCAGCTGGAGTGGTGGCTCGACGGGAGCTGTGCGGAGAACCGGACCGGTTCCTGCTCCCGGCTCGCCGACTGCCGAGATGTGAGCCTCGGCGGCGGCGAGGGAAGTAAGTCGGGGTTCCGGTGCCGGTGCCGGGAAGGACTCGTCGGCGACGGGTTTGGCCGCGGTGGTTGCCGGAAAGGTCAGTCAACGTTTTAGACTTTTCTTTTTCTAATTTTAATTTTAAAAGCTTGATTTATAGTCCAAAGTTTTGATTTTGGTGCGCGGTGTGGGGTTGGCGTAATCTTGGCTTTTTTGACTGGCAAAAGCCAATAAGAAAGCGACACGTGGATGGAGGAATTTGTTGGTCCATAGTTGTGAAAGTTGCGTGGAATTAGGACTGTCGAAATGGAATATTTTAGAATTAAAAATTAAGGAAAAGAAAAACTATGAACCTTTTATAAGTCGGGAACAAATTAATTATTTTTTCCCTTCAAGTAAACGGAATAATTTTGACCATTTCTGATTTTTCCATGTAACGTGTTTAAGAATTGGGTCCCTAGGTCATATTCCGGTTTGATTATTGAAGGCGACATCGCTAGAATCTGACTATTATATTGACGCGCGTCTCAGTGTACGTAGTTAGATGTTCTTAATCGTATGTTTACTAATTCAAACAATTGAAAATATTTGATACGATGTATCGGCGACTATGAGCTGTTAATTTTGCGAAAGAAGTTTGATTAGAGCGGTAATAATTTACGGGTTAAGTAATTTTGAATTGGGACTATGATGTTGACTTTGTTAGGTCATGGGGCCAAGTAGAGAGCAAATGCATGTGAAATTCTTTGTTTAGCAAATTTTCTATATATAGTACACACGGTTTTGTTTGGTCAGCGAATATTTGCGGCAAGGAAGATTGTGTGTCTAGTTGCTGTTTGTTGTTAGTGTTCAAGTGGGTGGGTTCTAGAAAAATACTCTAACCTAACCAAGTTGTGGATAGAATTGGAGAGAAAAATTTGCAGTGGATTCACATCCCCACCACCACTTGGTCTTAAACGCCAAAAGTTTAGTTGGTCCAACCTTCTCGAAACAACGAAACGCGATATAATGTTTAGATACGAAAATGACTCGAGTTTTCGGAATGTGTTTGAATATTCTTCCAATGAATTAGTTACGAGAGATTGTTACGTCAGTGGAAGTAACCACGATCGACGGCGAAGTAAGAACACAACTTGGATGACATGGTAAAGCAGTGTTATTGAACTTTGGATAGAAATTCAGATCAATTTCTGACTTATAACTCAATTTTCGCCGTTAATTGGTTCATATTGAGGAATTTTACGCATTTGCTTGGTGAAGAACATTTATGATTTGCCCTAGGTTGGATCATATTGAGGAATTTACGCTGGGTTTTGCTGATTTGGCTGTTTAATTTTTTGGTTTGACAGCTTCCAACTGCAACCCATCGAAGTACATGTCCGGCGAATGTGGAGGAACCACAAGAGTCGGCGTTCTCGTCGGAGGCCTAGTCGCCGGAGCTGCACTAATGGCAGCGGTAGCCTTCCTCTGCTACTGCCTGCGCCGGCGCTCCACCTTCCTACGACACCGTCAGAGCGCCAAACGCCTCGTCTCCGAGGCCGCCGGCAACTCCAGCGTCCCCTTCTACGCTTACAAAGACATCGAGCGAGCCACCAACGGGTTCTCCGACAAGCAGCGCCTCGGCACGGGCGCATACGGCACCGTCTACTCCGGCAAGCTCCACAACGACGAGTGCGTGGCCATCAAGAAAATCCGACACAGGGACACCGACAGCATCGACCAAGTGATGAACGAGATCAAGCTCCTCTCCTCGGTCAGCCACCCGAACCTCGTCCGCCTCCTCGGCTGCTGCATCGAGTCAGGGGAGCAGATTCTGGTCTACGAGTTCATGCCGAACGGAACCCTCTGTCAGCATTTGCAGAGGGAGAGAGGGAAGGGGCTTCCATGGCCGATTCGACTGGCGGTTGCCACCGAAACGGCTAACGCCATTGCCTATCTACATTCTGCAGTCAACCCGCCTATCTACCACAGGGACATCAAATCCAGCAACATACTGCTCGACTACAACTTCAAGTCGAAAGTGGCCGATTTCGGGCTGTCTAGGCTCGGTCTGACGGAGAATTCCCACGTGTCGACTGCTCCACAGGGGACGCCGGGTTATCTGGATCCACAGTATCATCAGTACTTCCATCTCTCAGACAAGAGCGACGTGTACAGCTTCGGAGTCGTGCTGGTGGAGATCATCACAGGGCTGAAGGTGGTCGACTTTTCGCGACCTCACAGTGAGGTCAACTTGGCAGCCCTTGCCATAGACAGGATTGGCAGAGGTGGGGTGGATGACATCATTGACCCTTACCTCGAGCCGCACAGGGACGCGTGGACGCTGTCGTCGATTCATAATGTTGCCGAGCTTGCGTTCAGGTGCCTGGCATTTCATCGCGACATGAGGCCTTCGATGACCGAGGTGGCTCAGGAGCTGGAGAACATCAGGCTCAGCGCTTGGATCGTTCCCGACGTGTACCTTGGATCGCCAGGGCGTTCCTCGACTTCATCAGGGGACGACGAGGACGATGGTAGAAGCGAGAAGTCGCTGGCCACGAAGAAGGCGAGCATCGAGAGCAAGAGGCTGTTTGTTCCAGAGAGGAACCAGGTGGAGTATTTGAGTTCACTGGAGGAAGGAGTGAAAGATAGCTCCCCTGTTTCGGTGCAGGATCCTTGGTTCAGTGAGCAGAGCTCGCCTTCATCGAACAGCTTATTGGGTAATGCTCAGTGAAGGTGGGAGTGCTTGTTGTTCTTCATATATATCCCATTCTCCTGTGAATACAATTGAGGTATATATTATGTAGTTTCATGGTAGATCCTCAATATATATATAGATAGATAGATATACCGTTGCAGATAACTGATGTCTAGTACGGTTTCGCCCCTTTCACTTCCAGTCAATATGGCCCCCTTGCCCTACCCAATTTCTGGTATACATTACTGTAATTGCAAACCTAAGATGAAGTTCTTTCTGCTGTTCTTGTTCTCCTTCCCTATCCGCAATGAAATATCCTGTTTAGATGAATCCAAACATTCAACGAGAATCATCTATACGTTGCATAAAACAGCAAAACTGGAATCTATTGACCTTGATTATGTTCTTCCTAAAAGAAGGAAACTCAGCAATAACCATAGATAAGCTATCAAACAGGAGTTCTCTGCATAAACTGCAAGTTAAATTAACTATCAAATTCACAAGTGGGTAGGCACCATTCAAAGTAGTAGATGGCTTTCAGCATACATGAAGTTAACAAAAGTGTTAATTACCAAACTTCTCTTTTCAAATGAAAGATGCAGCAGCAACTGCATTTTCAATCAACCATGGGTTCTAGGATCGCTAATGGGGCGAACTTTCCTTGATTCTGCCTTCGAGAGAACTGCCCGACCACACGAGCATGAAGCACGGTCGCCTCCCCTTTAGCGAGCACCTCGACATTCTCCATAAGGTACCGCCTCGGCAGCCTCCCAACTACGTTGCCTTCTTCATTTCCATCTCGGTCGAGGAATGCGAAATGTGGGATCCCTTCGACTCCAAACTCATCCAGCTCTTGCTCCCACTTCGTGTTGTCCACATTCAGCATCACAAAATTCACTTGCCCCCTACAATTAAACACCAAACCCATTTCGAATCTCGAAACACCACGCCGAAAAGCTCATGATCTAAAGATCAAACCATAAAGAGATTCGGTTTACTTGTACTGCTGCTCGACTTTGTACACATCTGGGGCTAACTCTGCAAACCTGGCACCAATCTGCATAGAACTCCACCACCGTCGGCTTCCCATTTGAGAGAGCCTGCAAAAGAAAACAGCACAAGAACATTTGATCAAACCTTGCAATCGTTATGCTCATAGATTTACTGTCACTACTAATTGAATCTCGCCATTGTAGCATTCATTTTCTACCATCAAATCCTTAGAAACGAATTAACTTCCTGAGAGGGGATTGGAAGACAGACGAACAAACCTCTTCATAAGGCAATGCAGCGGCGGATAAATCTTTCAGGGAAACCCCAAAATCCAGCCGCCCTAAAACGAAAAGCCCAACTCCGAAGAGCCCCGAACCAACTGCTATCCTTCTATTCAGATTCCTAGTCGGGAATTCGGGGAGACCAGCAGAATCGGAAGACGAACTCGTCGCCTCCCCGGCGTCGTTCGTCACTGAACTATCAGCCTGTTTTTCCTGCACTGTTTCAACGGAATGAAATCGGAACCTAAACTCAGGTGAAAGGAAACGAAGAAGCGCTTGGGAAATCGCAGCGGCGTACCTTAACGGTGGAGTTCTCAGTCGAGGAGTTGGATTTGGTTTGGCATGCTACGACCGGGAATTGCCTCCGGGGTTTCTCATGGAAAGGGAAAGTGGCTCTGGTAAACGGCACCGGCGGGGATTCGGCGGTGGGGAAATGCGGCCGGAATGTGTGGACGGAGTTCGACGAGGCTACATAAGCCATTGCAGATATTATTCTGTGCCAAACAATCGCTAGTAAGGCGTGTTTGGCTTGTCGCCACTTAAAAATAAGCGCTTTTCAAACGAGTATGGCTGATAGCTCTTGGCTTAGAAGATTTATGAATTTCTCCTCCTTTCTCATTATTTGTCCAAACCAAACAGGGAAGCGATCTACAGAAATTAAAGCATAATTAAGAAAATCGATTACGGAACAATTTAAAATTTCTCAAGAATTTCAGGCATCCGGCCCCAAAATCCCGCTGACGACGGAAGTAGCGACGAGAACGGCGACGGCCTCTGCTCCGAAGACGGCGCCAGCCTGCGCGAGTCCGCCGAAACTCACCGCTTCCTCGATCCCTATCTCCGCCGTCACGAGCCCTTTCTCCGCCGTCTCGAGCCCCTTCTCCGCCGTCTCGAAGCCTTCCTTGACTAGCAGCTCGGCTTCCTCCTCCGCTTTCTTCAGCTTCCTCTTCAGTCCAAACAGCGGGATGTCCTGCGCTCTGGAGACCGATTCTTTCATCGAAAGCGCCGGAACTGCCGTCATTAGGAAGAGAAAATTCCTCCGGCTGCTGAGGGAGGCGGGAGAGGATTTCGACGCCGGAGCATTGCGTGGTAGGAGAGCTCGGATAACGGAGGGGTGCGCCGCCGTGGCAGCCATTAATTTAACTTGAGGTTGAAAATGAATTTCTTGATTTCTTCACATCCAGAGATGGAAGCGATTTTGTAATATACTTGGCGCCCTGTTAGGCCAATTTACCATTATACCCCGCTGATTCAACCAGATCCCCCGGAGGGTATAGTCGGTATTTTAGTTTCCAGAAACGGTGTCGTTGAGAATTTTGGAGATGGTGCGGGGTTTTTGTTTTTGTACAAACCCTTTCCCTTTTTCCCTCTCGAAATCTTTTCGTTTCCATTTCTTTCTTGAAATCAATGGCGGAAGAGGAAGCAACGGCGTCCGAGTCCTCTGTGACGATGGCTGAGCAGGCCGCGGCGACGGAGGGGACTGCGCCGCTTAAAGCTCAAACTTCGATCGAGGCCACTATCCAATCGTACGCTCTGGGAGGCGCGGAGTCCACTTGCAACAACAACGAGAACGAGGTCAAGAGCGGCGGAGGAGAGACATCCGCGGTGACTTCCGATGGAGGCGAGGAGGAGAAGTCACTTGAATTCGCGGCGGAGTTGGCGGAGAGAGGAGCTAAGGCTCTAAAGGAAAATGACTTCGAGGAGGCCGTCGAGTGCTTCAGCCGCGCCCTGGAAATCAGGTTAGGGTTTTTGAATTTTCTGAAAACTTACTTCTTCGTTCTTCGATCTAGTTGGCCAGTCCTTGGTGTTCGTTCTTGATTGTAGCATTAGGTGAAAAGAATTGTTGATAGTTGGAGCTTCACCCTGTGTAAAAAATTAGATAGCTGATGGAACGAGTAAGTGCTGATGCTTTTCATCTGTGGATTTTGGAAATTCACAGGGTTGGGCATTTTGGTGAACTTGCTCCTGAATGCATCACTGCATACTACAACTATGGCCGCGCTCTCTTGTATAAGGCTCAAGAGGAGGCTGACCCATTGGGTTCAGTACCGAAGAAGGACAGTGAATCTAAGCAGCCATCTGGTAAAGATGCATCTGTTAAGATTGCAGCTAATGGAGAATCTTCTTCAGCATCAAGCAAGATTCAAGAGGACGGGAGCTCCAGTCATCAAAACGAAGCTACGAACGGTGGTATGTCTGTGTTGTGTTAATGAAATGCTTGTTATTGTTATTGAGGTTACTGTTTTTGGGAAGGAAGAGTGAGATATTTCTGCATTTTTCTTGAACCATCAGGTGATAAAGAACAGGAAGATGATGGGGAGGAAAGTGATGCCGATGAATTGGCTGAAGCTGAAGGAGATGAGGAGGATGAGTCTGATCTTGATTTGTCCTGGAAAATGCTGGATCTTGCGAGGGCAATTGCTGATAAGAATTCTGGTGATACCATGGATAAAGTGGATGTACTATCAGCTCTAGCTGAAGTTGCCTTGGAGAGAGGTTAGCTGGCCTTCTTTTTCTTTGACTTGAAATTTTTAAACATGATCAACAACCTTCACGTTTTCTATCTTTCTGGCAATATTTCCCACGTCCACGGGATCTTGCTGACTTTGGCTATGTTACAGAGGACATTGAAACATCTCTGAGTGACTACCAGGCTGCTTTATCCATCTTAGAGCGGCTCGTTGAACCTGACAGTAGGCTTATAGCTGAACTGTATCCTTTTGATTATATCTATTTCTAATCCATTACTAATGCCATTTTGTCCTGGATTGCCCATATATTTATGCATTTCATACTTCTCGCAAATAGGCGATAAACATGACCTTGACTATTGCCACCAGAAACTTCCGGATCTGTTTGTGTCTGGAAACTGGCTCTAGGGCAGAGGAAGCAGTCCCGTACTGCGAGAAAGCTATTTCAGTATGCAAGTCACGTATACAGCGTCTCGTTGCTGAAACAAAGAGCTCTTCAGAGTCAGCAGCAACATCAGCTGTTTCAGAAATGGATGAGGGTGTCCAGCAGTCATCTACTGGACCTCTGCCTGACATATCTGTATCAGACAAGGAAGCAGAGATCGAAACACTTACTGGTCTATCTGTGGAACTAGAAAAGAAGGTACGGATGCATCTTTAGTTTTCCATATGATATTTTTACAATAATACCGTATTGCTGTAGGTGGAAAATGGATTGGGTTTAAATGGCTTGTGGGTTTATGTGATGAGTTTAAATAGGGTTTTGATAGTTGTTCACAAAATTTCTTATGTGAGGCCCAAAAGCTGTTGGATAAATAAAGTAATGCAAGTGATAGCTGTGGATTAGTTGTTAATTGCCAGAGGAAGGCACCATAAACATAAAAAAATAATATGAAGGTTGTCATAGTGTAGTTGTCGGGTATGCGGAGCGCATTGGCAGAGTAAAAGGTTTTAGGTACTAAAATGCATTGCCCAGACTATTCTGGTACTAATTGTAGTTTTGATGCAATATTTAGTTTAGTATAGACTATAGTTATGTGAACTGGTTAGGTATAAAAATGGTAATTTTTCACTACTCCAGTCCATCAACCCTACCCAATTGGTACCGGTTAAATGTGCTTTGGTTGGATTTCGAGTGGTCGGGTTGGGTTGGTTCACTTAGGCTGAGATTCTGGTATCTCTATCAATCAGCATTGCTATGATTGACTCGGTGTTCCATGGATTTGCTGCAGCTCGAAGATCTCCAGCAGCTCGCCGTGAACCCAAAGTCGATTCTTCAAGAGATCCTGGGAATGGCAGCAGCCAGGGCTGGAGGCGATGATCAGAAGACCGCTTCCCCGGGTCTAGTGAGCTCTTCTTCCCGGATGGCTACGAATAGGAATGCTGGTGAGTCGGAGTCCCCTACAGTCTCGACAGGTCATACGAATGGAAATGGCGGTGTCACCCACCTGGGTGTTGTCGGGAGAGGAGTGAAGCGCGTGCTGATGGCCCCGATCAGTCCAGCAAAGAAGCCCGCTGTGGAGTCCTCGACGGACAGAGCCGAGGAAGACGATGGCAGAGCTTCTTGAACGTCGGTTTGAATCGCGTTCAATTGGACTGTTTTTAACTAATGGATTTTCGCTATAGATACTGACATGGAAATGGATATTTGGGAGGGAAAGGAGGAAGTAGCGGTGATGTCCTTCTGGATGGCTCTAATGAGTGCGGCTACATTGTGTTTCTGTTCTTGTTGCCGGAATTTAGTTTTACTTCACCTTGTGATGTGTAGTGGTAGGATTGTGTTTGCTGAAACTAATCGTCTTTTGTTAAATGCTGGATTACGTTCTTATTGGAGACATAAACAGATCTCTCCCGACGTGAACAAAATAGCCTCCTCGAATATCGAATACTAATGTGCGGATAGTTGTGATAAGGCGTATTCGCCTCGCCCCGGCTCATCAGATACTTGTTTGGCTGGGTATGGGTAAAATATATCGAACTTGAATAAGACGAGTGATGGATGGGTATGAATTTTTCACTATGTAACTGAACCCGTTTGATGAATGTGTATTTTATATTTTATGCCGGGACGATAATGGCTTATTTCTAAAATATCTTATATTTAATATGCATAGAGAAAATTTTCACGAAATTGTCGATAATTATAAAACTATACGGGAGATTGAACCGAAAAAGTAAATAGAGTATTTTATACTAAAATTATGGTTCAATCATTTTGTATCGCTAGAATTGTTTATCGGTTTGGGTTCTGGTAGACGTGTTTCTCTAGTCGCGCACTGTCGGTATGGTATGGTTTTGGAAACACCGGACATTTTTTTTTTCTTTTACTAATTTGCTTAGTTATGGTTGGCTTATTGTTAAACTCTTCACTTACATAAATGTCAATATACGTATTTAGTGTGTTGAAGTTATACAGAAAAACTATTTTCTGCACATATTTGTGAATATTTCGAATACGATCGGATATGAATACGATTTTAATTGTCTATCAAAAAGTGAAAGGTGCTTTTGGGAGAACCAAATGGGAGTTATGTTTCCAGCTAGGGATGACAACAAAATCCGAACCCACAGGTACCCATCCGACCCAACCCGGTCAACGAGGGTAAAATCCGTGTTGACGGGTTTTGGGTTTAAACCCGTTCACTATTCACCGGGTTGGGTTGGATTTGGATTTAGGTAAACTCGACCCATGGGTACCCGCCCACACCCATATAATTAATTTTCTCGGTATATTCAATATTCTAGACAACTAATCTTATTTATGTTTGTGGAGACATGTCTAATTTTTTTCTTTTCAATTGTGTAGAATGAAGTTGATGTTATCGAGTGGAGAGTGAAGAAACTTAATTGAAAGGAAGAAGCTTTCAATTAATCATGTTATTTATGGATAATTTGTGATTTGCTTCAATTTTCTTGAGTTTTCTAGATTGGTGTTGAACAATTTTTATAGTTAATTTTGTGATTTGCTGGAATTTTCTATAATGGTGTTTTATATATGGATAATTTGTATAGAGAGATTGATATTTGACTTTAATTTTGATAGGAACTTGTTATTGTAAATTTTCTACGACAAAGACCCGTGGATACCCATGAACCCGCGGATTCCGAGCGGGTTGGATTGGGTTTGAGTTTTTCAAATCCAGTATGTTTTCACGGATAAACCCATGGATTTTGCAAAACCCGACCCAATCCAACCCACTGCCATCCCTATTTCCAGCCCCAAACTATTTCTAGTTGCCTTGTTGGCGGGTTGCCCAATTTTTCCCCACCCGGCTGCATTTTGTAGATATAGCTCCCCTTCCTTCCTAGTACTCCTCAATAGGTCTAATTTAGGGGAATCTCTCCTGCTGTAACTGGACGATGAAATCGAGCCTTATAATTCCTCGACATCGCATTCCCCGCCGCAAAAATTCTCCCCCATGGGACCTTCGATTACGTCGGACAAACCACCTAACCCAACGCCTCCTCCTCGCCGTTTAAATACAGGGCGAAAAAATTGCTGGGAATTGAAAAGCGTGGGAAGCAAATTAGAGTGAAGAAAACAAAAGAGATGTGTTACAAGGTGGAATGCAAAGCGTGCGGGAAAACAGGGTGGGGAGGCTGTGGGAAACACCTCGTCCCGCTCTACAACGGCATCCAGAAGGGCAGCCACTGCCTCTGCCGCTCTTGGCCCGGCGTCGTCGCCGTCGCTCCAGTTCCCAGCTCCGCTTCGCTTGAGCAACCGGCCAGCAACCAGCTGAAAGATGTCGACCAACCGCCGCCGCCGCCGCCGCCTGCAGCGGGCTCCGCCTCTGGCTCCGTCGCTACGGCCACCGCAGGTTGCCATTATTCGTGCATAATTTTGTAATTCATTTTCAAATGGGTTGTTTGATTTCTGCGGTTTGTATGTTGATGATGAATATTGACTCTTTTTTTTTTTTTTTGCTTTTAATTTTTGATATTTGTGCAGGTTCAGCTGGGGCCGAAGTTAAAATAGCTTAGAGAAATTGTCATTTTGTGTGGCGTTTCTCATATAATACGATGATGATCAATTAGTGTTTGATTGTTGGAACTTGGAAGAACAAACAACAAATGATGGATGTGTAATAAGAGATGTGGGGAAATTTGTGGTCAATTAGAAATTGACCAACCCATTAATTTCCTCTCTCTGTTTTTTATTTATTTATTATTATTATCTTGTTTTTTTTTTTTTTTTTTTTTTTGACAAAAGATAATCCATTAGATTAAGAGAGAAAGTTACATCCTGGAAGACAGCCAGGCCTGAAAATCAAAGAAACGGCAAGTGGCCGGGTACAAAGACAGGGCTTTCCTAGCCACCAAATGGGCTACCCTATTGTTACTCCGACCTATAAACCGTACACAAAACCCAGACTGGACAGCTAAAAGATTTATAACCTCTTGAAGAATTGCTCCCATCTGGCTATCACCTGCATCCGCCCTATTAAGTTTATCAATAATGACCTTGGCGTCGCCTTCAAACTGCACCTCTGTAAAGCCCAAGCTGAGGCACCAACGAATGGCCTCACGAAGAACCAACAACTCGACAACCGGAGGACTATCAATATGAGGGATCTGAAATCCTGCAGCCAAGATCGGATCCCCATTAGCATCCACCAACACCATCCCACCCGCCGAATGAGAACCAGACCTCGTCGCCCCATCCCATCTACACGAGGCTTGCCCAGTGAACACCGACAACTGAGGCCCTGGGAGAGGAGTCACAGGCAGCTGGGGGCGATCAACAGGCAGGCTAACCCATTCCTCAAACTGCTGGTTGAACTGTCGAATCAAGGCCGGGATCCCAAACTGTTTGCCCTCAAAGACTACCCAGTTCCTAGATCGCCAAATCCTCCAAAGAACAGCCACAACTTTCATAAACAGAGGGGCCTGGTGCACTAGCGCCATCAAACGCTTAATTTGTGTAATTTTGAACCTTTCCATGTTTGCTTGGAATGTTTGTATTGTGACTTGTGAGGCCATATCATTGTAATATTAATAGTGCCCTCCAATTTGTTGTTCGGTTGTGATGTTTTCGACAAGCTATTATTCACATCTATTTTACTCGTTACAATTAAAGATACAATATCATCCTAATATATTGGCCTCGTAATAATGTACAAAAATAAAAGTTCCTCATAACTTAAGTTCGGAACTGGGCAGAATTTAGGTTATGGATATTTCAAATTTGTTAATAACTAGTGGGGAATGGCATCCACTAGGCAATAACAATTATAAAGTTGAATTTTCAAAGAAGCTCATTGTTCAACGTCTTAATTTGGTTAAACAATAAAGAGTGGGACCAAATGTTTGGTGGCTAATTAAACTTTAGTACGTTTTGTTTAAACACTAAAAACCTTGTCCTCAAAAGAAATGTGTCATTGGATATTATTATTGCTTAATTAAACCACTTTTCCTAAAATAAAAAAAAGTTGTTGTGTATTGGAAGGAGGATCCCAATTCTCTAGCCGTTAAGTCCACAACCCTAATTATTTTCTTTTTATTTGTCACCTAGTAATAGGGAAAATCGTCTCATTGCGTTTGGAAGGTTCTCATCCATGGCTAAAACAATAACCAAATTCGATGGCTTTGCTTGTCTTTTTTCCCCCCTCCATTGTCCTCTCCTTCTTCTTCTCTAACTTCCCCATTTGCCTATCTTTCTTGCATCACAATCAAATTCCGTTTATCACGACAAGAAAAATAGTTTAGAAGTTCCAACTTCCGACTAGTCATGAAAGTTACACAGATGATAAAGTAAATTAATTCGGATTTGGGTGAATTTATTTTCGGATGATATGTTGGTAATTATTTAGGCGATTGTTTTCGAAAGACCTTTATTATAGGATTTTGAAGACTACAGATCACAGATTCAGCTTGAAGTTATTCTTCTTTGATATTTAAGTCTATTAAGCAACAATTTGGATAGATTCCTTCCGGGACCATTTTTTGCAGATTCCAAAGAAGTACCATCACAGATTTTGGACGATTTTGCCGAAATGTCATTTTCTTTCGATTTTGAAGGCTACAGATCACGGATTCAGCCTGAGGTTATTCTCCACCGATAATGAAGTCTATTGATTCTATTTTTCCACCGATGATTAAGTCTAATAAGCTCCGATTTGTGCGGATTCATTTTCGGATGACATTTTTGTAATTTTTTGCGTGATTTTTTTTCGAGAGGTCATTTTCCTTGGATTTTGAAGGGCTACATATCACGGATTCGGCATGAGGCTATTCTTCTTTGATATTTAATTCCATTAAGCACCGACTTGGGTGGATTTCTTTTGGGACTATTTTTGGCAGACTCCAAAGGGGTACGATCACAGATTTCGGGCAATTTTCCCGAAATGGCGTTTTCTTTCGTTTTTGAAGGACACAGATCACAAATTCAGCCTATTCTTCAAAGATAATGAAGTCTATTAATCGTATTCTCTACCAATGATTAAGTCCATTAAGACCGATCTGGGCGAATTCATTTTCGGATGACATTTTCGTAATTTTTTTGGCGATTATTTTTGAAAACCCATTTTACTTGGATTTTGAAAGCTACAGATCACAGATGAGGACTGAGGCTATTCTTCAACGATGATTAAGTCCATTAAGCACCGGTTTGGACGAATTTATTCTGAGTCCATTTTTGGCGGGTTCCAAATGGTTACCATAAGAGATTTGAGGCTATTTACCTGGAATGCCATATTCTTTCAAAATGTGAAGGCTACAGATAACAAATTCAGCCGGAGGCTATTCTCCACTAATAAGAAGTCTTTTGATCCTGTTCTCCACCGATGATTAAGTCTATTAATCACCGATTTGGGAGAATTCATTTTCGGATGACATTTTCGTAATTTTTTGGGCATTTTTTTCGTAAGGCCATTTTCCTTGGAATTTGAAGACCACAAATCATGAATTCGGCCCGAGGCTATTCTTCAACAATTATTAAGTCCATTAAACACCGATTTGGGCGGATTTCTTCGAGATCCATTTATGGCAGACTCAGCAGCGGACCATGACAGGGTAGAGCGTTGGGCCGTATTTGAAGAGAGACAGAGAGGGATGGGTTGTAGCCCGACAAAACCCAAAAACACACCGAAAAAATATCTAAAATAAAAAATTTACGCATACTATACTAGTTATGGATCCAGAGGAGGGCGGCCCCCTGGATCTGCCGCTGGGCAGAATTCAAAAGTGTACCATCACAGTTTTCAGGCGATTTCTCCGAAATGTCATTTTCTTTCGATTTTACGGAACTAGGAATTTGGTGCGATGAACTGAAGAGATTGGCGTCTGTGAATGAGTCTTTGTCGGGCTGCAAGATTAGATGGGTGTTTACGCCTAGGACAAAAAAAATCCTGCCTCATTGGTTGGCTCACTCTGGGACTGGTTGGAACCACCAATTGATTTGGGTTGATAACTCTCCGTTGACTCTACGATGTATGATTGAAACAGACTTGGGCAGAGGTCCTTTGGGACAAGGCTAACTCATTTCTAGATTGGATGGATCAATCTAGAAATGAGTCAATTTGATCAATTGTCTCGTTTTATAAACGAGGCAATTAAAACGAGTCAATTCAAATTACCTGCCCCCACCCCAGGTAATTGAAATTGACTCAAAACGGATCAATTCAAAACACCTCAGACAGATTGACCCATCCAAAAAATTTGCTGACAAACGAGGCAATTTGGTACAATTGTCTCAAAACGAGACAATTGTGTCAAATTGATCCGTTACAATTCCTCATCCAAACGACCCCTAGGAGAATTGTTTTCCGAAAAGAGCAATTGAGTTTTTACTACATTGTTGATTTTTTTTTTTATAATGGGTTGGATTTAAGTATGAATTATTATTTTGGTGTAAAGTTATTTATTATTATCTATATGTTAGAATAATTTGATATAATTTATATATGTATGTATAATGTATTGATTTTTTTCATATATCCGGATTAAACCGAGCTAAAGCGAGTCAAAACTCAAAACGAACGAGCCATTAACCCTTGACCCACTAATTCGACCTGGTCAACAGGCTAAACCAAATGTTCAATTGTATTGATGTGGGCGTCTTTGAATCCAAACCGGCTTGAGTCTGGTCCGGTCTACTCCATCAGGTCAGAGAACAGAGATTACTTACACTGCACAGGCCACAGGGCGTGCAGCGACTACTGAACAAATTGAAACCACATAAACCCTAAAGACTGAAGCTTGTCCTCCCCTGTCGCTCAATCGCACGGCTACTCACCTGCCATCCCTTTCATTGCAGGTAACTAGTTCTTCTTCCGCAGCAACTTGCGTATCATCATGACTGTTCTTCCTTTTGCTCTTCAAGTTTTGGGGAGATTGGTGTTTTTTTCCCCCCTTCATTTATCGGTGTGTTGATTGCCAAACAAAGATGACCAGTTCCGATCTATGATTCCCATTCTCTTCAGAACCCATGACGATGAATTGAGCCACTAGTCCGAGCGAAATCCGATTCCCCTTCAAAGTAGTTTTCGTCCTTATCTTCAGTGTTTTATTGCAAAACCTCCAGCCATTTGATTCCCACCATTGTTATGAGCAGTTAAGTGGGAAGTACCGATGTTGATTCCAGTCATATGCCCACAATTGATTATCGTTATCTCTTCATTTTCGTCACTTGAAAAGTCTCATCTTTGTCGATATTATTTCCTAGTCTCAGGATCTCTCCTTTAAAATGCAGTGTTGAACTGGCTGAAAGGACTGATTTTGTAAAGCTTAAGCATTAGTTGTCATGGGGACAGAAGAGCCTAGAGATCCACTGAAAGGGGTCGATTGGAAAGCCATAGGCACAGAGCTTCAGAACGACCCAAGTGCTGGAACAAAGCAAGCTGTAAAGAAGCGGCTTCCGAAAAGGATTAGGCAAATCCCCGAGAGCTATTTCCTTCCTAGAATGTCTTGGCCCTCGGCGATCGGATTCTATGGAGCATGCATTGTTGGCGGGGTTGGTGCTGGCATGCTGGTGGAGATGTGGATAAACAAGAAAGTCAAAGGTAGGTTTGTTGATCTTCTTCATCACTGAATTTTACCTCTCATATAAAATGTTGTCCTTGCTTTCAGAAGCTGTGTGATTATATCATACGAAGTTCTGTTGGCGATTAGTTACCATGCTTGTTGGCATATGGCAAATGATCTGGTGAATGATCTTACCTTGGTTCAATCCGTAATGGAGTTTTTTCCATGTGTTTTGAACAATTTTCAGAGGATGGAGGAGTGATATGGGAGTTTGATAAATAGAAAGCAGCAAGGTGGAACATCAGTTGCAGGGAGTTGCATGACAAAGAACTCCCATTCTCCACTAACAGACTAACTGAAGGTGCTTCTGGCGGATCATTGATCTTCGAGACGTCTTTATGCGCACACACCTCTTGCAGACGAATTTTCTAGTCCTGGCATGGATGACTCACCCTCGGTCTCTGCATAGAGGTTTCGTTTCAAACTCCATCTTCTTGTGCCCGTGAAGTATAGTATCAGATATTTGTGTGGAGCTGCATTGAGAATCAGTTTTCTTACTAGGACTGCGAGGTTATATCTGTTGAGGATTTTCTTTACCAAATCAGGATGAGGGTTGAAATATGATCTTTCGGATGAACTGAGCTGCAGTCTTGGTTTTTAATGCGGAATAGAAGTCTTTGATCCAAGTTTGAAGCGAACCATGGTGAAATTATGAAGTTGTAAGAAGGGGGTGTCTTTCTGCTTTTTGCAAACTGCTGATCGTACTAATGGTTGTATTTCTGTTTCATCGTCGATTTCAACTATTAGATCTCGAATCGCTAACGGCACCTGTCTCAAGTCTTGTTCGGGTTTCAGAAACATCTATCTGCACAGTGTGACCTCGTTTCGCAGTAGTGCAAGGTTGGAGCGGAGCTGGTTTTGCTTGGTTCTTTCAACAACATTTCTGACTTGTGTGAGAGAGATCACACATGTTTATGTGGCTGCTGTTGTTAATTGTGAAAAACCATCTCAACCAAATCGAAACAAAAGCCAGGAACTGGTGACATGAAACTTGGGCCTTGCGGGTCTGTTTCGCCAAGTAAATAAATTGTGGGCCTTTACTTCTAATCTCGCGTTGGGGCTTTTCCGTTCAGTTGTGGGCTTGAGTCGAATTATTAGCCCCTGCTTCGTTTTCTTTCACAAACTAAAATAAAAACCAGAGACTGGTGCTGACTGGATAAAGCGAAACGTTGTTTTAAAATACATTTGCTGGAAAAACTGGAAAGGTGGAAATAAATAGCACTGAAATGACGCTCAACAGTCAAAACCCTTAACGCCACCTAAAGCACGGTGAAGAGATCGACCGAATCTGGAGACGAAGGTCCGGCGCGGCGCTGGTCAGGGACAACACAACGGAGCTGAGCTCGGTAAGCAAAACATAGCTTCAGCTTTGCTTGTTTCGACATTCACAACACTGAGCTAAGTGGGTTCTTTTTCCCCCCTTCAGTTTGTGGAAATGAGTAGAGCAAAATCAACACTTGGAATTTGAGGTGTTGGGGGGGAGAGCTAGGAACAATCTCTTAGCTCTGTCTTCTCTAATGGCATTGCATGTTCGTAGGCGTAGTTTATGCAGCTGTTCAAGTTAGTCTCTGCTGGCTAGCTTGTACGGTGCACCATGGCTTGTCAGTTCTGTATGAAGGTGGAACAATCTACTTGCTTGAGAAGCATGAGAATGCTGCTGTTTTCTGTCCAAATCGGCCGTGGGAAGGCCAGATGCTGTTACGTATATACACCGTTGGTTAGGGTATTTACTTTCGTCACATTTGTATGATAAGTATGCGTGATGATCTAACTGTAGGCATGGAAATCAGCCAGATTGATGATGACATTGAAATGGCTCTCGAAGCCGTGACTGGTGAAGCTGGCGGAGAATTTCAAGCCGAGATGGACTCTACAGGTATGAGGATGTTGGTGCCTAGATTGTTATTGTCTGCAGAGAAAAGGGTTTCACATGCTTGATGCAAAAAAAAAAAAAAAAAAAAATCAGTCATGATACTATAGCTTCTTACGATTATCCCTCATTTGGGTGTAAACCCTTGTCTAAACTAGACTAGGAAGGTAGTAAGACGAGAGTTTACAGATGAAAATGGTACAACTGGAAGGAAAAAGTATGTCTGCTGGCAGTACCTTAAGGATGGAGATGAAGGGGAATATGGGTTAGTGTTAGCCTTAGCGTCGTCGTCTTTGTAAGTGCATACTGTTGCATGAAGGAATCCTGGCGTAACTTCTGCTTGACGTTGACACTGGTTGAATGGTGGTATGATGTCTGAATGTTCCTCCCTGATATACCTCATTTTCTATTCCTTGACTTCTAAAAGAAGTCTTTACAGCCTTACACTTTCCTGATCTTGAACTCTACTTGTCATTCTGCAGTTCCTCCAAATGGGCTGGTGGAGAAGAAAGCTTGTATTCCAGGGACTGGGATAGAGAGCGTGAGAAATGAAGCTGCTAATGAAGATCAACCTCTATCAATGTGGTTGGGAAGACTCTGCTCTTCCAAAAGTGGTAATGAAGGCAGTGTATTGCTTTAAGTTGACTTGTTTTTCTGCTTCTCGTTGTTTGAAATTTGTGGTTATTTATATACTTATCTTCTGCCTGGTCAGGTGATGGATTGCGTGAAAGGCAAGCCGATCAAGAAACCAATCCTGATGCTTGGCCGTTTCAGAAAAGGTCACCAGCTTGGGCATCAATAGAGTCCTCGGAAGTTTTCAGAAACATTCCACAAAAACCTCATTTCCGACCTCTCTTCGACTGCAAAGAGGATTATCGTGAAGGCGCAGCAATTGGTATAATGGTAACCTTCTGCAATGTGTTTGAGAAGATAGCCAATCTTCGCATCCACGATTCCAGGGCCTCATTCAAGTCAAATCTGGCCAGCTTATCCGACTTGGAGAAGCATGGGTTCAATGTCACACTGCCACGCAATCGCATAAGCAAGCTGCTGTCGATCAAAGAACCGTTGAGCAAGTGGATGAACGTTGTCAAGAATGCCGAACCGGAGCTACAACATCACATCGGCAAGAAGAGAAAGTTGGTTGCCACGATCGACGAAATCGAGAAGAAGATGCTGGAACTACAGCAAACACTGGCTGCAACCAAGAAGGAGATGGAAGCAGTAGAAGCCAAAGCTGCAGTTCTGCAATCAACGGTGGATGAAATGAAGGACCGCATCGACAGTGCCTGCAATGAGTTTGAACTTGTGGTTGCCGCCCCTTGGAGGTGATCATCTGCTGAATCGTGTCCTTAGCAATAGATGTAAGACTATGCGTGCTGTTCTTTTAACTACATGAACATGACCAAAGGTTGAACTTGGAAGCTGAGGTAAGTAGTAGTGTGATTATGACTTATGTAGAGATGGATGTTAGATCTTATCCCCTTTTGGCTTGGCTGCTGTCTATATACTAATGTATGAAATGTTAAGCTAGGAACGAGTTCGAACTTTGTTACAAGTATGTTGACTGTAGTAGCACTGGACAAGGAGTGAAGATTGTGTAACCCTAATGAGCTTATATGGCTGTACTGGATGTGTTGTTCTTTCGCAACATCAAATGGGCATATTATGTTTGAGTTCTTGTAAATCCTTTTCTCTTTTCGATTATGATTCCTGTAGTTTAGTATCAAAAGAAGACGTTATCTATTATGAACCTAGGCTAGCTACCTGTGATTGCAGGGTCAGAGTTTGCACCATGCTGGTTCAGTCAGTATTGAGCTGAAACTATATGGGTTCTCTGTGTTTCTCTACTGGATACATTTTTCTTTAAGAACATGACATGAGTTGTTTCAGTTTGGTGTTAGAGTTTTTTGTTTTTGTTTTTGTGCCAAAATAAAGGTTGAGGTTCGTATACAAAATCTAAGGTTATGTAAAAGTAAAACACCACAGCAAAATCTCCAACCTATAATTTGTCTGTCCCGAAACGACAATTCCACCCTCTCACTAATTGCGGCACAAAAATTTGTAATTCAGTAGTTATTTTCGAAGCTCTCAAAATTTGGAGAGAAAAAAAATCATATTA
Source organism: Linum tenue (assembly GCA_946122785.1). NCBI lineage: Eukaryota > Viridiplantae > Streptophyta > Magnoliopsida > Malpighiales > Linaceae > Linum > Linum tenue. The sequence continues at coordinate 45,290,369 of CAMGYJ010000010.1, forward strand.
CTAAAGTAGGAAGGATCTAAATCTTGATAGCAACGGAAATAGACACAAAAAGAAACTCGTAAGCTACCGAGAGGATAGGGATAATTATTTAGATCATATTGCTAAACAAAGAACCTGCCCCCCCCCCCCCCCCCCCCTTTTTTTATGTGTCGATGACATGGCAGACATGTTGGCACCAAATTAACAAAATTTTGACCGCCGTTTGATTGACCGTGAAGTATGACAATTAATGAAATAACAGAGAACAGTCTTGACATGAAGACTCTAAACGTCCGTACATAACTAACGCAGTGCAAACATGGAGATACAAGTTACACTAAGTCTAAACTATATGACTTTTTCTTAGCCTAATATTTATAAAAAATATATCTTACCACTATTTGGAGAAGAAGGTTTGGGTCGGTTTTGTAAAATACCTGTACCAGATTGTTTCCCGTTTCTCAATCTTAATCTTGGCAAAGGCTGAAATCTACAACGAGAGTGGGCTAAAATGGTCCGGCCCGTTGTATCTAAACAAAAACAAGCGTCCAATACTCCAATTCCCATCCCAATTCCAATTCCGCATAAAACCCTAACCCTAGGCTCTGCGATTCAGCCTATAAATTAAACAAAGCAACTCGTCGTCCTCCATTACCTCCATCTCCATGGTGATGCTCCGTCTCTTTGCTCGGAACCCTCTTCTCCGCCGTGCTTGATTGCCTCCTTCTTGTCCATGCGGCCATGCCTTATTCGCTCCTCTGTCGCCGCTGGAAGAAGGGAAAGCTTTTTTTCTTCTTCTTCTTTCTCCAGACGAGGACGGTCGAGCTAATCAGCCATGGCCATATATATCTTCCTCTTTTTCTTTGATCGATTTGTTTTAGTAATTGTTGCTTCAGCTTATGTGGGGGGTTATGATTCGTGATTTCCTCGGTGATGATAAGTATCTATAGATGACGAGTCCGATTATCCATTCAAAAACCCTGACGACAAACGAGGCATTTGTCTGAGAGGAATCCATTGTTCATGATCCCCATCATGCCAAAAGAAAATCAACCTTTTTAATTGCTTTCTCTAAAGATTTCAGCTTTGGTCTTGTTATGTTTTGGCAGTGGTGATGATAGAGTTTTGGTCTTATTTTACCACAAAATGATGATTCATTATCTCAACCTCCTACTCATTCTGAACTGCCGGAGTCAAAATCTCATTCAAAGTTTTACACTTTTTGCACTCTGTTTTTTAATTTTTGATTGGTAGGCTCTGTTTTGCTGGATCTTATATGAACAATTCTGTAAAGATCTTGTTGACTGAAAAACATGTTGTCAAGGACAATTAAACTTAGTTTGCCACGAACATTGACTATGCAGCAATGATGAGAATAATATAACTCAAATCTGAATTGAGGTCAAATTTTATTTGACCTGTGATTCTATTCAAGCACTTTTGAGCTGCTTCCTGAATCTCAACTTAACCGGAAGAAACCGTTCTAACCTAATTAAAAATCACTAGTAAAAAATCTCACCTTCAATCTCTATAAAGAATCAGCAGAGTTTGGTAACTGGTTCCCTTCAGACTATGAACATGGAGTCATAGACCATTGCTCTGTCCATTCTTTGATCAGCAGAAACTGGTTATTTGTGACTATTAACCTGGACAATTGCTCAGTTCGTTCTTTTATCAGCTTATCAGCCTGCAGACTGACTTGAAGACTGGTCATTTAGGCAGGTAGTAGTCATGTGATTCTCATTCAAGCACTTTTGAGCTGCTTCCTAAATCGAATCTTAATCAAAGGACCCTTTATTATCCAATGGAAAAAAATCTCACCTTTAGTCTCTTTGAAAAACCAGCAGATCATTGTTCTAGTGGTTCTCTTTCAAGCCCTTTTGAGCTGCTTCCTAAATCTAATCTTAACCCAAAGGACCCTTTATTATCCAGTGGAAAAAAATCTCACCTTTAGGCTCTTTGAAAACCTAGCAAGATCATTGTTCTAGTGGTTCTCAATCTCTTGTGGTCAGACTTTGGACAACCGGTAACACTTATACATAATTTCTAACTAATCATTTCAACATCAAGGCCTATTAGCTCAGCTGGTTAGAGCGTCGTGCTAATAACGCGAAGGTCACAGGTTCGAGACCTGTATGGGCCAATATTCATTTTGCACTGCTATTGACTTTGCCTTTTGCCATTTCATTCGCTCACAGCCACAAAAAAATCAGGTCCTACACTCCTACTACATGTGGTTCCACTCCTCTAACTCCATCCATCCACTCTTGAAACTGCAAATGTGTATCTCTTGAAGCCTAAAAATCTCAGTATATCGCTGCCCATGTGGCACCCTCCAATAGCATTTCACCCTTACCCTATCCTCTTATCCTCCATCTTTTCTCACTCACTCCATAGCCAACCAACTTAACTCCTCTTTCCCTACCTTAGCTCAAAAGACACAATTTCCTCTCTCCGTCCACTATTTCCCACCCATCACAGATCCCAGTAGTGGGTTTTGTTCGTGTTTTGGCTTCAACCATGGCAGCCTCACTTCAAGCTGCAGCAACTCTGATGCAACCCACCAAGGTGGGAAGGAACTCCTCCTCCAACAATACCTTCCTCCAATTGAGGTCTTCCCAAAATGTGTCCAAGGCTTTTGGCTTGGAGCCAGCTGCCTCTGCTAGAGTCACCTGCTCTCTTCAATCTGACCTCAAGGAGTTGGCCCAGAAGTGTGTCGATGCCACCAAGCTTGCTGGCTTTGCTCTTGCCACCTCTGCTCTTGTTGTCTCGGTATTATGTCTTTGCTTCTTAAATGGGTTTCGATTTTTGCTCAGATATGATGATCCTTTGAGTTCTGGCCTTCTTAATGGCATGTTAGTGTCTGTGTAGAGCTTGATCATTACCGGATATTGTCCAGTCCTGTTGTAATTAGGGTTATAAGATATGCTACAACCAAGTCAAATAACCAGCTATACAGGGTTAGCACTTTAGCAGCAACTGATGAACCCACATGATGATTGAGAAGACTTTCTATCCTGTTGTAATTTGGATTGCGAGAAACAGTCCAATCCTGTTGTAATCAGGATTGTGAGACATTATACAGCTAAAATCAAATAACCACTAATAGGGTTAGCAGCAACTATCGAGTAAACATGATTGAGAAGGCTCTCAATTCATCATGATACAATTTGAAGTCGGAAAGTTTAGAGACTATTTAACACTCTAGTATCATGTCTGAAGTACAAGTCCAGTTGGCTAACCTCTCTCCACCTACTCTGAAAGACCGCGTAGCGGATCGATTATGTCTTTACCAATTACCATGATGATTCTGAACTGATTTTACGTTCGTTAGTCATATGTTTCGTTCGATTTACGATTAAGAATGGCGCCAAACATTGTCCATATTGTCTTTCATTATAGCTACCAAACTGATCTTTGTGAAGTCCTACTGTCAATTGTATCTGTCATCACAGTTTTACTATTGAACTTGTAATTATCTGTCTCAATGGCCCATTTCTTCTGATACCATTTCACCAACATTGGAGTTGTTTATGTTTTGGCTACGCAGGGAGCTGGAGCAGAAGGCGCGCCGAAGAGGCTAACCTTCGACGAGATCCAGAGCAAGACCTACATGGAAGTGAAAGGCACAGGGACAGCCAACCAATGCCCCACCATCGACGGCGGATCCGACGCCTTCTCCTTCAAAGCAGGGAAATACCAGGCCAAGAAATTCTGCCTCGAGCCGACTTCCTTCACCGTGAAAGCCGAAGGAATCAGCAAGAACTCCCCTGCAGAATTCCAAAACACCAAGCTCATGACCAGGCTCACCTACACCTTAGACGAAATGGAAGGCCCCTTCGAGGTCTCCCCTGACGGCACCGTGAAATTCGAGGAGAAAGACGGCATCGACTACGCTGCCGTCACCGTCCAGCTCCCCGGAGGCGAGAGGGTCCCCTTTCTCTTCACGGTGAAGCAGCTGGTGGCTTCGGGGAAGCCGGAGAGCTTCAGTGGGGAGTTTTTGGTGCCGAGCTACAGAGGTTCTTCGTTCTTGGACCCGAAGGGCAGAGGTGGGTCGCAGGGGTATGACAATGCGGTGGCGCTGCCCGCCGGCGGGAGAGGAGATGAGGAGGAGCTGGCGAAGGAGAATGTCAAGAACGCGGCGGCGTCGAAAGGGAAGATTACCCTGAGTGTGACCAAGAGCAAGCCGGAGACAGGGGAGGTGATCGGGGTTTTCGAGAGCGTTCAGCCGTCGGACACCGACTTGGGCGCCAAGGCGCCCAAGGATGTGAAGATTCAGGGGGTTTGGTATGCTCAGCTTGATTAAGTAGAGGGAGAGAGAGGTTGATGATGATGGTGGGAATGTTTGAAAACAGAGACTGCTCTGTTTTTTTTCTTCTTCTTTATGTGTCGTTTTCGTTTTGTATATTAAAACTTGCCGTCGAGGTTTCAGAAGTAAGTGACCGATATGCCTAAAGTTTCCTAATTTACGAAAGGTGATCTAAAATGGCAAATGGGGAAGTGAAGTAGGGCTAAATCGACGATTCATGGCACACAATATGACGGGCCTTTGTTTGCGGATGGTGTTCTGCACGAGGATGATATGTAAGACTCGATTTAGTAAATCCAATTGAGTTGAATCAAACTTCTAGACTTTTCAAATTTGAAGGGTTGCTATCTGTATTTTTCTAAATCAACGATTCGTGGCATACAATATGACCGGTCTTTATTTGCGGATGATGTTTTGTATGTATGACGATGATGTGTAAGACTCGATTTAGTAATCCAATCAGTTGAATCAAACTTCTAGAGTTTTCAAATTTGAAGAGCTACATTTATAAAACTGTATTCTATCAATAAATGTAGTAGAACTGTTATTTAGAATAGTGCTTGAAGAATTTGGAGGCATGCTTGACACTTCTGCTCCAGCTATACTCTGGCTTATGCTGATTCACCACCTAAATAATTACCTTCTTCGCCTACGATAAAACCCTCCATGTCGATGAAACCTTTATCTTTGCGTGACTTGGAAATCACCGTTGTCCGATTGCTCTCGTCTTTGAAGACGTCGGGTCTCTTATGATTGTGCCTTATGTTGCTTAGTGAAGTAGTTGAGGAGGAAACCATAAAGTTTCCTAGTTTTCCAAAATGTTCCCGAAAATGGAAAAAAAAGACAGTAAGGTCAAACCGAAGGCAAGGAAAGTCTCAATCGGCGATTCGAGATGGACAACAAAATTGGTATCTCTTTATTGATGATGTTCTTTATAAGACCGTAATAAGAATCAATCAAGAACCCAACCTAATTCAACCAGACTCTCTAACCATAGAGACATACTCATGGTGTTTCCTCTAAAATGATGCAATGACTATATTTCTTGTGGGGAGAGAGGGACTACAGTGCTCAATCCTTGGCATTTGACCACATAATAGAGCTATATATATCCCAATTTCCCGACAGATTACACAAATAATACAAGAGTGGGTCTTCAAACGTTTGGTGAAAGGGATTTTGCAACCAACAGGAATGCTGATGATGCATATTATTATCATCTTCCAATCTTGGATTTTTGCAACAAAAGCCAAAAATATGGATAAGAAATGTAAGCCACGGAAATTGGAATATCAATCTTAACACAAAAGGGTTGATATAGGACTTGATATTTCATAGAACAATAATAATGTGCATATTCATGCACTTAGTTGGTGCAACCTTTTTAAGCTATCAATTCATACTCATTGTTGATGGCTTTAAAAAAAAAGTAGAGAAGGAGAATATATATGGATTGTGAGAAAGGACATTGAGATCTTCAGAAAAACATAGTGATCTATGATTCTTGTTACATATATGTGCGAATGTGAGTGGAGAACTAAAAAGCAAGCCATTGGCTTTGTTTATTACTTAAAATCGCCCTAAAAGTAATGGTATTGCTCCTAATCTTAGTGTAGTTTTACATCCTTTGTCATTTGGAATATCTATTAAAGGATGGTGGAGATTATGATGTTTGATGCAAGATAATCTAGTAAAAAAATTTGGTATCACGATGTATGTGTAATTTTAAACATGCCGAGGACATGCAAGAAACTTTTTGAACTTTGCCACCACTTCTTAGTGTGGATGTGGCAATCATACACACTAAGTATCAGTGAGGTGTATGCCGAGAAATCTACCAGCTTTGTGTTTGGAGTGTGCCATTTCATCTACTTCTCTTGTTCAAGATCATAAGCCAAACTTATCCTTACGAAACTAGCATGATGATTATCATTAAAATGTTGGTTTTCACTGAGTCATCTGATGAACTACATATTACGAAGTTAGGATAATTATAGTGAACTTAGTGCAACATTTAGCGGTGAAGTTTTCATTTTTTATCCTAGCTTAGAAAAAAAGAAAAAAACATTATGAGAACCGTCGCACAACCAAATGTAATACACATGACATGAGTGTTCAAAACTAAGAACAAACATCACAAGTTCATTAGCAGCCTGCTCTCCCCAAAAAATTCAAGACTCCATTAAAACGAAAGAAACATATTATTGAAAAGAAAGAAGAGAAGAACAATGGTACAGAAAGAAGAAGAAAAAAAAGGTCAGGTCATGTCATGTCAGATTAGGAGAGCCATTAAAAACATTGATGGTCACAATCCAAAGTTGCTTCCCAAACAATTAATAAATGAAAAAGAAAACGCTCTGTACTCTGTTCCTAACTAAAAAAAATCCCAATTTTCCATATTCAACCCCCAAGAAATCAAACTGTTTCCTTATACGAGACGGCAGAGAACGAGAAGAGAAGGCCTCGTGGCTTGAATCGAAACAACCAAAAGGGGAATTCAACAATCTCGTTCCATTTGGAAGCCCCGGAATCTCTCTTACCTTCTGTAATCAAATCTCCCTCATTCAATCTCAGTATCCTAGAAAAGGACCCAACTCTGTTTTTGTTTTTTAATTTTAATCGGCCACTAAAACGTTGTGTGCACAGCCAGAGCAATCAGCCAAGAGTCAGGATTCAGCAGAAAGCGACCGCCTTTCGGCTCCATTCCAGCACATACAGGCGTGATCTCAACTGGGTCCAGCTTGCTTCCGTCGAATTCTTCCGTTTTTTTCAGAGAGACATTGAAATGGGGAGGTTTTGGTTTTGGTCATGGAGGAGAAGGTAGATAGAAACAGAGAGAGAGAGAGAGAGGCAGGGGAAGCAGATAATGGAAGACGAAGTGCCTGGCTCAATGGGAACAAGCGCTAGCTTGGCTCTGAGATTGGGGCAGGCCTTCTTCTCGACTGCTTCGCTTCTGTTCATGTGCCTCCGCATCGATTTCTACAACTACACTGCTTTCAGGTATCCTTCCTATCTTTCAATTCCACCTCCCAATTCTGGGTTTTGCTGTCTTCAATTCGCTTGTTTCTGCTTAGTTTGAGGAGTTCCATGATCATTCCTTGTCGGCGGAAATCAAAATCCTCTTTTGGGTTCCTGGTGAAAGCTGCCAATCTTTTCGAATTTTCAGTTTTTTCTTCTTTTGAAACCCTCTGTCTCTGCCAACTCTGAATTCTTCATAATACCCTGATAATGGCTGTAAGGAATTGTGGCTAATGATTGATTTTGATTACTAACTGCGTTACTGGTGGTGAAAACGCAGCTACTTGGTGACAGTAATGGGACTGATGATCCCATGGAGCCTGACTCTGGTAATGGTGGATGCATACTCAGTTTTCATCAAGTATCTGCCTCACCAGCCAAGGATCTTGTTGGTCATCATTGCCGGAGATTGGGTAAACACAAAATCTTCCCTTTCTCTGTTTTTTGGGGTTTGAAGCGTTTGCTCTTTTGTGTAGGAATCGAATTCAACAATCCTCTTTGGCAATTGCAGGTTTTGTCATTCCTGTCGCTGGCGGCGGCCTGCGCGACGGCAAGCGTCACGGACCTGTTGGTGGAGGCAGGTGGATCCTTCTGCCCGGCGAAGCTGTGCAGCAGGTTTCAGCTGTCGGCGACCATGGCGTTCTTGTCTTGGTTCCTCTCTTTCGCTTCTTCTCTCTTCAACCTCTGGCTCCTTCCTTCTTTGTAGCACCAGCCCGCGTCATCCTCTTCCAATCTCTCACCAAATGGCGATTTATACATACATACATCTGGGTATACTTTTGCTGACACATATGATCTAATATTGGAGGATTAGAGTACTAAGGACATTGATTTCCCCAAGCACTTCCAAAGCTTTGTACAGCTAGACGGTTCGGTTCGAATTTTCATCCCAAGTATTCGATTCGTTTTAGATTCCGACCTTGGTTTCGGAGTTGCTTTCGTAGTCTTTTATAGAATAGAGTTTAATCTTTAGAACGCCTAGTTTGACGAGATATGTTTGAAAGAAAAAAAATTGTTCACAAAAACATGTCGTCTCGACCTTATGTTTCAGATTCTTTTGAGTGCATTCTTAGAAATACCACTAATCTCAACCCAAAACTATGCATACCTTGATTCGGTAGGATGTAAGAAGTACATGCAAACATATACTACCCACCTCATTGTTTATTTTTATGATACACGATTTCAGCAGCACATATGTCTAAAACTATTTCGATTCTCGTGAATATCGGATCATCTATTAAAGCAGAGGAATCGAATGACATGCTACAAGAAGAACCAACTCGAAAACACATCGTATCAACTTCCATTTCTTTGCTCACAAACCAGACTTTTTTTCTTATCTTTCTTTCTTTCTTTTTGTTTTTGATCTGCTTCTTCATGCTCAGCCGCTGCTGCCGACACCGGACTTCGCCGCATGTGGCGCATCTTAGTCCACTGGCTGTGCATAAGCAGATTGACTAGTTGAGTGGGAATATTAAGGAGGGGATGTAAATCGTGGGTCCCTGGTTTTGCTTTTTGTTCTTCTTTTTTTGGGGTTCCTTATCGTAACTTTCAATTTGGTGAGCATTTTTCTTGCTCTTCTATCTTCGTCTGTGGTCACTCGTCATTGTAAAATGACTTTAGTTGAGAAACCACGAAAGGGGAAAATGAGAGCACCATGTGGTCATATCAATTAGAGGTGGCAATTTCAATCCAATCCACCAATCCAATCCATCAATCCATTAAAAATATCCACCTAATCCAATCCATTTAAATCCAATCCATTTGATCCAAATCCAATTGGATTGGTGGATTAATGGATTGGATCCATGGATCATTGGCAAATTACGATTTAGTACCTATAATTTTTATTTTTTACATTTTGGTACCTAAAATTTATTTTTTATACGAAAAATATCATTGGAAAATTACGTTTTGGTACCTAAAATTTTTCATTGTGACATTTTAGTACCTAAACTTTTTATATTTTACATATTGGTCCTTGGTTGAGGATGTCATTTGGATTCATGGATAATCCACCAATCCACTTGATCCAATCCATGAATCCACCAATCCATTAGATCCAATCCATTTGATCCATGGATCCACCAATCCAATCCACCAATCCACCAATCCAATCCATTTGCCACCTCTAATATCAATCCAATATGGACAGTAAAACGTTTTCACCTCAATGTGTTGGTAGATCAAAGTATACGTGCAAATTGATGTATGATCAGCTGAATTCAGCTATGCTACTCAACGAGCTGACCCGTTCACGAGCAACTTAACGGTCAACTATGATTTCTGGAAAAGCTCGTTGGGGGGCACTCGACTTGTTTTTTCTGCGGAGTCTATTTTGAACTAAGCAGTGTTCAGCTTGCAAGGCTCGCTAGTCAGCTCGATTTGGTAGCTTGTTGAGCTGACTCGTTTTGAGATATGAGATGGCTTGGCGAGTCACGTCGTCGACTAACGACTTATGAGCAAATTGATTTATAGCTTATGAGTTGGCTTGTTGATAATTCTTATTTAGGGTTGTTAGATTAGGTACCTCACCACGTGTGATGTTTGAAAATTGAGTATGCGAAAAATATGTCTCATTTGTGATATGAAAGGATAATTATGTATCATGGATTTTGCTTAGATATGAATTACTATTAAATAACATTATATGAACAATTATAATTTATTAACTAAATTATATGATACATGGGCTCGAATCCGTCTAGCGAACTTATTGATGAACCAACCCCAAGTATAACTATTGAGCATACCATAAACAAGTCAAAATTTCAGTAAACGAACCAAAATCTAACTCGACTCGACTATCATCAAAAAGAACTTGCGCTAATTCATCGACGCACTAGTCCGGCCCACTCTTCTTTTTAACATATGAGGCCACCTACACCAAGGTATCTTAGCAAGCAGGCTTAAGGCTCAGATACTTTGCGTTACTGATGAAGGCCCATATTCAAGGTGTGCAGTCCAGTTAATAGAACTGTGGAAAAAATAAGGCTTATAATGGGCTGAAATATCCATGGAGAATTTGCAGACCTTGCCTAAGAACCTGTCTTTTATTCTTTTGCTTTGTTTTCCCCCATTGAACCTGCTTCTCATTCCATAAGGGATGAGAACAAGTTTGGATGGGCCAGTTTTTTTTCCTATACACCATCTTAATGGGCCGATTTCATATGTATCATCTAAAAAAAATGTGTTTTTAAAACTGTCACCATCTCCGCAACCAAAATTTGGTACAAGTAATATTATTACATAGCACAACCTTCTTGCATGTAGCTCGACAATATCTACCTTCATCATCCTAGATATTCATATATATATAAATTCTTGATATAGTATTAGAAAATTTATTACAATGTCGATGTTAATTGAAGTTTGTATGAGTTAGATATCATGAGAAAAGATTTGAGACATAAGAGATAATCAAAAGCTTTAGGTAGGGATGGCAATTTTGACCTGACCCAATTTACCCGATCTGTTTGGCCTGTTTTGGGGCGGGCGGGGCGGGCATGGGTACCTCTCATCGACCCGACCTGCCCCATTCTCGACCCGTGCTTGCCTAAATTACATATAATCTTAGTCAAATTACTTATGATTTTCCTCTTATTACATTATATTTTAGCTATAATAAAGTTTCAATTAAGTGAAAACCTCAATTTCTTCAATAATTTAACTAGATTTTATCATATTATGGTTTCTTTCTTGGTATTTTAATGAAAATAACGAATATTTCTAATGTTTTTCACATAAATTACATACTCATTGGATCGACCTGCACCAACCCGTGTCCCGTAATAAATTACCTGACATGGACCCGACCTGCCATGTAGCGGGTATGGGTATCGAGATACCCACCCCGAACTTTCCCCATTGCCATTCCTAGCTTTAGGGACATGGGTGATCATAGCGGTGAAGTGAGAGGGGTGTAGAACATAGTTGTAACACATAATCGAGGTGGTTAAAATTCAGAAATTTAATATACCTTGCACCAAATTTTTTTTTTTTTTTTTAAAAAAAACCCCACTCATACATAATATTGATTACATTTTTCACCCGATATAATCGATTTTTATTACGACGGGACACCCGCAATAAGTTATTTTGTCATCCTACATCGCATTCAAACTTTGGCCCAAATAGTCCGAAACCATCATCCGACATAGACAAATGGAAGCCCTGCAACAGGTTTACTCCAACAACAAGCAGGTAAGTTGGGCAGGGCATGGGCAACCGAGTTCGTGGATCTGGAGGCAAATCTCCAATCCTGCAGCCCAATTGGTTCCCTCGACCAAGAGGGTATGGGGATCGAGCCTAAACTATCAAAGCTTACCCTACAAGTGGTTAACATACACGGACTCGAGTCATTGGTATCAATTGGTTTATTACATTATTGAGATTAGATAGATTATGACAAGATATCATAGTTGACTTGATCGTGAGGTCAAATGTTCAAGTTCTCACGATTTTGATATAATCATTGTCTTAAAGCACGTTGTACGACGGGCGCATGTACAAACTTCAAACCCTCTGAGTTGAATTTCGTTGGAGGGGGGAGTATAAAGAAATCATTAACATCCACACTTGAAATTGTTACAACCACTCTGAGAGTCTGAGTTATTGGATTTGGAACTAGTTTTATTTTTATTTTTTATGACATCTCTTGCCAATTGCCTCAGTAGTACAATCAATGGCGCAACAATGCCCCGAATTCTCTCCTTGGCGAACATACACCAACATAGCTTGGACTTCAATCTCGTGGCGACATTATATCATAGATTGAGCTTCGGGTTTAGATTTCTAGCACACGCGATATTCCTATCAAGTATGACTCGTCTTCACTGGTAATAAATTTAGATGAAATTTTATACTTTGTTAAAACAACCCTTAGGAGTTGAGAGTTGTTATATGAACCAATAGACAAACTTATATGGAGTATCTACAACATATATGTGTAAATAAAATAGGTTTGGCTAAATCCTTTCTTTTCACATCTGCTTTGGGTTTCTTTTTCTTTGCCTTCCCATTCTGTTCTATTATTGATGAAATCCAATTGACATCTTCTGTGGTCTGTGGATGTCCTCTGCTCCCCTTCTCTTATTGCTTGCAGCTGCTTTAGGGTTTTTTCTCTTTAGCTCCTTCCATAATATTGAAATGCAGGTTTAGGTACAAGTACAACCGCAAAATCTCTCTTTTCATGATCACATATATCCCACTTTATTCATTTCCCAATCTTGGTTTTCATAAAAGAAGAAAGATTATAAGCGGCGTGTCTCCAATCATAAACACAGAAGTTCCATCCATGCAATGGTGCACACAATTATGTATACAATGTGCAGCCATTAAACAAATGGCTTGGTGCTTTTTTTCTGCAATAATTCAGGAACAATCTTATTATAATTGCCGCCATTGAGTTGATCATTCTCTTATTGGTGCTTCAATGGCGTGCCCTAACCAGGTGGGACATGACAACCTTGTTGTGTGTATATTATCGATGTTGTTTTGTGATACATGGTATGCTGTCTTTGTTACAATTATTTAGAGGGTGGTTAGCCTATACTGAACTATTTAGCTAAATCAGATTAAGAATCTGTTTTCGTTAACTAATTACTGCCACTATTGCGTACTAGATTATTTACAAAGCGTTTCGGCCAGTATTCCGCAAAAAACTAATGCAGTACGCATTGTTTTTTTAGTCTTGAACTTCTTCGAACTACGTACTCGAGCTATTGAGATTAATTGGAACGATTTCAAAGCATTTTGCTGACGTACTCCTGGTGACTCGAGTATATGCAATCATTATGATACATATACCTGTAGAATATTCGATTGAAACGTGTAGATCAATGATATAAGATTTGACATCTCCAACTTCATACTCTGTTGTTTTGTTAATCACTATAATTGATGGACCACTTAGGTCATGAAGCTTAAAAAGGGCTCTTTCAACTTTGATAATGATACAATTTTTGAGTAGCTATCTGATATTAAGGAAGTAAAACAGAATTGAAGGATAAAGATAAAAGTTCAGCTATAGCTTATCCCAGAAAATCTGTCCCATGAAATTGCAATCTCTTCCTAGAGTTTCAAATAACAACCACACGTACGTAGTCTTGGGAATTCTCCTGTCTGCTGGTGCCATATCGCTTTCATTTCTTCTCCTTCAAAGTCCAAACCCTAAACCTCTTATGCACATTTCTTCAGCTACTAGATAAGGCAAAAATCATATATCGATTTGATCAACAGGGGGGAAAACCCAATAATTTAATTAAGTGGGGAATGAAATTAGGGGTGGGTTGGATATTTGAAATTTAAATCTTTAGATTCTAAACAATTCAAAGTAACTAATTTTTCGGATTGTTTATTTTTTTAAATATTCATTATTTGATAACTTTTTCTCATCGAAATCTATTACATATTTTAGAGATTTCAAATCTATAAAACAAAATTCAATACTACAAAATACAACATAAAATATAAAATTATGCTGAATTTACAGTTTCAATGAATCCATAATGTTGGAGTATACATGAATCTATAGCCTTAAGTCAGAGTATTGGACCCTGGTTGCCTAACAATTAATAATTAGTATTGTTGATTATTATATGGTTTATTATTGATTATGCTACAGTTAAAACCTAAATCTAAATCCACCATTACCAACCAAACAACTGGAGATGGGCCAGCCATTACATTATCCATGACACCCTAGCATGCATTATAAGGAGTTTTAAATCAATAATTGGGGCCAAGGGGAGGGAGAAGTTTCTTGGTAATGACAAAGCCCAACTTTACAAATTTGACAATCCAAAACTAAGATGTACCCTGGTTTGGAAGGAAGAAAAATCCCATGTCCAAATCCAGTCAAGTTGATGAGAGAGTCGGTGTTATTGATCGCCCTTTTCAATTTCTACTAGTATTGAATCGAATACGACATTATTAGAATGAACTCAATAACGATCTAACGACATCGATCGATTGATGCACTGATCGCTTCCAGGGTCGGTACATTCCAGAGATAAAAAGAATATACCGGGACAACAAAGATGGAAAACCCTGGTAGATTCCAGAGGGAAAACAATAATGTGATGTGATTATTAGATCCCAAGTTGTTGTTGTTGTTGTTTTTCAAATGTGTGGGTCAAATTAGATCCTGTAGTTAGGGAGTTGTAAACATTACAGTACACAGGATTGTGGGTGCAATGTGGTTTTGCCGGTTGTTGGCCTGTTACTGTTCTGTACTGCCAACTCTGCATTGCCCCCTCTTCACATTATTATAGGTCCTTTGATTCTGACTTCTTAGTGTAAATCAATGGATGTATATTTTCTTTGATTTTCCTTCTTTTGTTGTAGAGATTTTTTAATCTTGTTTGTCATCCATGCATTAGAAAAAGAAGAAGAAGATATCATTGTACAATGAATGGGACAGGTTTCCACGGACCATATATAAAATCTCATAGGCCTGACTCAATCTAGCACATAAACAAGGTTCAACTTGTCTGATTAATAAAAAGATCAGACCTATTGTTGGAGTACTAAATGTAACATTGATCGACAACTATATATATACCCACTAATTCCTTCCCTTGATCGGTATCTATGGACTTGTTTTTATCAAAACTTCAGTTTTTTAATGCTGATTTTGACAGAGTCACCACACGATTGATTCGGAGTCTTGGGGTTTCATCTCCGTAAAAAAAAAAAAAAGTGTTCAACGGAGCTTCAAACATTAAGGATTTGATCAGATCCGAACGATGCAAAAAAAGATCATTAGCATGATTCTACCAGGAAAACCATGTACATGAAACCGGAAGACTGATCAAACTCTTTAATGATCGAGACACGCAAATAAAAGAAACACAATCAACTATCATGAAGATCGATCGGTAGCAAGAGCGGCTCTGTTGTTCTAAATGATATCTATAATATAACATCTCCTAACAACTAGAGCTATTTATATTGCCAACCAGTTCTTAACGTGATACTAGAGCTTTTCGATGACCAAGAGATCTCGTGTTCAAATCCCTATGATCTCATTTGTTCACAACATGGTATTCAGACCTATGCAAAACTTCGAGCCCATGTGATAATAAGTTGCCCCTCGTTTGAGAGAGCGTATTAGTAAATAATGTAAAATTTCGTAACTGAACCTCTCCCAACAAGCTGAGTTATTAGGGATTTAGTACCAACTTGTTCTTAAGAAGATCAACAATAATGAGAGTGGTTTTGTTGTTCAAAGAACCTAGGGGGTTCATTTCAAATGCCTTGACCATGAAGATATATGATGGGGGAGGGCTATAGCTCTCCAAATCAACATGGTCCAAGAAAGGAAGGTGCTTTGAAATGCACATGACTAGCTAGCTAGCTTCTAGGCAAAATAGAAGTGGACAGGAAATGGACAAAAACCCTCCCACCTGTTTTTTACTTTGCAAGGAAGGAACAGTCAAGATTGGGGAACACAGAGAAAACACCCTCAAGGGAAATGCATGATTGCACCTAGCTCCCGCTTTGAATATTGAGTGCACGATGGATGGTCTGAGTTTTGAGATTTTTGTGAAGGGAGGAAAGGTAGCACGAAGGAAATAGGTCATGAAGCTTCACTTCACGACTAGGGATGGCAATGGGTCGGGTTGGGGCGGGTTTTGCCAAACCCGAACCCAAACCCATGGGTTTGTCCGCCAAAAAAACCCGGGGTAAAACCCGCTGGGTTTGAAAAACTCAAACCCAACCCAACCCGCTGGGTATCCGCGGGTTGATGGGTACCCGTGGGTTTTTTTGGTAAAATATTTATAAGATAATAATTAACAAGAAACTATCAATACATAAAACATCGTTCTAGAAAATTCAAACAAATCATACACTATCCATACAAATTGTTCAACTCCAATATAGAAAATTCAAAGTCACAAATTATCCATACACAACATGATTAATTAAAGTTTCCTCCTCCTTGAGAACTTGAACATGATCATCTTAGCTTCACTTTCAGCTCCACAACATCGACTTCATTCTACAGAATTAGGTAAACCAAAATTAGAAATGTCTCCACAAACATAAGAAAGATGAATTTTTTAAAGAAGATAGTTATAATATTAAATATACCGGTAACACATGAAGCACAATCTGGATCTAGGTCATCATTAACAGTGGCATAAGTCATGAGCTTATCAATTGTTTCCAAGCCATCTGCAAATAGGATAACAAGTTAGCAAATAATGGTAATCAATAATATCATAACTCAAAACATGTATTAAAATTCATATGTTAAATCAAACAATCAAAGGTTATCAAGCTACCTGGAACGGTTGAATTGAGCAACCAGTTTTGAGCACACATTAGAACCTCAACAGTTTCTGGCAGAAGTCTACTGCGACTAGGGCTAACTAGTCTTCCACTTGCACTAAAAGCAGACTCAGAAGCCACAGTAGTCACTGGAATTGCAAGTATGTCTCTAGCAATCAATGCTAAAGTCGGATACTTTGACTCATTTGCCTTCCACCACAATAAAATGTCAAATCCAGCTGTCTTGGGCAAGACTTTCTCCTTGAGGTAGCCATCCAACTCAGTTTCAACATCTACACTGCTAGTAGTCAACGATGCTACATACCTATCATATGCTGTCATTCTTCCTCCACCTTGACTATTCGAACTCCCATCATGAGACGAATTTCCTTCTTGACTCACCTCCACATTTAGCTTCTTATAATCCTTCTCCAATTCAACCAACAATTGTCGAACACTCTCAATACATGCCCTTGATTCAACGCCATAGATATCTGGAAAATAGCACTCCAACAAGGTAAACTTATACCTTGGATCAAATACAGCAGCAATAGCTAAAACATCATGAATAGTACTCCAATACTTCTCAAATTTTGTCATCATGCTTTTGGCCATATCTCTAATGAAAGCATCATCATCCAACATCCAATTAGAGATGCCCACCTTTATGTCGCACACCTTTTCAAAGAATAAATTGGAAGTTGGGTATTTAGCCTCTGAAAACAACTCAGTCACATCATAAAACAACTCCAACTTGTCACAAACCTTCCTTGCAAACTCCCAATCAGACTCACTAGGTAAAGTCTTGTAATCCTTATCCATTTGCTTCAGACGAGGAAATACAATCTTATACTTCAAAGCAGAATGAAGCATCAAAAAGGTAGAGTTCCACCTAGTTGGGCAATCCAAGGACAAACTTTTCCCATAAGAAATTTTCAATTGTTTTGAAACTATTTCAAACTTCTCTTTCCTTTTAGGAGTTGCTGTCCAGAATTGCACACTATCACGGATGCGCTCTACACTTCGCTTTATCACATCCAATCCATCCTTGACAATCAAGTTAAGAATATGAGCACAGCAACGCATGTGAATTTTAGCCCCAGACCACATCAAACGCTCAGGATTCAACTTATACTTGACCAAGTCAATCAATGCATCATTCGTACTACAGTTATCTAGAGTAATTGCAGACAACTTCGTATCAACATTCCACTCAAACAAAGTTTCGATAAGAACCTGAGCAAGTGCTTCACTAGTATGCGGGCAAGGTACATATATGAACCTACAATCAAAATATAACAACAAACTAAAGGTTAGATGCTGCAAGAACAAAAAAACAAGCATGAAAAGGCCAAAAATAGGTGCTGCCAGCACACTAAAATCACATAAAACAGTTCAAAAAATCACACAAAACAATCCAAAAATCACAAAACAAGCAAACAAAACATCATATGTTGCAAGCACAAAAAAAACAAGCATGAAAAGAGCATAAATAGGTGCTGCCAGCACACCAAAATCCTATAAAACAGTCCAAAAATCACACAAAACAGCCTAAAAATCACAAATTAATAAGCAATGATTAAAGAGGATTAAATACCTAAGAATGTAGCTCCGCATTGTCCAAGAAGCATCAATGAAATGGGCAGTCACCACCATAAATCCCTTCTTTTGATTAGTAGCAGTCCACATATCGCTAGTAATCGCTATCCTACTCGAATTCTCCTCGATCATACTCATAAGCATCTTCTTCTCAACCTCAAAGATCTTGAAAATGTCACTCTTCAATGTATTTCGACAAGGGCACTTGAATAAAGGTTGAATGATGAAGAGAAATCTTCTAAAACCAATATGCTCAACAATAGAGAGAGGGTACTCATGTAATATAATCATGGAAGCTAAAGCACGCCTCCCTTCTTCCTCATCAAATCTGTTGCCACTTGCTTTGCTAACATCTCCTTTCAAATTCTTTGTCAAAAGCATTTGTTTAAGATCTTTGCATTTTTTCCTCGGACATGTATGTGTAATATGCTGGCGCAAATGACTGGTCCCGTTATTAGTAGAAGCAGATAAGAGCTTCTTACATCGTATGCATTCGGCTTTAAGAATCCCATCCTTCAAAATTCTGTTGAAATGCGGCCAAACGTCACTTTTAAGCCCACTTGTATCAAGAACATTAATCTCATCAGATCTTGTTGGTTGTCCACTATCCATTACACCAGTAGGTGCAGCAGCTGCAGCAGCACCATTACCACTCTCACTAGTGGGATTAGGAAGTTGGGACTGAGATCCCGCAGTAGGTGTAGAAGAAGTACCAATAGTCTCATCACCTCCACTAACAATTGGAGTTCCGCCTTCAGAGGCATTTGAAGCCATATCAAGCACCTACACAAAGCAAAATCATAGTGAATTGAGTGACAGTTTCAACTTCCCAACATCATAGAATATAATCAGTATATTAACATACACACTTGCGCAGCAACTACTTAGGGATCACAAATATAATCAGTATATTCAATCCAAATTAATTAACAACAACTACTTAGGGTTTACTTCAATCCAGAAAGAACCATGGCGAGTTAATTAACCTACACAAAGCAAAGTCACTGGAATTGCAAGTAGAGAAACTACTAATGGGCAGAGGGACTCATGGGAAGCTCACAACCAGAGCCCAGAGGTGATAACAAACCCACTAACCCAGGAATCATGGCGAAAGAACAGCAATGTTAATCTAACAACGAATTTGGAATGCACGTATACGAATGCCTAAAACTCGATCTCAAAACCCTCTGCAGTTCTCCATTACAATGAATTCATTATGGATACAAAATGAGAGATGAAATCAATCGCCTCAAGACAAATATCAGTATCAGGTGGAAAACTATGAACTTTTCGATACCAAATTCATAGGAGATTCATCAGACTATAAACATGAGATTCCAAACATGCCATATCATATCCGGGACTCGGGAGGCTATGCTGGAGAGAGGGGCTGGACCTGGTGGGCGGTGGCGTGTCCGGCGGCGGAGTCGACTGAGCAGAGGGAGACGGCGGCGAGGTGGTCGCCTGGTCGGGGAGGTTGAGAAGGAGTCGGTTTTGTCCGGCGGAGAGGGAGAGCTGGAGAGGGTGGCGGCCTGGCGAGGCAGAGGAGCAGGGCCAGGGAGGGCGGAGCAGGGCGGCCGTCGTCGCCAGGCGGATTGGACTCGGGAGGTGGAGAAGAGGAAGATGGGCCGCGGACTCGCGGTCTCGCGGAGAAGACGATCGGTCGTGGAATGGAGGCCGGAGCGGAGAGGAAGATGGGTCGTGGAATGGAGGCCGGAGCGGAGAGGAGATGGGTCGTGGAATGGAGGCCGGAGCGGAGAGGAAGATGGGTCGGGATCGGGAAGAGATTGGCGGCGATGGGAAGTGGGAAGTGGGAATGGGAAGTGGAAATTGGTTCTGGGAGGGAAGTAGTCGACTGGGTTAATTTAGGGTTAGGGGAATAGAGATGTATGGCCGGGTATCCACGGGTCGGGTTCCCCCAAACCCGAACCCGACCCAACCCGCCCAACCAGCCACCGGGTTTAAACCCGAACCCGGCCCGAACCCGGTCAACACGGATTTTACCCGGTTTGACCGGGTTGGGTCGGGTCGGGTACCCGCGGGTCCGGGTTGAACTGCCATCCCTATTCACGACAATGGGGGAAGAAGAAAAGAGTCTTCGATATTTGTTGGGATGGGACAGCAGGCACGTAGTTATTAATCCAATCATTAATTGCTCAATTATTAACCCAATCATCAAGGTAATCATCGAGTTAAGGAAAATGAAAAGATGATCAAAGTCTCAAGATCAATTTTCAGAGGGTAAATCTGTTATCAATATCATGGAGGGTTTCTTTTTTATTTATTTTATGGGAAGCGAGGTTAAAACACAGTTGATTTTATTTGCGTAGCCTTTTTTTAATATATTTTTTTTATTTTTTGTGGTGTATCGAATATCGATGTTCGCTTTATATTTATTCACCATGTTAGTGGTAAGTTTTTGCAACGCAACATCTTTATCCCTCGGGATCACAATGAAATTTCGAACAGTCACGTACTACTAATGACTTGTATATGCATGCTTATTTAATTATCTGATGTATAATACTATTTCGATCTCCAAACTTTCTTGATGAATAATACAAACTAGAACGATCTATTGCGTGATTCTTGCTTCTTATTATTACGCAATGGGCCGGGTTGTCATCAAGTTTGTTAGGAAACAAACAACTAATCAAATCTTAAGTAACGCTATTAATTAAAGGGGATAACCTTGTTGTGGAAACAATGAAAGCATCTCAACAGGGGAAAAACAGAGTGTTGGGTACTTAGCAAACACCGCTGTTGAATATATTCTTTGAAAAGAGATATAAAAAGGAAGGGTTATAGGTATAATATGACTCGTTTTATCAAACATACTTCTCTACTATTTTTTATCTCAAACATGTTCCTATATTTTGGAAAAAATTGTCAAACATGCATTTTCTCAAAATTTACACCCAAAAACCATTAACCACGGTTGAACGTTGGTTTGGACGACACAAATATCTAAAATATCCCTACTAATTTCACTTTAGAATTTTTTATTTGATCTTTTGTATGGCCAAATAATTCTAATAATTTCACTTTGACAAGGCCCAGAGAAATAAAACGAGGGACACAACTAACATTTTCCCTCCCATTTGACGATGTAGGATCGTCTAAATCTCGGTTCAACCCTGATTAACAATTTTTTCAATGGAAATTTTTATAGAAGGGCATGTTTGTTAATTTTTACAAAGTAAAGAGGCATGTTTGATGTAAAAAAAATAGTAAAAGGGCATGTTTGAAAAAACGTCATAGTATAGGGGCATATTATACCTATAATCCAAAAAGGAACCCAAGCAACCATAAAACAAAACAAAACAAAAACAAATCAATATATTGTAATATAATTCACTCGAATCATTTATTTATAAAAAATTAGATGAATATTATCAATGAAAAGGGATGATCATATGAAGAAGTACGATCGAATTCATGTACTCTGTACTGCTTTTCTTTTGCTCTCCCGCTTGGCTCGATCTCTTTAACGATCTCTCTTAGTTTGGAAGCAAGAATATTTGAACATGCCCATCGTTTAAAGCTAACGAAGGGGAAAAGGAGAGAAATGCATGTATATTAAGATATTGTTTACGCTAGTAGCTAGAGTTTGCTTCATTTCTTTTGGAGTTCTGGCAGAAAAACTGAGAAAGGATTCCTTGCTTAAAAAAGGTGATTCTGTTACGTGTATTTCTCCGGTGAGAACCTTCACGTAACGTGCGTCGTCGATGTTGAAAGATATTCGTAAGAAAGAGAGTTAGAACGAAGAGAATATTCAGAGGAACGAAGATAACTACAACTACTATTGGATTCCAATCTTCAACATGACATTAAACGAAAGACCAAGTACATATTTATTCGCATAGAAGCCTCTACCTTATCCTATCTAGAACATGACTCCTAGTCCTATAAGAAAATTACTAACAATAATACCCAAATCCTATTTAGACAAGAAAACTACTAATAAGGACAATTAATTAATAAAATATTAAAAAATAAAATATCCAAACCCAGATTAAGGTTCAATAGTTACGATGGCTTGATTCTCGTAACAGATTCATTCATCCAAGTCTGCTGTGCTGTCTGTAATGCGAACAGTAAGCAGTACTCGAAGTCCGATCAACGTAAGTACATGCATCCGGCCACTTCTTCCCAAATCCCACGTTGATTAAACATAATAATAAAATGAATTATATAAGCGATGCTATATAATTAGGTTGATGGAGATAAAAGCATTCCAGTCCAGTCAAAACTAATTGAAGAGTCATCTGGCCATTTTCATGCAACATATGAACCAACCAAGAGTGACACCATTGGTGACGACAATCACCATAAATAAATCCAAAGTCCTACAACTATACTATACCGAAACAAAACTATAAGTCAACAAAGAAAAGTTTGCTTGAAAAAACAAACAAAACCGAAATTGAACTCGTCAAAGTAATACATAATAAATTTCTCTACATGCACACAATTCGAAAAAAAATACAAAGAACTCAGAGTCACCTCCCGACGGTCGAGGAAACAGCAAACCGAATTCATTGCTGGAAAAGAAAAAAAAAACAGACAAAATCGAACTACTGAAATCAATAATAAGAAAAATAAAGAAACATGACCAAGTTCGTAACAAATAAATACAAAGAGAACTCTATGTGTTCATTTGAGATCCTTTCAAAGTGGAGTTTCTGACTCTTCGTGATGCGATACGGTGGGCTTATTCGGTGATGCAAATATCGTCATCGATAAGATCATGACTGGGCAGTTGACATGCATCTGCCGCGGGACGGTGATTGAGGATATCCTGAATTTTTGTGATGTCTTTTAGCTAGTTTAGTATTTGCTCGATTTGTTTGACGTAACAGTAATAGGGTTGTCCATTTGATAGTATGAAGAATTTTTTTTTTTTTTTGTTTTTCCCCCTTCTTTATTTGGATTCGAATCCATTTCATGAGTATTTTCCGGTTGTGTGACTTTCTCTATATAATTGCTTTCCTCGGTAATATATACCAGCGATCTTTTGTATTTAAAAAAAATTACAATTGACAGCCACCAAATAATTATAAAAGAAAAAAAACGTAACACAATATTAACAAAATGAAAAAGCCCCATTAATCCTATATATATCATTCTCGATTCATTTTAAATTAAATCTATTATAAAATATTTTTATCTCTAGGGTCCCCCCACACACGTACAAATAACAAGCATTAAGCACACATGATCAAACAACCAAAAACAATTCGAACAAGAGTTCAAGAGCTTCTCCAAACATTACGTAAAACGTACGGAATGTTTTCTAATGAACGGATCGAAAATTAACAAACATACAAAAGGTACTGACATCCAAATTCCCGATCGTTACAAAAAAAGATTGTTTTCAACCGGATCATATAAAAGTACAACTAATCTTACTACGATTCGAACGTCACATCCTATCATAATTCACGATCGTTTAGTAACACACAACAGTTTTTTCTCAACTCGGACACGATCACAGAATTTCGATCACGAACCAGTAAAAAACAAAAATGGAGGAGAAGTGGACAAAAGCTCTGAAATCGAGCCCAGACTTAAAGGAGTGATGATGGCTGGTTGGGGGGATTCACTTATATTATTTATAGCACAAGAAATTGACGATTCGAGTTTGTAAAAAGCCACCATCGGTTTTTATTACGTCTCCTTTCCCTCCCTTGTCGCCTTGTTCGTGCTTTTTCAGTTTTGTTTTGTTTCAATCAATTATTATTCGTCAGAAAAATTATTTTAATTTCTGAAAATCTTGCCTTTTTTTTTTGTCGTCGTAGCCTTCTTCTTTTTCCTTTTGTATTCTCCACGTATCTTTTCTCGACTCGCCATGCACCATATCGTCGTGCCACGTTTTCAGTTCTCCTGCTTCCTGGCATATATAGGTGGCTTTTGTTCGTCGTTACTTTAATTCGGTTCAACTCCGGCCCGAACCCGGTCCATCTTGATAATAAATAATGATGCTTTTGAAGCAGAGCTACCGTGGACTGCTTCTCCGCCACCTTTCTCGAAATCTATTTTATATATTTGCATGCAAAGTTATATAAATGCAAATACTCCCATTTATTGTTTCCCTATCTACAACAATGGAAAAAGCCCTCTTCTCAAACACCAGTTTTCACGTTCACTTATCAAAAAAATATAGGAAATCATCGCGAAAACCATAGGTGATTTATCAATTGGTATAAAAAATATATTATTGTTCTCCTCCAGTTATTATTAGGTTTAATTCATTAATTGGCTTCACATGGTATTAAAGTTTAATTTGATTGAAAAATCTGCGTGTTTCGAATTTTGATGAATTTCAATATTTACAGTTGATTAGAGCACAAAGTATGGCAAATTTGTATAAATTCCAGACTTTTTGATAGATAGGGCTCAGGCTTACTGGAGTTATTGTCGCCTGAGTAGTAATTCTGCAGATATACAATCCTAACAATATGTGGAAGTCCATCCGAGAAAATCCCATAAAATTGGAACGATACAAAAAAAATATTAACATGTCCACTACGCAAGGATGACCCATTTTTCTCGTTTTATGTAGGACGTGTCAACTAAAAAATTAAGATTTTCAGCACTTTCATGTGGCTATCGAAGTTAACACATGCATGTACTATGGTCAAACGGGACAAGTGATAAAACGACATGCATTGCACTCGATTTGGAATTACTTTACGTTTAATGTGAATTAGAGAGCTCAAGCCTAATCTGATTAATATTAGTACGCACCAAATTAAAGTCGCAATCTTTTAGTATGAGAACGGGAGTGTGAAGGTGACTGCAACCAAGGGAGATACACGCATATATATATATAGTGACCATCATGATCCACAGGGTTCAAAGTAGCTAGGCTTAATTATGCGGTCTTTAAGAAAAGTATTGTGATTAATTAATTTTATTAAGCTTGATTAATTTATATACCGAGAGAAAGCAAAGCGAGAAAGGTACTTGAATTTGGTTATACCGTATTCTTAATTACCCAAGATTCCCACTGTAATTCACCTCAGAACCGGTAAATATCCCCTGCAGGCTGCAGTAACTTTTCCCTCGGTCCTTTTTCACCCACTCCAATGGCAATTAATTTTGCCCATCTACGCCATTAATTTCCTTGTCCTCTTTTTCAGAAATGCCAGATCATATTACAGTACTAAAAGCGACGAGATCCACTCTTAAGTCTTAAGTCTTAATCGGTACATGTCATTTGGTAGATTGATGAGAACCCTTTTGACCCAAAAACACAATTTGTATATGACAACTTGGATAATCACGATTTCCCCAATTCTAGTCAAATCAATTAATCTGCATTTCAACACCCCCACATCGCCAGGATTAATTCACACAGACTCGCGTCGGTTATGCAGTTACTCGCTCATTCGATCGATAGAGAACAACCCTCGGTGCATCACCATCTTAGAGACCCACAATCGCATGTGTCAACAACATTGAAAAGCACGACCATATCGCGGCAGTAGATAAACTTCATTTATTTTGATTAATAATACGCGAGGAGTTAGGGTCGTGTCGAAACCGAAATTAATTACCAATTGGCAAATTCGGTGAGTAACGACATAGTGAGTGAGAGTAGTAAGTAGTACACAAAAAGACAACCTGTCCTCCACCAACATACAGCCTGGCATTGTCATCTTCCCTCTCCTCCTCCACTGCTCTCTGTTCTATGCAATGGATTCGTTCTTTCTTCTCCTTCTTCTTCCTCCCATCTCTCCTCCATAATCTCTTATTATACAAAAATTAATGGGGAAAAATAAAACTCCAATTTCCCTTTCCAAAAAACACGACAAATCGTCAATTTCCTACGTGGCACCCACGGCACATCTCACGAGGCATCTCTTTCCCTCTCCCTCCCTATATAACTTTCCCTTCCCATTTCTCCTCTCGCCATTCCAGCCTTCTCCGATCAAAAAAAACCAAAATACAAAATCAGCAAACCAATTGCTTTTCCCTTGACCGGAAAATCAACAAGAGCCCATCACTCAGATTTCGGTAAAGTCTCGATCTTTATCGATTCCGGCCGATTTTTGAATACGGAAAATGGGCAACTGCCGATCTTGCGATTCTACACGCGTCGGCGGCGGCGCGTCGACGGCGAAGCTGATCCTCCAGGACGGGAGGCTCCAGGAGTTCTCTTACCCGGTGAAGGCCTCGTTCGTCCTCCGGATGATCGACACCCACGCGCCGCACTTCATATGCAACGCCGACGAGATGGAGTTCGACGACTCCGTTTTGGCCGTCGACGACGACGAGGAGCTCCAGCCGGGGCAGCTCTACTTCGCCCTCCCCGTCGCCTGGCTCCGGCGGCCTCTTCAGCCGGAGGAAATGGCCGCATTGGCTGTGAAGGCCAGCTCGGCGTTGATGAAGACTTCCGCCGGCGGCGGCGGCATCGAATTCGAGAAATCTGGGTGTCGGAGTGATGTGGGGAAGTGCCGGCGGCGAGGGTCCGCTCCCCCCGCAGCGGCCGCCGGCGGGAGGAGGAGTAGGAGGAGGGGAAGCAGCAGCGGTAGCGAGAAGAAGTTTGCGGCGATGTTGAGCGCCATACCGGAGTGAGCCGGAAGGGTAGTTTGGGAAATGAGTGTAAATATATTAGACGAAGATTCCATGGAAAATTATGCCCTCCTTGTTGAGGATGTCACCCATTTATGGGCTGTATTACAATTTTACCCCTAGATGAGCTGATGATGTTGAGCCTTTGTGCTCAAAAGGAATTCATATGATGATCATTGGTGATGATGATTCTTCTGCTTCATTAACGTGGATTGCTGAACTGTGAAAGTTTCCATTTTAGGAATTTTAATCACAAACTATGATACTAAACAGATTTGATATTAATTAGTACTAGTAAATAATCACTTTCAAGATCTACAATCGTTCGATATTTGATAACGAATTAATATTATCAAAGAATTTACTTATAATAAAACGGAAAATGTCCTCAAACGCTCTCTCTGAAATCCCGCCGGTGGCCGTGGCCCTCTCCCCCTCCGGGCGTCCATAGTATCCCCCGACGGTTACTCTGCTCCAGAATCAACCTACGAATCACGTGACCCAAGGTCTTGAACCAAGCGGTGACTCGATGGCGGTCGACCCCACGGCCAACAGTGCTCGGCTTTTGGTTGGAAGCTCCGCCGTCGTGGCTGAGATCGAAGGACGGCAAGCGAACCAGGATTCAGGCCCATTGCAGGAACCCCAGACAAATCTTGTAATGGGAGGAGTCTCCTCTGTTGGTATGCAACCGACACCGAACCAGCAACCCGTCTCATACGCCAAAGCGGTGGCTGGAGGTGGGCAACAGATTTCGGTGGTCACCCCAGAATGGACCCCTGTAGGTGAACACGACCTTGTGCCTGGAAAATTCAATGGAGAGCCGTCGCTGATGCTTTCAAAGAATTTTAAAGGACGACTTTGTGCTCCATGGCAGAAGACACTTGTTGTTCGTCTCTTATGCCTACGCATCGGATTCACCACCCTCTGTTCCCGCCTCAGATCTCTGTGGCGGCCAATTGGCTCGATGGAAGTTATGGATTTAGATGATGCTTGCTACCTAGTTCAACTCGCCAACGAGCAGGACTATTTCAAAGCCCTCACCGACGGACCGTGGGTCATCTTCGATCATTATCTGGCTGTTCAGCAATGGACACCGAACTTTGGGGTTCACGATCCCCTTCCTAAGTCTATAATTGTCTGGGTGCAATTACCGGCGCTGAAGGTTCATTTCTACCATAAGGAGGTTCTGATGTCGCTGGGTAATCTCATCGGACGCACCATCAAACTTGACTATCACACACTCAACGGACAACGAAGGAAATTTGCGCGGCTAGCAGTGGAAGTCGACATGTCAAAACCGTTAGTTCCTCGTATCTGGTTGGATGGAGCATGGCAGAAAGTTGAGTATGAAAACCTTCCGGCAGTCTGTTTCGAGTGCGGGAAGATCGGCCACAACTCCTCGGACTGTCCAGCTCTTCGAATGGAAGGGGAGTTGAAGCAGTTGGCAATTGTCGGAGTTGACTCTCAGGCTCCGGCGCCGGCGACCACTGTTACGGATGATTCCAACCCTGGTTTCGGGCCATGGATGTTAGTTACCAAAAAGAGCCGACGTAATTCCAGGGATCTGCATAAAAAAGGTAAGCTGGAAGGTGAGTCAGGACAATCAAGCCCCAAACAGCTCCCCATGAATGGTAAGAATGGGATTAGAATTAAGGAAAGTGGTGATCCTCCTAGCAATACTGCGGCCCCAAAAGCTCTGGGATCACAACGGGCTTCTAGCAATGAAAAAAAAGGAAACTCTTCACAAAAGGAAGGGACTAATGGCTCGCCAGAGATGAAAGAGAAAGGCAAGGGAAAAGCGATTGCGCGGGAGGATAATGGTTCTAACAAAGGAATCTTGGGCTCTGGCCCAAGTCAGAATGGCACCAAGATGAGTGGGCCTCGGCCTGCCTCGGAGTATAACAAGGCCTCTACGTCAGCTTCCTCTCCTGAAAAACGAAGTTCAATTGCCAGCCGTATGGACCTGGACTTGAGGCCGGCCGAATTGAAGAATCCAACCAGCCCATTTAAGCTCCAGACTTCACCGCCCCCTATCCACACCGTTTTAAGCGATAAAGGCACAAATATCCAAATCATTTCGATCCAAGGCTCCCCCAAACACTCGCAACACTCTGACGTGAGGAAGCCGACGGCCGGAAAGCGTACCAATAACAAGGGCAACTCCGACCGCAAGGTGAAGAAGGGAACGCCGGTGAAGCAGCAAGCTATGAAAGCCCTGCAGGTGTGGTCACCCATTAAAGATCGGAAGAGCAGGTCAAAGAATCGCCTAGCGGCCCTTACCCTCCAAGAAATAAATGCCTGGACAAGTGCAGCGCAGAAAACGAATGTGGAGACTAATTCAGGGGTGGGTGAAGTGGCGGCGGGGGATCTTCAAACCCACGACCTGGAAGAGACAGTGGCCTCACCGCCATCGCTTTAACCCGGTGTTTTCCTTCCTTCCGACCCCTCGCTTTCTACTTCTTCTTAGCCTCTGTTTCTCTCTTCTTTTTTATGATTATGTCTAATTTACGCCAGATTAAAATCCTAGCTTGGAATGCGGGCGGAGCTGGCAATAAAGCCTTTGCTCGTGCTCTTAGGCTAGTTTTACAAGTTCAGAAACCTGATTTTGTTATTTTGCTTGAACCTCAGGTTAGCGGCAGTGTTGCGAACAAAGTCTGCGATCGTATGGGGTTCCCCGACGTCATACGGGTTGAGGCTGAGGGGCGCAGTGGTGGAATCTGGGTGTTTTGGAACGCCCATTGCTTCTCCCTTCATCTGCTCTCGGCCTGCTCGCAACATGTGACAATTCGTGTCTCCCAAAGCAATGCCGCCGATTGGATTCTCACTGCTGTTTACGCCTCCCCCGACTACAGTAAACAGCAGAGCCTCTGGGATAACATTATAGAGCAGAGCAAAGCCATCAGCATCCCATGGTTACTTACTGGAGACTTCAACGCAATTCGGGACCCCTCAGAAAAATCAGGCGCGGCCTCGGGGGCAGCAATCCGGCGATGTCGAGTTTTTAACGATCGGATCAATTCAGCAGAGCTTGTTGACCTTGGTTTCTCGGGCCCCAAGTTCACTTGGATGAGGGGAGAAAAGACAAGCTCCTACAAAGCCAGCAGAATTGACAGATCCCTCTGTAACATCTCCTGGAATGCTGCTTTTCCTAACAGTTCTGTGCTCCATTTGCCCCGGCTCAACTCGGATCATAATCCTATCCTTACCACCATTGCCACCCGGCCTTCTCCTCCTCCCTCTCGTGCTTTTAGATTTGAGGCAGCTTGGATGACCCATAACTCTTTCATTGATACTATTGCAGGCTCCTGGGACCAGGAGGCATCCCTGCCGAGTGCCCTTCTTAAGCTCGGATCTGTGCTTCAAGATTGGAACGCTAACGTGTTTGGGAACATCCAGCAGCGTAAGAGGAGACTTCTCGGGCGCCTTCGTGGGGTTGAGCTACGCTTATCCAATACTTTCCACCCAGGGCTGGCCAAGCTGCACTCCAAACTAGAAGCTGAACTTGATAGTGTGCTTGAGCAAGAGGAGCTTTTGTGGTTTCAAAGATCAAGGGAGAACTGGGTGAAATTTGTAGAACGTAACACTAGCTACTTTCATCACCAGACCAATATCAGGAGACGGAGGAACATGATCAAAGCTCTGCTCGATGAAGAGGGTAACTGGGTAGAGGATCCGCAGGACCTAGCCTCTATGGTCTTTGCTTTTTACTCGAATCTCTATCTGCAGGATGATTCCTTGTACGAAGACAGGATGCCAAAGAATGCCTTCCCGCGCATTGCCCAGGAGGATCTTCTCAGTATGCTCCGGCCCTTCACCATAATGGACATCCATAAGGCTATCTTCGATATGAAACCTTTTCAGGCTCCTGGTCCTGACGGGTTTCATGCGGCGTTTTATCAAAAAACGTGGAGTATAGTGGGGAAGTCCCTTACGGATATGGCTCTGTCTTTCTTCTCCACCGGGGTTTTGCCGAAGGAGGTGACGGAATCTACTGTGGTGCTTATCCCCAAGGTCGAGCAGCCAGAGTTTGTGTCTCAACTCCGCCCTATCTCTCTTAACAATGTTTGCCTCAAGGCCATTACTAAAGCGATCACTAGCAGACTGAAGCCGATCATGCGGAAACTTGTCTCCCCTCGTCAAAGCAACTTTATCCCTGGCAGACAAACTACAGACAATGTCATCATTGTGCAGGAAGTCCTCCATACTTTGCGAAAGAGGAAAGGGAAGAAAGGGGGGCTCATCCTTAAGATGGATCTTGAGAAGGCCTATGATATGCTCCGATGGGACTTTTTGAGGGACACACTCAAAGAAGTTGGGTTACCTAGCTCTTGGATCAGGTGCATCATGTACTGTGTGGAGCAGAATAACATGCGGGTTCTCTGGAACGGCTCTCTTTTGGAGGCCATCACCCCTACTCGCGGAGTTCGCCAGGGAGACCCTCTTTCCCCTTACCTCTTTGTGCTCTGCATGGAACGTCTTTCTCATAAGATTGATGAGGCCTTTCTCAGTAAAAAATGGAAGCCCATTAAACTTACTAAGGACGGGCCTCCACTCACTCACCTTTTTTTTGCAGATGATTTGCTTCTCTTTGCTGAAGCGGAAACCAGACAGATCAGGATTATCAAGGAGTGCTTAGACGACTTTTGTGCCAGCTCTGGACAGAGGGTCAACTACGCTAAATCTTTGATGTTTGTTTCTCCTAATGTTGACAGGTCAAAAGCTACTCTGCTTAGTGAAAGGGCTGCAATTCCGCTGAAGCCTGAAATCGGGAGGTACCTGGGCATCGAGACCATTCATAGCCGTGTGACTAAAGGGCGGTATCAAAATCTGCTCTTGCGTGTCCAGAAGAAGCTTGCCCCTTGGAAGGCTAGGAAGTTGTCCCTTGCTGCCAGACTAACTGTCTCCAGATCGGTCATTGCCTCACTCCCAACATATCATATGCACACTGAGCTTATTCCCAAAGGAGTTTGTGCCTCTCTCGACCGGATTAACAGAGACTTTGTTTGGGGTGAGGAAGAGAACAAATCACGCCTTCACCTGGTGGCCTGGGACAAAATGGTGCTACCCAAGAACCAAGGCGGAGCGGGTCTTCGCTCTGTTCGGAGAGCGAACATGGCGCTACTAGCAAAAAGTGGGTGGAGGCTGATGAAAGAGAAGGAGACGCTGTGGACTCAAG
The DNA here is from genome assembly GCA_946122785.1 of Linum tenue. Classification (NCBI taxonomy): domain Eukaryota; kingdom Viridiplantae; phylum Streptophyta; class Magnoliopsida; order Malpighiales; family Linaceae; genus Linum; species Linum tenue. The sequence continues at coordinate 45,322,309 of CAMGYJ010000010.1, forward strand.
TTGTGAAAGCCAAGTACGGGAATTCCAAGGAGAACCTGGATCTGCTTCGACCAATTCAGGGAAGTTCCTTTACCTGGCGAAGCCTTTCTGCAGCGTCCACACTGCTAAAAGGTGGTTGTGCGTGGAATATTAGGAATGGTAAATCTACTAAATTCTGGCATGATTCTTGGATTTTGCAGGATCCTCTGAAGAACCTGGTGTTGGAGGACATTCCTGGAGAACGAATGAACGAGAAGGTGGCGGATTTGATCGATGAGGATGGCTTCTGGGACATGGATAGATTTGCTAATTTACTCCCCGCAGCAATTCAAGACAAGATCACAGGGGTGGCGGTGGACAAATTCGCGAGTGGTGAAGATACGCTTTTCTGGACACTATCTTCAAATGGTGAATTTTCTACTAAGACTGCCTATGAGTCGCTGCTGCCGCCTGCTGCGAATGGGGATGACAAGACTTGGAAGCTAATTTGGAGCCTACCCGTTCCTGAGCGTATTCGGTGCTTCATATGGCTTACTTCGCTAGGGAGGCTCGCGACCAATGCGCTGCGTTTCTCTAGGAAGCTTACTGCCTCTCCGGCCTGCGCCCGATGTAATGGACAGGTGGAGTCCATTGTCCACATCCTGAGGGATTGCCCTCCCGCGAGCTTTGCTTGGACCAGGTTTGTTCCCCACAACAAGCAGCAACGTTTCTTTACTGCTGCAGGTGAGGATTGGCTTCGGGACAACCTGACCGAGGAAGAGACTGAGTATCAGGGAGTGCCGTGGCCGACTTTTTTCAGCATTGCCGCTTGGATCATTTGGAAGAACAGGAACGACTTTTGCTTCAAAGGCATCTCCTCCACCCTCACTCCCCCATCTCTAGCTCATGCTATTGTGGCGAAGGCCAAACTTTGGCACTCTGCCTGGACAGCCCCGACGCTGCTGCCTACCTCAAGGGGTGGTCTGAATAGCAGGGTGATGGTGGACATCTCTTGGACTCCTCCGTTGAGAGGATGGATGAAGCTTAATCTCGATGGAGCTTCGAATGGCAACCCCGGGTTGGCAGGGGCTGGTGGTGTGTTGAGGGACGAGGCTGGGCAATGGATCTCTGGTTTCGTGGCCAAGATAGGAGAGGCATCAGCGGTCTTGGCAGAGCTTTGGGCCTTCTACTATGGTCTGGAGCTGGCCTGGAAGGCGGGATGCCGGACGGTTATGATCGAATCGGATTCCCAGCTTGCTATTCATTTGATTCACGACAGGCAGGATGCAGTTCACCCCTATGCTACTCTGCTCTCCTCTATTCGCAGAAGAATTAGTAGAGACTGGTTGGTGCGCATCTCTCATGTATACCGCGAAGGGAATAGAGTCGCGGACTGGCTCTCGAAGCACAGTCTCGTCTATCCCTACGGCGTACATGAGTTTGTGCATCCACCATCGGGTTTGATCCCCTTTCTGCGAGATGATGTGCAGGGAGTTACTTTCCAAAGGCGGATTGTGCCACCCGCCACCACCTCTTCTCTTTCAGCCTCTCACCTGTAACCCCCTCTTCTTGGCGGCCAGCCTCCCTTTATGCAAAAAAAAAAAAAAAAAAAAAAATTGATAACGAATTAATCGATCATCGGATCCCTGCATTTCTAATTCGAGGTTATTGCGTGATGAGGCACTGTAAATTGGATTAATTGGATATTATTTACGCGGTAAAAATTAATTACTTATGCTTTGATTTTTATTTTCCCCAACCGGTTGTTACTTGTTTACCATCCAGCAGTTGGATCTAAAAAAAAAAGGATGTTTACCGAGTTGCAAGGTTGTCAACCCGCGGGTTGACCCGGACCCGGTCGAGCTAGTGGGTCAAGGATTAATGGGTCAACCGTTTTAGCCCGGTTTGGCCCGGAAATATAGAAAGAGTCATTATATTGTACTTATTCTCATAAATTATATCAAATCTTATCTAACATATGAGTTATAACATATATAATTACACCAAAATAACATATTGTACTTAGATCCAATATATAGTGAAAATTCACACACACTTATATAACATAAATATTCAAATGTTCACCTTAGTATTCCAAAGATTGAGTTAGGCGAAAAGAAAAATTGGAAAATAGGCGCATTTCGCAAACTAAAGAAAAAAATGACACAATTTGACCTCCAACCCGGTACCTTATAGCGGTCGGCCCGGCGGCGCAGTTCTCACCGGGTCAGGGTCAAATTGGGTCGACCCGTGGGTCAACCCGCGGGTTGACAACCTTGCCGAGTTGTGAATGACAGGGCAGGCATGTTACTTGCAAAGTCAGCCTACGCGGAATTTAACTCCGGCGAAAACTGGAACCGAATTCCAGTACTGCCCGATTAAAATTAAAATTAATCGATAATAATTTCTTTCTTTTTCGTTGAATATTTATAAGAATTTCCCAACACCATTTCCACGATAAACAAACTCTTGGTGTCGATTAAAAAGATTATTATAGCACATAATTAGTGGGTAAGCAGCAATTAATTAGGATGATTACTTGGGATTAATATTCAAGCGTGTGAAATTAAGGATGAATCATACTAGAATAGTTAGTAAAGTACGGTATGAGTATATTACGGTATTAATTTTGAAATAATGATGCGTTTAAAAATTCAGCATCAAATATAAAATATTACAAGTTTATGATCGAATATAAATAAATAAAAAATTAAATTATCAATACAATTGCTAAAAATATGTGTATTAAACGCGTTGTAAGTGTTTAGTACGGAAAGCATCAAACAATCTAGAGAAAATGATACGGATATACAGTAATTGAGGGACGGAAATTTTAAACAAATTTACTACGCGCACGGACATTATACAGATTTTCGCTAACTATCTGAGATAGACAAAGTCATGGGAATGAATTAAACCAAATTGTCACAGCTAGCAAAATGATGAAGTAAATCTAGGAAGTTTATGTTGTTTTTGTTTTTTTTAACATTTTGGTTTTGAAGCTCCAACGTAAATGGTGGTTCGAAAAATGTAATAAACATGCATACGAGGATTTTGATGATGGTAGGCTGTCTGGTTTTGGCTTTGATGAAATGTGGTGAGGACTGAGGAGGAGTAATGATGGTTGATGAGAAAGAAGAGAAATAGTGGGTGCCTGAGTGGTATGTTCTTTTGTCCAGCCATTGTCAGGTCGGTCGATCCATTATTGGATTTGGTGGTGTCAAACCACTAAACCTAATCAAGCATGGTTTTTTTTTTTTTAAAGTTGGATAATTACAAACTCATGAGGTTTCTCGGGCCAGGGTTATGTCGATATACGATGTTCAACTGTGAACTTACTTAAATCTTTAATTTAATATTTGAAATTATAGATACATCGATCAGTCTCTTTCGATCGAATGACTTTTGACTTCTTCATTCACCTTACTGACCTTGCTAAACGTAAGCATATAACAAACATATATAGTTAACCTAGCTATTTGCCTTTCCTGTTGACTTTAGGGAATTGCATGACATAAGCTGCTTAAACAAAAAAAAAATCTAACCAATTTGAGAAATTACCAAATGGTGTCCAGACAATTAAGTGTCTAAATTAAAAGATCTCACCCTCCATGTAAGAGGAGGAAAATGTCCCTTGAAATAGGTTTCTGCACCTACCAACGATGTAGAATTTAATAAACCGCTCCTCAAGAAAACTTGCAATGAATGATTCTTCATACAGTATAGATAGCTCGATTAGTCGAAAGAAGTCATTACTTTTTCCGTAAAGGTGAGAAAAGTAAAAACGATTGTATAGATATATCATTAGTTACTTACATTGAAATGTCTGGGTAGTTATGTGTGTTCTAACTTCTAAGTCTAACACATGACTATGGCGTTAGAACTTTTTATAATTCATATTTTGGCTATCCAACCACCACCATGGCGTAGATGGTTTTAGAACCAACCAAATCTTGCTAGCATGTAGCTAGCTAACAATACCATTCCCATTGGCCAAATGGGAAAATCACAATTCTTCCTTTCTTTGTTGTGTTCCTGAGAATGATTGAACTTTTGGGGCAATATGATGAAGTTGTGGGTCTTCCCAACCAAAATTTTAGAATAGAATTGAAGAGAAAAAGGGGCTTGCTTGTAAACTAGGGTTTCCTTATAGACCCTTTTTGAGTTTTTAGTTTTGACCCACCAAATGGATTGGAGTTGGAGAGGACGTCGATGTTTGTTTGGTCCAATAACCCACACATTCCAGCTGCTCCATGGTGCCTATGGCCCTCAAATCATTGTCTCGAGCTTCAAGTTGGAAGACAAAAACAAAGCTAAAAGCTAAGCGGCAAGTGGACCAATGGGAAGATGGTATGGAAGTGTAATCATCATTCTAAACCACTCATAAATTATTGTATTCTAGTCAGCGGCTGATCCACGATCGGGTAGAGCACTGGGCCACATTGGCAAACAGGCGAAGAGGGTTGGACCGTAACACGAAAAACACTAAAACAAACACCAAAGAATCGAAAATTTACAAGTACTATACTAGTTCTGGATCGAGTGAGGGCTGGGCCGTGGCTCGGGCGGCCCCCTAAATCCGCCGCTGATTCTAGTGATGTTTTTAACTGAGGAGATGTACAAAATGTGTTGAATATAAGTTAGTCACCCTACTTCACCCACGAAGGTATAATTCGCTAATGAAGTGACAAGGAGGAAACCCAAGAAGGAGAAATTAGTATTCGAATTCAGGATCTGTAGGTCACTGATCATGAGTTTGGTTGTCTTGTCAGTTGTCACAGCTATACGATCGAGTATTTGTGAATAATAAGGATTGGAGGTTCTTAAAAACCATCTTTCAAGAATGAATCGGTTTGATGTTGTGCACATGTTTCAGCAAAATTTTTGGCAATTTGTACAGATGAGACGCCTCAATGATCAAGTGAGAAAATGGATTTTCGAATTACGACAACTAGAAATTGTAATCTTCGAAAAGAAGTGCAAATTATCAAATTTATCAATTACATAAATATCTACCTTTATTGTGCATGTGTTTGTGACTGATGACTGAATAATCAACGACATGATTTGATTTATGTAGTTACAAATAACCTTTGCCTCGTCGAATTCGCCCGTCGATAAATGTACACTTTCCTCGGATTTGTTTAACCGTATTTTATAAACGCCGTTATTCTTTAATTATGCACAAACGTTCTATGTGACACATTCTTGAATACACTTTCCTTTGCAAATTGATATCCCAAAATGATATTTTGCCAAAGGTGCTTGCACTATTGGCAGATATTTTTTTGGAACGATCCGGTAAAAACTAAAAACGTCACTCTCTCTCGCCTGCAGGTTTCCAAGCAAATCAAACCCCCACCGGATTAATTGCTAATTCGATTGTAATAATCATATTATATTTAAGTGGGATTAATCTGATAAAATCCCTTTAATAAAATTTAAATGTAATCTCATTTGTAACAAGAACAATAATGACAGTGAATATTTTGATATTAGATGCATGATAATATGATATGATGAAAGTGACCTCAGTATTAGCAAGCCTATGTGGACTCATTTTTTTATTTATTTATATGCATTTATTTGTAGAGAATTCGAAATTCAACAATAAGTTGAAATGGATTACTCTCTTGGCACATAATGAAAACGAGTGAAGACTTCAACTAGAAACTGAAGTAGTGGTTTGCCACAGAGGACGTGGTCCTGCTCTCTAGTCCATTCTCCTATCCAAGTCATAACTCAATTATAGAGTGTCATCGTAAACCAAATTAGTAAAATTAGTAATGTGAGAACATCCATCATATTCTGTGTTCGAATTATGAGGCTAACAACTAACAAAAAAAAAAAGTAGAAGTCAGACCAAACATCTTTAAATCAGGGTTTGATAAATGGTAGAAAACAGTTTGTTACAACAAAAACTCGAAATGTTTCATTTGGAGTTTCTGCAAAAAAAAATAGTAATGAAAATAAAACGTAATCCTTATTTGTTCCCGATCACATAATTTTATTTCATTTGCATTATTATATAAATAATACATAACCGCTAACAACATTCATTAATATAAAAGAAATTCAATATCTATTTCGAATTTTATTTTTTATCATCCATTTTAGTTATTTTGCAACAATTCTTGCATCAAATGAATATTTTCGATAATTTATCATTTTCAAAAATCCAAAAAAATAATTTAAAATTTTATTTTTTGGTTAATTTGAAAATGATAAATAATAGAAATTAGGGAAAATAATTTGAATTTGAATTTTTTAATGATTTTTAGACTCACGAGGCAATGACATGGCATGTTGACTAACGGTTAACGGTATTGACCGTCTAAATTGACGGTCAAACTATGTGTCGGGCCAATTGAATCTATATGCTCCATAGTTAAGGTCAGGAAGTTAATTTCTGAAACCACGAGCCAAAATTGATTATATGATCATAGTTCAGATCAAAATAAGATATTAACCCAACAACAAATTGACGGGCACAGCTCATATCAAGTTAAAAGAGTAGAGATGAAACGATCAACTAAAAAATCATGAAAGGTACAGAAAGAAGGCGACCATCTACCAATATTATACCCTCTTCAGTTTGATCTTTTTGACTCAAAGACGGCGAGACCATTTCATTACCACCTTAATTACACTACAATCACAGTCACGGATATGATATTAGAGCCATTTTCATTTATCAAATCAGCTCGCTACTGCCTAACCTACGGTCAAAGAATCGATCTTTACTGTATTTCATCATTAAAAGATAGTATTTTTCTGACCATCAGCGGTATATAAAGTCGACTGGACAAACTTTCCTGACAATAATTGCCGTCACGAAACCGCACTTCTGTAAAACTCAGAGAGCCAGAGCAGAGTGTGAAAAAAAACAGAGCATTTTCTTCTTCTTCTTTTTTTTTTTCTCGACATGGGTCTCTGTATTTCCTCACACCCCAAAAGATCCGACCAGTTTCCGGCGACGGTGAAGGTGGTCAGCGCCCACGGCAAGCTGCAGGAGTTCACGCACCCGATCCGCGCCGGGAGAGTGGCGTCTCTGTCGCCGGCGGCGGCGGGGGGATGTTTCGTCTGCAGCTCGGAGTCGATGTCGATTGGAAAATTGGTTCCGCAGTTGGGAGACGAGGAAGAGCTGCAGCTTGGGCAGCTTTACTTCCTGTTGCCGGTCTGCTTCGCTCGCAACCCGCTTTCCATTTCCGATCTGTGCGGTCTCGCCGTGAAGGCAAGCGCCGCTTGGAAAATTGCCTGATTGGGCCCTTTTTTCTCTCAGTGCTCTGTTTTGCTTTCCCCTGTCTGTTGCTCTGGATGTGGACATGGAGTTCGTCATTGGGATTTTGGTTTTTGGGGTTTATTAGTTGGAAATATTTAGTGACTAACTGATTGTGATTCTGGAATGTTTTTTTTTTTAATGTATTATCATTATTGCAATTAATAGACCAAATCTGACTTTTGGTCCGGACCATACCAAACTGAATATATCAGGACCAGTCATAAGTCTCGTGAATTTTAGAAAAGGAGAATGAACGAATTGAAATTTGGACCGGATCAAATCGGATAGAATACTATGACGATGATTATTGTTCGTAAAATGTCTTCTATTATCGGACCGCGATTCTCATGAGTTTGGCCCGTTCCAGACCAAACTTTTGCGGCTACCTACTTTTGGTACTATGTTAAGAATCAATCCGATCCAAAACCCAATAGCTAAAGTTGTTAAGAGAAACTTAAAAGTAAATTTTATGAAACACTCTAACGTGCTTTCTCAAACGAAAAATCTTATCATTAACCTCAAAACTTCTTGCCAAGTCCGCCATGATGCGATTGAGTACGCGTCAACCTTCAACATTATAAAGATTCGAGCTCGGTGTTAGTTTGGTCGTTAAAACCTCTAATATCGTGTGACGAATGAATTCATCACAAATGGATAACAGAGATAGGTGGTTAATGAAGCAGAGACGTATGCGATCCTCCTGACCTCAGAGAATTGGAGAAGATCCTGCTGCCTTACATCATCATATAATTACAATATATGCATATCCTAACAACTTATGTTTGAGAGTTGCAGCAGCAGTAATTCAGTATGTTTCTGTTGGGATTTTTAGTGGTGTGAATGGAAATAAAAGGGGAAAGTTTCAAGAGAGTCTCTTGAAGTACCATGTTGGTAAGATGTGGGAAGGCACGGCCTCGAATTCGATCGATTTGATGTAATATGTGGTTAGTTGGTTAAATTGATTTGTGTAACCAAATGAACCAAACCGAGTTGAACCAAATCGAACCGAACCGATGTGGCGGTTGGAATAACCAAACCGGTCCAACTTCCTTGAGGCCGAACCAATGCAATGGTTGAAATATTTTAAACGAACCAATGCAATGGTTGGGGTGTAACCACCCATATGAAGAGTTGCCTCCCTTCAATGCATCCCTTCATTTTCTATAAATAGCACCATACCACCTCTTGTTTTTACAACGGGTTTTACATGGATTTTTCCCGGTACCGAAACTCTGCCAAAATCCAAAACTAGTTTTTCTGCATTCTTTTCAAAGAGAAAATAGAGTCAAGTGTGGTTCTCGCCGTTTCGCTGCGTTCGATGGTGTTTCCGGGGTTTGAGGTACCGCTACGCCGGAAAAGGTACGTCCTTTCTATCCTGGGAGGAATCATTCCACAACCTTGGGTACTTGAGGGGAATAATTGTTGGACTCTAGATGGGATACCCATCTATGATTGGTACTCAATGGGTCCTAAGGTGGATGATTTGGGCATTCATGTGGACTCGATGGAGAGTATGGGGGAAGAAGAGGAAGTTGAGGAATCGGAGAACGAGGAGGAGTACTCCGACATAGCGACCGATGAATGCCTCTCTGATCTTGACTTCTATCCCAAGAATCTTTAGGATTCTTGTATATGTATTGTAATCTCCTTTGAGGAGTAGACATATGTATGTGTGTATTATACATATGGTATTGATATGTGTGTACCTATGTAAGTCATGTGTTTACATGATGAATAAAGGACAAATGTTCTTATCTCCCAAATGGAAAATTAGTAGGATAAAACCTTACGAGTTTGTTTGGTTCCAAAATTAACCACAAAGTTTTAATGCTTTTATTGCATTGGTCCATTTCATTTTTGTGGCATGGATGAATGATAAATGTGCCAATTTAATTTGGACTTCATTCAAGGTGATGCATGAGATGATGGAAGTACTTATTATAATCCTTCATGGACTCTAAGTAACGGTGGTTTGGATAGTAGTAAACTATCTAGTGGGAGAATATGAACAATCATAGGTGTGTAAAACCTATGGAGTGTGGCAAGTGGGGACTTGTGAGTCAAGTTTATCTAAGCCGGAATGGTTCAAACGTAATGTTCATAGTATGTTGGACATAGTTTGAAAGAGTATACCTCCAATGTGTTGGAGATGAAATTTGGTTAATGCATGTTTAAGGATTGCATTACGAGAAAGCTATAAGCGATAAGGAATTCTAGTTCCTGTGATAGTTGTGAAGACATGATAATTTGTTTATTATGTATGTGGTTTAGGACTTGATATTTCCTATGCCACGAGGGCAAGGAAAATGAAGCTATGATTGATTCTTAAAGGGATTTAATAAGCTTGCCAAATGATGGTCGTCATCAAGATGACTATGATTATCAACGTGGAGCTAGTTGCCAGAATTGTTTATGGTATATATAGATGTATATCATTGGAAAACAATTTGGCATGAGAGCTCAATTGAGATGATCTTATTGAACATAAAGACTGGATTACTTATGGTATATTTATGAAGTTTATACCATTGGAAAGTAATTAGACAATTGAATTAGAAATTCGTTTGAATTACTTGTGGTATATCATGTTACATAGATGAAATGTCATTGGAAAGTAATTAGATGGGATTTCCATTACTGGAATGCATCTGAATTACTTATGACGTCTCAAGTTGCCTTGATCAATACCATTGGTAAGTAATTGGATGATTTTTCTAATAAAATTCTGAATTGTTTGTGGTATGCTAATCGAGTGAGATCATACCATTGGTAAACAATTAGATACATATAGTGGTTGGCAAGTTCAATAAGTAAAACCATGGAAAATAAATGGGATTATTCCATGATTTTGGCAAAGGGTAGAATTGTGGGGGAGAAGAGCTAGCCATTGTTTCGGCTACTATCTCAAGACCCTACAATGGGACGCAAACCTATCCATAAGACAAGAGTGGAAAGGTAAACGAAGTCATACTTGAAAGTATGAAGGTGTCCAATGAGAAAGTGAGAGTCCTTAAACCTTGTGGAGTTAACCCAGTCTAAGGGTATAACTTATGAGTAAACTCTAGCGTATAATGACGTTATGTCAGAGAGCTAGAATATTTATTGATGTTGATCCACTCTTCCCAAAGAGATGCCTTTGACCATATACATGAATGTATATGAACAACATTCCCCAAATAGGAAACGTTGGTTTCAACAACTACGGCGAAATAGTTGAAATGTGGGGGATAAATTGGGGAGAAGTAATGTGGAATGTCGCTTGGGTGATTCTAAAGTGAAAGTGATACTTAGAAGATTTGCGTAAACCCTAAGCTAAGTCATAAATGTCACTACATTTAAAAAGATACTTGTGAAGCTCAAGTACTTTAAGGTTAATGAAGTGGAGAGACTTCAATACCGTTGACATGTGTTATGATTATTGCAAGACAATAAAATCAAGTCAAGCTCACAAGATGTGTAGTGAATTGGAAAGAGACGAGTCTTTGGTGTATTGTACCCAAAGGGAACTCACCGGATGAACCAAAAGCCATAGTCCATTAATGGATAGGCATTTATGGTTAACGAGGAGCAGTATCTTGGAAAACGTCCAAGTTAAACTCTAAGACCGGTGAAGTTGAGTAGTTTGGCACGCAAAGAAAGGTGTTATTGCAAGGGCTAGGAGTGTTATGTGATAAATCTCGTCAAAGATAATGGAAACGTAACACTATGGATTGATTAATTTCTAGCAAAGTTATTTGGATTGATCATCTTAGATCAAGTGATAACAAACGTTAGGCCTACCTAGAAATTAACGACAGCATCGAAGGGAATGGACTCGTGGCCTAGGACAAATCTTCATGGCGGTAACTCTACCTAAGCAGGATTGGCAGACCCAACCTCTAGGTTCAAGGAGAAACAAAGTTGTGATTGATGGTCCGACATTGTCAAATTATTCAAAGTCCATTTTCATGATGAGACAATGTCCAACTATAAGGGTAAACCTAAAGATGGAAGGTTTTTAATGGCTTCTAAGTTTGACACAGGATGTGATCAAATAGTGTATTTTCGGAATACACGTTTAGAAATCACCTATGTGAGTGTGAAGTGGAGCCGCTTCAAGGAGAATAAAAGAAGGCCAATTCTCTACACACTCATGAAACCAGGCGGTGTTCATGGCTGAAACGAACACAACAATGAGAACCAGTGAACGGATAAGAGTTAGGTGTGTGACATATGTTGTCTTAGTATACACGAAAAACCGACGGTTCAAAGATATCACATCTACCGATTGGTGAGTATACTCGATATATGTTCACTAAGGAAGGTTCAAAGGGAAACCTACCTATTCCGATGCAACTAATTCTTAGTCGAGAATCACACGATTTTTTGCACAGTTTTTAAAGTACAACATTCTCCATTCATGTGGGGGATTGTTGGGATTTTTAGTGGTGTGAATGGAAATAAAAGGGGAAAGTTTCAAGAGAGTCTCTTGAAGTACCATGTTGGTAAGATGTGGGAAGGCACGGCCTCGAATTCGATCGATTTGATGTAATATGTGGTTAGTTGGTTAAATTGGTTTGTGTAACCAAATGAACCAAACCGAGTTGAACCAAATCGAACCGAACCGATGTGGCGGTTGGAATAACCAAACCGGTCCAACTTCCTTGAGGCCGAACCAATGCAATGGTTGAAATATTTTAAACGAACCAATGCAATGGTTGGGGTGTAACCACCCATATGAAGAGTTGCCTCCCTTCAATGCATCCCTTCATTTTCTATAAATAGCACCATACCACCTCTTGTTTTTACAACGGGTTTTACATGGATTTTTCCCGGTACCGAAACTCTGCCAAAATCCAAAACTAGTTTTTCTGCATTCTTTTCAAAGAGAAAATAGAGTCAAGTGTGGTTCTCGCCGTTTCGCTGCGTTCGATGGTGTTTCCGGGGTTTGAGGTACCGCTACGCCGGAAAAGGTACGTCCTTTCTATCCTGGGAGGAATCATTCCACAACCTTGGGTACTTGAGGGGAATAAGATTCTTTAAGGAGAGATAGTGAATTCTATCGGCTAGGACGCTTGCATGTGTCTTTGCATGTTTTCTTAATCTTATGTTTTTTGCTTGTGTTGCAAGAAAATAGTATACGTGAACAATTTCCCCAACAGTTTCATCATTAGTAGCCGTATGGGCATGATCCCTCAAATTTAGGCACATTTGAGGTCAGCACCTAGCTGCTGCTCCAAGCTTGCCTATGATAGAAGAATAGTAAACCGATAATGGGTAATGTGTTATATGCATTTTAATCTCCAAGTTTCGACCTTTGTTGTTCTTTTATGCGTGTGTATTTGGAAAGCAAGGTGGTTGATTCTGCTAAAATTACTTTTGGTCCTCTAGTTTTTGCAGGTGACCTTGATTGGTACTTCTCTGGACTTGCTGGATCTTATGTTGAACCAAGTTGCTGTTCTTTGGAACCTTTTACATTTGCAGTTGCAATGAATCACACATTCATGGTGAGATACCAGTAAACTGGAAGGAGACATGATATAAGGAAACTATTCATCTTGCCGTTCAGTTACACTGATAAAACAATGGTATTTGCTCTGAGAAAGCTGCAGAATTTATGTACAAATAGTCAATGCACACATTTCCATTTCATTTTCATCAATCTTGACACCATCATCACAGAAACCTATTACCCTTTCTCCTGAGATGACACGGCACACCAGAGGCAAACTGCCCAATTACAATATAACCATTACTAGGCACAAAAAACAGATTGGCGTTGGGTTAAGAATCTCTACTCTCCTAACATGGAAAATGCTTTCACTGATATCTCACCTTCCTACTTTACCCCTTTTTACAAAATGATGAACACACCTTTCCCTATAGAATTGATTCAAAAAAGCATATATATATCGAGCTCGACACCGACAAACTATTATATGGCAATGTCATCTAGCCAGCTCTTTCGAGATCAGGTACCGGAAACTGAAGTTATGTGGCATCCACTCGATGATCTTGCGAGGCTTTCCTAGCTGGCATTTCCTGACACATTTCCTCAGAGAATCCGGCAGAGACCCTTGGATCATTTCGACTACAGCGGGTTGACTTAGACCCGAGTCCTTTGCAAAAGTTTCGACGATCTTTGGGAGTAGGATCCTCTGGTCCTTTCGTACCCCAAATGTGGCTCGAATGTACTCGTCTTTCGCTGCTTCCAGCTCTTGATATACCGCCTTTGGCGTGTAGGCACGTACCTGAATCAAGTGACCAATAAGAACATCAAGATTTCGTTTCTTGGGACGAACTCAAGTCTCAAGCAGCAAGTTGAAAGTTTGGTTGTTCGAGGAGGGAATGGCTTACCGCGGGGTCGGAATGGCTACCCGAGCTGAGTGCAAAATGCAACAGAGGTTCTGGGTGATCAATTGTGTAGCTTTGCCTTTCATCTCCCGACTTGAATTTGGATCTAGAAGGGATAAGTAACCTAATCCACTGTGATTGTAAGGAGAGAAAAGAACAGTAAATTTTTAGCTTCACAAGACGAACGATATCAAGTTTGTGATATCAAAAAACAATTGAGAGGAAAATGGACTCATTCTCAAATGTACCTGGCCAGGACGTGACATCCGGCATTGAAGGATGTTGCTCTGAATCGCGTCTGCACTGATTGTATGACCGCCAACATTATAAGCAGCCTGAAGTGAGCAAAGGAGTAAGAGCCAATAAAACATAACCTCATTGAAGTTTTTTTTTTTTTTCAGTTGAGAAAGGGGACATGGGTATTTACCTTTAACAGAAGGAAGAGTCTCTTGACATTGTTCTGTGGAATACCATATGCAAGAAACGCCTAATGGCCGGGGGGAAAACCAGTAAGGTCAACTGCTTAAAAAAGATCCACTGCATCCTATCCAGGAGTATAAACTCAAAAAATCAGTGTAAGGAGAGAAAATTTTACATGCATCACTAGAGAATTATGAACATTGATCCAGAAAGCGAGCTTCTCTTCATGTTTCAGCTTCCTTGGGTCAACTCCCTCCAATCTACAAATCAATGATCTACAGAAAATAGTTCATCAAGGTTAGAAAGAGATCACATGACAACACAAGGTTCAAACTTTTTGGCATTATCTTTACCTGAAATTCTGCAGCAAGGACTCGACATCTCCCAACTTCTGATTATCCCTATAAATCCAGGGGACTTCGACCATCGTACTGTATGGTCCACTGAACTCCTTTAGTCCCTCAACAAGGAACGGGTTCTCTAGCCGTATGTCGAAGGATGAAGAATTGTTCCTGAACCCAGGACTCCACATATCACATTGTTCTTGTGGAGAAAATGCACTCATTGAGGACATCGACGATACTGGAGAAGACAAGCCGTTATTTGTCACCGGTGGGTCCGAAAGCTTGCAGTATATGGCAGACATGCAACGAATCATATCCTCAGAAAGCTTGTTAGGTGTGTCATGCACATGATCAGAGATTCTTGTCCCGAGGTGTTCCGCCAAACTGATCATATTCGTTGCATTTTGCGCATACTACATCACAGGACAGCAGGGAATTAGATTTTACACTAGGACCAATCGAGTAGTTAGGTAAAAGGGATGGAAATGAAGCTAGCTACCTCCATCATAGACAAAGGCTGCGAATGACAAGCACGGACAGCTCTTCCCAAAGATGAATCTGCTTCTGGAGGAGAAAGTCTTGCAGGAAATGCTGAGCATTGTGAGAGAGAGGATTGAGAGCGTTGGATGCTGGAGTCTAATAATAGTTTTTCCTTTGATGGGTTGTCCTGTGATTGAAGCGTTAAATTGTCTCTCGATGACATGACATTGGGTCTCGGGGGAACATTCTGGAATCTGAGCCTTGGAGTAGTAACAGCTGATTTGGAGCCTTCTTCCTTGCTGGATGGAGACACTGAAGATGTTTGCTGATCAAATGCTTTCCTGTACAATGAGAGGAGGTACTGTTCCAAATACACAACTTCGAGCTCTAGCACTGCTATTTCCTTGATAAGTTCTGTGGCTGGCTGGAATTACAGAGAGCACAATACAAAGTAAATTTTTTTTGCTAAGACCAACTTTGCCATGGAAGTATGTCTAGAAGCAGTAAAAGGAATCTGAGGTTTCACCTTCGGCATTAAGTCTTCAGGTATCTCCCCAAGGGAGGAGGTCCGGTAACCCAATGCCTTCTCCAGAGCACGACGAACCTCGAATTGGTCTTGCAATCTTTTCTCAAGCTGCTGAATCTGCAACAAACCATAGTTAACGAATAAGTTGAACCAGAGGCTTCAACTAGTTTCAGGAAAATGAAGGTTTGAGTCAACGACCTCTTGCTTCAAAGAACTACGGGCTTCAACTTTTGGGGATTGTTTTCTCTGGCTTTTGATAGACTCCTGTAGGTATCCCATATCCTGTGCATTAAACATCACACAATTACATCAATCACACATAAAACAAGATACTGTAGTTGTACACATTCTGAACCAGTGCCAAGAGGGGCAACTAGATGCCCTCTTTCAGCAAACAAGAAACAGAATCTGCAGATTGTAGTGCACATAGGGAAAATAAAGTCTCAAATAGAACATAATCAAGAATCAATCTAAATAATGCCTTGCTTTGTTTGCCAGCCCCTCATAAAACATTGGGGCTAAATTAGCTGGCACAAGCAAAACCCTCAACAACATTACTAATGCCAAGATTAAGAAAGCTGTTCCCTTTGACTCTCCAAAAAGGAAAACCCTTACAAGCTTGCTACGTTGTGAAGCTCCAAGCGAACTATCTGGTCCATCCTCTTTCAATCCTTTCTTGTCAGGGAAGCTGCTACAAGTGAAACACACACAAAAATACAGTAGAACCATAATTATTTCTTGTCACAACAATCTGACTTCTCCAGCAAATTACGCACCAGAAGAAAAAGAGGAGGAAGAAGAAGTCTAAATTTCAAAGCTACCTTCTACCAGAGGTCCATCTAGCAAACAATTTCCTAAAACCCATCTTCCTAAAACTGTTCTCATTTGCTACCCACGACCAACGGTAGCTCATTGATATTACAGAAATATATATCAGAGAGAAGGCCTTGTTGGAAGATGAAAAGAAGCCCACCACTTTCACTGGAGGGGAGTGTTCGTTTGTTGTTATCAAAATTCCATAAAAGAACTAAGGAAAACCTTGCCCCGGTTTGCTATAATGGCTAAAATACCTCCAAAAGCTCGGACCACAAGCACTACAGCCAAAAAAACATATTGTAGCCATCATGGTACCAGATTATTCACCTTGTTCTCAGTCACACGCCAAAAACCCCATGATTCGTTCGGCAGCATATGCATAAGCATCTAAAATGCTTCCAAACAAGTCTACCTCAGAAATCCCTCCCACCAACTAAAAGGAGTAAGCAAAAGAAACTGGGAAAACTAGCTCTAGCTTACCTCTTTGAACGCTTGTGACCACAATCAACCACTCTCCCTCCCGCCATTTTCCCCCCTTTGCCGCCTTCTTCGAAACCCATCTGCCCAGAATCCAAATCCCCACCAAAAATTGATACAGCTAACAGAAAAACGTTGCATTTATGAGGGGGGAGAGAGAGAGCTGAGGGGAAAACCAGTATGAAAGTTACCACTTACCATTCCACTTCCAAAGCTCGAGTCTTTTCCCCAGAGAGACAACGACCCAGATTGTGTGGACAGCTGATAATGTCAAACACGCCAAATGGGTTTCACGGGTAAGGCTTAATTAAAGGGTCCGAAACCTTGTGTACTAGTTTTCAATGGCTACCCAGAGTGAGACTGGAAGAAGCAATCAGAGTGAGGAAAAGAGGGGAAAGAAAAAGGGCCCGTCTTTCAGCTGCCACCAAAATTTGTTTTTCACAAACAAAAGTAAACAAAAGATTGAGGCTTTTGACCAGGGGAAAGATGAAATATGAAGTGGAAAAAACTATACTCTTCTTCTTTACAGATAAACCAGCTTTTCCCTCGTCTTCTCCCCTCTGTTTTTTGCTTGGCATCAAACCATGAAGAACGAGTTTAGGAGTGGCCTCGTGTGCCCTTTTAATTGCCAATGCTTTGCCCTTTTGCTTTGTTTGGAGAGACGTAAGAGCGTAGACCCTCTAAAAGGTCAAAATGTACACGAAAGAAAGAAAAGGTGAAAAGAGGGGAAAGTTGGAAAAGTGACGACCTACAGGGAGCTAAATAGTAGTAGTGGCTATAACAATGGCTGCCACAATAATCCAAAGGTAGTGAAAGGAAGAAAGAAAAAGAGAAATAAATCTGTGTTTTGCAATTAAGTCCAAAGAAGGTCTATAAACCCAAGTTTCCATATTAATTTCCTTTCATTTTTTTCAGAGTGTTGGCAAGCAAGTGGGGGGAGTTGGTCACCTTCTCCCTCAACTCTTTGCTCCCATCTTCTTTCTCATACAAGCATGGCAAATGGCAGCATCTATGGACTATGGGCACCATTTTCATGTAGAAAAATTGTTTTGTACGCCTCAAAGTTGCGAACTTCTTTATTTAGGGTTGATCATTAAATGTCTTGTATTGAAGACTAATAATTGGGCAATTCCAAAATCAATAACTAGTTAGCTGTTCTTTTAACCGAGAAGTAATTAGTTTCAGTGTCATACAAAAATTTGGATGAGAAATAAGGGCGATGAAATACATTGATATTTGTATTATTATTGAATGAATGTCTAATGTCGGGATCAAGAATAGAAATAACATGGGTATCCAACGGAAGGGACAAACCCTAGTTAGCTAGGCAATTAGCTAAACAGTTGCCTTAACGATAAATATGGATGATATGGACTTGCCAAACACGCTTCAACAGGGAACGAAATTGGAGTACGAGCCACGAGGGATGTATGTTGGTGAATCGGTTCATCGTGATTCCTAATGAGGGCCACCGCAGCAGAAAGAGTCAAGTTGCGCTTCCACCTTGCGATGATTGATGCGCCAAACCATCTCAAATCTATCTAGTCATACGTTTTTAGCTTGATTGAATCTTTGAAGACAAAAGAAATAAATAAATTGAAACAACATATGATCAAGTTGAATCAATTTGATATGATTTCATATCCAATCCGACCATATACCAACTTCTACCTCAACCCCATTAATCATCTTGATGTAGAATGATCCACTTTGTGAGTAAATGAGAAGGGGTATCCCTCTAACCCAATGTCAACAAATTGTGGACCTTAATAATAATGAGATATATGATGGAAACCCATGAAAACAACACTTCCAACGACACCATAATTAAGAGCTTGAACTTTTCCCTCCCCACCTTCAACTCCATTAGTTTTTCTTCCTTTTTCCCCTCGAGCAAGTAAAAAGTATGGTGAATGTGAATGCTTCCAAACACAATGGGATTAAGTTATAGCATGGATCAAGGCCAAAAAAAAAGTGCAAAAGGGAATGAAAAGAAGGAAGAGGAAAAAGGATAAATGTCCAAATGGTAACTTGCTGAAAGGGGATCTTCAGAAAAAAAGAAGAACACAATAAGCCTTCAAACCCAAAAAGAAAAAGGCCTAAGATTTAAAGATTCAACCTCAAAAGGGATGAAAGGAGATAACTGTTAAGACATTGGATGCTAGTAGTAGTAACAACAAAAGAAGGAAAACAGGGGAGGAGGTGTGTTTTTTTCTCTCTTTTGTCTTGATGGTCGTCTTTTTTCCCTTTTCTTCTTTATGTTTTGGTGGGAAAACATAATTTTGTGGGGCTAATGGCTAATAGAATATGGCATAAGAAGATACCTAATCTTTGTCTTGAGGTGTCCATGAAACTAACCCTTGTCACAGAATCGTCTCTTAGTTGTTTTCAATGGTCTTAACCTTTGACATTATGCCAATATAAAATACATCAAATGGAAAAAGGAAAGGTGACTGAAATATGCAGTTTCTGCTGCTTTGTATATGAATGCTGGTATTGCTGTTGTTGGTAGGTCTATTTTTCACCTGATATATATATACTTGGTACAAAAGAAATGAGCACATAAACTATGCAATGGTTACTTCAAGACTTGCTTCACCTTATCTCTATAAAATAAAAATCGGGAGAAGGGTCTTCAAATTCACACGGGAGAGCACCTTGTCTCTATATATTGTTCTTCAAACCCATAGATATAGTTGCGAAACTCTCAAAGAATGATCTTCGTAGAATTAGGATTAATGATGGTCGTATGATATTCGTGTCCCTAGGGGTAGTTTAAGTTAACTTAGATGCTAATAAGATTTTTTCCCCCTAGTTTGAAATTTGTTCAAAAAGATTTCAGCTATGTTCGGAAATTGATGTCCAATGAAGTTATAGACATTAATCAATTTATATCAACACACACAAAAAATCCATGGAGTGAACACCTTTTTGGTGTGGAAATGTGCAAAATGGGTTGAATGGGTAGGCAGATTCGTTTACGATTAAATGCGTCTCGTGTCATTTTATTAGAGAATTCGTTTTACTTTGCGAACAATAGTTTAGATAACATAACATGTCGAGAAGATAGTTTAAATGAGAAATGAATGGTAATGAACAAAATGACTTTCGTTAGTAGCAATACGATACAAGGTACTAATTTGTTGGAAATCAAAGATAAGCGTCTATGTTGTTAATAACCCAAAACATAAATGACTGCCTCTATCATTAACCCGTTGAAAATTTGATATGCAGGGTTCAATAAGTTAATTTAAAAAGGGTTCAAAGTTTGAGAGATCCTACCTAGAACTACAAAAACAAAAGGTTCCCCACTTCGATGTAAATACTAGTTAAATTTTCACATTCACCAACCGTTTTTAATTAATTAGGTCCAATATTGTAATAAGGCTCGACGGTAAGTGATATTATTCCATCAGATATAACTATACAAATAGTCTGAGCATTGGAAATCTCAGAAAACTGAGTGGAGAAGACAATTTGATTGGTCAGCCATATGGTATGGTTTTTATTATAGTGTACTTATCATCTTCTTATGAAGAAATATGTTGCCAGACAAACTATAGGCTCGCTTGACTTTCGGTTCGGGTGTTTATTAAACGAGAAATGTGTTATTGGAGGACAAATGAAAGTGTCGTGCTACGGTGATTCGAACCTTAAGTCTCTAAATCGTTGTCTCACAAACAAGTCTTATTTTTAGGCTAGAATCTCTTTCAGTGTACTTATGAGTTCAGAATGGACCATGGATACGGGGGAATATGTGTGTGAGGCAATACCGGATACTAACATGCACTTTCATGCTTAAAACTTGAGTGAGGAGAAGCGGAAAAGTGGAGCTTTTCAAACATATCTCGTTATTCGTTCTTTGGATAACGGTTAGAAGTTCGACTCGACCGATCTGGACAAACAATTTCTCATTTTTTTTCCTTTTCGTGTTACTTGAACTAGTAATTTTCATTGAATTTAAAAATGATTGATAAAATTCCGAGCCGCTTATATAAGTACATAGTAGTAAATATTGTCTCGACTTAAATAGTTAAACCTCAAATATAATCCACGGAAATTGATGAACCACACTTCTAGTCCCAACTATTGTCTTATGGAGTCGATGATGAATGATTACACAATTGAAAGTGTTTATGGTGCTAATAGATACAGTAATCAATGGAACTTCCACTTTATCTTATTAGCCAAATGAGTGTTTAATTTGTTTTTTTGTTGGCACAAAGTCAGTCAGATTTGACAGGGTGCCAACTGGCTTCAGAAAAGACAGATCCCACAGACTAAATATATATGGGTTTATTGCACCTCCAAATTTTCTATCCAATTAATCTGACAGACATGCATGCTTGACCTAATATATATGTAGTAGATCAGATGAAGGAAACAGTTGAGTTGTTGTTGTTGTTGTTGTTAATCTAACTAATTTCTTGGATTACTTAAATTGACTTCCCTTAATACTAGTTAAAAAACCTGAGGAGGTTGTTGGGTCATTTTCATTACAATAATCATTTTGTCACTAAAGTGTCTTGTCACATAATTAGTTAAAACGTATAGTTGTCTGAGTTTCATCTTTTATAGAACATATTATTTCAGTCACCGACTCACCTACATAATCCTTCGAAAATTGAAGAGTGGTTTTCATTAGCGAACCTTGTATGCCAAATTAAAGCTAATTCATCATATGCTTGGAAAAGGACTGGTGTATGTATATTATTATACACTTTTGATTAACTCAACTGTTAGTAACAGGGGTTATAATGGGGCATTGTGGATATGGTAACTATGTTGTCACCGAGGTGTCTTGTCACGTAACTAGTTGAAACATTTAGTTGTCTGAGTTTCATCTTTTTAGAACGTTTATTATTCGAGTCACCTGCATAATCCGTTGACGAGAATCTGCGATCATCCTTTTAAGCATTCGTTTTCGATCGGTGTTGCGACTACATAAAATTGTTGGAAGTGAATAATG
The DNA here is from genome assembly GCA_946122785.1 of Linum tenue. Lineage (NCBI taxonomy): Eukaryota > Viridiplantae > Streptophyta > Magnoliopsida > Malpighiales > Linaceae > Linum > Linum tenue. The sequence continues at coordinate 45,343,914 of CAMGYJ010000010.1, forward strand.
GTTTCATGAACGAACCATATCGAAAACCAGTTCAAACCAATAACTACAATGATCCAAATAAACATTCAAATCAGCATGGAATTTCCCCCCATCATTCGAACAAAAACTCAAATCCCCGTTGACTTCTCGAGGGCCGCCATGAAAGAACCAAAAGGAAGGCCGCTGCCGGTACGTTGCCGCAGCAGTCTCAGTTATCAAGGAATCAATCGAAAAACCAAACCTCCAGCATACAGCAGATCATATATGTATATTAGGTTTTTTGCACAGAGTTTCAAGTGGGGAAAGTTTGAAAAAAGGCAGGGCAAAAACATGAAACACCAGTTCCCTATGTTGTTTTTTGTTTTGTCACTATTTTAAAACACACCGTGTGTGGAATTCGAAGTACAGAATCATGTCTTAATTATTATCCTCGTGATGATCATCGTTAAAGGGTTCTTCTTCTTTTTTCCACCTTGAAAAGAATGGTAAGATTAAGAAATTAGAGAACCAGCTAGGTAGAAAAGAATGCAGTGTCTTTTCACTTGCATGATAGTAATGTAACCATGGAGTGGTTTCTGCAATTTCCATGATTTCTCAGGCTAGAAAATGACAACTCTCTCATTACCCATACACATCATTGCTTTGAAAGGAGGATCTATGTTCTTTGCAGTCTGTTCACCCTTCAAGTGTGATTTTGGTTTCCTCATCATCATAAGGTTGTCATTCGGGTGTTTAGTGTTAGTGTTGTGGTTGTCAAGAACCTGATCGAACACAGAATCACAAGAACACGAGACGCAAGATTTACGTGGTTTCCTCAACGATGATCGTTGAGACTAGTCCACGGCACAAGGCAGAGTTCACGTTTATTACTCACGTATAGTTACAGCTTAAACTCGGCTATCCAACATATATATACTTAGCCGAGCCCTTAACCCTAAAAGGGTTAATTACATTTAGATACTTATAACTTCTAACACCCTCCCTCAAATTGATGATGCTGACGCAACATCAATTTGTGTGCTAGAAACCAATGACGTGATGAAGATACAGCTTTAGTCAACAAATCTGCAGTCTGATCTTCAGAGGTAATGTAAGCTAGCTCCACAGAACCTTCAGTCACAAGCTGTCGAATATAATGAACATGAACTTCAATGTGCTTTGTCCTGTCATGTAATACGGGATTCGTAGCTATACGAATTGCACTGGTGTTATCCACAAACAACCGAACAGGAAGACTGACTTGAACACCCAACTCTGCAAGCAATCGACATAGCCAAGTGATCTCCGACGCAACTTCACTCATGGACCTATACTCGGCTTCAGTCGAAGACTTGGACACCCGATCCTGCTTCCTACACCTCCATGAAATAAAAGAATGACCGATTTTCACACACCATCCAGAAGTAGAACGTCGTGTGTCCAGACAACCAGCATAATCGGCATCAGCATAGGCTTCAATCACCGAATTTCCACCTGTAGGGAACATCAAACCAACGTTCTGGCTTCCACGTAGATACCGCAGAATACGTTGGACGGCAGACCAATGAGTAGTCCTCGGAGCATTCATGAATTGACTTACTACCTGCACTACATATGAAATATCAGGTCGGGTATGAGTTAGATAAATCAAACTGCCGACAATACTTCGATACAATGATCCATTCGGCAACAACTCTCCATCCCCCTGTCGCAGCCGAAGGTTTTGTTCCATGGGCGTTGCGCACGGAACGCATTCATCCATCTGCGCCTGTTCCAGCAAATCGACCACATACTTCCGCTGTCCAACATGAATACCATCAGGAGAACGATGAATCTCAAGTCCGAGAAAGTACGAGAGATCACCCAGTTCTTTCAAGTTAAATGCAGACCGCAAAGTCTGTGTAATTTCCTGAATGCCCTCTGTATCATCACCACTCTCAACCATATCATCGACATATATCAAAAGCACAGTTAAGCCCCGATTCGTTGTACGCAGGAAGAGAGATGGATCACTGTCACTTTGCACAAAACCCGCCTGAATCACTGTGTCATGAAACTTCTCAAACCAAGCACGGGGAGCTTGTTTGAGACCATATAATGACCGACGGAGACGACAAACCATGGAGCTATCACCCTTTGTGTAGCCAGGTGGAAGCTCCATATATATAACCTCCTTAAGGTCACCATGAAGAAATGCGTTCTTCACATCCAGCTGAATTAATGGCCAATTCTTCATAGCTGCAACGACCAATAAACTACGAACAGTTTGCATCTTTGCAACTGGAGCAAATGTTTCTTCATAGTCGATCCCATATTCCTGCCCAAAACCCTGCGCCACTAACCGAGCTTTGAATCGCTCAACAGTACCATCTGGATTCATTTTAATCGTAAACACCCACCGACAACCAATTACTGAGAATTCCGGAGACCGAGGGACTAAATCCCACGTGTGAGCAGCTTCTAAGGCATCAGTTTCTACTTGCATAGCGTTATCCCATTCAGCCTGTCCCTTCGCTTGTTTGTAGGAAGCAGGGACCACTATAGCAGGGGTCGAAAAAGCCACAAAGTCTGAATGATGACGTGGCGGTTGACCCTTATTTGATCGACCAGATCGACGTAGCGGGGGAGCTTCATCAAGGACCAACGGGGAATCGGTCGAGGAAGAGGACGATGAAAGGTTACTTGTTTGTTGGGAGGAAGCAGTATGCGACTGTGGGGAGGAATCCGCAGTCGGGCTTGGACTTGTAGACGAGGAATGATGACTCGTGTTTGGAGAGGAGGGCGACGAAGGTGAGCTGTCGGCGGAACTGCTTGTAGAAGAATTAGTCGAGGAGGTAGCAGATGTAGATGAAGACAAAGATTCTCCTGAATCATTGGTGGAAGGGTCTGTGGAAGTTGATGGCGTGGGCAGCTCTGGTAGCCTTAAGAAATCCAAGTCAGGTGGAGGAGAAGATGCAAATTCAGGGCTGCCAAAATACAGTATGTGTTCAAGGAACACAACATGACATGAAACCCGAACCCTTCTGGCAGTGACATCATAACAAACATAGGCAGAGTTCACGTTTATTACGAGAACGTTATTATGATAAGGTTGTCATAAGATTGAACCTCTTCCAACAACTCGAGTTACTGGGAGCAACTGGTTCTTGACATGGTATCAGAGCCTCGCGCTATTCTTCTCTGAGCTTTTGTTCTTATTCGCGTTCGTGTTGCTGCCTGTGATCTCCGAGTGTGCCCTAACTCTCGTGTTGCTGCGGTTTTGCTTCTCGGCCTTTGTCTTCGCTGAGGTTAGGTCTTGTGGGTTGTGTGCTCTTGGATTTATTGCTTCGGTTGCCTTGCTCTCTGGTCCCATTCTTTTATTCTGCCCAGCAAAGTTTTTTGGGTATTCTTTGTCTCTTTGTCGTTTGCCATGGATACTTCACGAGGGGATGCTTTTTCTGTTCGCTTCACGGGAAAGAATTTTGCTCTGTGGGCTTTCCAGTTTCGCCTGCATGTACAAGGACGGCGCTTGCTGTCCTTCCTTGATGGCTCGGCCAAAGTTCCAGCTGCGGATGCACCCGCCAAGACACAGGAGGATTGGGATGCCTCTAATGCTGCGGTTATGTCTGCTTTACTCGGGTCTATGGATCCTGGTATTGCCTTGAGCTTGCGCGGGTTTACTACAGCTGCGGAAATTTGGCAGCATCTCAATAACCTTTATTCCAAGCCGAGTGCCTCCCGAAAGTTTGATATTGAGTGTGATCTGGGCCGCTTGACTCAAGGGGATTCTGATGTGAGCACTTATTATCAGAATGCAGTCACGCTTTGGACTGAACATGACCACTTGACTAGTTCTTTGTTGCCTAGTGCGGTCTCGGCCGAAGTGATTAAGGAGCGTAATAGCACGCGTATCATGAGGTTTTTGATGCAGTTGCGTCCTGAGTTTGAGGGGATTCGGGCCTCGCTTCTCCATCGTAATGTTGAGACGATGGATGAAATCCTGGGGGAGTTGCTTCGCGAGGAGACTCGTCTCCGTAGCCAGGCGAAGCTGGATATTCATGCTAGCGATCATCCTACTGCTTTTGCAGTTCAGGGAGGGAAACCTCAGTTTCATCGTACTGGGAAGGGTGAAATTATTTGTCATCATTGCAAAGAACCGGGTCATATTCAGTATCACTGTAAGAAGAGGTTCAATCGTGGATCATATACCACAACACTAACATTTAGAGCATTGGATTCGCTTGAAAAAACGTGTTAGATTCGATGAATCCATCTTCCCGTTGTAATTCAAGAGTCAAAAGTATGGGATTTGCTTAGCAAAAAAAAGTCTTGTGTTTGGATCCACCCTCCAATCACGACTCATGTTCCTTAGAACGTGTCATATTACTCTTTTTTGCAGGAAAAAAAACTCGAGTTATTCACGAGGCAAACAAATTCTCGATTTTGAGATAAAATAGTTTTTGACATGATATCATAGTTTTCAATGACCTGAAATTTTCACATCCGAATGTTAGTAAATTGTACAAGATTTATGATTGAATATCTCTCAACATCTCGAGTCATTGAGACTAAACGACTCTTGACGTGGTATTCGAGAGGTTTCCATCACCGAGAGATCTTGTGTTTGAACTACAACCCCAAAGTCTCATGGTTAAAGTTTCAAAACAACCAAACTGACCAAGTTGTTCTTGATCTGGTATCAGAGCTTTCGAAAACTGAGAGGTTTTTTGTGAGTGCTAATCACATGGTATTCAGAACTCGGTGCAAATTTCAACCTCATATGAGTTAGATTTTCATTTGAGATAGTGTCATAGTAAATTATATAAGACTCGTTACCGAACCAACCAATTCCTGACTCTGAAATCCAGATATTCCAAATAATATTAACCGATTGATTTAATCTCGCGACATTATTAATTTGTGTAAATATGGAATTCAATAAATTTAAGTCTATTTTTTTGGACGGTATGTAACAGAACAATGCAAGAACAGAGCATCGAACACCACATAAATAGTACCTAGCCTAGCTAGCCAAATCCAGCAAGTATAACTATGTCTCCCAGTCTCAGCAGGCCTCTCATTCCAAACTCAATACATCCCACCTTTAACTATAGACTGATGGGTTCATGAGTGCACTTACAGAATGTACAGACAACAAATTGACCAAATGGCAAGAATCCAAAGGAAAAGAAGGAGCACCATTATCAATTCAGTGATTCCATACTTCCCCTGTTCCTAGATCTATAATCACATACAATACAAATACAACAGTTCTCTATAACACAATGGATAGACACTGAGATTTGCCTCGAGTCGATCAACAGTATCCCATAAAATATACAGAGGAAGCTACTAGCTAGCTAGAGAGGGTTTGTCGTCTGGTGGCAATAATACGCAGAAATTTGTGCATCAAACTTGGATTATTAGCAGTAGTGGAGGGCAATTGAGAGAGCTGTTCTTCTGTTATAATACATATTGGCACTCTGTTAACTAATTGCCTTTTTGGGTTGTGAAGAATCCCAGAGAAGAGAAGAAAGGGAAGAAAAGGTGGGAACTTTCCAAAGAGAATTGGACAATGCAGTCGATGCCAATCATAACCCAGCAAAAGCCAAAAAGCCAAAGAGGTATCTTCCTCTGGCTTTCTTCTACCCCCCACTTCCATTTTCATTGTCCCCACTGCCACTCCCAGCTTTAGCTTTTCCCCGTTCTCGGTCTCATGCGGGGGACAATAGCATATGCATAATAATAGTCACTTCATGTTTGCCAAACTCTCCAAAATAGTCCCCTGACATTTTGTTTCTTTAGTTACCAAATTGGTGACTTAAACTACGATTGAGTGGACAGACCGATTAACGATTTTACCATGTGCATTCTTCTTTAGTGAGTTCTGGAAGATGGAAGTACGTGTAGACCGAGTAATGAATAGTGGGTTAGTGACGAGAGAGCGTTTTGAGAATGTCGACTTCATGAAGTATACAACGAAATAATGACCTGTAGTAATCCTGCTAGAGTGACCAAAACAATAGTGTGAATGAGTCTCAGCAAGTCCGTGCGAAAACCCTCTTTCCCATATCTCGTAATTATCATTTGTAATTTTCTTCAGACATATATTAGTTATCGGAGAGACGGAGACTGGATGCATTGGGGAGAAAAGAAGATAACAATTTATGAATAATTACTTACTTTCAGCTTTGGATAGGATAATAAAAGAGTTTTCTAGCTTGGTAACTAGAAACGTTGCCAGTTGCCACCCATTGTTGGTTTGATAACGAGAGATTTTGTCTAGTAATGATTCAGAAAGATTCAATGACTGTTTTGACATTATGCCAAAGTTGAGTGACCATTGTGCGTTTAGCCCCCTCATCCATCCTTTTCCTTCCTTTTACTTCTTGGGCCTGTACCATGAAATGGTCCAAAAGCCATGGAGTGGGTTATTTAGCCGTGAGGTAAGGGGCGAGAGAGGGCCCAACCTATTTACTTCATTCAAATGTTCCTCTCCTTCTTTGTATTCTTTGGTTTGTTGGTAGTATTAGTTACAGAGCGGTTCATTTGGTGGCTTCTCATGCTCTGTTTTTGTCGCCTCAAATATTATCGAATTCGACTTTGTTATTTGGTTCGGAGTAGACAACTGTTGTATGTTTACAGATCTTTGTATTTCCCTCTTTTTCAGAGTGATCTAATGACAAAAAAAAAAATGTTCCTTTCCTTCTACCTATGCTACGTACAAGTTTGAAGTTCACACTTCACAATAAGTTTCCGATCACCTCCGGCCATAAATGTTGTTGGAGGGTCCGGTACCCGACAGCAATTTTGTGTTGATGCCTTCGATCGACGCAAATTTAGAGTTTCACAATGTCCCTCGTACGGTAAACTGAGTGGTTTGCGAAGTGACATAAAATATTTTTTGTGTGTCTAGTTTAGAATTTGAAGGTTTTTTATTCTAGAAGGTGAGTTTGTTATGGAACAATTCAATTATCACATTGTATATACAATGAAAATGACCATTGTATATTAGTGTCTATGAAATCTTTTAGCGAGGATACCCAATGATATATGCGTGTGTGGTTGACATAACGCAGACAATATCGTACTAATTGAGCACCCGATCTAACAACTAGTATGCGAGGTTTGGTTTGGATCCAGGGTGGTGGACTTCAAGGTGGGCCTTTATTCTAAGACCTCGGGATTTGAGATCACATCGGGTGAATAAAGTTTCGCATCTAGCATATCAACGAGAGATTTGCATTTGGTAAATCCTTATGTCAAGCAAAATCTACTATACAAGGTCTAGTCTAGCTGATCAATAAATCACTGAGGGGAGAACATGAACTTCGTGGTCCTTGTATTGAGGGGAGAATTATTATGAGACACTCACGTCGTATATACAAGTGTAAAATCTGTGATGCAAGGTGTCTGACTAATCAAGAAAATCGATGAGCGGAGAACATGATGTTTATGGTCCTTGTATTGAGGGGATGATTGTTATGTGACACTCCAAGTATCACACCGTATATACAAGGGAAATGACCATCGTATATAAGTGTCCACCAAGCTCCACTAGTACGAAACCTTTCGGGATATCCAAAGGTAGTTCCGTGCGGCTTGGTCCAAAAAGAACAATATCATACTAATGGAGCACTCAATCCAACAACTGGTATAAGAGCTTTGGCTCAAGTCCAAAGCGATATACTTCGGGTGGACCCTCATTCGGAGATCTCGAGATTAGAGATCACATAAGATGGATCAAAGGTCCACATTTGGCGAATCAAGATTCGCATATTACCGATCAACACGAATATGCATATTGTAAATCCTTGTGTCGAGCAAAATCCTCGGTACAAGGTTTCTGGCTGATCAAGGTAATCGTTGAGATTAAGAGACAAAGTCGGTGGTCCTTATCTTGAGCTGATAATTGCTATGAGACAATTCGATAATCAATTATATTTTCTTTAAGATCCCTCGTAAACAAATGAACTACTTTTCATTTTTCTACAACTCCTCTGGACATAAATAATGCGACAAGTCTCTTTGGTTTTAGATTACACAAATTGTTTTACGAGAGAAATACAATCTTCAATGTTCGACTTTTGATTTTGAGTCTTTTCTCCAATGGAAATGTCAATTATTTTTTTTGCTTCTGCGTGCATGGAAATTTCTCTTTTTACGTTGCTTTTTCCTCTAAAGAGAGCTCTTCGCGGAATAAAGCGCCTCCCAGAAAGAAAACAAAAGCTTGGTCGCTAAAGGACTAAATATACACAGCATTTTTACACCTAAGGAGACGAATCGATAGAGGAAAAGGAAGCCATGCATTAAAGTTGGCCTCCAGTCTCGCAACTCGTTGCTCCCAATGCCTACAAAATCTTTGAATTTGTCGTTTTGGTCATCTTTTTTTCCTTTGGCATCCCTTTCTCCTTTGTAAAAACTAGAAACCCAACGATGCTTCTTTAAACTACATATATGTATCTTCTTCTCACGTGGACGAAGATTCCAAACGGTCTTAAAATTAAGTACACTCTGTTTTCCCCCCCTTCCTTTCTCATTAGGTGACAGACTAACAGAGATTAGAAGCATAAATTACATTAGTTTTACAGTACATAACCTCCGAACATATATACAAAAAAAAAGTTAAATTACTTTCTGAAAAAATCGGAAATATGGAAAGAGCCATTATATTGTAATTATCATGATAAATGATGTCAAATCTCGTCTAACATATGAGTTATAACATATAATATTACACCAAAATAACATGTTGTACTTAGATCCAACATATAGTGAAAACTCACACACACTTATATAACATCAATATTCAAATGTTCAACTTAGGATTCCAAAGATTGAGCTAGCCGAAAAGAAAAATAGGAAAATAGGCGCATTTCACAAACCAAAGAAAAAAAAATGACACATTTTGACCTCCAATCCGATACCTTGTAGCGGTCGACCCGGTGGGTGCATGCGACCCGTTTTTCTCACCAAGCCAGTATCAAAGTGGGTCGACCCGCGGGTTGACAACATTCCTAATTACACATCCAACCTAAATTGCATGAGATTGATGCAATCTCAAATACTTAATTTGTTGGGCCCCAGCTATGGACTAAGACTCAAGAGTGTTGGGCTTAAACTTTAAGTGGATAAGAAAGCCCCATACTGTTTTTAAGAGATAGGATTATGAATACCTTATGGACTGGGCTCGAGATTTGGGCCCTTTGTGTGGGGATGTCGAGTCATGGACAAGTTTACAAGCGATCCATAGATGATCCTGGCTAAAGGTATGATAGGCAAATTGAACTCAAAATTTACTTAGTTTTGTTTGGGTGCCATATTCCTTTACCTTTACAATCTATGCCTCAATTGGGATGCTTTTAATAATTCTTCCTTGTTATCAGATAGTGGTTTCCCTCAGATCTAATCAAGATTGTGTTTTTGTTGGCCATCAATGATCCATTTAATTACAACACGCTGCGTGTAGCAACTGTTTAAGAAATCAAACTGACATTTTTCTTTCTAATTATGTATAATAAAATGGATTAAAAATGACAAAACTTAAAAAGAAAGAGAAGGACAACTAGAACGTCTCAAGAATCCAATGAAATTAATAAGTTCATGATAGCTCCCATTAATTGCCATGAAATTACATGACCACCTAATTTATGTCAAATCAAGTTGTTCTCGAGAACTCCAATAAAATTGCCACGATATTAGCTTCGCCGCCTAAATATCTCCAAATCATAGGTCATTTTGTTCAATATCCTTTCGGTATTTCCACTTGTCAAGTGATACACATTCAGATATACATAGGTGTCACACTTTCATACATATAACATCACTTGACCAGTTAGCAGTTTACGAAGATTAGATTTAACATTAAATGCGATAAGGTCAAACAGAAAGTAGAGTCAATTCACACTAGACAAAGATACAATCAAATTCCATTTGGTTTGTAAAATTTAAGTGTGTTACTATTTTTCCTCGTTTCATTGAATTCCTTTTATCCGGACCAAGTTGAAATAAGAGCAAACTGAATCGAGCAAAATACTTTGTACATTCAAATTGAACCGAGCCAACCCATACACCCCTTTTGAGTGGTCCGTCAACCCATATGAACATACACGAATTGGGCATTGCCGACTAGGCAAAAGGAAAACAGTGAGATTGGCTAACAGCAGTGGCAGTAGAAGAAAACCAGCCCAAGGTAAACGAAAACCCCACAAACACACACACAGCAGCTGCCTCCCTGCTCTGCCCTGTCCTATCAAAATCACCCATCCATGATCTCAAATCTACAACAAGAAACAGAGACTTCCTTTATGGAATCGAATTGGTTAGGTTTTTGTACAAGCAATGACCAAAAGGGTCATAAAAAGACAATAGATTAGGGGTTATCTCTATCATCACCCGTATCCGAAATTGAAGATCATCATCGAAACAGAGGGAAAGACCAATAGCAGCAGCAGCAGCCACCAGCCAGCCAGCAAAAGAAAGGGTACATAGACTATTATTACTTTGCTGTTTTCACTGTCTTCCTTAGCTTCTCCGAACCCCATTAGAGGAAAAGGGGTCTCTGTTTATTTTCTTAATGATCGAAGGTTCTGTTTGTTTTTCGGGGTTTTCCCATCTGGGTCTGTTCGTAGGGAGTCGGGGAAACAACTCTACGACTAACAATACACGTATGAATCTCCCACTTGGCCACTCTTCAATCGGTTATCAGTCGTATTTGACCGAAATTTTGGTCAAGGAAACGAGAAAGGAGTATCCTTTTTAACAATTCAATTTCCATGGCATAAAAGGAGAAAACCAGGACCCAAAAAACCCAAAAAAAGAAAAAGGAAAAATAATAAGGGGATGGAATAGAAAAAAACCAAAAGGGGAAAAGAAAAGAAGGGTAACAGAGAAATTCACGAAATTTGGATTATCGCAACAACTGCATCACACAACTCATTCGCCCACCCCTCTTCTCCCTTTACCCTTCTGGCCTCGTTCGTTTTGGCCTGACCTTTTTCTCTAACCATTGGTATAACAACAATGGCTAAAGTCGACATCTTGATGTAAAAATTGCCATTGCCCCATCTTCCTTTTCCTTCTAAAAGGTACACATTACTAGACTCTCTGTTGTTCTGAGTCATTCCTTTTCGTCCTTTTGGCTCTTGTTGTTGTTGTTGGTGGTGGTGTATTACTATTCACCCCCACAGTTTCAAAGTTCCTCTTCCTTTTTGGGTCGGTCTCCTATGGCTACCGATAATAACTTATGTGCATGTCACATTTTTTGTTGTTGTTTTCGCGCTCTCTTTTATTCTTTCTGATCTTTGTGACCTAGCTACCTGGGGGTGGGCTGGTATGGTAGCAGTAGCAGCAGCTGCTGCTATTTTGCTGCCACTGACCTAAAAAGGTTTGTACTTTCATAGGTCGATACACAAATTGACATGGGGGAAAGGGGATTTAACCCAATTGATGTTGTCCCAAATTATGGAAAACCCAGAATTGGGTTTCGTCAATTGGGAGTTTCTCGTGGGGTTTGGTGGTACGATGTCATAGTTGTTTGATCATGGAGCTGTTGTTCTCTGTTCTTTTCGTTTTTTGTTTGTAACTTTTTGGGCATCGGTCCCACCTCACTGGATAGGGAGGTCTATTTCAAGTTTCGATCGAGTGCTGGTTACTGGGTTTTGCATATTGTGTGAATCCATTACATGTGATTTTTTTTTAGAAAACGATTTAGTGCGTCCGTTTTTGGCCTTAGGGTTCTTAAACAAATAGTCACAATGTGGTTCTTTTTCTCTAATAGGGTTCTGCTGCCAATTTCAAGAATGGGTTTAGTGGATTAGATCCTTTGGCTGATTCTGTTAGCTGATTCCTTTTGGTCAGTATGCAAAAGTCGCAGGCTTTTCAGGCGGGTGGTGAGGATCTTTGTTTTTGTTAACGCTATTTTGCCTGCATGCGGTTAGATTTGTGTTGCGTTTCCTGTTCTAAGTTGTGCCGTTGCTCGTTCTGGTTTCCGGATGTGAAATCATTTACATAAAACTTGTGCAGTCAATAGTATATATCTAGGGTTCCTAAGTTATTACATTAGCAGAAGTTCCGTGTTGCGTTTATGTAACTGTATACAATTTGTTTGTAACAGACTGCTGGCTGGTTACACTTTAGTACATGCGGGCTAGTGATTTTCTGTTTGTGTTTTGCCTTTACTTGATGTCTCTATCCTATTAACTAGCAGTTAATTTACTTTCCTTTACCTTCTGTTCCTTAATTAGAATAGATTGAATCATACAGGGATTTGCTGAATTCATTACCCTATGTGAAAATGATGAACTGCAAACTTAACTGTAAAGAACCTGCCAAGAAGTAACATTTCCGTCTTTCATAACGTATGTGAGCATGGTTGTAGATTCAGTGTTTCTTTGATTCATGTGGAGCTTTTGTCCAGAATGTGAAAACGAAAATCACACCTGTTCTTCGTTGTTACCTGAGCAATTTGCCTAAAGTTTTTATTACTGTTGTTACTAGTTTCTAAATCTGACGCAACATTTTAAGTTCTTGATTATAGTTCCATGGGAAGTCCATAAATTGCATTACATAGAAATGGACACACTTCAAAACTCCGAGCTGTATCTTTCTCTCCCTCTGTATGCATGCATGAATGAGTGAATGCATGCATGTTCTCAGAATAGAATATGAATAAAAACTGATGAGCTAAGTTGGTATTCAAGTAAAATGATTTATATTGCGATTTACTGCTAGAATACAATCAAGTTAGATGAGTAAATTCAGAAATCCAAGTTGCTGCATCATCAAGTTAGATTAATCATGTTATTGCTGCATATGCATTGTTTTTATTCATTTGCCGCTAGACTATAACTTTCATCTGCCAGTTAACTATTCTAGAGCATTTAGTTCCCAGCATCTTATTTTGGCTACTTTAGGCAAAACTTTGGTTTGCTGATTTGCTAACAGATCATTGAAGAAGCTTTTTCCTGCTCTAGGTCAAGCATGTCATATATTGGCCTTGGCTCCTTTGACGCTTGATTAATTCTTTCGGAATTTTGATTGATTCATTTTATTTCAACAGGAAAATCATATTTGCGGGCCTCTTGTACAAGTTAAGTGATATTTTGAGGGTTGTAGTGTAAATAATGGAAGTTCTTCCTCAGTCGGCTGGTGTTCAACAGAATTCAGAAACAGTTGATCATCATGATGGTGTATTTAAAACTTCTGAACAAGGAAGACAAATAGAAAATGCCAGTGGTAGTACAGTGGGTGAATCATTGCAAAAAGTTGGAGGGCATCAAGTCGATAGACAAACTGGAGCTTCTGATCATCAGGCAGAAATTCAAAGCGAATCTCAAGATTTTGATGATGATGATGACTTGAATGTGCAGCATGAACCGATCAACTATAGGGAGGGAGAGCCGTCTCTGTCTGAACCTAAGTGGTTAAAAGACGATGAATCTTCAGCACTATGGGTCAAGGTATCAGCACTCATCTTGGCACTGTGTCATGTGTTATTTGTCCAAAACTATAATTATACATAAACAGGCAAGTAGTCTGCCAATTTAGGTATGAATTTCGTATTGATAGTCGGCATTCCTTTTCCCAACTATAGTGGAGAGGGAAGTGGCAGGCGGGAATCAGATGTGCAAGGGCGGACTGGCCACTGTCAACTTTGAGAGCAAAACCAACTCATGATCGGAAGCAATACTTTGTTGTGTTTTTCCCCAACACTAGAAACTATTCATGGGCAGATATGGTACTTGTTCGGTCCATCAATGAAAATCCGGAGCCCATTGCATATAGGACTCACAAAATTGGACTTAAATTAGTTAAAGATTTGGGCATTGCACGGCGGTTCATAATGCAAAAACTGGCCGTTGGAATGCTGAATATTGTTGACCAATTTCACAATGAGGTAATTGCTTTCCAGTAATCATTAGAAATTATTTTCCGTGCTACTTGTATTTTGGATGTTTTATCTTGTTTTCCGCAAACTTGTAACAGGCTCTGGTAGAACCTGCTAGGTCTGTGCTGGTGTGGAAAGAGTTTGCTATGGAAGCATCACGCTGCAGTGGTTATTCGGATCTTGGAAGAATGCTTCTGAAGCTTCAAAATGTAAACCCCTGTTACTTTTTATACTTTGTTGATTATAAACTACCTGTTTGATTAAACCGATTGGAGGTCCATTGGAGAAGTTATCAATAGAAGCAAATGAAATAAGTGTGTGTAAAAAACTATTAAAATTAGTGAATGGTCGGGAAATAAATAGGAGATTCCACAACTTGTTTGCTTCTTTAGGGTATGAATATACTAAAATATCGGGTTGTGTGAAATAACTAAATGGACCGCACGACTTTTGAAGGTTTATAGAAGAGGAAAGTGTAGAATTTGAGAGGTAGAAAAGATAAAGTTCAATGGTTCATATGAATTTAAACATTAATTAGATTCTAAAGATTGAAGTTAGAGGTTGAAACGGCGGGTTTGGTTGTTAAGATATTTGATCAGGCTGTTTTCTACTGAAGATTGGATTTGTTTTCCCTCCACACCTATTTTCTTGTTTGAAAGAATCACATTTGCTTAGACAATGTTCTTATTGAGATCTAGGAGGACATTCTTACTAATTTTATGTAATCATTTGCACGAAAGCTATAATTTTTACCAGTTACCTGCTGAAGGTTTCATTTCTTGTTCTCTCCTTCAATAATTGTTAGTTCTATACTGCACTACATATGCATCTAAATGAAGGGAAATCAAATTATTTCCTTGAACATTCGTTCATCTATTGACGTTAACTTTGAGGAGTATTAGTGTCTCTGTGATTTATTACCTTTTGTTTTCTTTATAGATGATTCTGCAGAAGTATATGAAAGGTGATTGGCTGGGCAGTTCTTTTCAAACATGGGTGCAACAGTGTCAGGATGCATGTAGTGCTGAATCAGTTGAGTTGTTAAGAGAGGTAGGGTATTTCCTTTCCTTCCATTTAGCGGAAGCAGCTCACCTTTCGTGGCTCTACCTCCTCGCAATCAGACTCAAGCTGTAGACCTCCCGGTTATATTTACTTATTCTTGCTGGAATGTTAAGCCCTAGTGGATGAATGAAGTAGAGGATGACCTAATTTAAATGATGAAAAATTTGAAATCTTATATTTCTCGTTCTTCTAAGTCAACCAATTTTAAGTACAAATGCTTAGAAGTGTATATGTTTGAGTTATGATTTGATAAATTTCTCTTAATTTCTTTTCCACTTTCTGAATCAATGCAGGAACTGTATGATTCCATTCTGTGGAACAAAGTCAACTCTCTTTGGGATGCACCAGTGCAACCAACATTAGGTTCTGAATGGAAAACCTGGAAGCATGAAGTTATGAAATGGTTTTCAACATCTAATCCCTCACCCAGTGGAGGAGAAACTGAACAGAGACATTCTGATAGTCCTTCCACAATGGGACTTCAAGTTAGTCAGAAGAGGCCCAAGCTTGTAGTTCGCCGAGCAGAACCACATGCTCCACAAGCTGAACCAAGCAACCCACCTCAAACTATGACATTGGATATTGATTCTGAGTTTTTCAGCAATCGAGAAAATACAAACTCCACTGTTCCTTTGTTAACAGGGATTTCCAAAGATGAAGATATTCAAAAAGGAGCTAATACACCTGTAGAGTCAACTCCTCGTAGTGTGCCAGATAGATGGGATGGAATTGTAGTTGAATCTGGAAGTTCTTTGCTCAGCAAGACTCCTTCTAAAGACATCACAATTAGGAGCATCACGGATCCTGGTACTAGTAGGAACAGGCAGTGCACAGCTTTCATAGAGTCTAAAGGTCGGCAATGTGTGAGGTGGGCAAATGACGGTGATGTCTATTGCTGTGTTCATTTGGCCTCTCGATTCACAGGTAGCTCGAAAAAGGCAGAGGCAAGCCCCCCTGTTCATAACGTAATGTGTGAAGGAACCACCGTGCTTGGCAGTCGATGCAAGCACCGGTCTCTTCCTGGTTCTTCTTTCTGTAAGAAACATGGTCCCAAGACCGGTACTCCTACAATCATACCTAATTCACCTCAGACTTCACTCAAAAGAAAGCACGTAGAAGCATCTTTCTCCACTTCAGAAACACCACACTGTAGAGATATGGTCTTATTTAAAGAAGCTGAAACTCCCCTTGAAGTGCAGCCTGTCTCATTCATACAGTGCGACGCAAGACAGAGTTCATTAGGTAAAGAGGTGCTACATTGCGTAGGTTCAAACCCTATGGATAAGAACGTTCATTGCCATGAAACTCCAAAGAGGTATTCTTTATACTGTGATGATCATATCCCAAGTTGGCTTAAGCGTGCAAGGAACGGCAGGAGTAGAATAGTATCAAAAGAGGTTTTTGTAGATCTCTTGAAAAGTTGTCGTTCAATGGAGCAAAAGTTGCATTTACATACAGCGTGCGAGCTTTTCTACAAGCTCTTCAAGAGCATTTTGTCGGTAAGAAATCCTGTTCCCATGGAAGTACAGCTTCAGTGGGCCCTGACTGAAGCTTCAAAGGATTTCCTAGTTGGGGAGTATTTGTTGAAGTTAGTCCGCACTGAAAAGGAGAGACTGGGAAGAATCTGGGGACTTGGTGCTGGTGAAGAAGATACTCATGTCTCATCCTCTTCCATTAAAGAATTGGCAGTTTTACCAATGCCTCTCGATGATGATGATGAACAGTCCATTAGGTGCAAAATTTGCTTGGACAAGTTTACTAATGAACAAGAGCTTGGCAGTCATTGGATGGATAATCATAAAAAGGAAGCACAATGGCTATTCCGAGGGCATGCTTGTGCTATCTGCCTTGATTCTTTCACTAACAAGAAAGGGTTAGAGACACATGTGCAGGACAGACATCATGTGCAGTTTGTTGAACAATGCATGCTTCTTCTGTGCATCCCTTGTAAGAGTCATTTTGGGAATGCTGAACAGTTATGGTCACATGTCCTCTCGGCTCACCCAGTTGACTTTAGAGTGGCGAAATCTGATCCTAAAGAGGCCATCAGTCGAGCAATTGAGCAAGATAATGGAGCTCCTGTGGAAGATATCTCTAACGATAATCCAAGTGGTGTAAGAAAATTTATCTGCAGATTCTGTGGGTTGAAGTTTGATCTACTTCCTGATCTCGGTCGCCATCATCAGGCTGCTCATATGGGACCGAATATGTTTAGCTCTCGGCCTCAAAAGAAGGGGATTCGGTACTACTCTTATCGATTAAAATCTGGAAGGCTTACTCGTCCTAGGTTCAAGAAAGGTATGGCAACAGCTGCTGATAGGATCAGGAATAGGGCGAATGCTACTATGAAGAAACGTATTCAAGCTACAAAGTCATTAAGTACCATGGAGTTAAATGTTCTACCTCATGTAACTGAGTCAACAGCTCTTGGAAAGTTGGCAGAGTTTCAGTGCTCAGCAGTTGCCAAGATTCTGTTTTCCGAGATTCAGAAGACCAAGCCTCGGCCAAATAACCTGGAGATCTTGGCTACTGCACGGGCTGCATGCTGCAGGGTGAGCCTAAAAGCCTCCCTCGAGGGTAAATATGGGATTTTGCCAGAACGGTTTTATCTCAAGGCTGCCAAGCTGTGCAGCGAGCATAGTGTTCCGGTGGAATGGCACCATGAGGGGTTCATTTGCCCAAGAGGATGTAAAAGTTTTAAGGACCCTAACCTGTTATCACCTTTAGTGCCGGTTGAAAATGGTTTTTCCAAATGGAGAGTGTCAAATCATTGTTTCGATCATAGTGAGTTGGTGGTGGATGAATTCCATTATGTTATTGATTTGGATGATGTTAGGGAAGGGCCTAATAGAAAGGAAGTCGTCCTTTGTAAGGATATAAGCCTTGGAAAGGAGTCCATACCGGTAGCTTGTGTAGTGGATGAAGATATATTCAACTTCATCCATGATTCAACTGATGTTCAAAATGCTGGTGTCCTGAAGCCCTGGGAATCTTTCACCTACCTTACAACTGCATTATTTCACGAATCCTGTCATCCTGAATTCGAGGTAGTTACTTATGCTTTCTCACAAATCTATTTGAGTTGGATGCTGATAACTTACTTCCTTCTACTGTACAGAGTTTTCAGCTGGGATGCACCTGTCCATCTTCGATGTGCAGTCCTGAAACATGTGGTCATGTTTACCTCTTTGATGACGATTACGATGATGCAAGAGACATATATGGAGCACCAATGAACGGGAGATTCCCATATGATGATAAAGGAAGGATAATCTTGGAGGTACTTCATTAGAAAAGGGAGTTATTAAGTTTCTCAATCTTCTGTCCTCTTATGAGTTTATCTTTCCTTGTGATGATATCTCTTGCTCAAATTCTGCAGGAGGGTTACCTTGTTTATGAGTGTAATAGCTTGTGTAGTTGCAATAAATCATGCCCGAACCGAGTACTTCAGAACGGAGTACGGGTGAGGTTGGAAGTCTTCAAAACAGAAAATAAGGTATTAACTTCAATAAATTTCTGCAGTGTTATATAACCTTGTACAACTGACTGCATCTTTTACCGCTTGCAAAAATAGGGTTGGGCAGTAAGGGCTGGCGAACCTATCCTACGTGGCACATTTGTTTGTGAATACATCGGTGAAGTTATAGATGAAGATGAAGCAAAAAATAGGCGCATCAGGTTCTTAAGAACGATTCAGGTTTTTTCCCACTTTTTTATTATTATAAATATGGTGCCTTATGTAAACCTTGTATGTTTGGGTGTTCAGGTATGGAAAAGAGGGTTGCAGCCATATTTATACTATTGATGCTCAGACCAATGACATGAGCAGAATGATCGAAGGAGAAGTTCCGTTTGTGATTGATTCCACAAAATATGGGAATGTGTCACGGTTCATAAACCACAGGTACACAAGTTTGTTTGCTAAGTTCCTTCCTACTAGCATAAATTCTTTTCTTTTGAGAAACTAGGGGTCGTTTGATGTCGGATCTGAACATCAATGGATTGTGTGAAATCCTTGGACTGGAAATGTAATGGATTGTGATATTTGTGTATGTTGAAAAGTGGAGGACAGTAAACATTGTTAGTATAGATTTCAGAAACTCATATATTATGTGGGTTTGTCAAATTCATGGGGCCCACGAATTCTACATCCCTCGTGTATTTGCTCAACCAAACAAAGGGTTTTGGAAGATTGTAACCAGCACACTGTGGGAAGATCCAATGCTTATGTTCCTGAAAGGAAAAATTGTGAATCGATGCAAAAGATTTTCTGAGCCTCTTTTAGTTTCAGTCTTATACTCATTTGTATCGTCTCCTTTGGCAGTTGTGCACCGAATCTTGTAAACCATCAAGTTCTTATTGACAGCATGGATTCTCAGCGTTCTCATATTGGTCTCTATGCAAGTCGAGATGTAAGTAGTTTGGTCATTTCTCCTATGAATTCTTCACCATGACGCTTTCTTTAGTATGATGCTAACCTCGTTTCTGGTTTCATGTCCTTGCACAGATAGCTTATGGCGAAGAACTGACACGTAACTACAGGTACGAGATACTATCTGGAGAAGGACATCCATGCCATTGTGGCACTTCCAAGTGCCGTGGCAGACTGTACTGAAATAATTCACGTGCTGTCCTTCATCACAATGTCTGCTACAGCTTGGAGGGATTTTGCCCTGGTTTTGAGCTCTCGACAGTCAGCATTGATCAACCTGTTGTTGGGTTGTCGACCTAGCTCATCATGGCATCGATTTTGTTGGCTAAAACCTCTGAGCTCCATTGTATGATATTCTCCTTTTTTTTTAGTTCATGCAGAATGTTTTATGGAAATGAATAGCAACGACTTCTTGCATTGTGCTTTCCCCCCCTTTGAACTGTTTCTACTTGTTGTAGGCTTGTCGCTGTAGGTAGGTGTTAAGATACTAATGATTGCTTATTAGGGTTATTTATTGAAGGGGTTTCTAGCGGCTATCTTGTTTTGGGCAGGGCAGGCATTCTTTTGTGCAGGAATTCTGATATTGCATTGCATAAAATGACTCCTTTCAGTACAATCCCCTCTGTGTAAGGGTTGTTTCCTTGATTCTATCACAAGGTAAACTATACTACAAGTCCCAGAACGGAGGAGCCTGAATATCAACCATTGTGACATGGTCGATCGATGGAACGACATGATGATCCATTCATACTTCACTATCACTCGAACTTCATTTCTCCACCACCCATAACTCTGAAGAAAACAGAAGGGAGTCCAAAGCTGAAAACCACCAACCCCAACATTCCTGCAAAACAGAAACAAGTTCCCAAAAGATCAAACAACTTCATATCAGCAAAAAAGACATCTATTTTTCGCAGGATGTATTAGTTACCATATTCAACATGTCTTGGAATTCCATGTTCCTTCCCCTTCTTCTTTCCTTCGGCCTCAGGCAGTGGAAATGCCTTAAAATGCAAAACCATGGAGACAAAAACCATCCCACTCCCAATTTTCTCTCTCACAACTCTCTCCCTCAGATCCAAAGACCATAAACCAGCAGTTCCAGTGGCAAGATCCTCCACCACAACTTTGCAGAACAGGAATAGGGCAGCCCACAAAGTCACTTCTGCAATCCTTCTGGAAACAGGATTGGAGGTAGCTGCTGCCACGTTCATCAGATTTACAGCACAGGCACCAGTGTACAGAGGGAACCAAAAGTACCAATCTACAAACCAGAAAAAAAAGACAAAACAATTACAAGAATAAAAGGCGGGAAAAGTTACCGGAAAGGGTAAAAGGGGTCAAGAATTACCAGGGTCGTTTAACTGGACAGAGGCAGAGTAAGCAAAGAGTGCACCCATTAACCCAGAACAGAGAGTGAACAGCTTTGTGCTTGTCGCCATTGTTATCCCTTTTTCTCTTTCTTCCTATTTTGGTTAAGCTCAGTGATCTCAGGGATGGATCGAAGAAGGAGACAAACCAGCCAATAGAGAAGTCAACTCCTTTAACGGAACCCATTATTCTGTATTTGCCCCTTACTCCAATCTCATATGCTTGCAGAATTTTTTTATACAATAAATTATGGTTGAAGGAATTGAAACCCACTTGATAATATTCATTACAAAGTTGAATACTTGGACTGGGCAGGCAGGAATGGTTGTTCGTTCTTTTCACAACGCACCGGGACAAGGGTCGGCCGTAGAAAAACGAAATGCAAGTTAAAATACGTTAGTTTTCTTCCGATGATTTGAACACTAATCTATTCGTGATTACTAGGGAAATGGGTCCAAATCAGAAGGTTTTGTAAGTCACGTTGATACAAAGACATTGAGAATTCAGAAATTACGGATCAACCTTCAACTTCCAGAGTCTGAATGCAATCAGCTCACAATGTTGATTGATTCCCCTGCCTCTGCCTCTGCCTCTGGGTCGGCTGCTGTATATATAAAGGCAGAGCATGTCCACCAGGAGAAATCACCAACCTTTTCTCTTCTATTTCATCATACATCTCAATTGAAGCCCACAAAAATTCGTATCCTCGAAAATGGCAGTCCCGAGTAGCAAGTTGTTCCTATTGGCCTCCATCTTTATTCTCGGAGCTTTGGCTTCTCGAGCCATGGCGCGAGATACCCCTGACGAGGCTTCCATGCGCCTTAGGCACGAGCAGTGGATGACTCGTTACGGACGAGTTTACGGGAGTTCGCACGAGAAGGAGATACGATACCAGATATTCAAAGACAATGCGGCTCTAGTCGACTCGTTCAATGCTGCTGGAGACAAGCCTTACAGGCTAGGAACCAACCAGTTTGCGGATTTGACGAACGAGGAGTTCAGAACGACCAGGTGCAGGTTCAAGGGTCACATGTGTTCCCCGCAGCAAGGAACATTTCGGTACGAAAATGTGAGCGAGGTGCCGACCACCATGGACTGGAGGAAAAAAGGAGCCGTCACTCCAATCAAAGACCAAGGGCAGTGCGGAAGCTGTTGGGCGTTTTCGGCTGTGGGAGCGATGGAAGGAATCACTCAGCTCAGTACGGGCAAGCTGGTGTCCCTTTCGGAGCAGGAGCTGGTTGATTGCGACACCAAAGGAGAGGACCAAGGGTGCGGCGGCGGGTTGATGGACGACGCTTTCAAATTCATTATCCAGAACAAGGGTTTGACCACCGAGACTAATTACCCCTACACCGCTGCGGATGGATCGTGCAGCGCTAGCAAAGAAGGAAACCACGCTGCTACGATCAAAGGATATGAAGACGTGCCTGCCAACGACGAAGCCTCGTTGATGAAGGCAGTAGCCAGCCAGCCGATTTCAGTGGCAATCGATGCAGGGGACTCCTCGTTCCAGCTTTACGAGAGCGGGATCTTTACCGGGGAATGTGGGACCGAATTGGACCATGGTGTGACGGCTGTTGGATATGGTGAGAGCGGCGGGATGAAGTACTGGCTGATCAAGAACTCATGGGGAGCTCAATGGGGAGAGGAAGGATACATCCGAATGCAAAAAGATGTCTCTGCCAAGGAAGGTATTTGTGGCATTGCTATGCAAGCTTCTTACCCCACTGCCTAAGATCAAAGCATTATCTACGATGTGCATGCAATCACTGCTCAATGCGTGCTTTCGTGTTTGTAAGATACATTTGTGAAGTACTTATGTAAGTATTATGTACTTCTTTATGTTGTTGCTCATTGTTTTCTCAGGAAAACAAGAGGGCATTGCTTATATGCCTATACCTTCGGCTTATCTTGTAAATCTATATGTATAGTAATGAAAACGTCCTTATTTCGTCATCTCTACATTTTTTGAGTGAGCACTTCTACTATGCTTTATAGTATTGGTGCTTTAATGTACAACTTAAAGTTGTACCATAACATTAAATGTATAAGTTTAGGTTGTACCGTAAATCAATTTGTACCTTTATGTGATGGTACAACTTTACTTGAAGTTGTACCATCACATAAAGGTACAAGTTCAAGTGTATCATAAAAAGAATTTGTACAAAACTTAAAGTTGTACCATAACATTAAATGTATAAGTTTAGGTTGTACCGTAAATCAATTTGTACCTTTATGTGATGGTACAACTTTACTTGAAGTTGTACCATAACGTAAATGTACAATTTTAAGTTGTACCATAAAAGCAAAACTCTATAGCACCAATACTATATACCATTGTAAAATTTCTCTTTTTAATATCTTCAAATGATCAACGAACCATGTCTAGTTTATGTATAGTTATTTCTCCAACAAATGTGCTAATGCAGTAGAGGTTTTGAATCTACAAATGAGCGGCTGTGAAGAGCAAAGGGTGGGTTTTGTCTCGGTCCCATAGCCAGATCCTGAGAGTTTGCTCATTGCTGTACCCTGTTTTAGCAATTATGTTGGAGGAAAATGCCAAAGTGTGTGGGCAATTGGTGAGGCAGAGCATGGGAAAATTGGGACCATGAGTCACATGAACAAATTTAAGTCATTAAAAGAAAAATGAACAAATCTAAGTGAAGGGTTTTGTTTTTTTATATGTGGATTGAGGAATTTTACAATGCTATATAGTATTGGTGTTATGGATTTTTGTCTTTATGGTATAAATTGAAATTGTATATTTAACGTTATGGTACAACTTCATATTGTACCTATACTGTTTGTACAAATTTTTTTTATGGTACAACTTGAACTTGTAAATTTATGTGAGAGTACAACTTCACAATTTGAACTTGTACTATAACATAAGGGTACAAATTCCTTTATTGTACAATCTGAACTTTTACATTCAACATTATGGTACAACTTTAAGTTGTACATTAAAGCACAAATTTTTTTATAGTATAGTAGAATTGCTCATGTGCATTTCTTTTGTTTCTTTGTAGTTGTAGTAAGCCACGAGAACATTGTACTTTGGTTAGTTGCTCTGTTGGATGCGGATTCATGTATGCTCGTTCCCATTGTTAGCCTAGGGATGTACAACGGTTTGGTTCATATCGGATAATATCGAATTGAATATGATGCGGTTCGGTCATTGTTCTCATGAATGTTACAAATATTGAAGAGAAATTAACTGAATTGACCTTTGGACCTTACCGAACCGGATAGATTGCAATGACGATCTGATCATTGGTATAAAAAGAAATAGAACATCCCAAAGAAACGAGAAGCCAATGTAGAAATCGAAAAAGATTTAGTGAAACAAAGGAAGTGAAGAACAATACACAATCCATTGGGTTTTGGGTTTCCTGAAACCAAAACGAGTCAGAAGAGGTCATAATGGTTTCGGTTAACTAAAACCATCAAGCTTCATAGTGGTTTGATTTTTCAAGGGAATGATTTGTTTCAATTATTCGGTTTAGATTCTCGATTCAGTTTAACTGAGCCAATATCTCGACCTTGTGCAAACTTATATATTTACTCATGTTCACAACAAGATTTGTAGAGATAATCCCTTACTTGTTGTGACAAAATTGTTATATTTGAGTTTTCACCCTACTAATAATTTTGAGGAAGAAATCACATATTGGTTATCCTCTGATACTTTGGAGATGAACATTTCGGGATATTTTTTTTAACATATTAGAGTATATTGTCGGTTCATTATCGATAAATCGACAAAAAGAAAAAAACTCATACTGCATGTATAGGGTTGTGTGAAAAAAAAAACTAAGGAAGAAATTAAAAGATTTAGAAACAAAATTGCAAAAAATAATGGCTAGACTTTCGAAATACGTCTTCCCACGTGTAGTGAGATGGTTCTTTTATTGTTATCTGTCTTTAATTTGTTGAAGTTTTTTCACGTTCAAGTTATAATGACTAATGAGTAAAGATGGCAAACCAAAAACCTTTGAGTTGCTTAGCTTGCCTTGGTGTAATGATTCAACCACCTTCGTCCTTCCTTATGGCTGGCCTGGCCTTCTCAGCTATTAATCTTGTAAGGTGAAGATATAAAATGGCTGATATTATTTCTGGAGATAACTCACATGTCACAAGCAAAATAAATTAAAGTTTGTTTGGATGTGGGATTTCGAACGAGGAGTTTGTAAGGGATTTGAGTACAAATTTCGCATTGAAAATGTCGGGGGTTTATAAAAAATAACTTGAATTGAGAGTTTGAGACGCAAAATTTGAACAAAAAACCTCAAAATAACATTATTGTCCTCTTGGAGGATTAATTAGAGCTTTAATAGAGGTAGTTGGGTAGGATAAAGACTAAAGTGACTGAATTAGGATATTTAGCTCGCAACGGAGTTGAGGTTCACGATTAATGTGATATCAACTTCTTGTATAATTTAGTGGTTGGATTGTTGTGGTATAAACTTTGTGATGAATATTGGTCACTCCACTCCATGACTTATTAACTAGACAATAAATGTAACTCAAATTTGGTCACCTAATCTATTATGAACAAAGAACTTTCACCTTAATTTCCTCTTTCTAACCACTTCTTATAGTTTTGACCAAAAACATTCAAGCTTCCCATGATTCTTTCTTTTTAGTTATTAGTTTTTACCCTGCTTTCTTCTTTTGATACTATTTCTTGTGATGAAAACCCTGGCCTCTACTCTGTTTTCTTTCTCTTTTACCTTACTTTTGCCTATTTGCATGGCCCTATCACATCCAGCATCGTGCAAGTTAGGCTCTCCATTACCATCATCATCAATTATCGCCCATCATTACAATTTGCAATTTAGTCATTTGACACAAACTCCACTCGACACACATATTATTTTTCTTAATTATTAGGTGTCTTAACCCTTAACAATTGTTTGACATCATCAAACTTTTTTTTACCAATCAAGAATGGAATTGAAAAACAATAATTTCCAATAAGTCATGCATAAGTCCATATATTAAATTCGAGTTTAGAAAGTATAACATTAAGCCTATAAAAATAAGACGAGTCTAAGTGAACGAGATGATCTATCACAAAATTGACTTCTTTGACTGCACACCATGCTCGAATGTTCCACTCATATATTTGAATTTACTTAAAGTGCATATGATTAACTTAAAGTACTCTAATACATTTCTTTTTCATTGAGGTTCTCGTCAATTCAAACTTATAGATGTCATTGAATGGCTGAAACGTCTTGAGACGTAGTTGCTTTTACCATAAAGACTAAAATAGATGCGAGTCTGTGCCAGCAGAATGAAAGAATTGAGAGATTATTTGTCACTTTTCCATCAACGGTAAAAGGCTTTGGCTTTCAGAAGAAGATCTCACTTAATAGCTAGCGGAGTTTGATTCAATGACTCTGAGAAGACGAGGAATCAATAGAATTGGAGGAGGATTGGGAATGAGAATTCAAAAGCATGGAGTTGGTGAGTTACGAGATAGGGTTAAAAGTGAGAACAAGATCCGAAAAGTGAGAAGTCGATGGGCCAATGAGATATCTGAGTATTGGAGTACTGGGTAGGTTTAGATTGGATATTAGAATATCCATACCCTACCCGTTCCCCATAAATACACATTTGAGTTTTGACCAAACCCGTCCAAAATCCGATTAATGCAGGTTTTACACCGTTGACAGGTTCCAATTCAAGTGGATACCCAATTCAGTGGGGTTTTCTGCCATGAAATCCATGTAAACCACTTCTCTACTAAAAAACACTTCAACAATGGAAAAGCAAAAGAAAAGAGAGTCAACAAAGGAATATAAGGGATCGCGGCAAAAAGGGTAATTCCAAGAACACAGTTTTGAACCTCCATTGGTAAACCATGGTTCTTAATAGTGCATTTTGAACCATGCATGCTTTCTTTCGATAAAAGCAAAGATGGAGACTTAACATGGAACATAATGGATGGAGCAGATCAGTTCTATTTGATTTTGATGCTCCTAAATTCTCTTTTGATATATATAAATTGCTTTTCTTTTCCCACATGCATAGCCAACAAATTGGTCAGCCAGATTGGAATCATTAGCAGAATAAAGCTATTAGTTCTTTAATTGATTCTTCCAAGGGTATTTCATTTTTCTAATAGAAGACTTAATAGGGTTTTTTTCTAGACATGATCATAAGTTTGCAGATTGGTTATTACACTGGTTACCCCCAGTCAACTAGCATCCAGAATAGCAGAATTGGGACAAAGAAGAAGGGCTGTTTAGTCATTTCATCACACAGGGTATCATGAACATGACAGTGATAGTCACAGAGTCACAGACCCACTTCCAGCCTAGAAAATCCAAACCCAAAGAAAGCCACAGATGACAGAACATAAAGAAAACAAAAGGGAAATAATAATTAAATTGAACTCAGAAAGTATGACTTCTTCAAGCAACAAGAACAAGAGTTGAAAATAATACAAAATAGAAAATGTAAAGAGAAGGGAGGAAGAAGACTGAGAAATCGAGATGATGAATGGTGGAGGAGATGGAGAAATCAAAAGCAAGCAAATTCCTCTCTCAGGACCCACAGCTCAAACAATGATCAAAAGCATACAATAGACACAGAAGCAAAACACCTCCTGAGTCCTGACCCCATCCACCACTACTCCATTTCTTTGCTTGATTGTTTGGCTTTTGCCCTTTTCCACTTTAATAAAACAGTTGTGAAAAGAGAGAGAGAGATAGAGAGAAGGGGGAAAAGGAAAAGGGAAGAGGGCACACAACACCACCCTCCACTCATTATTCCCTCCCTGCAACTCATTGTTCACTGGTTCCCTTGATGCTTGACACCAGAGCTATTTCAATCATTCTAGCCACTCCTGGAGACTTCATAACCATCAGACGGGAGATGGGATTTCTAAGAATTCCTCAAATTACTTCTCTTTGGTGAGTTTTTAGCTTCTTGGGGTCTGAAAGCTTCGAACTTTATGTTCTTTGGTGGACCATTGGGCGGTTGATCTGGTTTCTTGATTGATTGGAGATGAAAGGAGGCGGAGGAAGAAGCTCTGCAGTTGTTTCCATGGTTTCTCTGAATTGAGATTCACTGCTGGGAATATAAAGCTTCTGTTTCTTCTGTTTCACTTTCATGGTTGCAGTTGTAGGAATTTGTTAAACTGTTGGCTGCTGGTTTGTTAGGTTTCTGAAGTTTTAGATAGTGTTTTATGCTTCTTGTAGTTGATTTGGTGTAAATGAGGTGAAATTCTTCTTTAGAAATGGCTGAAGTTAAACTTACAAAGGTAGAGCCAGGGCACACCAAAATTAGAAATGTTCCAATTGCTGTAACCCCAGAAGGGTTTTGGTGCTGTCCTTCCCCTGTAGGGTTTCAGAAAGCCACAAAACATCAAAACCCATTAAACAAAACCAAACCCTCTTCACCCCCTCCAAAGACAACCATCCCAAAGAAGCAATCTTCACATAACAATGAGAGAAGGTCACAGCCACCAAACCCCCCAAGAGCTGCAGTTGCTTCTGATGATCATCAAAGAAGTTGTGGGGCTGATGTACCTGCAGTTAGTGGTTCAGCTGGCAGTGATAGAGGGCCGAGGACTAAAGTTGAGAATGCCCCTAGGAAGGTGGCTATTGAGTTTGGAGATCCTGGAACCAGCGACTTGAAGGTGATCTTGCTCGGAAAGCAAAGTTTTTGTGTGAAGTTAACTGCCCACAGGAATGTTCTGGTTGAGAATAGCAGCTTCTTTGCTGAGAAGCTTTCCTATGGCGACTCTAACTTATCATATCTGGAGGTTAATGATTGTGAGGACATTGAGATATATGTTGAAACTGTGGGACTTATGTATTGCAAAGAGATGAAGCAACGATTGATCAAGCAGAGTCTGACTCGCGTGCTTCGAATACTCAAGGTAAAATGTCAAGTTCCTTACTGCTGTAGAATGCATCTTGGTTGTTGATTGATATTAGGGATAACCTTCTTGAAATTGATCCAGTCTTTTCTCATAAGGTCATATAGGTAATATGTATGTTTGCTCTATCTTGGTTATAGCCATATAGGGTAAGGTATGCTCTGATTTGGTTTGACTGGAGAGTTGGATAGTTTAGACTTTAAATGATCTACTTTGACGTGTCCTGTTTTTCAGTTCCTTCATAGTATACTGGGGACAGTTTTGCAAGGGTAACTAATGGAATGTTCTTTCTGATTGTGGTAATAGACTAACTGTCATGAGCTATATGTGATGCTTGAATGCATTTGGTGAACATTCCTCTTATTTATGATGGTGATTTGATATGCATTAAATGAGAATCGTAAATGTTTTTGTCTTCTCGAGCATCTGTCTCTAATTTGGCTAGGATTCTGCAGGCTGCTGAACTTCTCGGCTTCAGCTCATGCATACAATCATGCTTGGAATATCTAGAAGCTGTCCCATGGGTTGGGGAAGAGGAAGAAGAAAAAGTGGTCTCCACAGTTCTTCGACTCCAGAACGAGGGTTTCGAAGTATCGCCAATACTAAAGCGAGTCTCATCCCACGCTTCTGCACCACCTAAAGACACACTGCCCCGCATAGTAGAACTCGTTCTCAAAAGCAACGAGGAGAGAGGGCGTCGTGAGATGAAATCTGTTGTCCTGAAGCTTCTTCGAGAGAACAACAACAACAGCAACCTCCCAAGCTATGCAGCTGCCACAGATGTATGCAACGAAACTCTTTACACCTCGTGCGCAAGTTGTTTGAACTCACTGCTATCTTTGTTCAACCAAGCTTCCGAGCCTGAGTTCACTGACAAGCCTATGGAGAACAAGGAACCTGTTTTGAAGCAAATAGCTTTTGAATCCGACAACCTCTCGTGGCTGCTCGACATTCTAGCTGACAGACAGGCGGCAGATCGGTTTGCTGTAATGTGGGCAGGACAAGTGGAGTTAGCAGCTTTGCATGCAAGCCTCACAGTATCGACTCGGTACCATGTTAGCTGCATCACTGGAAGGCTGTTTGTTGGAATTGGAAAAGGGGAGCTTTTGCCATCTAAGGACACTCGTCAGTCCTTGTTGGAGACATGGTTGCAGCCATTGATCAATGACTACAGCTGGTTGACTCACGGCTGCAGATCTTTCGATAGGAAAGTTGTCGAAGAAGGGATTGGGAGGACGATACTCACGCTTCCTTTGGAGAATCAGCAGAGCATTTTGCTTGCTTGGTTGGGAAGTTTCTTGAAGGCTGGTGATAACTGCCCGAATCTGCAGAGGGCATTTGAGGTTTGGTGGAGGAGAGCCTTCATCAGACCTTATAGTGAAACTCAAGGTAGTGATGACATTCGACTCCCGCAGCAGCCAGTTGATTGTGCAGTGATATCAGAACAATGAAAACATCTATTGTATCACTGGTTTGATGAAGTTTGTATACTGCTGAATGATATTTCTACATACTGTGGAAGAGTGGGCTCTTGTTTGTTTGTGCTGTCTTCTCAACTCAAACCAATTAACCAGAACGCCTTTCGTGGCTATACAGTCAAGTTGGCTACTTGTGTGTTGATGATTCTACTTCTTAAAGTGTATTGTGTGTAGAGTGATTGCAAACTCTGGTGAATTTTGTGTTTGATTGCTCAATGTAGGAAAAGTGCTATGTACATGCGAGTGAAGTACCATACGAGGGACACATCTAAGTGTCCTCTGCTATATATACAAGTTACTTTACTCGATGGTTGGAGTTCTGGTGCATAACCTTTATATATGAAAATTATATAAGTCTTACATGACAAATGATACAAATTCCCAGAGTTGTTATTAAAAACTTAATCAAAATTTCAACGAACTATTTCTTATTCATTTCAACTTTGATTTAAAAAATCTTGTCCAAAAAATAAAATTATTTAAAGAGGTTGGTAAAATAAAATTTTCTTTACCTACTTGTTTCTTTATGAAATAATGTAAAAAAATCAATGTTGTCAGAACCGAACCGGAGTATGACCCGGTAATGCGAACGGCTCGCACTTTAGTGGTCCAACCGGCATTAGACCGTTTAAAAACAGTTAGAGAACCGGTACCTA
Source organism: Linum tenue (assembly GCA_946122785.1). Classification (NCBI taxonomy): domain Eukaryota; kingdom Viridiplantae; phylum Streptophyta; class Magnoliopsida; order Malpighiales; family Linaceae; genus Linum; species Linum tenue. The sequence continues at coordinate 45,374,632 of CAMGYJ010000010.1, forward strand.
ATAAACATTATCAGTATAAATAATGGACATTTCTTAATCAGAGCTCATCTCTTTCCTTCGAAATTGTGAAATGGAAATAAGGATTCAGTTTGAGAGCCCGACGTTTTTGGTTTATTTCAATTTTCTGCAATTTTTTTAATTAAATTTAGTGACTGAATGGCCAAAACCGGACGAGCGGCTCGATCGGCTCGAACGGTTAACCGCCTCGGCCGCTCGCCAACCGCTACATAAAACCGGAGGGCTTTTAGATTGTTTCGAGCCGGTTTTGTGAATGAGTGGCGGTTTTACCAGTCGGGCCGAGCGGCTCGGGTTTAATAACACTGCAAAAAATCCTTCTTAAAATTAGAATAGAGTATGTTGTGATCATTTATTTCTATAATTTATGTTTGTATTAGTTGTTACCTAATCTTTCATGGTTGTTGCCAATGAGAAACGATTTTTCGGCGGTTGTAGTTATGGTGCGTAAACTTTAGGGTATGCCTATGGTGACTTGCAAGTTACCGTAACTTGGAGAAAACGGTCGATATCTTCCATTAAGTGGTCGACCACTTTCCAAGAAAACGGTCGACCTCTTCCATTAAGTGGTCGACCACTTTCCAAGAAAATAATCGACCTATTCTACCAAGTGGTCGACCACTTTCCAAGAAAATAATCGACCTATTCTACCAAGTGGTCTACCACTTGAGTGATCCGGTCTACCACTTTCGGAAATGGGCCGACTTGATGACACACTTACCTTCAAGTGGTCGACCTCTTCCACCAAGTAGTCGACCACTTTCCAAGAAAATGGCCGCCTCTTCCACCAAGTAGTCGACCACTTGAGTCAACCGGTCTACCGCTTCCGGAAATGGGTCGGCCTGATGGCACAATTATCTTCAAGTGCTCGACCTCTTCCACCAAGTGGTCGGCCACTTTTCAAGAAAATGGTTTACTACTTCCACCAAACAGTCTACCACTTGAGGAAACCGGTCTACCGCTTCTTGCAATGGGCCGGCCTGTGACACACTTACCTTCAACTTATAACTGCCTACCGGTTCTGCAAAATGGTTTACGTACCTTTTTCGACTAACGATCTCCGCTTTCGGTGAATGATCGACCAGATGACACAGTTACTTTATACTTACATTAGGAAAATAATGGACAATAGGAGACAACAAAATATAAAATTGTTTGGTAGTGACGCAACATCCTATCACCTGTAGCAACCAAATCCCTACACATATTATAGACCAAGACAAAAAGAAACACCCTCTTTTAACTCTTCTAGAATAAAAGTCCACAAAAGTGATGATATGAGATTTATGGACGTTGAAGATGACACGATTGTATAACAAATATACTCTACTTTTTGACTTTTGAGCATCTTCATGCAACAATAATAACAAAGTTGATCCATCACAAGACATCTATAGGATAGAAACAAGAAAACTTAGAATTTGAAGGAAAGATGAAATTCTCAATAAATTAAGTCAAATATAAGAAATAAATATGTGAAACATTTTTCAAATCTATAGGAGAACAATCACTCGAGAAACTTGTCATCTATGCTTGCTGCCTTTGTACTAATTTTAAATATCTTATTACAAACATATCTATTGTTATTGGACTCTAATTATATATGATGATGTCGCTAGCAATGGTTCATCAGGTGGACCAATTATTGAAATAGGTGGACCGCTTGGAGAAAGAGGTAGACCACTTGTTGGAAGTGGTAGACCATTTTTTTGGTATAGTGGACGACTTTTTGAGTGGAAGAGGTTGACCGTTTGTTGAACATAGCAAAATGGAAAATAGTACATCTGGTCGACCATTCCAACAATGAGGTCGACCATATCAGTGAAGAGGTCGGTCGTTTTGTCCAAATAGGTTGACCATATCAGTGAAGAGGTCGATCATTTTGTCCAAATAGGTCAACCATATAAGTGAACAGGTCGACCGTACTGTGCAAATAGGTCGACCGTCTTGTCCAAATCACGGTGACTTGCAAGTCACCATAACAAAGTCCTAAACTTTATATATACGCAAATTGTATAACTCTTAATTCTTAAATGACAAATGACACAAATCCCAAGGGCTGTAGTTAAAGACTATCAAAATTTCAACGAACTATTTCTCATTCGTTTCAACTTTGATTTAAAAAATTTTGTCCAAAAAATCATACTAATTGTGCTGTACAAGATGTCATCCATTTTGAGAGAATTTAGAATAGAAAATTTATACGTCATGAACCATCTGTTACTATACTGGTACACAATGGCGGAGCCATGTTGTATTAAGGAGGGGCTATATTCCCCTCAACTTTCAAATATAGGTAAATTTACATGTAAAATTTGTAACAAAATTGAAAAAAACAGTTTGATAAGTGGATCTAGCCCCATTTCTCGACGACCATGGTTCAAATTCCTCAAGTGTAGGTTTTTTAACTCCCCTCATTCAAATTTCCGGCTTATACACTGCTGGTATAATGGTGGTCTATGTTGGTGTGATGTAGTATCATGGTGGCAGGATGTGGTATGGTGGCAATACTATGGTGCGAAGATTGTGACATTCTTACATTTGACTCAAATTGTAATTATCTCTAAAATATGAGCTAAGAGAAAAGAAAAAAGATTGGGATAAGGTCAACTCATACGAAGGGCATGACTCATAACTCATGGCTCATGAAGCTGTCACTCATTTCTCTGTTCTAATTCTGGCTACAGCAATTTCCTTATAATTTTAGGTCAATGATTCCAGCTTCTGGGTAATGAAAAGATTCCAAAGACAGAGATGATCGTTTCATTTTTCCAGTCGAGAATTTGGCCTCTCCTCATATTCTGTACAATTTGGATTCTCAATCTTCCTCACCAAATACAGTCAGCAGAAGCCAAGGATTTCTAACGGGGTAAACGGTGACGGACGATCTAGATGAGTTCCATACCCATTTAGGTTCTCTTCAGAGTGCTTGATTCAGCTCGGTTTATCTATTTATTTTCGTACAAATTCAATTTATATCGTAAAATACCAATATTTTGAAGCATAATAGATGAGTTCCTCTCCTACCTACTACAACTAATTAAACCACTTCTAATATGTCTTTGTAGTGTGTTCTTCGGTCATCGACCTATTTCTTTAAGAATGGGAAAGTATTTCAATCGATTATGAATTGATTAAGAAAAGACTACATGGTGCCAAGTCTACCAAATAAAAAAATTTTAATGTAAAAGTTTACAAAAATAATAATAATAATAATAAAAGACTACATTTTATAATTTATTGGACAAAGTCATTCTTTTTTTCTTTTAATTAAGCGATAGGTTATTTTTTAAAAGAAAATATGGATGAAGAAGCTAAGACATATCTTTATATAAGACTCTAAGAGTCAATCCTTAATCGTTAATCCCTAACTCATCCTTTCTAAGAAATGTCAATTCCTAATTAATGAAATAGATGCACTATTATATGCTATTTAAATTTTAATTAAGGCAATTAGCGGTATCCAATTCCACCCACACATCAAGACATAATTATTATATATAACATGATCGCCACCATTCAAATTCTGCAATTCCATCCCAATCTCCGATCAAGATCATCTGCTGGATCGGAGCAAAAAGTATTCCCGCCGGCCACAACTCCCCCTCCTAGTTACCAAATTAGGATAGCATGGTTCTCTTTGATTTCAAATCCGACAAGCACTTCGTTGCTTCCTCGGACAAAACGACCCTCAAAGTCTACGAGTTGACCAACCCTACTCCTGTTAATCCTTCCTCCATCGGAAAGAATCACTGGAAGGAAGTCGCCACCATCACCGCCAATGATCACGATCAAAGCGACATCGAGGACCAAGGCAACGATGACGATGCATCAGCAGATGAGGAGGAGGAATCCTACGACGGGCTGATGTTCTTCGATGGTCACGGGAAGATCGAGGGAAGGGAGGCGTTGACCAAGCTAGCCCAACACCTCACCCGGCTGCAATTGAGGGTGAGCCCTCAAGGGTTATGTTTCCAGGATGTTACCGGGCTAGGCGAGCACAAAGATTTTGGGTTTCACTACCTCCGGCTGAACGATCTTTTCAACTGGCCATATCACGGTATCAAAATAGCGGGCATCACCACATGGGGACGCCTGGTGTTGCAGTACTCCGTACCAAAAGGGGAGAAGAAGCGACCGACGGCTGGAGGAGCTGCTGTGAGCAAGAAGAAGTACGAGGAGTTGAAAAGAATGATCGAAGAAAGGGATGAAAAGATCGGAAAGATGAGGGAGGAGATGGAAGAACAAGATTGGGAGATGGAAAAGCTAAAAGAAGAGAGGGGGAAACACGGGGTAGAGCTACGCGAGTTGGAGAAGAAAAATGGCAAGGAGCTGCGAAAGCTATCGAAGCAAAAAGATGGCGAGCTAGAAACGCTGAAGAGGGAGAAGGACGGGGAGTTGGAGGAGAAAGACGAGGAGTTAGAGGCGTTGAGAAAAGAAAAGGACGACGAAGCAAAGCTAAGCAAAGTGAAGGACGAGGAACTGAAAAAACTGAGGGAGGAGGTGAAGAATATGAAAAGAGCTAATAAGAAGGAAGATGAAGCAGCAGTAGGCGAGAAGGGAAAGATAACGGTAGACAGTGATGAATGGCAGAAGTTGAAGAAGGATGCGGTGGAAATGAGGCAAGAGGTAACAAAGAAGGACGAAGAGATGAAAAGAAGGCTAGAAAAAGTGGGGAATGACAACGAAGCATTGCAGAAGCTTGTGAATGAGAAGACCGCCGAGTCTCAGAAGCTAAGGAGCGAGAAGGAAGAAATGATGAAAGAGAATGCAGCTGAAATGCGAAAGCTGAAAGACCAACTGTTACAAGTTCCTCGCGAGCCGGAGCAACGTAGCAAGCAATCATGGGCGAGGACAACTACAACTAAATTTGTGCCCCTTTTTTTATGCAGTGACGATATAATAAGGAGAAGACGACCGGTGCCACGTGATACTTTCTGCATCGATGAACGCAAATCGAGTAATTTCAACTACAAGCCATATCAGAAGGGAAGCGTGCCGTTCTTGTTTAACAGTTCCATTAGTGCAGTGGATGAAGATCCCAAAGATTGGCCGCCTCCCCCAAAAATGAATGTGTACAGTTCTTCTGGCTCATTCGACCAAGACAACTGGTGGTTTATGAAGACGACTCACCTGAGTGATGGCAGTAGCTTGACGATGATGGCTTATTACGACGGCAATTTTCGATGTTCTGTTTTCCCGGAGAATACTTACCCTATCCGACTTCCCTATTCGTGGGACAATCATTTAATGGCAGGTACAAGTTTCTTCCTGGTTTACGTGGGTCGTGAATACAAGCTTGCTTTCATGTACCGCGACTAGCCTTGTTAGCTAGGGCGACGACCGGCTGGCAGTTTGGAATTTGTCAATGCTGCTTTCCGGTCACCGCGGTCGCCCAGCCAAGCTTTCGGAGGTGTCTACGTTCTCTATTAATTCGGCTTAAATTTGCTGTATTTTTTTTTCCTTTTTTCTTCTTTCTTAATTACTAGCTTTGTGCCAGGCCTTTGGCCGGGTCTGGGCTGTATTGCTTATGATTTATGAATTATTATTGCATGTTTGTTTGGTGTGTGTGTTTGTATTGAAGCGATGTTTTGTTTTCGTTTTTTGTTTAATAATCACCCTTATGCCTTAGAACCAGTGGCAGAGTCACGTTTTTAACAGGAGGGCCTATAGTCCCCCTCAACTCTCAAAGTTGTGAAAATTTCACAACAAATTTGTATAATAGAATAGGTGGTAAGATTTTAGCCCCTCCTCTCCGATTCAAACCTATGAACGTAATTTTTTTTAGCCCCGTTCATTCAGATTCCTGGCTCCGCCAGTGCTAAGAACGTCTCCCTTTTATATTTTTATTACGAACATGTTGCTTGCTCTTTTCTCTTACTCCTGTTTAGCTACATTATAGGTATAGAATAAGCTTTGCAGGTCTTATACGGATCTTGTATCAGAGGATTTGTGCTATAATATCAGCATGAAGAGTAACAACAAAGTTGAGTTGGAGGAAATAAAACCCTAGAAGCCTTTTGTGTTTCTCATTCATACTTGGGTTTAAATAGGCAAAAGATTTGCACTACAAGACAACACGTGCAAGCTAGCATTTGGAGACTACAAAGATAAACATTAACTCAAACTAAAGTCTAAACAAACATTGACATTAAACTAAATTTGATGATGATGATTTCCTCTAAACCTTGTCGATCCAGTTTGACATTCATGGTCGTGGTTTGAGTTTTGACGATCTTTCAATATCTCCTGTTACCCCCCGCAAGCGGGTGAGCACAGAATGTGCACACCAAGCTTGGAGAGAATACAGTTTTGACTTGAGAATGTTGCTGCACTGTTGGCTAGCTAACTTCCCTTCAATCTTCAAATGGTGAAGCTGCTGCATCTTGCTAGCTAACTTCCCAAACATCTTCTGAAAAGCTGCTGCATCTGTGGCTAGCTAGCTGAAATCTTCCTCTACAACTGGTGATACCACTGCATCTTTGGCTAGTTAGTATCCCATCTTCATCTTCATCTTCTCTTCTTCTTCTTCTTCAACTTCTCAACCCCCAACTCAGCTTTGTAGCTTGAGTTTCTCCAAATTAAGTCGGATATGCTGCTACTTTTTCATGGCTGGCTAACACTCCTTTCTTCTTCATCAACTACTCAACCCCCAACTTCAGCTACATAGCTTCAGTTTCTCCAAATAAGTTAGGATATGCTGCTGCTTTTTCTTGGCTAGCTAGCATTCCTTCAATCGAAAACGCCGCCGCATCATGGCTAGCTGGCTCAACTTTCTCATCTTCAGCTTTTCTGCTTTAGATGGATCTTCAAAGTGGTCCGGATATGTTACTGCTGATTTTGCTAGCTAACATTCCATCTGAAATATGGGCCGGATATGCTGCTGCTGATTTTGCTAGCTAGCATTCCATCCGAAAAACAATATGAAATCAGCAGGGGAGTGCTCGGTTGGCTACTTCCCACTGCTTCGACTTGATGATGATATGCTGCTGCTGATTTTGAGCTAGCTAGCATTAAAAAAAAAAAAAAAAAAGAATTCCAAACTCAACAGGGGAGTAAGCTTCTTCCCTCTGCTGCATAATTCTGTGACTGCTGCCTTTCTTTCCATTCTACTTCTTTTCTCAACTTCTGCTTCTGCTTCTCTTCTCTTCTCTTTTTTTTGTTTGTTGTGTGCTGCCACTGATCTTGCAGCGCCTGTCTTCTTTATTCCTTGTTTTTTTTAATGAACTCAGAACTTGCAAGGGAAATAGGACTCCCTTGCCTTGGAGAGATCATCCATCTTCTCAACTTCAATCACATTCACATTCAAATTGTGCTAAAAACAACCTTCAAAGCTTCCATTTCATTCACACTAATTAACTTCATCCAAACAGAATCTCTAACATGTTCAAGCCCAACCACTTCATTCTCGGCATCTTTCTGCTGGTCATTCAATCGATCAATTGCAACTTTGGGTTCAAGATTGTTACCTTCCTTCCGAAGAAATTCTCGATCCTTAAGCTTAAAACGGAGACGACTTCTGTCAATGCTGTTGTTTGCTGGAGATGGAGACCTGGACTTGCCTCTGAACAGAGCAGCACCCGATTCCTCTGTTTTTGGTTGTGGAGCTCTGTGAAAAACTTCAACACTGTCGTCCTTGACCGGTTTGATCTTCTGTGGCTTTTTCACAGTCGGTTTCTTCGTCGCTTCAATACGATTTTTGCCTCTAGGTCTTCTCTCCGTCGTGTGGTCCTCGCCTCTGTTGCGCGAGTTGAGAAATTTGCCGTACACATCAAAGCAGGAGAAGATCGTCGATGACGGAGGAGATTTCTCTGGTCTCGATGTCTCTAGTTGGGAGATCTGATTTAGGGATTTCTCTGGTCTCTAGCAGCTTCGTCGTCTTCTTCTTCCGGTGCTCGAGGGCGGCTACGAATGAGGAACTGGATGATTCTCACACTCCGATGATGAAGTCGAATGTGCCGGTTGTCGATCTGGGTTTTCGGAAGGAGGGGATTTGTGACAAAGGAAGAATGGTTTCTCGGCGAGATGAGGATGAATGGGTTTTGGATCTGGGATTTTTTGGGAAGAAAAGGTGGAATGTGTTACACTCGATAGAAGGGAAAACTGGATTCATTTATTCACGTAACAAAGAAACGTTTAAATACATCAAACTCAACTGTTGCAAGCTAAAAACAAGCTACCACTCAGCCCATCAAACACAAAACAAGGAACTGCTAACAACCGTAGGCCTTAAAACTAGCAACTACATAACAGCTAGCTCACGTCCTTCTAACTTCTAACTAGGCTTTCTATAGATTCAACTTCATATGACATAAAGCCCAACCCAAAGTTATCTTCTCGACCCAACTTCTTGATCCAACATATCCTCCCCTAAACTCAAACCGGTTAAAGTTTGAGTTTAAACCAGCACAAGATCATCTGCAGCAGTAACAACTTCACTCCTTCCATCAACCAGAATCGCAACTTCAGAATATTCAACCACTTGAGAGTTTGCAGCAACACTATCAATCAACTCAATCATTTGATGCTAGCCTCCAACGAGATTGGCTTCAGTTCAACTTCACTTTCTTCTATCTTCTTCCTGGCAAGGCATGCTCAACTGTTTCATTTCCGGTTTCTTCACTGTACTCTCTAGACCTGTCCTCGCAGATCTCTCCTTCTATGTCATCTGCCAACAAGCGAGAACTGCTATTTGCACGCGCTCAAATTGTTACTTGTAGCATGACATAGCAACCGAGTACTTCTAATCCAGCCATTCGCCACCGAATAAGATCAGCCACTCTGCTGCCTACTCGTCGAATGACATTGAAACCAAACCTGCTTTACTCACAGGTTAAACCACCTACTTCACTCGTAGGTATGTCTAGCTGACATTGACACTCAACCCGCTTCACTCACAGGTTACACCACCTACTTCACTCGTAGGTATGTCTAGCTGACATTAAAACCCAACCTGCTTCACTCACAGGTCACACCACCTACCTCACTCGTAGGTATGTCCAGCTGACATTTCCTTTAACAGTTCCCCGAGCATCCTTGCACAACCATGGATTCCCTTAATCCAACATCATTCTTCGCCATCTACTTCTCTGAAAGTCTATTGTTGAACTAATGCTACAATCACACTCACAGTCTTCATAATATACTTTGACAGGATATAAAGAAACATACTAACCATTCTGTAAAGCTGCTGCCCATTCTCTCATTGCTTCCTTGGTTGACTACCTTGTGAACTCATCATCTCATTCTTCCTTTGTTAGCTGCTGCTGCAGAATTAAGCACTGCCCAACTGTCCATCCCTGGCTTTGTTTAGCTCTCCCTTCTCTTTTTTCTGATTCATGCATAAACTTCTGCACCTTCTCTACAGCTGCTCCCCTGGTCACTTGATCATTCCTTTCCACCATTCCCCTCTTCTTGTTCTTCTTTTGATAATGATACAATGTTGGAGAAGTCAGCAACGTCTCTGTCACCAGTCACCACTAGCAACTTAAATTTGTTCTTCTTTGGCTTGTTTTTCAGTGACACAGCTGCTCATCCAGGCTTCTCCTTCACATTGTTACAACAGCCTCTTAGTTTGTAAGTCTTTATCAGTAAGTTTCCATTCACAGCTTGGTCGCAGCTTACTCCACAGTCACTTGATCATTCATTTATGCCACTACCATTCCATGAGCTAGGACACCATCTAGAGAAACTAGCCTCTTCTATTCCATCTGATAAATCTTGCTCGTTTCAGCTAGAAATGTGCCTCTAAACTCCAAATCCCAGAACATAAACTTCACAGTTGATTCCTGCCATCCGTCAATTCATCCTCCCCTGAACTGAAGCCTACTGAAACAAGCTTCAGTTCACTGCATCAACAAAACCTTCCTTCACTATCTCCCTACCAATCCTCCTGGAATCAACAATTGTAACCCAAACACTTCCACAACAAATTCCAACCACCACCAGAATATTCAACAAAAAATAATTAAGTAAACAAGAACCTGATATTTCTTTCTGGTACCCCACCAATCAATGGAGACGTAACTGAAAGAGGCACCAACTTGAACCTCACAATCAAACACTTTCTTCACCTTGCTCCTTTCCCTTTACCTCTATTTACTGACGGGAAGCTTGTCTTTAGAGTTACTAGCTGCCTCAGCATCAATGTTCTTCTATGCAGCTTAATTGTTACGCATCATCAATCTCATCAGATCGAATTCAGTCTCCACTGAATAAAACTCTGTCCTCCGACATAGATGATTGCATCGATTGAGACGCCATTTCTGATCGCTCACTTCAATCCTCATCTTCTTCTTCTTTCTACCACTGGCGAGCTGGGACAATCCCAGCACCAGGCGAATCAGGCACCATCCGGACTGTGAGAGAGATTTCCCGGTGACCTTGCACGACATCTTATGGTGCAGCCCAATTTTGTTCCACCGGTAATCTCTCCTTACCAGAATCACGAATAGCTTTGCCAGGAATGATGGCGTTGTGAATTGCAGTGGCTACTTCTTTGGTACACTTGACACTCAATCCGATGTGGCTGTTTCCGTGGCTGACGACAACGAAGACCTTGAATCAGGTGCGCTGTCCGTGCGAGTCTGGTTCTGGACGGGACTAATCTTCATGACCTCGTCCTTCAGAACGCTGGGACCAACAAGGGAGTCGATGATCTCGCGTTCTTGTTGCTCTGCTTCTTGTCTCTTCCTTTCTATGCTCGCCTGCCAAGGAGGAAAGCAACGAGGCGGTTCTGTTCATCGATGGTCAGGGACACAATACCTACGCTTTTCCATCCACCAATGGTGTCATCAAGTCCCAGTCAATGTCGATTACGAAAATTGCCGCTGGTAACGATAGCCCACTTCTCCTCCTCCTAGTGGCGACCACCGACGATCCCTTCCTCCATCGCTTCCTCGTCCCCCGAATCCACAGCTGCCTCTCTCGCCACCATCTCTGTCGGCCATGGTTTGCATCTCTCTACTTCTGGTTCACCAATCCTACGTTCACTTTCTCAATTCCAATTTCTTGCTCACCTACTACCACCTCCCTCTCCAGGCCCTTCACGCTCAACATCTTATTTACCAATAGGTGGCGGTGGCCGTGGCCGTGGTGGCCACCGCCTCCCAAACCTGGATCACTTCGGTGTTAACCTATAAGGCTCTGATACCACTATGTTACACTCGATAGAAGGGAAAACTGGATTCATTTATTCACGTAACAAAGAAACGTTTAAATACATCAAACTCAACTGTTGCAAGCTAAAAACAAGCTACCACTCAGCCCATCAAACACAAAACAAGGAACTGCTAACAACCGTAGGCCTTAAAACTAGCAACTACATAACAGCTAGCTCACGTCCTTCTAACTTCTAACTAGGCTTTCTATAGATTCAACTTCATATGACATAAAGCCCAACCCAAAGTTATCTTCTCGACCCAACTTCTTGATCCAACATATCCTCCCCTAAACTCAAACCGGTTAAAGTTTGAGTTTAAACCAGCACAAGATCATCTGCAGCAGTAACAACTTCACTCCTTCCATCAACCAGAATCGCAACTTCAGAATATTCAACCACTTGAGAGTTTGCAGCAACACTATCAATCAACTCAATCATTTGATGCTAGCCTCCAACGAGATTGGCTTCAGTTCAACTTCACTTTCTTCTATCTTCTTCCTGGCAAGGGAATGGTGGTACTGATTTGCGGCGGAGGATGGAAGGGATTTGGTTGAGTTGGGGTTTCCTCACGGAGAGTGAGATGAGCGAAGCGGAATAGATTTGGGAGAGAAATCGAAAGAACGAAACGTAGGGTTCGTGTGGTGAGAGGTGATGGTGGTTCTGCTTCAGCTGCGGTGGCAGCCTTAACGGACTGCGATTGTCTGGAAGACTGAAAGGAATGGATTCAGTGATGACTGTGGCGGCGGAATGGCCTGCTGGGTTAGTGGGTAAAGGCTGTGTTTGGAAGATGGGAGATGGTTTTGTGGCGGAAGTGGGGATTTGGGGCTTTTGGTAGGGAACAGATGCAATGGAGATGGATTGAATGTAGGGTTTGGAATGAGATTTGGGGAAGAGATGTAACGGAGGAGGAGAAGAAATATTTTTGATTTTTAGGGTTTATGATCTGAAATTTTCAGATCTTGGACATGGTCCTTATTTTTGTGGGTAAAAGGTTTTTAGGGTTTTAAAGGATCTAGAGGCTCTGATACCATAACAACAAAGTTGAGTTGGAGTAAATAAAACCCTGGAAGCCTTTTGTGTTTCTCATTCATACTTGGGTTTAAATAGGCAAAAGATTTGCACTACAAGACAACACGTGCAAGCTAGCATTTGGAGACTACAAAGATAAACATTAACTCAAACTAAAGTCTAAACAAACATTAACATTAAACTAAATTTGATGATGATGATTTCCTCTAAACCTTGTCGATCCAGTTTGACATTCATGGTCGTGGTTTGAGTTTTGACGATCTTTCAATATCTCCTGTTAAAGAGCAAAACCTTATTTATTCATTGTAGCAGTAGTTTAGGAAAACATTTACATCTTATTGAAGCACAAAACTGAAGTCATTTGTTTTTACGAACATGAAATTTGGTAAAAGGGGAGACAACGTATGTCTGGGAAGGAAGGGTGAAGGGGCTTCGTAGGAGTTGGAAACAAAAGGAAGGTGGGTGGTAATGGTATTTCGATGGGTATGGGGAAGAAAGTGTACGTGATGACGTGGAAGGCTAGACGAAAGGGAAATTTGAATCCCTGAACTGCTGGGAATTTGCTTATCTTATTTTTTAGATTTTAGATTTAGAAGATTGTCACCCTTTGTAAGTTTATTTAAAAGGGAATCACTTTCAACAACAAACAACCCATATATATGGGGCGAGAGAGATGATGAGGTTCATTTCAGATTTCAGTCGAGTGCAAGGACACCCACCCGAGCAGCGACGGATCCAGGACATAGTAGAGCACCGGGTCGCATTTTATTAGAAAATTAGATATTGTAAAAAAAATATCATTTTTTTTACAATATCAATTGTACATGTCGATCTTTTAATATAACAAATTCATCAGTAGTGGAGTCTACACCCATACGGCATACCAATAGCATACTATTCTCCTTCGAATAAAAAAAGTTAACCAATCTGCAGCGAGAAATTCATCGCTCATTTTGTTGCACAAATCATATTTCACCTGTTCCATTGCTGAAAAGGTTTTCTCCCTAGTAGTTGTTGACACGGGCAATGTCATCGCTAGACAAATCAATCGACTAATCATTTGTATTGTGTGTTCATCCCTCTTTCCATGAGATGCTTTAGTAATTTTTCAAGAGAACAAACCTCATAGTTCTTTTAGTCTTGGGTAATGTCTATTTTTTATCCAAACCTTTTTCAGATTCTTTTATATTATCCAAATCTATCGAAATACTAAGAATTAGTCAAATGTTAACTTCCAATTAACAATTTTGTTAGTAATGATGACTTGGCAACATGATACTGACTTGGAAGAGACACATGAATGTCAACATTCCAAAATTTTAGTATTTTAACCAAGAAAAGAGTTACAAAATTATTAACAATAACGTAGAAATGGCTAATATTTTGATGCATTACGAAAGATTTGGATAATTAATAGCATTTTCATAGGTTTGGATAAAAAATAGACATTGCCCTTTAGTCTTTTACGTTTTAGAGTTTTAGAATTTTAGGTTACATTGTTTGTTTTTATTTAGAAGAGAATCATTGGAGCTAGAATTTCTAGGCTAAATTTGGAATTGTGATTTGAACATGTTCATCTAACCCATTTTCTCAATTACACACAATTTTATTATAAAATAACATTGGACCGAATAGCTAAAATCGATAAAGTTATAAGAACTATACTGACTCCGAATGCAGAAGAGGGCTGGGCCGTAGCCCTGGAAGGCCACCCTTGGATCTGCCACTGTCCCCGAGAAAGAGTAAGCTTCAACCAATCCCAAGAACCAAACTAATTGCCATTAAAATAAACCCCAAAAGTTTCTGTTCTTGATTTGGTAGATGAGTATTCAAAGGCGCAATGCAGTCAAAAGCGTGATCCTTCTTCTTCATTTGCTTTTTTAGATTTGCTTTTAGGGTTATTTTGTTAACTCTTCTTCTTCTAGGGTTATTTTGTGAAGAAACCTTAGCTGCCACTCTAATTCTCTCTCAACTCTTCTAACCTCTCGATAGAAATGAGAGAATGTTCTGTCCAAACTCTTTTAATTTTGAGTGTTTCTTACATACTTCATTTGTATGGACTCGCATCTGGTCATTGTTTTATAATAATAAGTCATAATGTATGTGAGAACAATAATAAATAATTAAATATAGATACATAAAAGCTGTAGCTGTAATGCCATTAGAGTTTAAGTTAACTTTTAATGGGTAAAAATATCCACCGATTCCTTCGTTTTAGAAAAAAAAAACTATTTGTCCAACCAAGTGGCACAATTAAGCATGTCAAACTATTTTGTTTTGTACTTTATATACTGATCCCTTCAACAAGTCAACTTTGTACTCACCACTTGCTTTGGAAAAACGAAGTTTAATTAAAATCAAATTGCTATTGGTTTTTTATTGAATTTATTTTGGTACTGGTTTTCGCTCGTTGTTGGTTTTGGTTGATTATGTTAATGGTATGTTTTTTTTTTAAAGAACACACTCATATAGCTTTCAAAATGTTTCAATTTAGAATTTTAAAGAATATATTAAAGTGACCTAAAATAAAATCCTGATCTTTCATTTTATGAACCCATAAAGAATGTTAAAAAAATTTAGCATCAATATATAAAGGCAAAACATAAATGCAATATAGATTTTAATGGAATCTACATCTACACAATACATAAAGGCAAAACATGGGTTGAAATTCTCTCATTTCAAATTTCGTGGTCTGAGAGTGATTCCAGGAATGCCATTTTTGTCATTTCACTCAGCTCATTTTTATATATTAAAAATGTTATCATTGAAGTTCGAACCTTGGTCACTTGAGCAAAAGTTAATGGAGACTAACGGTCAGTAACCAAACTTGAACCGTTAACCTAATTTAAGTGACTACGGGTGGAATAAAGTAATTCTAGTGGTTAACGTAAACTTTACTAGTAATTCAAGTGACCAAACTTGCAATTTAGCCATTTTTAGGTCAATGATTCCGGCTTCGGGGTAATCAAAAGATTCCCATGAGATAGATAGTTTCATTTTTCCAGCCGAGAATTTGGCCTCCCCTCGTACTCTATACAATTTTGATTCTCAATATTCCTCACTAAATACAGTCAGCAGAAGTTAAGGATTTCGAACACGTATACGGTGAGTCGGTGACGGACGGACGATCCAGCTGAGTTCCATACCCATTTGGGTTCTCTTCGGAGTGCTCGATTCAACTCGGTTTGTACCTATTCATTTTCGTACAAATTCAATGTATAAAGAAAAACAACAATATTTTGAAGCATAATATAGATGGGCTCCTCTAAATTATTCACCTAATCCAATCCATTTGATCCAAATCCAATTGGATTGGTGGATTCATGAATCAATCCATGGATCCAAATAGCAAATTACGATTTGGTACCTATATTTTTTACATTTTACATTTTGGTACCTAAAATTTATATTTTTATACAAAAAATATCATTGGGAAATTACATTTTGGTACCTAAAATTTTTTATTATGACATTTTAGTACCAAAACTTTTCAAATTTTACATTTTGGTCCAAGCCTTGGATGTTATTTGGATTCATGGATCACTCCACCAATCTATAAGGAAGAATTCCTAGTTCTAGTCCTAGTCTCACTTGTAGTCCTTGTCCTTGTATTAATCGTTGTTCATTCTCCTAGTCCTAGTAGTATTCTACAATTGTACCTGCTGTAATCCTGGGTATATATATACCCCTTGTTAATGCAATACAACACACGGTTCATACCTTTCATGGTATCAGAGCAGGCGTTTCCATACCCTAGCTAGTTTTCTTCTTGTCTTCAGCCAGTTTTCGTCGACATGAGCGACGAGTCGTCAACCACGTCTGCTACGCCTTCCGCCGCCGTTGATCCACCGCAGCTGGTCACGTTCAATCCAGCTGCTTCGTTGCCCCTCAAGCTCACCTCAACCAACTTCCCGTCCTGGCGTGCGCAGCTCTTTTCCTTGCTCTATGGTCTCGATCTCGTCGGCTACTTGGATGGCTCCACTCCTCCACCGGCGGAGACTCTTACTGTGAACAATGTTCCCCAGCGAAACCCAGCCTACACTCACTGGTTTCGCCAGGATAAGCTTCTACTCAATGGCATCTTTGCCTCTGTTACCGCTGAAATCTGTCCCTTTATCTCGTCTGCGGAGACGTCTCGCGCGGCCTGGACTACTCTTCAGAATCTCTATGCCGGAACTTCCTACTCTCGCGTGATGACTCTCCGTGATCGGCTTCTTGCTGAGAAGAAAGGCGATCGCGATGTGGCTACATATATTCAAGCCCTTCGCTCCCGTGCCTCTGAACTTGCTCTCGCTGGCGAAGTTATTCGTGACGAAGAACTTGTCACGGTTTGTTTGCGTGGTCTTGGTTCCGACTACGCTGAATTTTCTGCTGGGATTAGGGCTCGTGATGTCCCTCCAAAGCTCGAGGATTTGGTTGATCGGCTGCAGGCTCTAGAAGCTGATCTCCGGGCTACTCGTCCGTCTCTTGAGTCCCCTGCCACCGCCTTTACTTCTCAACGCGGCCGTGGGCGCGGGCGTCGCGGTGGTACTGCTGGACGGGGCGCTGGTCGTGGCTCGCCCTCCCATCCAAGCCCCGCCTCCTCATTCTCGTCTGCTTCCCAACCTTCTTGGGACTCCTTTTCTGCTCGCGGTGATGATGAATCTCCTCGCGGTCGTCCTCGTGTTTACTGTCAATACTGTGACAAGCCCGGGCATAACGCCAAAACCTGTTTTCAGCTCTTCCCTCACAAGAGACCACCGCAGGCCAACTATACGCAGCATCCTCCCTCGGCTCCTCCTACTTCGTCTCCAGGCCCTTGGCTCATGGACTCCGCGGCCACTCATCATGTGACAAACAATCTTGGCAACTTGTCGCTTTACTCTGACTATAATGGCCCCGATGAAATTTACCTTGGTGATGGTTCAGGTTTGCGGATCACTCATATCGGTTCTTCTTCTCTTCCTGCTACTAATCAATGTCTAAGTCTACGGGATGTGCTATGTGTTCCGTCTATTAAGCAACGACTGATATCTGTTGCTAAACTGTGTCGTACTAATCCTGTGTCTGTTGAATTTTTTGCTGATTCATTTCATGTGAAGGATCTAAGAACGGGGGCGTCCCTGCTGACCGGAAGGAACAAAGGTGATACTTATGAACTTCCTGGTGGTTCTGGAGCTGTTCGCGTCGCCCTTGTCACCACTCGCCACTCTCCTGATGCTTGGCATCGTCGTTTAGGTCATCCGTCTTCCAAGTCCTTGTTGCGTCTTCTTCGGGTTCATTCTCTCCCTCATACGGGTCGTTCGGTCTCTCATTGTAACTCATGTTTGTCTAATAAGAGTCATAAACTTCCTTTTGGGGATTCCAGTCTGTCTAGTAGTCGTCCCTTTGATCTCTTGTTTTCCGATGTTTGGGGGCCTGCTCCAGTATGTTCTGTCGATGGCTACTCTTATTATCTTGTTATTGTTGATCATTTTACTCGCTACACATGGATTTACCCTCTCAAATTCAAATCTGATGTCTTGTCTGTTTTTCTTGCTTTTAAAAAGCTAGTTGAAAATTACTTCCAGACCTCTATTCGCAGATTCTATACCGATGGTGGGGGTGAGTTTCAAAAACTTAAATCTGATCTCTTGGCTCATGGTATTACGCATCTACTCACCCCTCCATATACTCCTGAGCATAACGGGCTCTCCGAACGCAAACATCGACATATCGTTGAAACCGGTATTACTCTGCTCCATCAAGCTAATCTTCCGTTGTCCTATTGGTCGTATGCCTTCACTACAGCTGTCTATCTTATTAACCGTCTACCATCATCGTCACTTCGTGGTCAAATACCTTTCACTGTCCTGTTCAATGAAGCTCCTAATTACTCCAAACTTCGTGTCTTTGGCTGTCTCTGTTACCCTTGGTTGCGTCCCTATAGCTCTAACAAGCTTGAGCCTCGTTCTCGTCCTTGTGTTTTTCTTGGTTACTCCCACCAACAAAGCGCATATCGTTGTCTTGATCCTCAGTCCGGTCGTGTGTTTCTTTCGCGTCATGTACTGTTTCTGGAATCTAAGTTCCCAGGTGTTTCATCTATGTCTCCACCACATTCTGCCGAGTCCACCTCCATGACTTGGCTTGCCTCTATGTCTCCTCCTGTTTCATTCCTCCCATGCAGGCCACGTGATTCAGCTCCTTCCATGCAGCCCTTGTCACCTGTTCCGCGGTCTGGTACGCCTCCCTCTAGCTCTCCTTCCTTGGATCCGTCAGCATCTACTTCAACATCCACCTCGGCATCACCCTCGCCCAGCTCGTCGCCGCCCGCTTCTTCGCCGGCTCCTGCTCCTTGCCATCCCATGACAACACGAGCTAAGAACAACATTGTTAAGCCTAACAAGAAGTATGTTAATGTTGTTTTCTCGCAGGATGCTCCTCCTCTTGAACCGAGCTCTGTCAAGGAGGCCATGCGTTATGATGTATGGCGCAATGCTCTTCACACTGAACACAATGCTCTTTTGGCCAACTACACGTGGGATCTTGTTCCCAGGCTACCTCACTATAATGTCATCGGTTCGCGCTGGGTGTATAAGGTCAAGTGGTTACCGGATGGCTCTATTGAACGTCACAAATGTCGGCTTGTTGCGAAAGGTTTTCATCAGCGGGCTGGTGTGGATTATCACGAGACTTTCAGTCCGGTTCTGAAACCAGTCACAGTTCGTACGGTGTTCACCTTGGCTTTGTCTTCGCATTGGCCTATTTTTCAGTACGATGTTAATAATGCGTTCCTTCAGGGTCCTCTTCAAGAGGAGGTTTACATGTCCCAGCCGCCAGGTTTCCGGGATCCGAAGTTTCCACATCATGTTTGTCGACTACGACGTGCCATCTATGGCCTTCGTCAAGCTCCTCGCGCTTGGTATGAGGCGCTGAGTTCTTTCTTGCTCTCGTGTGGCTTCGTCAAAACCGCCTCTGATGCCTCTCTCTTTGTTTACTCGCATGACGGCGTTCTGGTTTACTTTCTCATGTACGTTGATGACTTGCTCCTAACCGGCAACAATGCCGCATTCTTGTCTGCCTTTCAATCCAAGCTCTCGGATCGCTTCTCGCTCAAGCATTTGGGACATGTGCACTACTTTCTTGGCATTGAAATCATTCCCAATTCAGCTGGCTTCCTCCTGTCGCAGCACAAGTACGTCACAGACCTTCTTACCCGCTTTCAAATGCATGAGGCGGCCCCTGCCCCGACTCCGCTTGCTTCTACCGCTCGGCTTACACTGGCTGATGGTTCTTCCCCGGCGGATGCCACTTTGTATCGACAAGTCCTAGGGGCGCTTCAATATCTTGTCACTACTCGTCCGGATATTGCTTTCTCTGTCAACAAGTTATCTCAGTACATGCATTCTCCTACCTCGACACATTGGCAGCATGTTAAGAGGCTCCTGCGTTACATAGCTGGTACACGCACTGTGGGTCTTCAGATTCGTCGTCAGTCCTTGCCTCTTTCACTTCGTATCTTCTCCGACTCTGACTGGGCTGGTGATGTGGATGACCGTACCTCGACTTCTGGCTTTCTCATCTATCTCGGTGATACTTTACTCTCCTGGAAGTCCAAGAAACAGCGTACTGTTGCTCGTTCCAGTACGGAGGCGGAGTATCGGGCTCTTGCCCTTGCTACTTCTGAAGCTGTCTGGATTCAAAATCTTCTCTCTGAGCTCCACTATCCGCTGCCCCGTGCTCCTCTTCTTTTCTGTGATAACCTTGGTGCAGTCAACTTCAGTTCCAATCCTGTTTTTCATTCTCGTATGAAACATTTGGCGTTGGACTATCACTTCGTGCGTCAGCTTGTTCAGTCGAACCAGCTTGTTGTTCAACATCTCCCTACTGCTAGTCAGCTCGCCGATTTGCTCACCAAAGCTCTTCCCGTTACCCGTTATCGACTTCTCACTTCCAAGCTGGGTCTTGCTGACGCCGCCTCCATCTTGCGGGGGCGTATAAGGAAGAATTCCTAGTTCTAGTCCTAGTCTCACTTGTAGTCCTTGTCCTTGTATTAATCGTTGTTCATTCTCCTAGTCCTAGTAGTATTCTACAATTGTACCTGCTGTAATCCTGGGTATATATATACCCCTTGTTAATGCAATACAACACACGGTTCATACCTTTCACAATCAATTTGATCCAATCCATGAATCCACTAATCCATTTGATCCATGGATCCATCAATCCAATCCACGAATCCACGAATCCGATCCAATTGCCACCTCTCCACATCTAATTAAACTGACTTCTAATATGTTTTTGGTCGTCGGTTTATTTCTTAAGAATGGAGAAGTATTTTAATCGATGATGAATTGCTTAAAAAAAGACAACATGATCCCAAGTCTACTAAAGAAAAACAATTGTAATAAAAGTCTACCAAAATAATAATAATAATAATAAAAGACTACATTTTATTATTTATTGGGCAAAGTCATTCTTTTTTTTCCCCTTCTTTTAATTAGGTGAAAGGATATTTTCTAAAAGAAAATATGGATGAAGAAGCTGAGACGACATATCATCTTTATATTAGAGTCAAACCTTAAGCCCTAACTCATCCTTTCTAAGAAATGCCACTCTCCAATTAATCAATAGATGCACTATTATATGCTATTTAAATTTTAATCAAGGCAATTAGTTAGCGGTATCCACCCACACATCAAGATTCAAGGTATTATTATTACATATAACATGATCGCCACCATTCAAATTCTGCAATTCCATCCCAACTCCCCTTCTTAGTTAGCAAATTAGCATTACATCCCAATCCCTCTTATACTCATAATCTCGACCAAAAAAACAATTAGGATACCATGGTTCTCTTTGATTTCAAATCCGACAAGCACTTCGTTGCTTCCTCGGACAAGACGACCCTCAAAGTCTACGAGTTGACCAACCCTACTACTGTTAATCCTTCCTCCATCGGAAAGAATCACTGGAAGGAAGCCGCCACCATCACCGCCCGTGATCAAGATCAAAGCAATGATGAGGAACAAGACAATGGTGACGATCCATCAGCAGAGGAGGAGGAGGAGGACGAATCTTACGACGGGCTGATGTTCTTCGATGGTCACGGGAGGATCGAGGGACGGGAGGCGTTGACCAAGCTAGCCCAACACCTCACCCGGCTGCAATTGAGGGTCAGCCCTCAAGGGTTTTGTTTCCAGGATGTCACCGGGTTAGGCGAACACAAAGAGTTTGGGTTTCACTACCTCCGACTGAATGATCTTTTCAACTGGCCGTATCACGGTATCAGAATGCCAGGAATCGCCACGTGGCGGCGCCTGGTGTTGGAGTACTCCGTACCGAAAGGGGAGAAGAAGCGGTCGACGACGGCCGGAGGAGGCGTGAGCAAGAAGAAGTACGAGGAGTTGAAAAAAATGGTCGAAGAAAGGGACGAAAAGATACTGAAGCTGAGGGAGGAGATGGAAGAACAAGATTGGGAATTGGAAAAGCTAAAAGAAGAGAGGGGGAAACACGAGCAGGAGCTGCGAGACCTGGAAAAGAAAAACGGCAAGGAGTTGTTGAAGCTGTCGAGGAAAAAAGACGGCGAGCTAGAAACGCTCAAGAGGGAGAAGGACGAGGAGCTGGAGGATAAAAACGACGAGTTAGAGACGTTGAGGAAAGAAAAGAACGAGGAGCTGAAAAAATTGAGGGAGGAAGTGAGGAATCTGAAAAGAGCCAAGAACAACGGAGATGGTGGTGCAGCAGCAGCATCATCAGAAGGGAAGATAATGGTGGACAGCGATGAATGGCACAAGTTGAAGAAGGACGAGGCGGAGACGAGACAAGAGGTAGCGAAGAAGGATGAAGCGTTGCGAAGGGTTATGAACGAGAAGGATGCGGAATCCCAACAGCTTAGGATCGAGAAGGAAGAAATGATGAAAGCGAGTGCAGCTGAAACAGAGAAGCTAAGAAACCAACTACTGTTACAACTCCCTCGGAAGCAATCGTGGTTACAGACAGCCGCAACTAAGTTGGTGCCCCTTACTACGCACAACGACCAAATAATAAGCACAAGACGGGCGGTGCCACAGGATACTTGGAGTTTGTCCCGCGAAATCATATCGGGTGGTTTCCAGTACCACCCACTTGTGAACAATTTCTACTGGCCATTCTCGTCAGCAAATGGGCTGTCTTTGGTGGATGAAGATCCCAGAGATTGGCTGCCTCCCCCAAAGATTCGGGTGTACAATGGCAGAGCCGCATTCGACAAAGACAACTGGTGGTTTGTAAAGACAACCCACCCGGATGGCGGCTTGACGATGATGGCTTACTACGACGGCAGTTTCCATATTTCTAATCTTCCCGGGAAGTCCTACTCTATCCGGCTCCCCTATTCATGGGACAATAGTCCATTTTGGGCGGATACAGCTTGCACCCTGGCTATGGTGAGCGGCCAATTCAAGCTTGCTTTCATCTACCGCGAGTAGTTACTAACGGCGGGCTGGATCGTTTCCAATTTGTATTCGCTTCTTTATTTCGTTTTGCGGGTGAGCACTTCTACTACTATGCTATAAAGTATTGGTGCTTTAATGTAAAATTTAAAGTTGTACCATAACGTTAAATGTATAAGTTCATGTTGTACCATAAAGGAATTTGTGCTCTTATATTATGATACAACTTTATAACTTAAACTTGTACCATCAAAATTGAAGTACAAGTTTAAGTTGTACCATAAAACAATTTGACAAAAAAGTATAGGTACAATCTGAAGTTGTACCATAACGTTAAAGGTACAACTTCAAGTTGTACCATAAAGAGAAAAACCTATAGCATCAATACTATATAGCATTGTAAAATTCCTCTTTGCGGGTAACAATTGTTAATTTGGATTTTGTCTATCGGCTGAGAATTGTGATCTCCTTATTAATTCTACGTTTCAATAAAAACATACATATATGATATATATGTGACGAGAGAGATGACGAGGTTTATATGTTCATCATATATAGAAGCTTTAGAATCCTCCCAGTTTGATCTGATGATCAGAATTTAACATCAAATGGGTGTAATCAAGATGACACAAATACACAACTACCATTGTTTTCTAATTATAAGTCATAATGTAATCATTATCATAGTTGTAGTGATATTAGAGTTTAAATTAGCAGGTACAATATACATCGATTTCTATTTTTTAAAAACCAGCTGTCCAACCAAGTGACATAACTTATCACGTCAAGCTATTTTATTTTAATTTGCCCGTCTGATCTACTCATCCCTTCAACAAGTCAATGTTGCACTCACCATTTGCTTTGTTGTAGACCTGGCAATCGGTTCGGGTTGGGTAATTTTGGGTTGAGGCATCGGGTAATGTTGGATTGGCTGATTTTGGGTCAAATATTCACCTAGTCCACAGGGTTTCTGGTCGGGTTACAGGTCGTTTAGGGTCATGAGCGCTCTCAGAAACAATATCAAACTTGCTTCATATTTTCTTAAAGAATACAAATCTTCACACATATGAATGATAATGGTTTACCTAACACATGACAATTAACATATTCTCAAATCCTCCCATACTAATGAAATGAAATACAAACTGCACAAATCGTAAGAAAAAAATCACTAGAGTAATGCTACTACAAGAAACACATATGATATTTGATTACCCTTAAACTCCAAACATGTCTTTCAAATCATAGTGAATTCTTTTTAAACATCTCACCGATTTATAATTGATTTTATCAATTTGGGAATAACATATAAATTGAAACGGATTTAACGAGTCGACCCGCTAACCCACCCGACCTTACAAAAAAAAAAACACAGGTTAATCAACTTTGGGTTGTAAAAACTTCTACTTTTTTGTCGGGTTCAAATTGGGTCAACAAGTTGGATTGTAATTTTCCATGTCTACTTTGTTGTGCGTTCTTGGGTCGCTGGCTTATGTTAGAACTAGGGCTGGGAAACGGTGCGATCTGGTCTAGACCATACGGTCTACGGTCCAGATCGTGAGGCTAGAGTATAGACCACAGACCAGACCACAGACTATACGGTCCGGTCCAGACCACGTCTGTGTGGTCGGGTCCGGTACGGTTTGGTCCTGATAGACCACACTCAACGAAAAATGAACAATTTGTTTAGTCAACTACACAAAATGTTGAACCAATAACCAAGATTTTTTTTTTGAAACATTTATTCTAACATGCATGAATAATTTTGACACCCAAAATCTTAGTACATAATAAAGATACAAAGTAAAAGCATCCCAACATGCACCATAAAGTCATAAACATTAAAATAATTTCACATAGAGACACTATTATCTCTACTCTCTAGTGAAATGTGATTGTGAATGAAGGAGGGGACGAGATTCTCAAAATTAAGATTGAGACTTGGGTGTCGTTGTGGGAGTTGGGAGAGTGGTCGAATGGCCTTTTAACACAGATCGTAAAGCGTAGAACCAAAGCATAAAAGCGTAAGTTTTTTACGCACACTGTAAAATAGCTAAAATATGTTAAGTACGACATGTACCATGTAAAATATGAGTGCACAGATTTTGGAAAAGTTCATAAATATCTGCAACTCATGTCTAAAGTAGAGCAACTCATAACATCTTAACAATAAGTTCATAATATAGATCTTAACAATAGGCCACCTTCCTCTCTATGCTAATGAATTTGGGAAAACATAGCTGATGAATTAGATTACTCTATTGAAACTAAGAATGCATCCAAGTACTTGATATGTATATTTTAATCTCAAATGTATAATATTGTTGGTGATTTACCTTTAAAATATATTTTTTATAATTAACTTTATGAAAATAATACCCATTTAGTGAACTATAAGAGTAAAAGTGTAAAACTTTTTAGTGAACTAGAAGCGTAAAGGGGTAAACTTTTAAGTTTAAACCGCAATTTACTCCAATATTATACACTTAAGTTTTTATATGAAAACGAAAAGTTTTTATGTTTTAAAGCGCGATTTTAACTGCATTGCATACACTAGTCCCCTCCTCAAATTTGTTATTATTAATGACCAGGTGCACCTCCGCTCACCTGTCATTAATAATAGTCAACCTACCTAAATTAAAAGTTACTCAAAACAAAATATTCCAATTAGCAATAACTAGTGTTACCACTATATTAACAAAAAAAAAAAAAAAAATGGTAGCACCCTACTCCTTCCCTTATTTATTCGGCCAAGTCTACCAAAAAAATACTAATAAAAGACTACTTTGTATTATTTGAGTTATTCGGCAAGTCATTCTTTGTTTCTTTTTTCGTTGAATCGTTCGTTGTTTTTTCTTGTTAGGTGAAAGGATATTTTCTAAAAAGAAAATATGGATGAAGAAGCTGAGACATATCCCGAGTCAATCATGAAGCGCTAATTCATCTTTTCTTCGAAATATCATTTTCCGATTAGCTAATTAATTGTAATGAAGACGTAATTATTATATATAACATGATTGCCATCCCAATCTCCGATCAAGCTCATCTGGATCGAACCAGAAAGTATCCCCTAACTCCCCCTCTTAGCCAGCAAATTAGCATTATTACATCCCAATCTATCCGAAAATCATCTCGACCAGCAAACAATCAGCATACTCATGGTTCTCTTTGATTTCAAGTCCGACAAGCAATTCGTTGCTTCCTCGGACAGAGCCACCCTCCAAGTCTATGAGTTGACCAACCCTACTGCCAATCCTTCCTCCATCCGAAACAATCATTGGAAGGAAGTTGCCACCATCACCGCCCGTGATCAAATTCAAAGCGACGGCGACGAGGACCAAGACGATGATCACAAAGCATCAGCGGGGGAGGAGGAATCTTCTTACGACGGGTTGATGTTCTTCGATGGTCACGGGGAGATCGAGGGGCGGGAGGCATTGACCAAGCTAGCCCAACACCTCAGCCGACTGCAATTCAGAGTGAGCCCTCAAGGGTTATGTTTCCAGGATGTTACCGGGTTCGGCGAACACAGAGATTTCGGGTTTCACTATCTCCGATTAAACGATCTTTTCAACTGGCCGTATCATGGTATCAAAACGGCGAGCATCACCATGTGGCGACGCCTGGTGTTGGAGTACACCGTACCAAAATGGGGGAAGCGGCCAATGGTCGCCGGTGGTGTGAGCAAGGAGAGGTACGAGGAGCTGAAAAAGATGATCGAAACGAAGGATGAAGAGTTGGGAAAGCTGAGGGAGGATATGGAAGAACAAGATTGGGAGATGGAAAGGCTAAAAAAGGAGAGGGGGAAGCACGAGACAGAGCTTCGCGAGTTGAAAAAGCAAACCGGCAAAGAGATGCGGCAGCTGAGGGAGGAGATGGAAGAACGAGATTTGGAGATAGAGAAGCTGAAAGAGGAGAGCGAAAAACACGAGCAGGAGCTGCGAGACTTGGAAAAGAAAAATGACAAGGAGCTGCGAAAGATGTCGAAGAAAAAAGATGGCGAGTTAGAAACGCTCAAGAGGGAGAAGGACGAGGAAGTGGAGGATAAAATTGACGAGCTAGAGATGTTGAGAAGAGAAAAGGACGAGGAGTTGAAAAAGTTGAGGGAGGAAGTGAAGAATCTGAAAAGAGACAAGAAGCAGGAAGATGGAGCAGCATCAGGAGTAGGTGAGAAAGGGAAGATGACGGTGGACAGTGATGAATGGCACAAGTTGAAGAACGACGAGACAGAGATGAGGGAGCAGGTAGCGAAGAAGGATGAAGCGTTGCGAAGGATTATGAACGAGAAGAAGGACGCCGCGGCGGAATACCAAAAGCTAAGGATTGAGAAGGAAGAAATGATGAAAGCGAATGCAGCGGAAACAAAAAAGCTAAGAAACCAACTGTCACAACTCCCTCGGGAGCTGGAGCAACGACGCAAGCAATCATGGATACAAACAGCTGCTGAAACTAAGTTGGTGTCGTTTACTGAGCGCACTGACAAAATCATAAGCAGAAAACGGCCGGTGCCACAGGATACTTGGAGTTTGTCCGCCGAACTCACATGGGGAACCGGAATGTTCCAGTATGAGCCACGTAGGAACAACGGCTCCTGGCCATTCTCGCTAGCATTTGGGCTGTCTTTGGTGGATGAAGATCCCGAGAATTGGCTACCTCCCCCCAAGATTCAGGTGCACAATTCCAGAGGCTCATTCGACAAAGACAACTGGTGGTTTACGAGGACAACCCATCCGGATGGCGGCTTGACGATGATGGCTTATTATGACGGCGATTTCTTTTCTTCTATTCTCCCCGAGAATAGCTACCCTGTCCGACTTCCCTATGCATGGGACAATCATAATTTTTGGGCAGATACAGCTTGCTTCCTGGCTATGGTGGGCGGCGAATACAAGCTTGCTTTCATGTACCGCGAGTAGTACGTAACGGCGGGCTGGATATTGTTTCCAATTTGTAACAATAATTTGGCTAACGGATAAGGCCATGTCAGCATCATAAAAAATATGATATGATGACTGCCACGTGGGAGCCAACTCAACATCGTAAAATCTTAGTCATGATTACTAACTTCGTTAACGAAGACGTAACGGTTGGCTAATAATTTGTATTTTGATAGTTGTGACTATAATTTCTCACTGCTTAATAGTTATGGCTAATATATTGTATTTACCCTAAAATCTAATCAAATACATGATAGCCTCTCCCACAGGATTATCAAAGGATAAACAATTTTTGTTTTGTTACATAGTATGTAGCGTTTCTCACCAACTGCAAGTAAGTTGACTTCTAATATGTTTTTGTTGTGTTCTTAGGTCGTCGCTTATTTCAAAAATCATGAATTGTTTTAAAAAGACTACATGAAAGTATTTACTTGGCCAAGTCCACTAAAAAAATCAGATAAATAAAAGACTACTCGACAATCAAAATTGTTTTGTTGGGTTCTTGCCTTCTTGGGTCGTCGGTTTATTAGATGTTCAAACATGCACTATGTTTGGGCCGGCTTTTAGAAGTGCTTTTCGGCTTCAAAAGCTGAAGCAGGGTCAAACACCTCTAAAAGCTCGGCTTTTAAAAAGCCAAAAAACGCTTTTGTATAACATAAAAGCAGAAGCTCCGATTTGGAGCTTCTGCGAAATGCTGTTTTGAAAATACAAGATTATCCTTATCATATTTTAATTTTATTTCAGATAATATAATTTTCCTTCATTTATATCATTTGAAAAATAAAATAAATTATAAAATCATATTATTTAATATAAAAGAAATCTAACAAGATCCATTTTGACTACTTTTTATTGTTTAGAATTTTTTTTCGTATTTTATATTATAAGTCCTTTATAGTCATTTTACACAAACTTTCATATTAAAAAGCACTTGTAATAGTTTTACAGTCAAACACTCAACTGCTTTTTTTGAAAAGTACTTATCTAAAAGCTCCAGCCAGAAGCTGCTTCTGCCAAAGCTACAACAATGCCATGAATTGTTTAGAAATGACTACATTGTACTATTTATTCGGCCAAGTCTACCCAAAAATATTAATAAAAGGCTACATTGTATTATTTGGCAAGTCATTCTTTTTTAATAAGGTGAAAAAATATTTTAAAATAAAAAACCTTCATAAAAGGATAGATGCAAACCTAAAAATATTAAAAATAAATTAAAAGGAAAAAGAAAATAAAAAATCTCATTTTTTAAAGGTAATTTTGGCTTTCATATTCAATTGCAAGCTTGCAAATATGCAATGGGTAACCACGTCAATACAGTTGATTTTGCAATTGCAAAACATATTTCATGTCATTTTGCAATCGTAAATACAATATCCATGTGGATGCTCTTATCACGCTGATATGATGTTGGTATGACAGTGCGAAGATAGTATAAAGTCTTATCTTTGAGAAAAAAGTTGATGTCATCATACCACAATCATATCATGTTATTATCACTATGATATCTTTTTTTTTTTTTTTTGAACGTTGATGGGTCTTCTCATTAATAAGAATGTTGTTACTCCTGCTGCTGATATTGGTTCTAGTTATGTTCTACCTCCCCTTTCTTACTTCTATGACACATATCCCATTTTACCTTCAGACCACAACATACATGAGACCACTGATCCATGCTATTCTCCTTCTTCTGGATCAGTTGATCCTGATTCTTCTTCTTCCTCACCTTCTTCTCCTTCTTCTGCTCCTACACCTCCCATTGCTCTTCATAAACCTCAAAGAGTAGTCAAGAAACCTGCATACTTATCTGACTATCATGTCAGCTTGCTTTCTTCTACTACTCCCCCACATGATTCTAAGCTGCTGTACCCTCTAAGTGACTGCATCAGTTATGATCATTTACCCCCTTCTCATAAACTCTTTTCTCTCTCTATTACTGTTCTTCCTGAACCACACACTTATCAGCAGGCAGTACTCATTCCTTGTTGGAATGATGCAATGAATGAAGAAATGGCAGCTTTGGATGCCAACAGAACTTGGGATGTAGTGGACAGACCAATTAACAAACCAGTTGTGGGCAACAAGTGGGTTTATAAAACCAAGTATCTTCCTAATGGCTCAATTGAAAGGTGCAGGGCACGTTTAGTTGCAAAAGGGTACACACAAACACATGGTGTAGATTTCATGGAAACCTATTCACCTGTGGCTAAGATGAACTCAGTCAAGTTATTAATTGCTGTTGCTGCCATCAATGGCTGGGATTTACAACAAATGGATGTTAGCAACGCGTTTTTACATGGTGATTTGGATGAGGAAGTGTTCATGGAATTGCCTCCTAATTTGAAGAATCAGGAAGGGATGCAAGGCAAAGTTTGTAGACTTAGAAAGTCTTTTGTATGGCCTTAAACAATGGTATCTCAAACTCAGTCATTGCCTTCAGGATTTTGGGTTCATACAATCTTTTGATGATTATTCTGTGTTCAACTTACAGAAACAGGACTCTTGTGTGTTTGTGATCATCTATGTTCATGATCTCATCATTGCTGGGAATGATGCAGACTTGATCAAGCAGACAAAACGGCATTTACATCATTCTTTCAAAATCAAAGATCTGGGCACTCTCAAGTACTTTCTTGGTGTTGAAATTGCCAGGTCTGCTGCAGGGATCTCTCTTTGCCAAAGGAAATTCTGTCTGGAACTTCTTTCTGAGGCAGACTTCCTCGAATCCAAGCGTGCTAAGACTCCCATGAGTATGAAAACATCCTTGTCTGCATCTGATGGTGTTCCTCTCCCAGATGGCTCTGTTTTTCGTCATCTTCTGGGCCAACTTCAGTACCTCACAACCACCAGACCAGACATATGCTTCCCTGTCCAGCAACTCTGCCAATTTCAAGGGGCCCCAACCACAGTTCATCTTCAAGCATTGCACAGGATTTTAAGATACCCGAAGTCTCATCCATCTCAAGGACTGTGGTTTTCTTCTTCTAACTCTACTCAACTCAAGGGTTACTGTGACTCCGATTGGGCGACTTGCCCTGATACAAGGCGTTCTGTAACATGTTACTGCACCTTCCTCGGCAATTCTCTATTAACCTGGAAGAGTAAGAAGCAATCCACAGTTTCCCGTTCTTCCTCAGAAGCAGAGTATCGAGCTTTAGCTCAACTTTCCTGTGAAATTCAATGGCTAAAATCCCTTCTAGGATTTTATGGAGTTGATAATCCAGAGCCAGTTCAAGTCTTTTGCGATAATCAATCCGCACTTCATATTGCAGAAAATCCAGTCTTTCACGAGCGAATGAAGCACATTGAGGTTGATTGCCATGTAACTCGTGAAAGACTGCGATCTGGGTTACTATCTCTGCATCACATTCAATCAGAAGAACAAGTTGCCGATTTCTTCACCAAGGGACTTTCTTCTGAACGGTTCGATTTCCTTCTTTCCAAGCTGGGAGTTCATGACATGTATCTCCCAGCTTGAGGGGGCCTGTGAAGGAAAGATGTAGAGAGCAGCCATTGACGACGAGCTTCACGGACAAGACGACCTGGGCTTCCTTTCACCTTGGTCGAAGAAGAAAGAGCTGCTAGATCAAACGACGCCGTGTTTTCTAAGTAGTCAACTCTACAAGACTGAACGGCATTGCGTGGTAGTGCTGTTAGTAAATAATGTAACGCCAAGTGGCGAGATGTTAGTGGTTAGTCTAGTTACCGTTATCCTGCAATAACTCTACTTTACCTTTCTGTTTTGTAGTGTAGTGGTAAATAGTTAGAAGATGATGTATATACACTCTTCAGAAAATGGAATGAAGCCATCCTGGCAAATTCCCCAACTATGCCTTTCTTTCGTTTTCTGATTTCTGCACTTATCATCGGTTAGGGTTTCAACCTTTCTCATCGCCAAATACAGTCAGCATAAGTCAATGATTTGTAACAGGTATTCGGCGCCGGATGAGTTCCATATAGAGGTGGCAATTGGATCGGATTCGTGGATTGGATTGGTGGATCTATGGATCAAATGGATTGGATCCAATAGATTGGTGGATTCATGAATTGTATCAAATGGATTGATGGATTGATCCATGAATCCAAATGACATCCAAGGCTTGGACCAGAATGTAAATTTTGAAAAGTTTAGGTACTAAAATGTCATAATGAAAAATTTTAGGTACCAAAATGTAAATTTCCAATGATTTTTTTCGTATAAAAATATAAATTTTAGGTACAAAAATGTAAAATATATAGGATCAAATCGTAATTTGTCATTTGGATCCATGGATTGATCCATGAATTCACCAATCCAATTGGATTTTGATCAAATGGAATGGATTTAAATGGATTGGATTAAGTGGATAATTTGGTGGATGGATTGGATTGGATTCATGGATTTGGATCCTAATTGCCACCTCTAGTTACATACCCATTTTAGTTCTCTTCGGAATGCTTGATTCAGCTCAATTTGTACCTATTCGTTTTCATACAAATTTAATAAATATCGAAAACATCAATACTTTAATGCATAATAGATAAGCTCCTCTCCTCTCCTCTCCTACCCAACACAACTAAACTGACTTCTAATATGTGTTTGTGTGGTGTGTTCTTCGGTCGTCGACTTATTGAATTTCTTTAAGAACAGGTGAAGTATTTTAATCTATCATGAATTGATTAAAACAAGACTACATGGTGCCAAGTCTACCAAATAAAAAAAATTGTAATGAAAAAGTCTACTAAGATGATGATGATGATGATAATAGAAGACTACATTTTATAATTTATTGGACAAAGTCATTCTTTTTTCTTTTAATTAGGCGATAGGTTATTTTTTAAAAGAAAATATTGATGAAGAAGCTAAGACATATGTTTATATAAGACTCTAAGAGTCAATCCTTAAGCCCTAACTCATCCTTTCTAAGAAATGTCAATTTCCAATTAATGAAATAGATGCACTATTATATGCTATTTAAATTTTAATTAAGGCAATTAGTTAGCGGTATCCACCCACACATCAAGATTCAAGGCATTATTATAACATATAACATGATCGCCACCATTCAAATTCTGCAATTCCATCCCAATCTCTCTGATACTCATCATCTCGACCAGAAAGCAAATAGCATACAGTCATGGTTCTCTTTGATTTCAAGTCCGACAAGCACTACGTTGCTTCCTCGGACAAGACAACCCTCAAAGTCTACGAGTTGACCAACCCTACTACTGTTAACCCTTCCTCCATCGGAAAGAATCACTGGAAGGAAGTCGCCACCATCACAGCCCGTGATCAAGATCAAAGCAATGACGAGGAACAAGATGATGGCGACGATGCATCAGCAGAGGAGGACGAGGAGGAATCTTACGACGGGCTGATGTTCTTCGATGGTCATGGGAAGATCGAGGGATCGGAGGCGTTGACCAAGCTAGCCCAACACCTCACCAGGCTCCAATTGAGGGTGAGCCCTCAAGGGATGTGCTCCCAGGATGTTACCGGGCTAGGCGAGCACAAAGAGTTTGGGTTTCACTACCTCCGATTGAATGATCTTTTCAACTGGCCGTATCACGGTATCAAAATGGCGGGCATCACCACGTGGCGACGCCTGGTGTTGGAGTACTCCGTACCGAAAGGGGACCAGAAGAAGCGGCCGATGGCAGTAGGAGCTGTTGTGAGCAAGAAGAAGTACGAGGAGTTGAAAAGAATGATCGAAGAAAGGGATGAAAAGATCGGAAAGATGAGGGAGGAGATGGAAGAACAAGATTGGGAGATGGAAAAGCTAAAAGAAGAGAGGGGGAAACACGGGGTAGAGCTACGCGAGTTGGAGAAGAAAAATGGCAAGGAGCTGCGGAAGCTGTCGAAGCAAAAAGATGGCGAATTAGAAACGTTGAAGAGGGAGAAGGACGGGGAGTCGGAGGAGAAAGACGAGGAGTTAGAGGCGTTGAGAAAAGAAAAGGACGACGCAACAAAGCTGAGCAAAGAGAAGGACGAAAAGTTGAAAAATTTGAAAGAAGAAGTGAAGAATATGAAAAGAGCTAAGAAGGAAGACGAAGCAGCGACAGTAGGCGAGAAAGGAAAGATAACGGTGGACAGTGATGAATGGCACAAGTTGAAGAAGGACGCGGCGGAGACGAGACAAGAGGTAACGAAGAAGGACGAAGAGACGAAAAGAAGGCTAGAAAAAGTGGGGGATGACAACGAAGCATTGCAGAAGCTCGTGAATGAGAAGACCGCCGAGTCTCAGAAGCTAAGGAGCGAGAAGGAAGAAATGATGAAAGAGAATGCAGCTGAAATGCGAAAGCTGAAAGACCAACTGTTACAAGTTCCTCGCGAGCCGGAGCAACGTCGACCCAAGCAATCATGGGTAAAGACAACTACAACTAAATTAGTGCTCCTTTCTTATTGCGGTGACGACATAATAAGGAGAAGACGACCGGTGCCACGTGATACTTTTCGCATCGATGAAGGCAAATCGAGTAACTTCAACTACAAGCCATATCAGAAGGGGAGCGTGCCGTTCTCGTTTAACAGTTCGATCAGTGCAGTGGATGAAGATCCCAAAGATTGGCCGCCTCCTCCCAAGATGAATGTGTACAGTAGTTCTTCTGGCTCATTCGACCAAGACAACTGGTGGCTTATGAAGACGAATCACCTGAGTGAGGGCAGCAGCTTGACGATGATGGCTTATTACGACGGCGATTTTCGATGTTCTGTCTTCCCGGAGAATACTTACCCTATCCGACTTCCCTATTCGTGGGACAATCATTTAATGGCAGGTACAAGTTTCTTCCTGGTTCACGTGGGCCGCGAATACAAGCTTGCTTTCATGTACCGCGACTAGCTAGGGCGACGGCGGGGTGGCAGTTTGGTTTTTTTGTCATCAGTAGTTGGCGATATTCACCTCCGGCGCCGATGCTGCTTGCCGGCCAAGCTTTCGGAGGCGTCTAAGTTTCTCTATTAATTCTGCTTTTTTTTTTTTTTTTTAACATAGACAGTAGTCAGGTAAATCTCTGACCAAAATATAGTCAAAGAACAGAAAATAACACCGTGCAGCAGTCGACAAATAGTCGAACTACCGATGAAAGGGCCTGATATGCCACAAAATGGGCAGCCCTATGAGCAGCTGTACCTGCAAAATGAACAAACACATAGCCACAAACGGCCGAATATCTATATATTGAAAACAACTATCCCAAAATCATTGCTCCTATAACCTCAAAGCAAAACGCTTCCTCGTCAAGATTCTCCAAGCGACTCCGTGCAAAAGCCCGGATGAGCAGTGTACCGGGAATGCCAACCGAAGCCACACCCTTTCCATAGAAAGCCATAGAGCTCCATAAGTAGTTAGAAGTGACCTGCAAAACAAGAAAACAAATAGGCAATCCAAAAGGATCTTGGGGCTGCCGGTTGGACATTCTCATCAGCAAAACAGTACGAAATGAATGAGAAAGGAAGACTCCACCGTGGAGTAACATTGATAGGCTCCACAACGAAGAGGGCCATCACCGACAAAGCACGATGTCAACCATTATAAGTCAATATGCACGAAAACGAACTCTGCAACTCACTTACAAAGATGGGACTAATATTTTCTTTTCTAGAATACAATTTTTAAAAAAGATTTCATAGTTAAAGAAAATAAAACGGATAAGCTTTGGAAAGAATAATAAAAAAATTAATTAAGAAGGAAAATTATAAAAGAAATTAAATAAATAATAGTAAAAATAAAAATGAGAGAGCACTTATCCGGCGTAACCGCCGCTGTCCCGGAATCGTAACCGCCAATGCCAACGGCGACTTTGTCGTCTCCCATCGTCATGAAACCGTCCTCCTAGCACCGTCGTCGTCATCGCTGTCCTCGTTCATGGTCGGCGTCTGATCTCCCTTTGTTGGTCGCCAGAGCAAAGGACGGGAGAGGAGAGAGAGGAGTCGCCGCCATCATCGGCCCTATTCTCTCTTATTCGGTGCTTGGTAAACCGTAACCCGGTGGCGGCAATATCTGGGTAGAAGATTCGTCGTCGTTGGAGTTGAGAGACGGAGACGACGACTTTGGCGATGGGGCGTGATGGGTCGTCGGGGAAGGGCGAACGGAAGGAGCGAGAGATTCGAAACAGTATGGCAGTGTCAAAGTTCCTCAACTATCTAGGAGGCAGTTGCCGTTGCCGAGAGAGCAAAATTATTCTATTAATTCTGCTTAAATTTGCTGTATTTTTGTTTATTTATTTCTTCTTTCTTAATTATTGTCACCCTTTGTAAGATTATTTAAAAGGGAATCACGTTCAACAACAAACAACCCATATATATATGGGGCGAGAGAGATGATGAGGTTCATTTCAGATTTCAGTCGAGTGCAAGAAGCCAAGAACACCCACCCGAGCAGCGACGGATTCAGAACATAGTAAAGCACTGAGTCGCATTTTATTAGAAATTAGATATTGCAAAAAAAAATTGTTTTTTTTCCAATATCAATTGTACATGTTGATCTTTTAATACAACAAATTCATCAGTAGTGGAGTCTACAC
Organism: Linum tenue; assembly: GCA_946122785.1. Lineage (NCBI taxonomy): Eukaryota > Viridiplantae > Streptophyta > Magnoliopsida > Malpighiales > Linaceae > Linum > Linum tenue. The sequence goes on from CAMGYJ010000010.1 coordinate 45,410,673, forward strand.
CCATACGACATACCAATAGCATACTATTCTCCTTCGAATAAAAAAAGTTAACCAATCTGCATCGAGAAATTCATCGCTCATTTTGTTGCACAAATCATATTTCACCTGTTCCATTGCTGAAAAGGTTTTTTCCGTAGTAGTTGTTGACACGGGCAATGTCATCACTAGACAAATCAATCGACTAATCAATTTGTATTGTGTGTTCATCCCTCTTTCCATGAGATGCTTTAGTAATGTTTCAAGAGAACAAACCTCATAATTCTTTTAGTCTTGGGCATAGTTAGTAAAATACGGTACGGGAATGTTACGTATAAAATACGTACGGGTATTTTACTTCGTCTGTATGCTAATGTTACGTTTAATAGTACGTTAATTGTCATAAATATAGAAAAATTAATCATTTTAAAAATAAATAAATATATAAATAATAGTAAAGTTAGCAATTTAATTCATTAAATACGGATATTAAACGTGTTATACGGGTTTTATACATGTTTAATACGGGAGCCATCAAATGAACGGACAAAAATGAAACGGCTTGACAATAATACGGATACGGAAGTTTTAAACGGATAAAGTACGTACGGGTACATATACGTGTATTAAACGGAGTATTTACTATTGGGTAATGTCTATTTTTTATCCAAACCTTTTTCAGATTCTTTTATATTATCCAAATCTATCGAAATACTAAGAATTAGTCAAATGTTAACTTCCAATTAGCAATTTTGTTAGTAATGATGACTTGGCAACATGATACTGACTTGGAAGAGACACATGAATGTCAACATTCCAAAATTTTAGTATTTTAACTAAGAAAAGAGTTACAAAATTATTAACAATAACGTAAAAATGGCTAATATTTTGATGCATTACGAAAGATTTGGATAATTAAATAGCATTTTCATAGGTTTGGATAAAAAATAGACATTGCCCTTTAGTCTTTTACGTTTTAGAGTTTTAGAATTTTAGGTTACATTGTTTGTTTTTATTTAGAAGAGAATCATTGGAGCTAGTATTTCTAGGCTAAATTTGGAGTTGTGATTTGAACATGTTCATCTAACCTATTTTCTCAATTACACACAATTTTATTATAAAATAATATTGGACCGAATAGCTAAAATCGACAAACTTATAAGAACTATACTGGCTCTGAATGCAGAAGAGGGCTGGGCCGTAGTCATGGGAGGCCACCCTTGGATCCGCCACTGCCCCCGAGAAAGAGTAAGCTTCAACCAATCCCAAGAACCAAACTAATCGCCATTAAAATAAACCCCAAAAGTTTCTGTTCTTGATTTGGTAGATGAGTATTCAGAGGCACAATGCAGTCAAAAGCGTGATCTTTCTTCTTCTTCATTTGCTTTCTTAGATTTGCTTTTAGGGTTATTTTGTGAACTTCTTCTTCTAGGGTTATTTTGTGAAGAAACCTTAGCTGCCACTCTAATTCTCTCTCAACTCTTCTAACCTCTCGATAGAAATGAGAGAATGTTCTGTCCAAACTCTTTTAATTTTGAGGTTTCTTACATACTTCATTTGTATGGACTCGCATCTGGTCATTGTTTTTTAATAATAAGTCATAATGTATATGAGAACAATAATAAATAATTAAATATAGATACATAAAAGCTGTAGCTGTAATGCCACTAGAGTTTAAGTTGACTTTTAATGGGTAAAAATATCCACCGATTCCTTCGTTTTAGAAAAAAAACTATTTGTCCAACCAAGTGGCACAATTAAGCATGTCAAACTATTTTGTTTTGTACTTTATATACTGATCCCTTCAACAAGTCAACTTTGTACTCACCACTTGCTTTGGAAAAACGAAGTTTAATTAAAATCAAATTGCTATTGGTTTTTTTATTGAATTTTTTTTGGTACTGGTTTTCGCTCGCTGTTGGTTTTGGTTGATTATGTTAATGGTATGGTTTTTTTTAAAGAACACACTCATATAGCTTTCAAAATGTTTCAATTTTTAGAATTAAAAAAAAATATTAAAGTGACCTAAAATAAAATCCTGATCTTTCATTTTATGAACCCATAAAGAATGTTAAATTTGTTTAGGAAACCTAATAATTCCGCAGCAATTAATATAGATTTTAATGGAATCTACATCTACACAATAGATAAAGGCAAAACATGGGTTGAAATTCTCTCATTTCAAATTTCGTGGTCTGAGAGTGATTCCAAGAATGTCATTTTTGTGATTGCACTCAGCTCATGTTTATATATTAAAAATGTTATCATTGGAGTTCGAACCTTGGTCACTTGAGCAAAAGTTAACGGAGACTAACAGTCAGTGACCAAACTTGAACCGTTAACCTAATTTAAGTGACTATGGGTGGAATAAAGTAATTCTAGTGGCTAACGTGAACTTTACTAGTAATTCAAGTGACCAAACTTACAATTTAGCCATTTTTAGGTCAATGATTCCAGCTTCAGGTTAATCAAAATATTCCAAAGAGATGATAGTTTCATTTTTCCAGCCGAGAATTTGCCCTCCCCTCGTACTCTGTACAATTTTGATTCTCAATCTTCCTCACAAAATACAGTCAGCAGAAGTTAAGGATTTCGAACAGGTATACGGTGACGGACGATCCAGCTGAGTTCCATACCCATTTAGGTTCTCTTCGGAGTGCTCGATTCAACTCGGTTTGTACCTATTCATTTTCGTACAAATTCAATGTATATAGAAAAACAACAATATTTTGAAGCATAATATAGATGGGCTCCTCTCCTATCCACTACATCTAGTTAAACTGACTTCTAATATGTTTTTGGTCGTCGGTTTATTTCTGAAGAATGGAGAAGTATTTTAATCGATGATGAATTGCTTAAAAAAAGACAACATGATCCCAAGTAGTCTACTAAAGAAAAACAATTGTAATAAAAGTCTACCAAAATTCCATCCCAACTCCCCTTCCTAGTTAGCAAATTAGCATTACATCCCAATCCCTCTGATACTCATCATCTCGACCAAAAAAACAATTAGGATACCATGGTTCTCTTTGATTTCAAATCCGACAAGCACTTCGTTGCTTCCTCGGACAAGACGACCCTCAAAGTCTACGAGTTGACCAACCCTACTGCTGTTAATCCTTCCTCCATCGGAAAGAATCACTGGAAGGAAGTCGCCACCATCACCGCCCGTGATCAAGATCAAAGCAATGACGAGGAACAAGACAATGGTGACGATCCATCAGCAGAGGAGGAGGAGGAATCTTACGACGGGCTGATGTTCTTCGATGGTCACGGGAGGATCGAGGGACGGGAGGCGTTGACCAAGCTAGCCCAACACCTCACCCGGCTGCAATTGAGGGTCAGTCCTCAAGGGTTTTGTTTCCAGGATGTCACCGGGTTAGGCGAGCACAAAGAGTTTGGGTTTCACTACCTCCGACTGAATGATCTTTTCAACTGGCCGTATCACGGTATCAGAATGCCAGGAATCGCCACGTGGCGGCGCCTGGTGTTGGAGTACTCCGTACCGAAAGGGGAGAAGAAGCGGTCGACGACGGCCGGAGGAGGCGTGAGCAAGAAGAAGTACGAGGAGTTGAAAAAAATGGTCGAAGAAAGGGATGAAAAGATACTGAAGCTGAGGGAGGAGATGGAAGAACAAGATTGGGAGTTGGAAAAGCTAAAAGAAGAGAGGGGGAAACACGAACAGGAGCTACGCGACTTGGAGAAGAAAAACGGCAAGGAGTTGCTGAAGCTGTCGAGGAAAAAAGACGGCGAGCTAGAAACGCTCAAGAGGGAGAAGGACGAGGAGCTGGAGGATAAAAACGACGAGTTAGAGACGTTGAGGAAAGAAAAGAACGAGGAGCTGAAAAAATTGAGGGAGGAAGTGAGGAATCTGAAAAGAGCCAAGAACAACGAAAATGGTGGTGCAGCATCAGAAGGGAAGATAATGGTGGACAGCGATGAATGGCACAAGTTGAAGAAGGACGAGGCGGAGACGAGGGAAGAGATAGCGAACAAGGATGAAGCGTTGCGAAGGGTTATGAACGAGAAGGATGCGGAATCCCAACGGCTCAGGATCGAGAAGGAAGAAATGATGAAAGCGAGTGCAGCTGAAACAGAGAAGCTAAGAAACCAACTACTGTTACAACTCCCTCGGAAGCAATCGTGGTTACAGACAGCTGCAACTAAGTTGGTGCCCCTACATAGTCACAATGACCGAATAATAAGCACAAGACGGGCTGTGCCACAGGATACTTGGAGTTTGTCCCGCGAAATCATATCGGGTAGTTTCCAGCACCACTCACTTGTGAACAATTTCTACTGGCCATTCTCGTCAGCAAATGGGCTGTCTTTGGTGGATGAAGATCCGGAAGATTGGCCGCCTCCCCACAAGATTCGGGTGTACGATTCCGGAGCCGCATTCGACAAAGACAACTGGTGGTTTGTAAAGACAACCCACCCGGATGGCGGCTTGACGATGATGGCTTATTACGACGGCAGTTTCCATATTTCGAATATTCCAGGGATGTCCTGCTCTATCCGGCTCCCCTATTCATGGGACAAAAATTATTTTTGGGCAGATACAGCTTGCACCCTGGCTTTGGTGAGCGGCGAATTCAAGCTTGCTTTCATGTACCGCGAGTAGTTACAAACGGCGGGCTGGATCGTTTCCAATTTGTTTCCGCTTCTTTATTTCGTTTTGCGGGGTAACAATTGTTAATTTGGATTTTGTCTATCGGCTGTGAATTGTGATTTCTTTATTAATTCTACGTTTCAATAAAAACATACACCTCTTAGCCAGCAAATTAGCATTACACCCCAATCTATCCGACAATCATCTCGACCAGCAAACAATCAGCATACAGTCATGGTTCTCTTTGATTTCAAGTCTGACAAGCACTTCGTTGCTTCCTCGGACAGAGCCACCCTTAAAGTCTATGATCGTTTTATTTGGTTTGGTGCTTGACAACTTGGTTGTCATCAGATGTGATCACCTCTGGAAAAATGCTGCTTTTCCGGGCACTCCGTCCGGTGGAGCATGCAGTAGCTTTCAGAGCTGCCTAATTTCTCTGTTAGTTTTGTGTCCTAGTATATCCTTTTATTAACAGGAGCAGTTGTGGTGCATAACCTTATGGTGCACAACCATGTATGACATGTCTGTCACATCAGCGCCACATCACTATTTATGGAAGACTTTAATATTTTATTCTTTAAATTTTACAGAATTATATTTCTTTCGTTTTAAGTCGGAATTTTTTTTGGCACAGATAAATCAGATTAATTGTGCTCTTCAAAATGATATCCACTTTGATATAATTTTGAATTTTTTTTTTGAGACATCTGGTACTAGTCTATACCATCATGGTATTGTTGATATTACATAATAGTGATATTACATAAGAGCATACCAAGTCGTATGGAAGTGTAACATGGTGGTGTATAACATATCAGGCTGTCGAATGGTTGAATACATGATAGTATGAATATATTCACTGTCGTTTACAGCTTTCAACATTGTGTATCACAAGATACCACATACCAGGGTGGTATGAGGTGGTATATTTTGGTCCTGTATTTTTTTCTCCATAAATTTATAAATCCAATAGTTTATGATGAGCTCGTTTCTTCTGTGCAAAATTTTCAAAATGAGAGAAAAAAACCTACAACAAGAGGGGGGGGGGGGGGGGTGGGAATTGGGGTAAGATAAACTCATTTTCCTAGAATTAGAATTGATTCAATACTTCTATTGTAATGACACACATCTGTTTCATTGTTTTCTAAAAGTCATAATGTATCATTGTTAGGTTCAGGTTAGCGTATGTCAGCTGTAACAATTACTATCTAGAACACGAATTACCCAGAGTTTGGGGCATGATACTATACCCTAACCTCTAATGGGTGAACCTAGTCCTTAATTCTTTAACCCAAGTCACAATATTCATTTAATCTAAAAAATAATTACCGACGGTTCTTATTCAGTGAAATATATTGAAGTGCAAAAATCAAGTGTGAACACATGCGTATGTACGCTTAACGTACACTAGCCTTTGCCATCATTATCATAGTTGGTAATGACATTAGAGTTGAGATTGAATTTTTTAATACCATTTGTCCAACCAAGTGACACAATTAAGCACGTCAAAGTATTTTATATATTTTTATACTTCTGATCTAATGATCCCTTCAAGAATTTAATCATGAATTGTTTAAAAAAAGACCACGTTGGTACTATTTACTCGGTCAAGTCTACCGAAAATTACATAAATCAAGGCTATTCGGCATTTTTTTTTTGGTGTGATGTTATTGCCTTCTTGGGGTCGTCGGTTTATTAAATGCTCAAACATGAAATGTTTAAAAATGACTACATTGGAATTATTTATTCGGCCAAGTCTACCCAACAAAAATATTAATAAAAAACGACATTCTATTGTTTTATGAAAATAAAGAAAGACTACTACACTGTATTATTTATTCGGCAAAGTCATTCTCTTTTAATTAGTTGAAATTATATGAAACCTTGATGTCCTGAATCTAGTGACAACAATTTCTTACTTGACTTGTATAATCCTACTTGTCCCACACTTAGTCTGGAGCCAATATTGGTATTGATGTACCCGCTCCGCCTGTCCCACTGCCATCATTACCCGAAACCTCTTCATGCTAGATTTAATATTTCAATCACTTGAATTATAAACTTGTTGGAAAATTTATTTGTGTTGGAAATGCCCATTGAATTCTGACTCATGCCTATTCATGCACTCCCAAATGTTTATTGGGTTTAGTTGAATTTTCTCTTTATTCAAAATTCAGGGAGTATGTTATCGGGTTTTTTTACGGGTGCAATAATTGGGTTGGATTTGAGGGGGAAAAAAAAGAAAGAGTCAAGCCTGTCACATTGTCATCCCTAAGTATGTGTTGATTACTAGTGGAATTATTTTGTATCACACAACTACCTATCTTCCGAAAGAACGCTTTTAAATGACCGTTTGCTATAATTTTCGAATTCAAGATGTGTCGGATGTTTTCACCCTCACATTATAACTTAGACTAATCTCTTGAGAATTAAAGCCTGCTTTTGGAGTTGTACCGTTACACTTGTCTCCTACTGACCACCGTGTTACTTTTTAATAACTTTATGACTACAAAAATGTCATTCCTTTTTATATATTTTCCAATAGAAAAGAACGAGCTAGCTGATATGTCATACAGTATAGTGGTACAAAATTATACGGCCAGAAAATACATTAATTATAGTGGTACGGTTGTAAGAAATATAGTATAATGGTACATAAATTATATCATGGTGTTATATTTGATTCGAATGTTTCTCCATAAATACATCGAAATTGCCATATTCGTAGGAACACTTACGAAGCTGGGACATGTTGAGCCAATTAATTAATACATGCACTATTATATACAAGTAAATTTTAATATTAGGCAACTAGCGGTAGCCACACATATATGAAGACATTATTGTTTATATATACCATACAAATTCTGCACTTCCATCCCAATTTCTCCCCGATACTCACCTCGACCAGAAAACAATTACCATACTAATGGTTCTCTTCGACTTCAAGTCCGACAAGCACTTCGTTGCTTCCTCGGACAGAACCACCCTTAGAGTATATGAATTGACCAACCCTACTGTCAATCCTTCCTCCATCCGGAAGAATCATTGGAAGGAAGTCGCCACCATCATTGCCCGTGATCACAATGTAAGCGAAGACTACGACGAGGATGAAGGTGACAACGGTGGTGCGTCAGCGGAGGAGGAATCCTTCAGCGGTCTGATGTTCTTCGATGGTCACGGGAAGATCGAGGGGCGGGAGGCGTTGACCAAGCTAGCCCAACACCTCACCCGGCTGCAGTTGAGGGTGAGCCCTCAAGGGTTATGTTTTCAGGATGTTGCCGGGTTGGGCGAACACAGAGATTTCGGGTTTCACTATCTCCGACTAAACGATCTTTTCAACTGGCCGTATCATGGTATCAAAATGGCGAGCACCGCCATGTGGCGACGCCTGGTGTTGGAGTACACAATACCAAAAGGGGGGAAGCCGCCAATGGTCGCCGGAGGTGTGAGCAAGGAGAGGTACGAGGAGCTGAAAAAGATGATCGAAACGAAGGATGAAGAGTTGGGAAAGCTGAGGGAGGAGATGGAAGAACAAGATTGGGAGATGGAAAGGCTAAAAAGGGAGAGGGGTAAGCACGCGACAGAGCTTAGCGAGTTGAAAAAGCGAACCGGCAAGGAGATGCGGCAGCTGAGGGAGGAGATGGAGGAACGAGATTCGGAGATAGAGAAGCTGAAAGAGGAGAGCGAAAAACACGAGCTGGAGCTGCGAGACTTGGAAAAGAAAAACGACAAGGAGCTGCGAAAGATGCCGAAGAAAAAAGACGGCGAGCTGGAAACGCTCAAGAGGGAGAAGGACGAGGAAGTGGAGGACAAAATTGACGAGCTAGAGACGTTGAGAAGAGAAAAGGACGAGGAGTTGAAAAAGTTGAGGGACGAAGTGAAGAATCTGAAAAGAGGCAGCAGCAAGAAGCAGGAAGACGGAGCAGCAGCAGCATCAGGAGGAGCAGGTGATCAGAAAGCTGGGAAGATGACGACGGTGGACAGTGATGAATGGCACAGGTTGAAGAAGGACGAGGCGGAGATGAGGGAAGAGGTAGCGAAGAAGGATGAAGCGTTGCGAAAGATTATGAACGAGAAGGATGCAGAATCCCAACAGCTAAGGATTGAGAAGGAGGAAATGATGAAAGCGAATGCAGCCGAAACGAAAAAGCTAAGGGACCAACTGTCACAACTCCCTCGGGAGCTGGAGCAACGTCGCAAGCAATCATGGATACAGACAGGTGCAACTAAGTTGGTGCCCCTTACCAAGCAGAATGACCAAATAATAACAAGCGCAAGACGGGCGGTGCCACCGGATACTTGGAGTTTGTCCAGCGAACTCAACTTTCGAACTGGACCGGGCATGTTCCAGTATGAGCCACGTTGGAACAACAGCACTTGGCCATTCTCGATAGCATATGGAATCTCTTTGGTGGATGAAGATCCCAAAGATTGGCCGCCTCCACTCAAGATTCGGGTGTATAGTTCCATAGGCCCATTCGACAAAGACAATTGGTGGTTTACGAGGACAACCCACCCGGATGGCGGCTTGACGATGATGGCTTATTATGACGGCAATTTCGTTTCTTCTAATTTCCCCGGGAACAGCTACTACCGAATCCGAATGCCGTATGCATGGGACGATGGTAGATTTTCGGCAGATACAGCTTGCACCCTGGCTATGGTGGGCGAAGAATACAAGCTTGCTTTCATGTACCGCGAGTAGTAACTTAACGCGCAGGCTGATCGTTCGTTTCCAATTTGTTTTCCGCTTCTTAATTTACTTGTCTTTTTTTGCTTGTAACAATAATTTGGATTTTGTCTATCAGCTGTGGAACCACACCTCTGTTTCACGTCGATTGATTTCCACGCGCGTCGTCCTCAAATTAGGTTGTGTTTTAAAAGACTACTACATGTACATGACACTATTTACTTGGCCGAGTCTACGAAAGAAAAGAGATAAATAAAAGACTACTCAGACAATCAAATTTGTTTTTGTTGGGTTACGTTCTTGCCTTCTTGTGTCGTCGGGTTTATTAAATGTTCAAACATGAATTGTTTAGAAATGACTACATTGTAAACTATTTATACGTCCAAGTCTACCCAAAAATATATTAATAAAAGGCTACATTGTATTATTTGGCAAGTCATTCTTTTTTAATTAGGCGGAACAATATTTTTAAAGAAAATATTTTTAACTTTCAGTTTTTTTATTATAACTTTTACATCAAGTCCTTTCCTATGCTTTTTTTTTGTTTTTTGTCGCCAAAGGGGAAGCGAATTGAAGGAGCTCAACTGAGATGCAGCTATCTCTAACTCTCGGTTGTGAGTAAGATCGAAAGCCAGAGATCTTCAACTCTGATGCATCTTGCAGTATATCTATATTTTAAGTGATATCATGTATCTTCAATTTTTCATCATAGGTGTTTTGTCATTTGCTAACACAAGAAAATTGGATCGCTCAATAAAGTGGGTTAAAGTGTTCTTATTTGTAGCGAAAGAAAGTAGGTACTTGGTGATATTTTTATTTTGTTGTGTAAAATTTCCTTAACATAGTAATTACGTGTATTTGTTTGGCCACTGGCCTGTAAGATAACATATTTATGGTTAATGGTTCGCATCTTTCATAATTGTGTTGTTATGGTACTTCTATAATTCTCCTCTACGGACTATGGTGACCCTTCGAGGACATCCGATAACTCTACTATGTGCTCATGAAAGTTGATACAACATAAATTTAAATTTTCGTACCCGTCCCGACGCGGAGCGCAGACAATAAAACTAGTTGCTATATATAAGGCCACCATACAAACTCTGCAATCCCATCCCAATTTCTCCGAGAATCATCTCGACCAATGAGTTTTTTTTTTAACTTTTACATCAAGTCCTTTCCTATGCTTGAATATGAACGTCCGTCATTGCTTTCTAATATTAAATCATATAATTGAATTAAAAGCATTATATTCTCTCACCAACCGCAAATAAGTTGACTTATAATCTATTTTCTTGTGTTTTTACTTTTTAGGTCATCGGCTACGGCGAAGTAGTTAATCATGAATTGTTTTAAAAAGACTACATGGTTCCAAGTCTACCTATGGGGAAAAAAGACTATTTGATAATCTAATTTGTTTTGTTGTGTGTTCTTTTCTTTCTTGGGTCATGAGCTTAAGTTTCAACTATGAATTGTTTAAAAATGACCACAGATTATTTATTCGGCGAAGTCTTTAATAATAAAAAGAATACATTATACTATTCTTTTTTAAGGCTATTTAAATTATGCACAATTTAGGTTTTAAGGAAAAAAACATACATTTTTTTATCTTTGGTTCTTGTTGATGTGACTTGAATCGGACTATAAGCCGCTACGACTGGTAGTCGGGGGTCTCGCTGTCCAGTCAGCGAGTGGGGGTCGGGGCGCGGTGTATGGGCTCAATGTTATTTGGGTTCGGCTTCTGGGCCTGGTCTATAATCGTTTCCTTTGCCAGATTGGATAAGGTTTAGACCCACATGGAGAAATACTATAAATACTTCTCATACTCCTCCGTAATCTAATCTCCTCGATATAGTGAAATTGACTCTCTCTAGCCCGTGGACGTAGCTAACACACATCGTGTTAGTGAACCACGTAAATCGTGTGTCTATGTTTTTTTATTCTCGCTTTCGTATTCTTGCTTTATCGATTCCGGCAATTTCCCAATCCGTATCAGCGCGTTTATAACAGTTCGCTTTTAGTGTAATCGGTAATGTTTCATATTCTTGTTTAAAGATCATGGTTCAAGTTTCAGGATTGATGTATCTTTATTATGAACAGTAAATAAACAACTGTGAAGACAAATATACTTGTTTTTACTTTTGTTCTCGTTAGAAAATTTTTAAAATGTTAAAAAGCTGCTCTAATCTCAGCTATTATAGATTATAGATTATAGATAATAACAGAACAAGTGGGTTGATCACCAACAACTTTTACTTGTTCCTACCAACATACATGGCACCCTATTGCAAGCGCTTACTAGTCCAAATTTAGAGAAATTGTATAATGCAAGGTATTATATCCGGCCAAGTCTACCAAGAGATAATAATAATAATAATAATAATAATAATAATAATAATAATAATAATAGATTACATTGTATTATTTATTTATTCTGCTATTGCTATATATAACATGGTGGCCACCATACAAACTCTACAATCCCATTCCAATCTATCCAACAATCATCTCGACCAGAAAACAAATAATGGTTCTCTTTGATTTTAAGTCCGACAAGCACTTCGTTGCTTCCTCGGACAGGACCACTCTCCAAGTCTACGAGTGGATCAACCTTTCTGTTAATCCTTCCTCCATCAGGAATACTCATTGGGAGGAAGTCGCCACCATCACTGCACGTGATCGCGATCAAAGCGACGACGACGACGAAGAAGATGAAGGCGATGACGACGACGGTGAAACTTACGATGGGTTGATGTTCTTCGATGGTCACGGGAAGATCGAGGGACGAGAGGGGTTGACCAAGCTAGCCCAACACCTCACCCGGCTGCAACTGAGGGTGAGCCCTCAAGGTTTCTGTTTCCAGGATGTTACCACGCTGGGGGAACACAAAGCTTTCGGGCTTCACTATCTCCGACTGAACGATCTCTTCAACTGGTCGTCTCATGGTATCAGAACGCCGAGCGTCGCCACATGGCGACGCCTGGTGTTGGAGTACACCGTACCAAAAAGGGAGAAGCGAACTACGCCAGCTGGCGGTGTGAGCAAGGAGATGTACGAGGAGATGAAAAAGGCGATCGGAAAGAAGGACGAGGAGCTGGAGAAGCTGAGGGAGGAGGTGGAGAAGCTGAAGGGCGAGAAGGAAGAAATGACGAAAGAGAATGCATCCGAAACGAAAAAGCTAAGGAACCAACTGTTACAACTTCCTCAGGAGAAGAAGCAATCGTGGATACTGACAGCTACAACTAAGTTAGTGTCCATTTTCGATCCGAATGCCCTAATAACGAGCAGAAGACGGGCGGTGCCATGGGATACTTGGAATCTGTCCGACAGCTTCAAACGGGGCCGTTTCGTATATGATCCACTCAATAAAATAGGGACCGACTCGAGGCCGTTCCCGCGAGCAGACAGATTCTTTTTGGTGGACGAAGATCCCAAAGATTGGCCGCCTCCCCCCAAGATTACGGTGTCGAGTCTGTGTGGCTCATTCGACCAAGAGAACTGGTGGTTCGTGAAGATCGCACACCCGAATGGCGGCTTGACGATGATGGCTTATTATGACGGCAATACAGTTTCTAACAACCGAGTTCCGTATGCATGGGAAACCAAGTATTTTGTGGCAGATACAGCTTGCACCCTGGTTTACGTATGTGGCCAATACAAGCTTGCTTTCTTGTACCGCGATTGAGTTGAGTAGAGCCTGCTAGGGACGTGTGAGTGCGGTCATGAACCCGTTGATCCCAATAACTCGAGTTATTGGGAGAAAGTTATGCTGGATCTTATGCCACTCTCTAACACAGAGAGGAGGTGACTAATTACTCTATTAACTCTGTGTTGCTGTGTGTTTCTTTTGTTTTTTTCTTCCCCGACTAAACTTCTCTGTTAATTAAGTCTAATAAGTCATCGATGTAATAGTGCTTCAAGTTATTGCAGTTCCAAATTTTTAAATGCTTATGGCAAGGATGCAAAAATTGTGAAATGCGTATGACACTTTGGTTTGTGATTGACAAGTATGGTCGCCGTACTCCGACTATATTTATATGGCTCACTAAACTTTGATTTAGAACAACTAGAGCACGGAATTGGACGAGTTAAGACACGTTAATTAGGTGCTCTCTCCATCCAAAGTAACCATAGGAAATTATTATGACGACCCATGGTAGGTTAGGACTTAGTTGTAAGAGATAAAAAAAAATAGGATGACTAAAACAAATAATTGTAATTAGCTACAAAGCTTATGCTTGTATATGCTTTCTAACAATAAGTCAATAAAATCGAATTAAAAACATGATACTCTCTCACCAACTGCAAGTAAATTGACTTATAATCTGTTTTCTTGTGATCTTAGGTCGTCAGCTTATTTCTGGACGGAAAAGTATACATTGTGCCAACTAGTAGGAAGGAGATGGGGTTGCTCCAAGGATTCGCCACCTCCCTCCAAGGATTAACATTTAATGTGTATAGTTTCCCTTGCCACCAAATGGGAAATGCTATTGTTTTGTCTACCAATAAACTCTACTAGAATCCCTAAATACGCCTGCTGAACAGCCCGAACTTCACGAAAGAGCGCATCGGAAAGAAGGACGAGGAGTTGGAGAAGCCGAGGGAGGAGGTGGAAAAGCTGAAGGGCGAGAAGTTAGAAATGACGAAAAAGAATGCAACCGAAACGAAAAAGCTAAGGGACCAACTGTCACAACTTCCTCAGGAGCCGGAGCAACGTCGTAAGCAATCATGGTTACTGACAGCTACAACTAAGTTAGTGCCCCTTCGCGACCCTACGCAGACTGCCCAAATAAGAAGCAGAAGACGGCCGGTGCCACAAGATACTTGGAGTACTCCGCGCTCCGAATTTCAATGGGGCAATTTCTGGTATGGGCGAAAAACCGGGGCCAGCAACTGGCCGTTCACGTCAGTAAATAGTATCTCTCTGGTGGATGAAGATCCGAAAGATTGGCTGCCTCCTCCCAAGATCAAGGTGAACATATACAATAGCCAATTCGACATAGACAACTGGTGGTTTGTTAAGACAACCCACCCAAACGGCGGCTTGACGATGATGGCTTATTACGACGGCAACAATGCCATTTCTTCTGTCCGAGTTCCCCATGCAGCTGACATCACCGGTTTCCATATAGATACGGCTTGCATCCTGGCTTATGTGGGCAGCCAATACAAGCTTGCTTTCTTTTACGGCTGAGTAGCCTGCTAAGGCGTGAGTGCGTGCTGGCTGGTCGGTCTGCATCATAGATCAGCTCGAGTAATACCCGGCTAGGCGGGTTCAAATTGCCATCCTGATGGACATTTCAGTTGCTTCATGTTGAACTTTCAACCCGGAACCTGCAATTTTTGTTAGACTCAACGCAGAAGTAGACATGAATTCAAACTAATTCTAAATTTCGTTGAAGAACAAGATGAGTAGCAAGCACGAGGAAACAGATTGATGCTCTTGAGATATACCATTTAGAGAGACTAACCTAGAGCCTGATGAGCCAGTAATTAAAAAAAAATTAATTGAATTTGCAATCTTGATATAACGGCAAACACAGCATAATATATAATATATTGTGTCGTAATTAATTTCCCTACCTGCTCCGCAGCTTCGGTCTTTTCCAAGTCTCTCTTCTATATCATAATATACAGAGCCTTCTTCTCGCCATAAGAGTTGGTGTACCCACCACACCCATGGCTGACCATGGGAAGACCAGCACCAGTACCAATACCACTGCGCCTCGGACGCTGTCGGATCTCATGGAGAACAACAACAGCAACAACTACCCATTCTTGTGGGATGGCTCTAGCCTGCCAGCAGAGCTTTTAGCAGGGAGAGATTTCGCAAAGCAGCTCAAGCTCCAGCTCCTCGACCCCCCGCTTCCTTCTTGTTCATCGTCGGATTCGGCGATAACAACGACGACGTCATCGTCCGACCGTCGTTGTCATCCTGAGCTGCAGCAGGACAACAACAAGAGTCAACAGCAGCAGTCAACCGGCAGGCAAGGGGTTGTCCAGGAGATTTTGGAGTCTTTCGACAACGCGCTTTCCTTGCTCGGTCATCATGACATTGACGACAACAGCCACTTGAACAAGTGGGGTAGTCCTCCTCCTCCAAGTGGGAAGGCCGCCGCCGGCGGTGGCGTTCCTCCTACCTTCAAGGTCCCTCCTGCTCCTGTGAAAAGGTCGGTAATTCACAACAACCAGTATCAAAAGTGTTGAAACAAAAAATGTTCTGTTCCTCCTGCTTGAAAAAATGGCGTTCCTCCTGCTCCCTCACTTAAATTCTGTTCTGCGCACAACTTTGTGTCCCTTTTCTTCTCATATAGCAAACGTCCTCAGCTATGGAAGGGAGGGGAGCAGGTAGTTTCAAAAAAATTCCTTCTTGATTATCTGCTGCAATTGCAATCACACAAAAACTCGATTTTTTTCTAATGTTGTTTACCTTTTGACAGCATCTTGTGAGCTTGAAGTGTCTTGATGCAAAGCATTCCGATTTGCTCTGGATTCCGGATCTATCAAAGGCTCAGAAACTAGAAAGTTTGAACCTTGAAGGCTGTGCAAACTTGGTTGGGATCTCATCCATTCAGTATCTTACAAAGCTTCAGCATCTCAACCTCAAGGGATGCCAAAGTTTGAAAGGAGTTCCAAGTTTAATCAGATTGAAGTTGCTCAAGACATTTGATCTCTCTGATTGCTCAAATCTAACCAGGCTTCCTCCTTCGCTTGGATGTCTACCAAATCTCAGTGAATTGAACCTCAAAAACTGTGCAAAACTTGCCAACCTCCCACGTAGTGTTATCCACTTGATGAAATCTCTTGAAACTCTTAATATTTCTGGCTGCTCCAGTATGTGGAAGTACATTGGTGACGATCAGGATGGAGCAGTGCCCTCATTAGCAAAGCCACATTTGGGGTTTTCTGCCATGCCTTCCACAGAAGCAAGACACCGGGAGAATCTACCCAACAGCAACAGTGACATTCCAGGTAGAAAGTAAAGAAAATTTGATGGTTGACAAATACTGTAAAACTTTATTGATGTTTCTCTTTGGCTAACCATTTTAGCTAATAAAGAATCTTCTCGTGAACAACAACTGCTCACAGCTGAGCAAGTGGATGTTGTTGCTGAAGGTTCACTATCACAAGATCTATCATTAGATCTGAAAGACATACGAGGAAAGAAGGCTATAGAACGGGAGGAAGAAGCATTTCTAAGAACTCCTTTGATCAGTTCTCTACTTTCAGAACTCAGGAGGGCACTATTGTTCCCTCCTAATGTTGGTTCTTCCCATGCTTCCACATCTTCTTCCCACGATATCAACATCCAGACCATAAACCACACACAGAACAACAAATCAGAAGCGGAGCAAAGTGAGATTGCAACTCTTTTGCAGATGGAAGATCAACAACAACAACTATGCAATGATGATGATCATGATCATGACGATGCAAAGACTGATGAAACGACGACACTTTCTGCAACAACCGAACCAATTCTTTGCCAGGTGGAAGACTGCCAAATCGATCTTAGCGGGGCAGAGACTTATCACCAACAACACAAGATCTGTGAGATTCATTGCATGGCTACTGCCGCATTACTAGGCAATATCCTGCAGCGGTTTTGCCAGCAATGTTGCAGGTGATGAAACTCAAAAAATTTAGCAACCCTGTTCTAAAAGCCTTTCTCCAGTACTTTCTCTATGAGTTCTTATGATCTACATTACACCTCTCTTTCAACAGGTTTCATGTCCTCTGTGATTTTGATGAAGAGGAGAGAAACTGCAGAAGTCGATTAGCAGGTTATCATCAAAAGCAAAGGAGGCAGCGTAATGCTACTATTGGTACCAAGGAAGAACATTCATCTCCTGAAACAGCAGCAGATTTGGATGCCGAGATCAACATTGCTGAATCAGAAGATGAAAATGAAAAATGCTTGCTTCACAAGAGAATCAGAACAGTGGATCCTCCAGAGCAGAATCAGCCTACCCAAGCAGCAGTAGAGCAGCAGTCTTTCAACGATTGGGATGAAGCCAATGCGATTGGGGACATTGAGGATCGTGTTCTGGAAATGATTGAGCAGATTTCGCGCTCGAATTGCGCCGACGACGACGAAAAGGCGGCAGCAGCAGTGCCGGAGAGTGTGCTGGATTTGCTAGCAGAGATGGAACAAACCGTTCCTGAGACAGTGAGGAGCATGAAGAGTGCCAAAGCAAAGGCAACAGCTAATTCAGCGGAATGGAAGGTGGCTGATGCAAGGTTGGTCATAGGAGAACTGGAGCTGAGATTGCTGGACATGGAATTGACGAGGATCTCCGAGGAGGAAGAGGAGATTGAAGCTGAGCTTCAGCGATTGATGGATCAGAAGAGAAAGCTGTCGCAGCAGCAGCAGCAGCATTAGGCAAGTCGAAATTTTCAGCACATGGAATGAATCTTTTTTCTTCTTTAGGGTAATCTAGTTTCTCGGCCAATTTTCTCGACAGCCAAACAAGACAATCCGAATCAAGGGGAAAATCGAGAGCGCCAAGAGAAAAAAGAGAGGCGAATAATAAATGATATTACCTCATCTTTCGATTCGTTCTCCCGCAGGCTCAGCGCCGACGGCCGGAACTTCCAGAGAAGCAATGAATTGAATCGGGAAGCATGGCTTTCAATGGAAGGAAATTCAGAATTTGGACGGAGCTGAAAGAAGAAACTACAGAGATGGAGGAGAAGAAGAAAGCTGTTAAATGCCGGTGGGGGGTTTGCCGGGCTCGTGGCGGCAGATTGACGGAGACGTTGCGGGCCACGTTTAATTGTTGGGCTCTTGTGGTTTGGATCTCGTTGGTTGGGCCAGAGATGATGAGGTCTTGCCCGTATCCCCTTATTCTTTTTGTCTTGTTTGCATTTGGTTGCCCTCAGGATGAGGAGCCGATTCAGGGCTTGACTTAGTTATGACTTATGACTTATGAGTGAATAATTATATATAATTTTGTATTTATCATTTTTAGAAGGTTATTAATTTTCTTTCAATAAATTTTAAATGGCTATATTTCTTTGTTTTAAGTTAAAATTAACAAAAAAATTTGTACTAAAAATCATATTAATTGTGCTTTTCAAAATGACAACCATTTTGATATATTTTGGAACAAAAAATTGACACTTGTCTTACTAGTTCATACCATGTGGCATGTGGTATTACTTGTATGTACATAAGATTATAACACGTGATATGAAAATTATCATGGTGGACAAATATGACGAACTATACAAACAATACAAAACATACAAACTATACAGATTAGATTTACAATTCATACATGGAAATACAAACAATACAAATCATACAAAATAGAAAAACAACCAGGTTGACTTTAGAGGCTCCGTCGTTATATAGAGTAGTTTCATCCATAAGTCAACCAGGTTATCTTTTTAACAGTACAAA
Organism: Linum tenue; assembly: GCA_946122785.1. NCBI lineage: Eukaryota > Viridiplantae > Streptophyta > Magnoliopsida > Malpighiales > Linaceae > Linum > Linum tenue. The sequence goes on from CAMGYJ010000010.1 coordinate 45,429,360, forward strand.
AATGGTAGACAAAAGCGACAAACTTACAAATATATAAAACAAACCAAAAAACTTTATAAAGCATATCTAACCTTACAAAATACTACTAGTTATAATACAAATCGGTAAACTTGTATTCCAAACCAATAGATACAAAGCATACGGATCACAACATAAAATATACAAACTAGAAAAACAAATAATACAAATTACCATTATACTAATTAGTCATATAAACATTACTAACATTACAAGATAGACCGAAAAACATAACAAAACTGCCGCCCGAAAATCCCCCATCATCCGAAAATCCTCTCCGCTACCCACCCCCTTCTTTAAAGAACAAGAAGATCGAAGAAGTAATACCCTTATGCAGTAGTCCCAAACCGGGTTTTCGCTAGAAAGCCGGTTCCACGAGATGCATGGAGTCGGTGTGCCGAAGTGAAATTGGGTTATTTTCAGTGCATGCAAAGTATGAACGGGTGCTCCTCGCAGTTCACGCTAGCAAATACGCTCTCGTTGGTGGATGAAGATCCCAAAGATTGGCCGCCTCCCCCCAAGATTAATGTGCACAATGTCTCTGGCTCATTCGACACAGACAACTGGTGGTTTGTAAAGACGACCCACCCGGGTGGCGGGTTGACGATGGTGGCTTACTATGACGGCGATTTCTTTCGTTCTACGTTCGATACAACTGGCTACCATATCCAACTTCCTTATGCATGCGACACGTTTTTTTTACTAACAGATAGACCTTGCGCCATAGTTAACGTGTGCCGCAAATATAAGCTTGCTTTCATGTACCGTGAGTAAACCTGTTGGGTGAGGGCGTGTTGATCGTTTCCAGTTTGTTTTCGCCTTCTTTATTTGGTTTGTTTGTTTGGATTTTGTCATCATGTTGTAATCACCTCCCGAAAAGTATAGCGCAAAAACCAATCGATTGGTGCTTCAAGTTATTCAAATACCAAATTAAATCCCAAATGTAAGTACTCCATACTAGCAACATATCGGCGGGGGGGGGGGGGGGGGAATGCGATGTCGATCGAGGAAGTGAATCGCGAAACCTTAATATGTAGAATTTGATGATGTGGAATTGGAACAACGCACGAACACACGAGATTTACGTGGTATTCTCGATCGATTGATTGATCGAGACTAATCCACGGTGAGCTCGTTCATATTTTATTAGGGACTACATTGTGACGGCTTGCTTATGACAATCTCGTAGCTTAAGCTTATATAGAGATAGACGTAGGGTTAAAACCCTAATTACAACCAAGTTTCCTTCTTTTACTTGAACAAGGAAACAAGGGACTTGTATGGCTCAAGATAGGGTGCATAACCATGGGTTATGCACCCATCAATAACCAAATCTGGACCCTTCATTTAGAAAATCCAGATCTAAGGATGGAGAATTAAAGAATATTTTTATTTTCACTAGCTTTCTTAATTGACTCATATCCTTTTCGTTTTAACTCGGATTTTAATTTTTATTGCACAGATGGAACGAGTTCACCGTGCTCTACAAAATGAGATCAATTTTCAATATTTTTTGAGGGAAAAAAAAATTCTGGCCTCCCGGTACCAACTGCATACCATATGGTATCTTCTTCGTTTTTAATTCGTTTTTGAAAACGTTTGCACAGCAGGGATGAGTTCATTGTGATCTACTGGATCTACAAATTTCTGGGTGAACAAATTACAGGACCAAAAAATACCACACAATACCATACAATACCACCCTGGTACGGGGTGGTATTGTATGGTATCTTCTTCGTTTTTAATTCGTTTTTGAAAACGTTTGCACAGAAGGGACGAGTTCATCATGATCTATTGGATCTACAAATTTCTGGGTGAACAAATTACAGGACCAAAAAATACCACACAATACCATACAATACCGCCCTGGTACGGGGTGGTATTGTGTGGTATACAATGTTAAAAGTCGTAAATTACAATTAATATACTTCTACTATCATGTATTCAACCATCCTACAGTATTGGTTTGTTCATACCACCATGATACGTTTTTCAAAACATAGGTATGCTTTTATTTCAATACCAGTCAATACCATATGGTATAGGCTGGTAAAAAATGGCTCAATTTTTTTTGTTCGAAAAATATATTAAAGTGGATATCATTTTGAAGAGCACAATTAATCTGATCTAACTGTGCAAAAAAAAATTAAATTTTGACTTAAAATGAGCGAGAAATCGTCCGCCAAAGATTAAGGAGGGAAAATTAAAGGCTTTCAATGTGAGAGAGGATGCTGATGTCATGCTGATGTGGACGGGTTACTCATGATTACTCACCATAAGGTTACTGACCTGATCCATTCCCGACTTGTATGACAAGGAATTAATTACTTTTGACTAAGTAATTAATATCCTCAACATAATCTATTAGGATGAGTACGTATGATACTTTAGTTTGTTTCATGGGTTAATAACCAGTATATGATATGATCCAAATCCGAAGAGAACCCTCGAACTCGGATTATATGACCAAAGTACGCAGCTTCAACGATCTTTTTATGATTTTCTAATGTCTCCTTTCTTGAACTCGAAAAATAAAAGATAATGCGGAATCAATCGGACAATCCCAACCGTGATGAAGGGCAATTGGTATATGAAACCAATCGGACAGCACCAACTCGTGGAAAGGGGCAATTGATATAGGGTAGAAGCTCGCCACAACTAGACGCGTTCTCTAGTTGATAAGAGACACGTGAAACCTCTGGAGCACTCTCGACAGAAGCTTGCACAAAGAACCAGTTCGTTTGAACATGAAACTTGAAAGTTGATTGATAATAGAATGAATTACAATGAAGGACTCATCCTCCTTATATAGGCAACGAAAATCCAATCCTAAACTAAGAATGAAAGCAAACAAGTAACCAAATCCTACAATTAAAAGGAAAACAAAACCTTAAAGGAAAAGTAAAAGGAAAACACAATCCTTAAAAGACAAGGAAAAGACCAAGTCAACAACTCACTAGATTCTAGCCTTGCAATCCTCCCTCACATGGCTTGTGTTCACACTTGATATTCTTTTCACACCTTCTGTTCACACCTTGTGTTCACACCATGGAGAATTCCTTACTTCTAGCCCAAATTCTTCACTCCTCCTTCCAAGCCCATCTTCTCTTGATTCTGGTCCACAAATTGTAGTAATGTGCTGGGCTTTCCTCGATGCAATTCCATATCCATCAAGAATGATCCCATTTGATCCTTATATCGTTGTATTCGAATTTTCATTTTTGGACCACGAGAATTGAATATCGCGCTAGTCGATATCGCATCAGTATATATAGACACTATATATATATTGGTCAAACCCTATGTAGTTTGTTTCAAATGGTCAAGAAATACAAGGTACAAGTTAAATTGACCGGATATTTTGAGTATATTCTGTGATTGGTGGTTCACATAACCTATATCATCGAGTTTAGTGCTTTAATTATCTAGACTCTCCCATAAAAAAAATATATTATCTAGACTCAAAATTCAGCGTCTAATTTTTTTTCTAAATATAGTTGAGTATAGTGATCATATTGTTCAATAACCATGTCCATGTTGATTAATATCATACTAGCACAAAAATCCTGTGTTGTACAGCTGACCGTTAATTTATTAACTTGAGATCATAAATAGATAGGTAAGATTATTAGTAGTGATACTATTGATTTATCACATAATAATTTTGAACATTGATAATTATATTATCTCACAATAGAAATATATACTTAAAAGGTGTAGATCGAGAATAAATTATATCGGGGAAATTTACATTATTTTCTTTTGTTTTTGCGAGTCAAATGAAAATGTTTTTTTTTTATAACTTATATATCAAGTCATTTTCTATATATATGCCTATATATGAACGTACAAATAAGTCATATAATCGAATTAAAAACTTGATATTCTCTCACCAACCGCAAGTAAATTGACTTCTAATATGTTTTCTTGTGTTCTTAGGTCGTCGGCTACGGGGAAGCAATTAATCGTTAATTGTTTAAAAAAGACTACATGGTTCCAAGTCTACCTATGGAAAAAGACTATTTGGCAATCTAATTTGTTTTGTTGTGCCCTTTTCTTTCTTGGCACATGTCACGCTATTGCAAACACTTACTAGTCCAAATTTAGAGAAATTTTTAAAAAAAGAAATTGTGGACGAAGAAACTGGGTATCTTGAGCCAATACTATTACTATATATAGCAGGATGGCCACCATACAAACTCTGCAATCCCATCCCAATATCTCCAACAATCACCTCGACCAGAAACACAAATAGCATACAATAATGGTTCTCTTTGATTTTAAGTCCGACAAGCACTTCGTTGCTTCCTCGGACAGGACCACTCTCCAAGTCTACGAGTGGATCAACCTTTCTGTCAATCCTTCCTCCATCAGGAATACTCATTGGGAGGAAGTCGCCACCATCACTGCCCGTGATCGCGATCAAATTGACGACGACGACCAAGACGAAGGCGATGATGACGACGATGAAACATACGATGGACTGATGTTCTTCGATGGTCACGGGAAGATCGAGGGACGGGAGGCGTTGACCAAGCTGGCCCAACACCTCACCCGGCTGCAACTGAGGGTGAGCCCTCAAGGGTTCTGTTTCCAGGATGTTACCACGTTGGGCGAACACAAAGCTTTTGGGTTTCACTATCTCAGACTGAACGATCTCTTCAACTGGTCCTATCATGGTATCAGAACGCCGAGCATGGCCACATGGCGACGCCTGGTGTTAGAGTACACCGTACCAAAAAGGGAGAAGCGAACTACACCAGCTGGAGGTGTGAGCAAGGAGATGTACGAGGAGATGAAAAAGATGATCGGAAAGAAGGACGAGGAGCTGGAGAAGCTGAGGAAGGAGGTGGAGAAGCTGAAGGGCGAGAAAGAGGAAATGACGAAAGAGAATGCAGCCGAAACGAAAAAGCTAAGGGACCAACTGTCTCATCAGCTTCCACAGGAGCCGGAGCAACGCTGTAAGCAATCATGGTTACTGACAGCTACAGCAAAGTTAGTGGCCATTGGCGACCCTAAGCAGAGTGGTCAAATAAAAAGAAGAAGACGGCCGGTGCCACGGGATACTTGGATCCTGCCCGGCCAAGTTAGATGGGGTAGTTTCTATTATGAGCAAAGAACCGAGAGAAGCAACTGGCCGTTCGCGCTAACAGATAGCCTCTCTCTGGTGGATGAAGATTCAAAAGCTTGGCTGCGCCCTCCCAAGATAAACGTGAAAATATCCAGTGGCCGATTCGACATAGAAAACTGGTGGTTTGTTAAGACAGTCCACCCAAATGGCGGCTTGACGATGATGGCTTATTACGACGGCAACAATACCGTTTCTAATGTCCGAGTTCCCCATGCAGCCGACCTCACTCGTTTTCATATAGATACAGCTTGCATCCTGGCTAATGTGGGCAACGAATGGAAGCTTGCTTTCTTCTACCGCGAGTAGCCTGCTAGCTAGGGTGTGATTGCGGGCTGGCCGGCCGGTGGTTTTCAATTTGTTTACGCTTGCTTTATTTGGTTTGGTGTACATGTGAGTGTGAAAGTTTGGATGTTGTCATCAGCTCTGATCTGCTCTCCCGGCAGTACGTACTCCGGTGACCCACCAGCTTCCGGAGAAAGTAGGCATGATGGGTAAGATCCGAAAGATTAGCAGGGTGATTATGAATATTTGTGGTTTGCACGTAGTTTGAACTTCAAGTTGTAATAACATGGCAGACACTTATTAGGTTCTTCATAGAACTTCAGTGTGATACTTATGTCACTGTGGGTAAGTGTCATAGTCCCCTGTTTAGTCTTCTTAGGTAGCCTTGATCTTTGTTGTTTTCTAAGTTGCCATCGTTTTATAAATTGTAAAGCAATACATTTGTTTATTTCTTTCTCTCTATTTGTTTGCAACAAAGTTGTAGAAGGATGTATAAATAAACTTTTCCAGTTTTGTTCTATAATAGTAGGCAAATGCATAATCTAATTTTTCCCCATTTTTGTTTCAGTTATCTGCAAAGAGAAATGGTGGCCGCCCAATGGATGAGAGGAAATTTGATAATTCTGGGCAAGGGACGGTTAAACTGAAGATTAGTGTACCTTAACTGGAGATTGGGCAATGTTGTTACAATCATGTTAATTAATAAACAAACTAAAGACATGTACTTTTTGTGATTTCATGCTATGCTATTACTTGGCGAAAGCCTCACCTCTCAAATTGTAATAGTTAAACTGGAAAAGTAGGATGACTAAAACAAATAATTGTAATTAGCTACAAAGCCCATGCTTGTATATGCTTTAATTCTAACAATAAGTCATAAACTTGAATTAAAAACATGACACTCTCTCACCCACAGCAAGTAAATTGACTTATAATATGTTTTCTTGTGATCTTAGGTCGTCGACTTATTTCTGAACGAAAAAGTATATATTTAATCTTTAAAGTGTTTAAAAAAGACTATATGATGCCACTGCCAACTAGTAGGAAGGAGATGGGATTGCTCCAAGGATTGGCCACCTCCCTCCAAGGATTAACATTTAATGTGTATAGTTTCCCTTACCACCAAATGAGCAATGTTATTGTTTTGTCTACCAATAAACTCTACTAGAATCTCTGAGTACGCCTGTTGAACAGCCCCTGACTTCACGAAAGAGCGCACCACCTTTCGCATAAGCAACACACCTCGCGCTAACCTTGTTGTAGATTACCTTGGCGTCGCCTCTCATCATTATCGAACAAAGCCCTTTATCAATGCAACAAATGAAAAGCTTCCGACGAGGTACCAAAAGATAATACAAATTAGAACATTAGATAAAAATCACAAACCCCTGCAGTAACATCAACCTAAGGATATCTAACCCGAAGAAGCTAAACTAATATATGCAATTTTCTATGCAATTAATGAGCTACAAGTTAAAAATGGAATTGTTAAAACGGGGAAATATTTATTCATGAATTGTTAAAAAAGACTACATGGTACTATTTACTCGGTCATGCCTGCCAAAAGATTAAATAATTAAAGACTATTCGACAATCAAATTCGTTTTGTTTTATTCTTGACTTTTTGGTTTGGTCGGTTTATTAAATGTTCAAACATGAATTATTTAAAAATGACTATATATTATACAACTTATCCGGCCAAGTCTACCAAAAAATATCAATAAAAGACTACATTGTATTATTCATTCAACAAAGTCATTCTTCTTTAATTAGGTGAAAGGATATTTTTCAAGAAAACCTTCATAAAAGGATAGATGCAAACCTAAAACCCCTTCATGCTAAATTTAATATTGCAATCACTGGAATTATAAACTTGTTGGAAGCATTATGAGTAGGGGCTGTCAATTGAATTCGGATCCATGGGTATCCAATTTGACTTTATCTGATTATATTGAATAAAATTTAATGTTGGCAGGTTTGATAGAAGTGGGTGTCACTCGCTTCTGAAATTAATATAAGTTTTGATAAAATTGAGTCCGCCTTGCACTCGAAAAGCGTGTCGATGTCATTTTGCATCTAATCCTATGATCAATTATGAATGCTATTTGTCTTTACAACAATACTGCATTAATAATATGGACGATTTTATTGATGCTTAGTAATATGACAATATAAAGAAGTGAGTGCTTCAAGGGATTATTGGTGGTTATATTCATAAATCCATGAGTACCCATACACGCTACCTGCTCCAAATTTATCTAACAAATCATGTTTAAGTAAGGTGGTCTACCTGCTCCAAATTTGGAGAACCGTAAAATGCAATGTGAGTGGATAAAGAAGGCGAGACATATCTTTAAGTGCTAACTCATGATTTCTTAGAAATCTCGTTTTCCGATTAATTTGATAGATGCAGTACTATTATATATACCGTTTATATTTTAATCAAGACCCTATTATTATATATAACGTGGTGGCCTCCCCACAAATTCTGCAATTCCATCCCAATCTCTGATCTTGATCATCAGCAGGATCGGAGCAAAAAGTATTCCCGCCGGCCCCAACCTTGTTAGAAATTAGCCTACCATGGTTCTCTTCGATTTCAAGTCCGACAAGCACTTCGTTGCTTCCTCGGACGGAACCACCCTTAAGGTCTATGAGTTGGCCAACCCTACTGTGAATCCTTCCTCCATCCGAAAGAATCATTGGAAGGAAGTCGCCACCATCACCGCCCGTGATCACGATCAGAGCGACGATGAGGACCATGACGATGATCACAGAGGATCAGCAGAGGAAGAGGAATCTTCTTACCACGGGTTGATGTTCTTTGATGGTCACGGGGAGATCGAGGGATGGGAGGCGTTGACCAAGTTAGCCCAGCACCTCACCCGGCTGCAACTGAGGGTGAGTCCTCAAGGGTTTTGTCTCCAGAATGTTACCGGGTTGGGAGAACACAAAGCTTTCGGGCTTCACTATCTCGGACTGAACGATCTTTTCAACTGGTCATATCATGGTATCAGAATGGCGAGCAACACCACGTGGCGCCGCTCGGTGTTGAAGTACCTCGTCCCGAGAGGGGAGAAGCGGCCTACGCCCACCGCCGACGGTGTGAGCAAGGAGATGTACGAGGAGCTGAAAAAGACGATCGGAAAGAAGGACGAGGAGCTGGAGAAGCTGAGAGAGGAGGTGGAGAAGCTGAAGGGGGAGAAGGAAGAAATGACGAAAGAGAATGCAGCCGAAACGAAAAAGCTAAGGGACCAACTGTCACAACTTCCTCGGGAGCTGGAGCAACGCCGCAAGCAATCATGGTTACTGACAGCTACAGCAAAGTTATTGCTCCTTCGCGGCCCTATGCAGAGTGAACAAATAAAAAGCAGAAGACGGCCGGTGCCACGGGATACTTGGAGTCTGCCCGGCGGAGTTGGATGGACCCATTTCTACTATGAGGTATGCGGGAAAATGGAGCCCAATGTGTTGCCGACGACTAGGCCTTTCTCGCAAGTAGATACCCTCTCTTTGGTGGATGAAGATCCCAAAGATTGGCAGCCTCCCCCAAAGATTAAAGTGCACACATTCGGTCGCCCATTTGACATAGACAACTGGTGGTTTATTAAGACAACCCACCCGAGTGGCGGTTTGACGATGATGGTTTATTATGACGGCAATTTACGTTCTTCTGTCCGAGTTCCCTATGAATTTGACAGTGTTGCTTTGGTAACAGATAGAGCTTGCATCTTGGCTAACGTGGCCTACGAATGGAAGCTTGCTTTCTTGTACCGCGATTGAGTAGCCTGCTAGGGTGTGAGTGCGTGCTGGCCGGCCGGCCGGTCGTTTCCACTTATTGTTGTCAGTCAGCTGCTCTCCGGGGAGTACTCCGGTGGCCCAGCAGCTTCCGGAGGTGTCTAATTACTCTATTAATTATTTCTGCGTTGCTGCATGTGTCTTTTCCGCCTTCCCCAACTTCATTTATCTGTTAAGACTAATATAAGTCATCAATGTAATAGTGCTTCGAGTTATTCCAGTACCAAATTTTCAAATCCCGAATGTGATCCATTTACATGTGCTCCATATATATCAGCAACAAGAATTGTGAAACCCGAATCTATTAGGATGAGTATATATGACACTTTGGTTTGTCACTGACACGCCCGGGTGTATGTTAGCCTAAACTCTAAATTTTGATTGAGAAGAATAAAAATACTGAATTGAATGAATCATTCATAAAAAAAAAAAAATTGAACGAATTAAAACACGATTAGTCGCCTTCCATCCATTCTTCCATCCGCCATAGAAAATCAAGAAGAGTTTTCAAGCTCTAGTCTTAAGTCAGATCTAAGTCATGTAACGATCTCGGCCTACCAAGGGGGAAAACATATATTTTTCTCGATCATTGGTTCGTTTCGAGTGTAATTGGTAATGCTTCGTGTTTTTGTTGTTACGGTTCAAAATCTCAGGATTTGATATATCTTTTTTCATGAATAAGAAATAAATAACTGTGAAGACATATTTCCTCTTTCTATTTTTGTTCTTGTCGGAAGAAATTTGAAATGTTGAAAAAATGTTCTCAACTCAGCTATTATAGATAATGACAGAACAAGTGGGCTGATCACCAACAACTTTTACTTGTTCCTACCAACATGCCACGCTATTACAAGCGCTTACTAGTCCAAATTTAGAGTAATTGTAAAATGCAAGGTATTATATATTCAGCCAAGTCTATCAAAGAGACAATAATAACAAATAATAATAGATAATACTGTATTTAGGTCAATCATCCCAGCTTTTCTGGGTAATCGAAATATTCTAAAGGGATGATCGTTTCATTTTTCCAGTCGAGAATTTGGCCTCTCCTCATACTCTGTACAATTTGGAATCCCATTTCTAACAGGTATTCGGCGCCGGATGAGTTCCATACCCATTTGAGTTCTCTTCGGACGGCTTGATTCAGCTCGATTTATACCTATTCGTTTTCGTACAAATTTAATAAATATCGAAAACATCAATACTTTGAAGCATAATAGATGAGCTCCTCTCCTACCCACCACAATTAACTAAACTGTCTTCTAGTATGTGTTTGTGTGGTGGTGTGTTCTTCGGTCGTCGACTCATTTAATTTTCTTAAGAACAAGGGAAGTATTTTAATCCATCATGAATTGATTAAAAAAAGACTACATGATGCCAAGTCTATCAAATAAAAAATTATTATGAAAAAGTCTACTAAAATAATAATAATAATAGACTACATTTTATAATTTATTGGACAAAGTCATTCTTTTTTCTTTTAATTAGGCGATTGGTTATTTTTTAAAAGAAAATATGGACGAAGAAGCTAAGACATATCTTTATATAAGACTCTAAGAGTCAATCCTTAAACCCTAACTCATCCTTTCTAAGAAATGTCAATTTCCAATTAATGAAATAGATGCACTATTATATTTGAATTTTAATTAAGGCAATTAGCGGTATCCAATTCCACCCACACAGCAAGATCATTATTATTATATATAACATGATCGCCACCATTCAAATTCTGCAATTCCATTCCAATCTCCATTCAAGATAATCTGCTGGAGCCTGGATGGGAGTAGAAAGATTCCCCCGGCCAATTCCCCTTCCTAGTTAATTAGCAAATTAGCATTACATCCCAACCTCTCTAATACTCATCATCTCGACCAGAAAACACAAATAGCATACAATGGTTCTCTTTGATTTCAAGTCCGGCAAGCACTTCGTTGCCTCCTCGGATAGAACCACCCTTAAGGTCTATGAGTTGACTAACCCTGCTGTCAATCCTTCCTCCATTGGAAAGAATCACTGGAAGGAAGTCGCCACCATCACCGCCAGTGATCACGATCAAAGCAATGATGAGGAACAAGATGATGGCGATGCTGCATCAGCAGAGGACGTCTTACGACGGACTGATGTTCTTCGATGGTCATGGGAAGATTGAGGGACGGGAGGCGTTGACCAAGCTAGCCCAACACCTCACCCGGCTCCAATTGAGGGTGAGCCCTCAAGGGTTATGTTTCCAGGATGTTACCGGGTTAGGCGAGCACAAAGATTTTGGGTTTCACTACCTCCGATTGAATGATCTTTTCAACTGGCCGTATCACGGTATCAAAATAGCGGGCATCACCACGTGGCGACGCCTGGTGTTGCAGTACTCCGTACCGAAAGTGGATCAGAAGAAGCGGCCAATGTCTGGAGGAGCTGCTGTGAGCAAGAAGAAGTACGAGGAGTTGAAAAGAATGATCGAAGGAAGGGATGAAAAGATCGGAAAGATGAGAGAGGAGATGGAAGAACAACATTGGGAGATGGAAAAGCTAAAAGAAGAGAGGGGGAAACACGGGGTAGAGCTACGCGAGTTGGAGAAGAAAAATGGCAAGGAGCTGCGGAAGCTGTCGAAGCAAAAAGATGGCGAGCTAGAAACGCTGAAGAGGGAGAAGGACGGGGAGTTGGAGGAGAAAGACGAGGAGTTAGAGGCGTTGAGAAAAGAAAAGGACGACGCAGCAAAGCTGAGCAAAGTGAAGGATGAGGAACTGAAAAAACTGAGGGAGGAGGTGAAGAATATGAAAAGAGCTAATAAGAAGGAAGATGAAGCAGCAGTAGGCGAGAAGGGAAAGATAACGATAGACAGTGATGAATGGCAGAAGTTGAAGAAGGATGCGGCGGAAATGAGGCAAGAGGTAATGAAGAAGGACGAAGAGATGAAAAGAAGGCTAGAAAAAGTGGGAAATGATAACGAAGCATTGCAGAAGCTTGCGAATGAGAAGACCGCCGAGTCTCAGAAGCTAAGGAGTGAGAAGGAAGAAATGATGAAAGAGAATGCAGATGAAATGCGAAAGCTGAAAGACCAACTGTTACAAGTTCCTCGCGAGCCCGAGCAACGTCCCAAGCAATCATGGGTGAAGACAACTACAACTAAATTAGTGTCCCTTTCTTTCTGCAATGACGACATAATAAGCAGAAGGCGACCAGTACCCCGTGATACTTTTTGCATCGATGAACGCAAATCGAGTAATTTCAACTACAAGCCATATCAAAAGGGGAGCGTGCCGTTCTTGTTTTACAGTTGGACAAGTGTGGTGGATGAAGATTCCAAAGATTGGCCGCCTCCTCCCAAGATGAATGTGTACAGTTCTTCAGGCTCGTTCGACCAAGACAACTGGTGGCTTATGAAGACGACTCACCTGAGTGATGGCAGCTTGACGATGATGGCTTATTACGACGGCAATTTTCGATGCTCTGTTTTCTCGGAGTATACTCACCCTATCCGACTTCCCTATTCGTGGGACAATCGTTTAATGGCAGGTACATCTTTCTTCTTGGTTCACGTTGGACGGGAATACAAGCTTGCTTTCATGTACCGTGACTAGCCTGTTAGCTAGGGCGACGACCGGCTGGCAGTTTGGAATTTGTCAATCAGTTGGGATCACCTCCGGCGCCGATGCTGCTTTCCGGTCACCGCGGTCGCCCAGCCAAGCTTTCGGAGGTGTCTAAGTTCTCTATTAAATTTGCTGTATTTTTTTCTTTTTTTCTTCTTTCTTAATTACTAGCTTTGTGCCCGGCCTTTGGCCGGGTCTGAGCTGTATTGCTTATGATTTATGAATTATTATTGCATGTTTGTTTGGTGTGTGTTTGTATTGAAGGGATGTTTTGTTTTTCGTTTTTTGTTTACTAATCACCTTTAGGCCTCAGAACTAGTGGTTGAGCCACGTTTTTAACAGGAGGGGTTATAGCCCCCCTAACTCTCAAAGTTGTGTAAATTTCACAGCAAATTTGTATAATAGAATAGGTGGTAAGATTTTAGCCCCTCCTCTCCGGTTCAAACCTATGAACGTAATTTTTTTAGGCCCATTCATTCAGATTCCTGGCTCCGCCAGTGCTAAGAACGTCTCCATTTTATTTTTATTATGAACATGTCGCTTGCTTTTTTCTCTTACTCCTGTTTAGCTACATTATAGGTATAGAATAAGCTTTGCAGGTCTTATACGAATCTTGTATCAAAGGATTTGTGCTATAATATATCAGCATGAAGAGCAAAAACCTTATTTATTCATTGTAGCAGTAGTTTAGGAAAACATTTACATCTTATTGAACCACAAAACTGAAGTCATTTGTTTTTATACATAAAAATCTAATATGGTACTTAGAAAAGCCTTGCATCTTATTTTTACACATAACTGAAGCCTTTTGTTGTAGTACACAAATATATTACATATATAGTAGGATAGTCGATAAGCCTTCACATTTTATTTGTAGACACACTTGAAGCCTTTTGTTCTTATGTATAAATATTTAACATAGTATATAGGTAGGGTAATTGTCGATCTTTTGCCTTTTCGGTCCATCTGCAATAATCAAGTGACGTGATTCACTTAGGGGGTTAAAAGCTAGGTAAGTAAGACTCCGGCCATAATATAATCCGACAAACACTACGGAAAAAGTTGTCTTTACCAACATGTGAAATGTGTTATCCAAGATAAAAAAAAAAAAAAAAAGATTGATGCAATTGACAATGATTCTGGTTTGGAGTAATGAAAAAAGATATTATGTTTCTAATGGAATGACTGCAAATTCAGGATTAGAAAGGAAGTGAATACTACTCTATTTCAATATGAAGCTCAATAATTAGTGAACTAAATATGAGTGCACACTTGAATAATCTCCACGCCGGAATAGGTAGGTAGTGGAGATAATAGTAGTGTCGAGTGCCGACGGTATAAATTGAGAAGAAGAAGAAGATAACGGCGGTTGGACGGGCATAGATTGGTCGCCGTGTGAAATCGTGGAATTCCAAGGAAATAACTGGGGGTGGACGGCATGCGAGGGGTGTGACGGCGGCGGAATGGTGTGGCCGACGGCAGGAAGGACCGGCTAGGACGGCTGGTGAATGGAATGAGGCGAATAATGGTGAATGGAATGGTAAGGAGAAAATGCCAAAATGGTGGTCGATTGATTTGCCGCGGATACGGCATACCAATAGCATACTATTCTCCTTCGAATAAAATAGTTAACCAAACAGCGAGAAATTTATCGCTCATTTTGTTGCACAAATCATATTTCACCTGTTCCATTGTTGAAAAGGTTTTCTCCATAATAGTTGTTGACACGGGCAATGTCATCACTAGACAAATCAATCGACTAATCAATTTGTATTGTGTGTTCATCCCTCTTTCCACGAGATGCTTTAGTAATTTTTCAAGAGAACAAACCTCATAGTTCTTTTAGTCTTGGGTAATGTCTATTTTTTATCCAAACCTTTTTCAGATTCTTTTATATTATCAAAATCTATCGAAATACTAAGAATTAGCCAAATGTTAACTTCCAATTAGCAATTTTGTTAGTAATGATGACTTGGCAACATGATACTGACTTGGAAGAGACACATGAAGGTCAACATTCCAAAATTTTACTATTTTAACTAAGAAAAGAGTTACAAAATTATTAACAATAACGTAAAAATGGCTAATATTTTGATGCATTACGAAAGATTTGGATAATTAATAACATTTTCATAGGTTTGGATAATATAAAAGAATCTGAAAAATGTTTGGATAAAAAATAGACATTACCCTTTAGTCTTTTTTTTTTTTTTTTTACCCTTTAGTCTTTTACGTTTTAGAGTTTTATAATTTTAGGTTACATTGTTTGTTTTTATTTAGAAGAGAATCATTTGAGCTAATATTTCTAGGCTAAATTTGGAGTTGTGATTTGAACATCTTCATCTAACCCATTTTCTCAATTCCACACAATTTTATTATAAAATAATATTGGATAGAATAGCTAAAATCGATAAACTTATAGGAACTATACTAGCTCCGAATGCAGAAGAGGGCTGAGCCGTAGCCCGGGGTGGCCACCCCTGGATCCGCCACTGCCCCCAAGAACAAGCGGGTTGATCACCTACAACTTTTACTTGTTCCTACCAACATGGCACCCTATTGCAAGCGCTTACTAGTCCAAATTTAGAGAAATTGTATAATGCAAGGTATTATATCCGGCCAAGTCTACCCAGAGATAATAATAATGATAATGATAATGATAATAATAATAGATAAATAAAATGATTTATTGTGCTAATTAAAAATGAAAATAACTAATTTGTATTTTCATAATTTTATAACAATAAGCTCGTTGTAGTTCAATGAAGATGTGCCAGTTGCAATCAGTGAAGTTGTGTTGAAGGCCTTGGATTTTAATAATTTCAACCAACAACACATAAATTTCTATTAAAAGAGTCAAATGAAAACGTGTTCTCTTATAATTTTTACATCAAGTCATTTCCTATGAACGTACGTCATTGCTTACTAATAATAAGTCATATAATCGAATTAAAAGCATTATATTCCCTCACCAACTACAAGTAAATTGACTTCTAAACTGTTTTGTTGTGTTCTTAGCTCGTCAGCTTATTTATGAAGGGGCAAGTAATTAGTCATGAATTGTTTAAAAAAGACTACATAATGCCAAGTCTACCTAAGAAAGGAAGGGGAAAAAAGCGACTATTTGGCAATCTAATTTGTTTTGTTGTGTTCCTTTTTTTCTTGTGTCGTGAGCTTATTAAGTTTCAAATATAAATTGTTTAAAAATGTCCACGTGTTATTTATTTGGCGAAGTCTTTGAGAAAGAAGGAAAGAAAAAAAGAATACATTATCTTATATATAAGGCTTATTTAAATTGTGCATACGTGTTCTAGTTTAGGTTTTATGGGGAAAAAACATATATTTTTCTCGTTCATTGGTTTTCTTTTAGTGTAATTGGTAATGCTTTATGTCTTGTTTAAAGAAATTATGATTTAAATCTCCGGATTGATGTATCTGTTTCTTTTACGAATAAGGAATAAATAATTATGAAAACAAATTTACTTTTTTTACTTTCACTCTAAATTTGAAATACTAAAGAACTGCTCTTCACTCTGCTATTATATAGTTGTAGATTATTGTAGAACACTAACAACTTTTACATGTTCCTACGAACATGGCACGCTATTGCAAGCACTTACTATTTCAAATTTAGAAAAATTGTAAAATGCAAGGTATTATATACTCAGCCAAGTCTACCAAGAGACAATAATAACAATAAATAATAGATAATATTGTATTGTTTATTTATTCGGCAAAGTCATTCTTTTTTCTTTAGTGAGGTCAAATGATAAATTTTTAAATTGTGAATGAAGAAGCTGGGTATCTTGAGCCATTATTATTACTATATATAAGATGGTGGCCACCATACAAACTCTGCAATCCCATCCCAATCTCTCCAACAATCATTTCCACCAGAAAACCAATAGCATATAACTATGGTTCTCTTTGATTTTAAGTCCGACAAGCACTTCGTTGCTTCCTCGGACAAGACCACTCTCCAAGTCTACGAGTGGATCAACCTTGATGTTAATCCTTCCTCCATCAGGAATACTCATTGGGAGGAAGTCGCCACCATCACTGCATGTGATCGCGATCAAAGCGACGACGAAGAAGATGAAGGCGACGATGACGATGAAGCTTATGAGGGGTTGATGTTCTTCGATGGTCACGGGAAGATCGAGGGACGGGAGGCGTTGACCAGGCTAGCCCAACACCTCACCCGGATGCAACTGAGGGTGAGCCCTCAAGGGTTCTGTTTCCAGGATGTTACCACGTTGGGGGAACACAAAGCTTTTGGACTTCACTATCTCCGACTGAACGATCTCTTCAACTGGTCCTATCATGGTATCAAAACGCCGAGCGTCGCCACATGGCGACGCCTGGTGTTGGAGTACACCGTACCAAAAAGGGAGAAGCGGCCTGCGGCCTCTGGAGGTGTAAGCAAGGAGATGTACGAGGAGATGAAAAAGGCGATCGGAAAGAAGGACGAAGAGTTGGAGAAGCTGAGGGAGGAGGTGGAGAAGCTGAAGGGCGAGAAGGAGGAAATGACGAAAGAGAATGCAGCCGAAACGAAAAAGCTAAGGGACCAACTGTCACAGCTTCCTGAGGAGCTGGAGCAACGTCGTAATCAATCATGGTTACTCACAGCTACAACTAAGTTAATGCCCCTTCGCCAATATATAGAGAGTGACCAAATAAAAATCAGAAGACGGCCGGTGCCACGGGATACTTGGAGTCTGTCCCTCAAAAGCCAATGGGGCAGTTTCCGTTATGGGCCAAGCAACAACATCTGGCCGTTCGGGCTAGCAGATAGCCTCTCTTTGGTGGATGAAGATCCGAAAGATTGGCTGCCCCCACCCAAGATCAACGTGAACATATACGAGAGCCAATTCGACATAGACAACTGGTGGTTTGTTAAGATAGCCCACCCAAATGGCAGCTTGACGATGATGGCTTATTACGACGGCAACAATATCAGTGGTGGTGTCCGAGTTCCCCATGCAGCTGACCTCACTGGTTTCCATATAGATACTGCAGCTTGCATCCTGACTTGTGTGGGCGGCCAATACAAGCTTGCTTTCTTGTATTGAGTAGCCTGCTAGGGACGTGAGTGCGGGCTCGTCGGTCGGTCGTTTCCACTTATTTGGTTTGGTGTGTGAGTGTTTTTCTTTTCTTCCCCAACTTAATTTCTCTGTTAAGCCTAATAAAATCATCAATGTAATAGTGCTTCAAGTTATTCCAGTTCCAAATTAAATCCCGAATGTGATCCATGTACAAGTGCTCCATATATATCAGCAAACATGTTGGGTGAAATGCGATGGCAAGGAAGCAAAAATTGTGAAACCCGAATCAATTAGGATGAGTACTCAGCTATATGTAATTATATGGCACACTAAACTTCGATTTAGAACAATTAGAGCACGGAATTGGACGAGTTAATTAGGTGCTCTCCATCCAAAGTAACCATAGGAAATTATTATGACCCATGGTAGGTTAGGACTTAGTTGTAAGAGAGAGAGAAAAAAAAATAGGATGCCTATGCTTGTATATGCTTTCTAACAATAAGTCATAAAATCGAATTAAAAACATGATACTCTCTCACCAACCGCAAGTAAATTGACTTATAATCTGTTTTCTTGTGATCTTAAGTCGTCGGCCTATTTCTGAACGCGGAAGTATTTAATCATTAAAGTGTTTAAAAAAAACTATATGGTGCCAACTAGTAGGAAGGAGATGGGGTTGCTCCAAGGATTGGCCACCTCCCTCCAAGGATTAACATTTAATGTGTATAGTTTCCCTTGCCATCAAATAGGCAAGGGTATTGTTTTGTCTACCAATAAACTGTACTAGAACCCCTAGATACGCCTGCTGAACAGTCCGGATTTCCATCAGCAACACACCTCGCACTGACCTTGTTGATGATTACCTTGGTGTCGCCTCTCATCATTATCGAACAAAGCCCTTCATCAATGCTACAAATGAAAAGCTTCCCGAAGAGGTACCAAAAGATATTACAAATTAGAACATTAGATAAAAATCACAAATCCCTGCAGTAACATCAACCTGAGGATATCCAACCCGATGAAGCTAAACTAATTTATGCACTTTTTTTTTATAACAATTTATGCACTTTTCTATGCAATGAGCTACAAGTTAAAATGGAATTGTTAAAACGGGGAAATATTTATTCATGAATTGTTAAAAACGACTACATGGTACTATTTACTCGTCCATGCCTGCCAAAAAGATTGAATAAATAAAGACTATTCGTTTTGTTTTATTCTTGCCTTCTTGGTTTCGTCCGTTTATTAAATGTTCAAACATGAATTATTTAAAAATGACTATATATTATACAGTTTATTCGGCCAAGTCTACCAAATATTATAAAAAAAAGACGCATGGTATTATTCATTCGGAAAAGTCATTCTTCTTTAATTAGGCGAAAGGATATTTTTCAAGAAAACCTTCATAAAAGGATAGATGCAAACCCAAAACCCCTTCATGCTAAATTTAATTTAATATTCCAATCACTGGAATTATAAACTTGTTGGAAGCATTATGAGTAGGGGATGTCAATTAAATTCGGACCCATGGGTATCCAATTTGACTTGATCTGACTACATTGAATAAAATTCAATGATGGCGGGTTCCGACAGAAGTGGGTGTTACTCGCTTCTGGAATTAATGTGTTGGGCACAAGTTTTGTTAAAATCTTCTCCGCCTTGCACTCGAAAAGCGAGTTAATGCCATTTTGCATCTAATCCTATGGTCAATTATGAATACTATTTGTCTTTATAACGACATTGCATTAATAATATGGATGATTTTTGTCGTCCCCAAACCTCCTCTTTTTTGTAGTGTGAAGACAACGAGTAATATTAGGGGCCGTGAGGACTTAACACGTAAACTGAATGACAAACCAGACTCTGGTACCATGTCAAAAACCAACTATTCCCAATAATTTGAGTTGTTGGGAGAGACTCATGTATAATAACTTAACCACATCCTTTACTAAAGAAAAGAAGGCGAGACATATCTTTAGTCAATCTTTAAATGCTAACACATCATTTCTTAGAAATCTCGTTTTCCGATTAATTTGATAGATGCACTATTATATATGTTGTTTATATTTTAATCAAGACCCTAGCTATTATATATAACATGGTGGCCTCCCTACAAATTCTGCAATTCCATCCCAATATCTGATCTTGATCATCAGCAGGAGCAAAAAGTATTCCCCTCCTTGTTAGAAATTAGCCTACCATGGTTCTCTTTGATTTCAAGTTCGACAAGCACTTCGTTGCTTCCTCGGACAGAGCCACCCTCCAAGTCTATGAGTTGACCAACCCTACTGCCAATCCTTCCTCCATCCGAAAGAATCACTGGAAGGAAGTTGCCACCATCACCGCGCGTGATCACGATCAAAGCGACGACGACGAGGTCGAAGTCGATGATCACAAAGCACTAGCAGAGGAGGAGGAATCGTCTTACCACGGGTTGATGTTCTTCGATGGTCACGGGGAGATCGAGGGATGGGAGGCGTTGACCAAGCTAGCCCAGCACCTCACCCGGTTGCAACTGAGGGTCAGCCCTCAAGGGTTTTGTTTCCAGGATGTTACCGGGTTGGGCGAACACAAAGCATTTGGGCTCCACTATCTCCGACTGAACGATCTTTTCGACTGGTCGTATCATGGTATCAGAATGACGAGCAACGCCACGTGGCCGCGGCGCTCGGTGTTGAAGTACCTCATACCGGGAGGGGAGAAGCGGCCTACGCCCACTGCCGGTGGTGGTGTGAGCAAGGAGATGTACGAGGAGCTGGAAAAGACGGTCGGAAAGAAGGACGAGGAGTTGGAGAAGTTGAGGGAGGAGGTGGAGAAGCTGAAGGGCGAGAAGGAAGAAATGATGAAAGAGAATGCATCCGAAACAAAAAAGCTAAGGGAACAACTGTCACAACTTCCTCAGGAGCTGGAGCAACGCCGTAAGCAATCATGGTTACTGACAGCTACAACTAAGTTAGTGCCCCTTCGCGACCCTATGCATGGTGGCCTAATAAAAAGCAGAAGACGTCCGGTGCCACGGGATACTTGGAGTACTCCGCGCTCCGAATTGCGTTGGGGCACTTTCTGGTATTGGCGAAAAACCGGGGCCAGCAATTGGCCGTTCACGTCAGTAGATAGGCTCTCTCTGGTGGATGAAGATCCGAAAGATTGGCTTCCCCCTCCCAAGATCAAGGTGCACATATACGATAGCCAATTCGACATAGACAACTGGTGGTTTGTTAAGACAGTCCACCCAAACGGCGGCTTGACGATGATGGCTTATTACGACGGCAACAATACCATTTCTTCTGTCCGAGTTCCCCATGCAGCTGACATCACCGGTTTCCATATAGATACGGCTTGCATCCTGGCTTATGTGGGCAGCCAATACAAGCTTGCTTTCTTTTACGGCTGAGTAGCCTGCTAAGGCGTGAGTGCGTGCTGGCTGGTCGGTCTGCATCATAGATCAGCTCGAGTAATACCCGGCTAGGCGGGTTCAAATTGCCATCCTGATGGACATTTCAGTTGCTTCATGTTGAACTTTCAACCCGGAACCTGCAATTTTTGTTAGACTCAACGCAGAAGTAGACATGAATTCAAACTAATTCTAAATTTCGTTGAAGAACAAGATGAGTAGCAAGCACGAGGAAACAGATTGATGCTCTTGAGATATACCATTTAGAGAGACTAACCTAGAGCCTGATGAGCCAGTAATTAAAAAAAAATTAATTGAATTTGCAATCTTGATATAACGGCAAACACAGCATAATATATAATATATTGTGTCGTAATTAATTTCCCTACCTGCTCCGCAGCTTCGGTCTTTTCCAAGTCTCTCTTCTATATCATAACTAGGAAGGAAGCCCGCGCTCTGCGGCGGGGAGGTTATATTGGGAAAATGTAGAGTTTTCAGTTGAAATTTGGAGATTTTTGTGCACGCTAATAGTTTTTCTGTGCATATCAGATACACAAAATTATGAAATATTGCAAGGCGGGTGTTACCATATAATGGAGCAAGACACATTGGTTGGTGTTAGATTTATTGATTGGGAAAGTACAGCTTAAATATTTTGCTGTTTTGCATTGGATGTGGTTTAGAAGAGTGTCATTTGGTGATGGTGGGGTAAGTGAAAGTTACCTAACCGCTACTTGAAATTTGTGGAGATATTTGCATTTCCCCTTGAAACTTCAAACAGCAGTACAAAAGGAGTGTTAGTTAAATAGGCAGGAGGGTCGAAAAGCATAATTGCATGTCATGCAAGCACTCACAAGAGCAGAGGTAATATGGTAGACCGTTGATGATCAGAGTTTTGCCTATTAGTTTTTTCCCTGGATAGATACAGGAAAAGATTTCTGTTTGTCAACATCTTAGCACAATTACTTTTTTCACAGGTAAGGACTGTTTTGATGAGTCTATTGCTGAAGCGGGCTGTGGTCGACTGCAGAAAGGATGGTAAACTCTAGAGGGGTTTCAGGCAAATATCCAAGTTTAGGAAGCTGAACATCAAACGAAAACCAACGTCCATTCATGGCCACAATTTTTGTAGGGAAATATCCATGGTGTTGGGGGTGACGCACTAACAGTTCATAAGCTGTAATCCCAAGCAAATATTCAGCGGTCTTTCAAAGTGTGATAAAGCACGCCGAACCAATAGTGTCTCCGACAATCAAATTGATTTTGTAGCTGGAAAAATGTATTAGAAATTCAGTGTTCAGTTGTTCGTGGGTATTGTAATGTGGGAAAAAATGCTGGATGCTAAACTAACAAATTTTGGGTTTCTTTAGGTATCAACGGGCCATGTTCATCCCACCAAAAATCATTAGTGCCAGGAAACTCCCTAGTTGTCTTAAAACAAAAGGCACATCCTAAGTAAAACCACGTTCGTGAAGACTCTGCGGGGAGGACTTGTGCTAAGTAACGGTATTGTGTAGCATGCAGGGAAATAAAACAGGTGAGCAAAGTTAGTTAGGCAGGCAAGCACTTTGTTGGTTTAAGGGGGAAAAGGACTGTAAAAACGGTACCAGGAAGTGGTCAAGCAGGCAGATTAAGGCATTAGTTATAGGGAGGACAATGTTTGCGAATTTAAGCAAAGCCAAACAATCTGACAAAAAAAGGGAATGCTACATGACAAGATTGTGAAACCAAGCGGAATTCAGGTAATCGATTGTTGTAAAGTGAAGAGCCTTGTTGTTCGACATGGTCGTGTATGGCGATACCACGTCCTGATAACTTCATGGCGACCAACTCGTTTGAGGTGTAGAGGTCGAGTACGCACCTCAAACGAAATTCTTGGAATAATGCGGCTGCTGCATCGTGGTTGAGGAGAAAGTAATAGGAGTTTGTCTCGCCTTGTACTACGATGAAAATGTAAAAGGTGTGAACAAAAGTATAAAAATTCAGCATAGCAAGAAGTTGTACTTCAAGAGTTGTTGGATTTCCAGTTATTTAACTCAAGAATAAATGTATCAATCTAATCAAAGAACCTACCATTGGTTTCTAGTTATGGCTACCTGATCTTTCCGTTGAACTGGAGCTTCTCCTTCAGACTGGTTAGTATCCAATTTCAGCAACTCTGCCACACCAGTAGTTCTGTTGAGACAACAAATTCATCTTCTGCAAATTCAATTGCAGACACCTATTTATAAACATAAACAAAAAGGGCGGATATCTCAGGCAAAAAACTAAATGAAACCTGATAAATCTAACAATAAGTCGATTGAACTTATTAGACCGACTCTCCTGGCAGGTTTACCAACCTCTTCATCAATAGCTCGAGCAGCTTCAAGATCTCCTTGGTTTCCTTCACTTCAGACCTCGAAGGCTACTACTCAACTTCTTTCATGTATGCAGAGCATTTGTCAGGTAGCACACCATCAACCTATCCAAGTTCTTCATTCAAATTAGCCGTTGCAGGCTTGCAGCACCTGTTCGAATCCTTGTGACACAGCAGGAAAACAATCAGAACTGAAATAATAAACTGGAGAATATGATTATGGAAGTATAAATAGCTCCACAGCTGGTTTACCGTAGTAACCTTGACGGGATGATAAACCTGGCTGCGTGTTTTTTTTTATGAGCATCCAAATTCAGTAGCCCGAACGGCCCATCCACTCAGCCAAATCACCGGCCCTAGTTATGTAAACATTCAATTCAGTAGAATATCAGTTGTAATCATGAGGCATTCGAACTTTACCGATAAATGATGGCCACAAAGATTCTCATCTTGCTAATTATACTTATCTTATCAAATTTCGTGGCTTGAAATCAACCAGCTCTGACCAACTTGATCTCCTCATCTAAATTTGTAATCTGCAGCATCACTTCACTATCGCCACCATGCAGGAAAAAGAAATTATATTCAAATACAGTAAGAGGTCACTGTGTCATAGTTTAAATCGAGACTGCGGAGCTGGTCCATGACGTGTGATAGCTTTCCTGACAGATTTAAGGAATACTATTAGTTCCACTAAAGCAGAAGATGATGCTGATGGATGTCTGGTGTGATCTTTCACCTGTATGGAGCAATGGGATTATAAAGGATAAGAACAACATATATATGATGTTAAGCATTGCAAAATGAAAGAATTATTTCGTAAAGTCACAAACCCAAATTCTGTTATCTATTGAAATTGAAGGCTAAATGTACACACAGCCTGCAACCTGTAGAGAGCATTGAACATGCAAACAAAGACGTACAGTATAAGTTTGCAATTACAAAACAGAACTTTTGGTAAGCAACTTTCACTACGCACAAGCAGTATACCATTGGGTACAATGAAAGACCCCACAAACAGTAACAGAAAAATAATACTTGCTGGTTTCACTCGCAAACTCCGAAGTCCTAGACCAATAATTCTGATCACATGAGTACCATTGCATGCTTCCATGAATTTGATTGCAACCAAATAGCATAATCTAATTGACTACAATCCAAACAAATTCTCAAGACAAAAAATATTCAATTCCTGGTAAATCCCTGCACAATTAACCACCCTCACGGTTCATAACTTGACACTACACTATCAATAAAAAAATCAAAACATGAGCACCATAAACCCTCAGGCTAATCGAGGAATAGAACAGCTAGCTTCCACGGAGCAAGAGAATCAAATACCTCGGCATGGGTGGGAATGAAAGCGAGACTTGTTGAAATTGGGGCGCTAGGAGCAGTGCTCCAGCTGCTGCCAAATCTAGGACTTCATCAGTAGTTGAAGGTGCAATCAGAAGCTCCAAGAACGCGCAGATCTCCTTCACACCACCTTCTTGCTGCTGTCAAGAGGTGCCTTATTACAGCTTCCCCAAGTTTGCACCAAATGTTGTCATGTTGCTATCGTTTGTGGATTCTACAAGTGGCATGTACAAATCATTTCAAATAGAATTCAAATAATGAGCAATAACATAAATATAGATTCATACAGCACTATCCAGTTCGAATAGTGGACTATAGACTCTAATACTTGGGAACTGGAGAAGGGGACCCGTAAATTAGAGTAGCAAAGAAAGCAAGTAAATGGAAATGGCAAGTAAAATGATT
This sequence comes from Linum tenue, assembly GCA_946122785.1. Lineage (NCBI taxonomy): Eukaryota > Viridiplantae > Streptophyta > Magnoliopsida > Malpighiales > Linaceae > Linum > Linum tenue. Next base: position 45,454,732 of record CAMGYJ010000010.1, read on the forward strand.
TTTGGTACGCTCAAATGAAACCACATATAAGAGAACTAACTGAACAATGCAAAAAGCGAACACGGACGCAAAATTTCTGGGGATAAAGGGAAAAACATATTTCATTAGACACTACCATAAAACAGAAGCATAACATCCAGATTCTAGAAACTGAAGCCAGTCATCACAAAACAAACCCAGCTTGCAATCCCCGTCCTGGATTTGGACGGGAGGAAGCAACATGAATGGAATTGTGGAAATTGGAGAGGAAAGAGCACATGTGAACATTAACAGCAGGAGGGAAAACTCTTCAAAGGAAATCCAACGGAACCAAAATGGGGATGAAAACAATGTACCTATTCCTTGCTCAAGATGTTTCTGAGTTGGGATTGAGAAAATGACATACTTGTTCCTTCCCAGATTTGATTATGAACTGTGATTGAAAATTTGAATAGACATGAGTATGAGAAACAGACAGAAAAAGCAATTATCGGAGGTGGGAGGAAAGAAACATAGAGAAAAAGCAACCGTCGACAGCTGACCATGTTTCCTCTTTCATGGCTATATATCATCGAACTGTCATCAACATGAGAATCTCTGAAGAGCAGAACTTTGACAACTCAAAGCCGAAGAGAGAAGCTTCTCCTTCGCCCTTTCCTTCATCGACATTATGAATTTTCTCAACCGATAGGAGCAAAGAAAGAAACGAAAATCAGAATGAAAGTAAAAAACTAAAAGAGGTATGAACCCCCCAGCTCTCAAACCAACAAACCTAATGTAATTAGGAAGGATTTTTACTACATTAAGAAGTGGTATTACCATGAAAGACGAAGTTTATATTGAAGCAGTATGTTAGAGACCTCTCACCAAATCCTAATTCCTTTGTCCATGTTTCATCTGTATGCTGTTCTCCCACCTACTCCATAGCAAGGAAGCTAATAATGTTAAACTGAACAATATTAGTAAAAACCCCAATATAAATTGGCAAAATAAAGTACAACAGAGAGTAAATTTTGATTAGAATGACCCTTAAGCAAATGAATCATCGAGTATGCAAACACATACACAGAGCAAGCACTGATTTCGGTGTGACTGAGTGTACTCTAAGGCAATGACAAACAGAGATAAACAAATTTACGATAGGCACCACAACTAAATACAAAGAATTCTCTGATAATGATGAACAAATTCCAGTTTGATGTATGAAAAAGATAAACTATGCTCATAGTTATGGTATATACTAAATAGATCTATCTCATCCCATCAAGTCGCCTTTTTAGAATTTCAAACTACACCCTACTTCCTATCATTCATGTAGACTGTAAGTTGAGCCCCTGAGGTTTCAGAAACAGCATAACAAAAACAACAAAAAGCTAATGCAGGAGGTTTAGAAGATTGTCATGATACAACCAGCTGTGGTCCGTCTTATCATTACCACAAGTCCTACATATGCTATGAGACCTAGGAACTCTGCCAAGTCTCATTTGGGACATGAATGAGGCTTTGCTCTATGAGAAGGAGTTCCCTTCTCCAAGTGCCAGCGGAGCCGATGAATTCTCCGATCAGCCCCATATCCTCCATCACATTCTTACTCTACACAAGTCCTACATAGGTAACTCAAGCTATTATTGATTTAAGATGTAGAGTATGTTATAATGAAGCATATCCACACGCCTAAGAACCCAATGAAACATCAAAACAAATGAAGCTAAATAATATCACACTGATGGTGCTAGAGATCAACCAGCTAAAAAAACCCATAAGCAAAAGTTCCTTGACAGGCATAAATATGATCGATACCTCCAATGTGTCTCTCACCTACACCAAGAAGCATTACAACATGAGCATCATGGCCACCATCATGCATCTTCACGTCCACCCTGCTCTTACTACTCCCATTCAATCATTTCCTGGAGCCATTCCAAACAAAATGGATGTTAAGTTCTGGCCAAAAGATCACAAATTCAACACGGTATGAACCCCCATAACCTGAAAACGAAAAGGATGATAAATTCAATCTGATTAAACTTCTAGTCATTACAAAGAAGGACCAAAGCACCATGAAAATGACTTTAACATTCCCTCCAGAACAGCACAAACTTTCTGTGAACTAAAATATGTGATGACTGAATGAGACCTCAATTACGTCTCAGTTCAGCATTCAGACATCATCGGTTGAAATAAAAACAAAACCAATCAAGATTCTAAAGCAGTTTAGCCGCTGACTTTACCCTTCTCATTGATTTTAAGAGACTTTCAAATTATGGTGTGTTTTTCTAATCCACCTTCCTATCAAACCCCGAGAGCAGATTCCAGCAAATCTGTAAAACTCTATCTTCTCTAAACCACAAACTTCATATATTAAGACATCAATCAAATACATACAGCCATCTAAGCCTCTGAGGAATGTGGAAATGAAACACCATTTACAGTCCATAAGCACAAGTTTACATCATTAGTTATAAATTAATTCCATGTAAATGCATCAAGGCTATAGCGATGGAGATAGAAGCAGATTCCAGCAAATTGCAGATTCTCACAACAATAAGGGATTAAGCCTCGGACATAATAAACACAATGCAAATTTTCTAACCGTTGTACCAAAATTGCATATTCTCGTAACCACGTTCTTTAGAATGCATCTTACAAATACTTGAATCGGAAAATCAACAAAAAAACAAAGGAAATAGTTCAGATGCAATTTTTTATTTATTATTATCGATGCCCCACTGGGGGTTACCTCTAACCTGTAGTGCAACACTCCAATCTGTAACCAGGCTGTTGAACTCTGACATCTCTTCTTCCAAATATGGTTATCAAAGGGCAGAGATGCTTGTAAGTCAGCTTCAAAGGGTAGCTGCAAAGAACAAAATTAATGGTGTAAGTCAGGGAGTTGTTTTAACAAAAACATGAGAAAGACAAATAAAAAAACTGAGTGGTAAGAGTAAGTAGTGACCTGCTGGGAAGAGCACCAACAATTTGCTGTATTTGAAGGTAGTTGAAAAGACGGGCTAGCATGGCAAGCAGATTAACATCAATTGAACATCTTCATTTTAATATATACCATTAATAGACGCCTAATCTTAGAAGATTGAAACGGATGGCACCACTAATTACAGACGAAGGGAAATAAACACATAAATATGAAATTGAGATCACCACACTACATGTCAGTAGGCAAAGAGGTTGAGGTGGAGCTAGCTAGAGAAACTTAAATTTGGTTTCAGCGACCTGATGTCATGCCTCTTTCTAGAACTAAAAATCCCTATCCATGATCAATGTGTTAAACAATAATTCTTGACCAAAAGCAGACGCTGCAGACCATAAATACAGTATCAGTAAAGTGAATGGCCTGTAGTTTCCAGGCTCATAACAGTTCTAAGCAACCTGATGCAGGTGCGGTGTTTTGAAATTAAAAGCATCCTACTGTAATCAAGGAGGACATAAATATTTTTCCTTGAAATTAGTAATCAACAAAAGTGCAAAGTGCAAAGGACGTGAATTATTACCAAAGTAATGTTTTACAGAGATAGTCGAAATCAATACCGGAAATAATAAGGGTTAATTAAAGCATAACATGCACAATCATCGAGTTTGTTTTTATCTCGTGGAGGGGAAGACATTCCAGAATTGCAGAGTTTCAGCTGCTGCTTTAGTAACCATTGACTGTAAACAAAACAAAACCTTTAAAGTTTCAGTTTTAGTTCCTGATCCAGGTACATGAGGCTCTTACTCCACATAACTTGTAAATGGGATTATAAATTAAGAGGGAACATATACCATGAATTGAGGCAGAACAAAACCAAATCTTCTACCACAAAAAACAAGAAGAGGAGCTATAATTGAAAAAGTCAACCTTTGTTGGATTAATGTGGTGATGGATAAGAATTTCTACTGAACCGTATCATTAGAGAAGAACAGGAAGCAAAGACCCAAACAAAACCAATGTAACATAAAGGAGACCAACATTGAACCCACAATTAACTCAAAATTCTAAAACTGGCGTGCAATCACAACATAAGGAGATGATAGAATGCAGCTCTCGAAAAGAAACGAACCATGATTTCGCGTTACGAATGAAAGAAATTATACAATGTTTCTTCCTAGATTTAACTTTATTTGTGATTGAAAAATGAAGAGGCATGAGCATGAGAAATAAACAGAGTTGAGACTGTAACATACATTAGCACAGGTAGAAGCCAATTTGTATACAAATATAATCCAATCGCACATGAACATATAAGCCAATTTCTGGTCCCTCACGGAAAGCAACCAAACAGAGACTAAAGAAGTAAAAAGATGCATCATGATTGTGAACAGAAAATGGAGAGATGAAGAGCAATAAAGACCTTTGTTCCAAGGGTGAGGCTTCTCATGTGCAGTGATTTCCAGCCGCGACATTCTTGTCCGTTCAAATTAAAAAGAGGGAGACATCTGAAATGGAAAGAGGTAATCAGTTTGAATCAAGAAATGGCTATTAACAACTGGAATTAGGTATATCAAACCAAGTTAAGACTAAATCATAAATCAGCAAGCCAAAGAATTTACAACAGTGACACGAAAAGGATCACAGTCTAACATTATTGCCATACTTGAAGAGAAGAGAAGTTTTATTTGGCAGCAATGGTAAAAATGGCATTCTTGAACAGGTTAAAACTCAAATCCAGCTGTGGCATAACCTATGAGAGGATAGACAATTAGAATCAATAAGAAAAATACTTACGCATTAGTGTGCATAGCCACTAACGGAAGATCCAACAAAAGCTGCTTTCTGACAACTCTCATTGATTTCCATCACAACCAATCACCTGTCATCAAATTGAAATGGACTTAATGTTAGGATCGTCAATGAAGAAATGAAAAACCATCCAAAAACGGCAGGACGTCCAAACGCAGTAAGAATCACAAAGAGTAAATTGTGCAATCTTCACAGGATAAAGAGAAGGGTATCGTTAGTTTGTTACTCATATCTAGTGTCGGAGCTACTAACCAATGGTAGAGCAAATAACTACACCATTCCCAACTCGAACAAGACCTAAGGACTCAACCAAGCAGTAAAAAGTGCAAACTGGAAAGCCAATGTTAAAGTAAATAGCTCACCACAACTATCAGCAAATACCATTAATTCGTCTCCTCTCAATGTAAGTTGTCAATCCTTTCTCTCTTTCCTGCTTACCTCTATGTTTTGGCGCTACATTTTCCAAGGATTATTCTTTCCTAACATAAATGCACAATAGGTTTTGTGAGTTAGTTTCCCTCCATTCAGTTATCACCGTCTCAAGCAAATGCATAATAAAGCTGATATATGTGCCTGGGATGCACATCAACTGGAAAAGTAAACCCTTAAGACTCTTATTATAAAATTGATTGTAAAGGTAAAGTAACCATAAACCAGTAAAAGCATATGAATCAAAAGACGAAGGAAAAGGGTTGAAGAAACTACTGCATGATCGACATCACAGATCCATGGTACACGACCTCCACCAGTTGGGACTGAGGTGATGAAAAAGGTGATCATCAAACTGTGCTTTACATCCAAAGACCGAGTTTCATCTAGTGAGAACCGAAAAGGTAAAAGACATGCCATCAGCAACACCATTCCTAAAGAAGGGACATAGTTTCATGGAATATTTCAGTTCCTTCCTACCCGGGAAAACTCAGAGATCAAATTTGATGGTATACTTGCCTGAATATAGCACTCAAGAACAACACCATTCTTCGCAGTAAGGGTTTCTTCTTCATTGCTTTCCTAGTCTTCGAATCTATTTTCTCAATTACTTCAGTGATCTATCACTCTTCAACAACATAATGGATCAGCAGAATCGCTTTTAAACAGCTATTAAAATTTCCTACAGCAGATAATGCATGTGTTGCTTCAAATACCATTAACAACAGCAACTAAATAGAGAACAGGGAGACCAACTTACATGATCCAGCAGGTCAAGGATCTGCATCAGAGAACAAATCAATGGATGCATAAAGTTTTCATCAACTTTTAAGAGTCGAATAAATTAGATCATGTACGTACTGAGTTAGGCAGAATAACTTACCACCGATATAAGCATGCTATTATTCGCCTGATTTCTTGCCACTCAATTCTCCCCTCGACTAATATTAGTTGTTCCATACTGTTTCTCTGGCGTTTGTCCTTTTTGAGCTTGTTACTAAGCTGCAGCATCTGAAGAGTCCTGTAAAATCGAATCTGTAGCATCAGAAGGACACAATTAGTTTTGATTCCATATTGCTTGGACCGTGAAATATATAAATTAAGGTCCGGGATTAAGTACAAAGACACCAATCGACAGTGCATAGGAACTGAATCTCAGGATATGATAAAGGCAGGGCGTTCGTTGATAGGCAAGAGATGAAAGGAACTGATTACTCAAACGTGAATTGGGTTTGAAGAGAAGTTTTAAACCAAGAAAAAATACTAAAGTAAAGTTGACCCAAAGTTCAGTCAATTTACAGCAAACATGACACAATATCATTTCAGAATGACAAATGTGTGACTCCAACTCACCAAAATCATGACAAATATAGATTAATGGTGATCGAGATGGTCTGATGGCATTTTCATGGTACAGTAAAGGACAAAAACTTGAGACTTTGTATAAGAGTTTCCTACAATAAGAAAGGAAAGAGACCTTACCGATCAGCTCCTGCAAAGAGAAGAGGTTTGATTTTCTTTGTTATTCTGCGCCCTCTCCTTTTCTGGAAGAGAAGTCTGCTCGATTCTCAGTTCCCTTACCGTTCTTCTTCGCAGTCTTCTTGTGTCTCCTCCGCAACCTTCCACTTTTTCTTTGTCGCCTTTGCTGTCCAACAAAACAGTGAGAAAGAGAGAAAGTAAATCCACACAGATGAAAAACAGAGAAAGGGGAAGAGAAGAAGATTGGAGCCAGCCGCCTATGTTACTTTCTCAATTCGCTGCCGCCCCACCCTAGAAACGATAGACAAACCTGCCAGCCGCCTATGTTGCTCTGTCCAGAATGACTGAAGAAGACCGGAGCCAGCCGCCTCTTTTACGTTTTCAGTTTGCTGCCGACCCACCCTAGAAACGAACGACAAACCTGCCAACCCTCCCTGATTGCTCTATAGGGGATGACTGGCTCTGTTGGAGAAGAAGATCAGAACCGCTCCGGTCCACCTCCGTTAGGCAATCGAATCGTTAGGGAAGAGAAGAAAGAAGCGTAAAAGCCCCTGTCATGTCACCCGACCCTTCCATAACGAACCAATGAACAAACCATATATTCTTCTTCACCTTCGCGTCTTTTCTGCCGGCTTCATCGTCCAACAAAAGGAAGAGAGAAAGCAGATCTGCAAAGCGAGAAAAGAGAGGGACAAAAAAATCCATGAAGTAAGATACTGAAACATCAGGATGCAGACATGGTTGTACCCAAAACAAAGAAACATTATGCTTTTTAACATAGATGATAACAACAAATATTTCAGCAACATATCCTCTATGGAGTTGTTTGACGGTTGGGTTTTAGTTTGTCCAGAACTAACAAATACAAAGCCATTATAAGAAGGAAAAAAATTGATTCACCATCGTGATCATCATAAGCTAGAGAGGATAAAGTATTAGGGTAGAAAGCAACAAATAAACCCCAAAAACTAATAATGAAAAGCAAAACAGAAATCAGAAACCGGCTTCACACCCATACCTGATTGAGATTCTCAAGTAATTTTACTTCTTGCTCCATCGCCTCCTGTTTCAGCATCACTTCCCTCGCTGTTGTCTCCTCCAGCCTCACTTAGAGTCCATCGACTCACCTCCCACAACCAACTCCTCCTTCTTTCCCCTGTTGAAACCTCTCTGAGAAAAAGATCGCCATCGTCAGGAAAACTCACTATATCCAGCCGTCTCTCCTTCTTCGACAAACTTGCCGATTCATCGCCGATGTCGGAGTTTTGGCTCGCCGATGTCGGAGTTTTGGGCTCGCAGAGAGAGAAAGAAACAACATAGAAGCTGGATCGTAGAGAGAGGGAGAGCACGATTGAGGTGGTCGGGCTTTGCATTCTTCCTCTTCTCTTCATCCTCTTCTTCTTCTCCCTTCTTCTTCTTCTTCTGATGAGAGAAAAGGAGAGATGAACATTGACTGGTTGGTGGGAGGGGTTATGGGAGAGAGATGAAAAACAAGTGGATGAGAACAAATACAGGAGAGAGATGAGAACATAATTATGTTTTTGGTCCTTAAGCTTTGATCAATTACAAAATAAGTACTTTTAGTGATGTGCCATTGGTTTGATGGGAGCCGCCTGAACGCATCAGAGAAAATGTCAGTCAAATTCTTCGATTGACCAAGAATTTTCAACATCATAAATTTTACATAATCTTTCATTAATTTTGTTTTTAATGCATCTAATGTTTAGATTAAATATTGAGAGCATATAACATTTCGTAACATTTATTCACGTAGATAATTTAAATTATCATATGTCATGATTAAATAGAGTCAACTTTCATCTTAGTTCTCCATTTGACCAATGCATAACTTAACAAACTTAGACGTTTCATTTTCCAATGTAATAAATTGTCCAATTATTGATAAATTTGTCCCCAAATTAAAAATACACATAATTTATCTTCATCGTTCAATTGTGATCAATGTTATTACCCATAGGACTAAACTCAAAGATACCATTACATATCTTAATATGGACTTAAAAATGCTTTGCAATTTTGCTATTTGACTCTAATAAAATCTTAAATTAATTAATGAGATTGTCAAGTGGTAGAAAGTTTGACTTTTTTGTTTACAACAAAGTGAGGTTTCTAGAGTGACATAATTCTTTATTTGGATGCACTTTTTATTTTTGACATAAGAACAACACAACAATGACATTTAATTGATGGATGTACAAGAGTGAAACATAAACATTTTTACCAACTAAGCATCCAAGAAATAAATATGACTAAGATAAAATAAGAAAATTGTACAATTGCATCTCATGCGCATCTAACAATTGTGTAGTTGGAGTCACACATTGTGAAACTATACAACTATAGTTCAGCATTATCTTTAACTTTTATGAATGATATTAACAAAATGTTATTTATAGAGATACTTTACTTTCGTTTCACAATCATGCACTATGTAAATTAGCGATAAAGCATCCAGAAGATACTGCTTACTCAAGCATTTGTTGAATATTAACATAACATGATTCTTTGGGTGGATATATGCAGAAGCCATTGAATATAATTTTCGAGTTGAAATATTTTGACTGCGTATCGTCTGGAATAGCAGTTGGCGGTGGTCGGAGGATGGTGTCAGCGACGAAAATCATGCTCAGGATTAAGCCCATTGCATGCAAAGAATTATGACGACAAAGTTTGCCAAACAGAAATTTGTTAGTTTCCGAGTTCACCAGTATGCAAATCGTTGGTTTACATTTAATACATCGACAAGAAACTGAAACCTAATGAGGCATAGGCTTTGGGTTGGGCCAAACCGTTTTTATGGCCCATGAATACTCAGCCAAACAACATCAACAAGGCCTTTCTAAACCTAATAAATCAACCAACCTATATCTCAATTCAAGGAGGGTCTCGGCGGGAATTTCAATCTTCATTTGACAAGTGACAATCAGCGCAAGTAGTTCGCCCCTCCGGTTGTTTATCGCCCACTAGGTTTCGACGATTTGTCAGGGATGAGTACTTGAACCATCTCACGGCTAGAATTTCCCTCCGTTTGCAGAAATAAGTTTCATTCTCTTCCCGCGAACCATAACTCAATTCCACATCCTGAGACAACAAGTTTGTTTCTTTGTCCGCGCTGAGCCTGCGGGAGAACGAATCGAAAGATAGGTAGCATTATTCATTATTCGTCTCTCTCTCTCTTTTTTTTCTTGGCGCCTCGATTTTTTCCTTGATTCGGATTGTCTTGTTTGGCTGTTGAGAAACTTGATTAACCTGACTAAGAAGAGATTCACTCCTTAGGCTGGCTCCAACCCAATGAGCTAAAATGTTAAAAAGCCAAATTTGACTCTTTTCAAGCTCCAACCCACAAATAAGTTGGCTGCCAAATTTGGGTAAGTTTGTTTAAAGAGCTAAATTTAGCTTTCTCTTGGGCTGAAATGTCAAATTTAGCTGGACAAAAAGTGGTGGTCCCGCTGAACACGCGTTCGATATCTGTCTGCCACAACTATTTTTTTTCTTTTCTTTGCTCAACTCACAATTGCCATCACGTGGACCTTAGATTTGGAGGCTGATTTATGCTATAATAAAGATTAAGCCCAGCGAAGCAAATTAATGGCTAATCTCCAACTTAATGCTAACAAATTGATGACTAATCTTCCAAAAAAATTGTCTTGGAATTTAAAAAAAATTCATCCAAAAAATTGTTTTCAAAGATTAACGAACTATAAAAAAATTAAAGTGGAATATAAAAAATAGAGACCAAATAAGTATGTTTTATTCAAATAAATCTATATCTATCTATCTATACTATATATTATGGCAATTCAAAAACAATATCTTGCCACATAAGTAATTGGATGATTCACAATTTGTCAAGTTTGACAACTTTTTTACAAACAAAAAAATTAGTTATTAATGTATTTATAGAGCTACCTCTTTTTTCTTTAATATTTCTATTTCTTTTATCCAATTATTATTTTTCATTTATCCATTTATTATTTTTTACTTTAATAATAAGTTAATGTTGATAAATTTAACCAAACACACATAAATAATAATTTTTTTTTGTCAAGTAAACAAAATATTAATAATAAAACAGAGAGTGACATGTATCACATTTGTTTAAATAAAAAATAACTGATCAAACCTTATAAAGTAAATTGTCTACTCATTTTTACTAAAATTGAAAGATAAGTTACATTTTGATAAAAAAATTAAGCATTTGACATTCAATTACCTTTGAAAAGATAAGTTACATAAACAATAATGTTTGAAAAGATAGAAAATAAACATTTGACATTCAATTACCTTTGAAAAATAAACTATATTATTTTATATTTTGTTGCAATGGAACAACTTTTATTCGTAAAGTATATATTTATAAAATAAAAATAAGTATTATTTAGCAAAATGTCAGAGTATAATCTTGATTGAGTAGTTATATTTATTTATTTATTTAAAAAAGTCTTATTATTCATTCAGATCATGTTCTACATTAAACTCCTCATATGAATTGGAATCACATGTGCAATAATTTTATAATGTGTGCTAAGTTCACATTAATAATATTTGCTCTATATCATGTTGATTGGACATGCTCTATTAAAGTCCTAAGTCGCATGCTAAAAAATTTCTTTCATATTGGAGTTATCATCGACGATTATAAATCAAATTTTTTAAAATGACTTAAGTATGATTATTGACGAACTTTGACTTCATACCCTAGGATGAGACACAAGATTCCTTGAAAAATAAAATTGGTGAATGTTAGAGAAATCTTTGTTAAGAATCTATGATAAACATCACGTTTCATCAACTATTAACCTAGACATTTACCAAATAGAGGCTGACAATTTTTAGTAATATAGTCCATTGGGATAAACATATTTATCCAGCAATCAAGTATCTTTATCCAATAATCTCAACTCTCAAAATTGGTTGTCAGTTCGTCCAAACTCAAGAAACACGAATTTATATATGTTGTATAAGATAATAAGTTAATGCAAATAATCAAATGAAATTCACCGATATTCTTCAAATGATAAGGCATTTTGAATGCACTTGAAATATGTGTGTATTGTATACACTCTTTATGAATGATTAATATGTAAGTGATAAAAACTTTGAAAATTACACATTCAACAATCATGTTAAGACCAAAATCCTCGATAGTGTGTGAGTGTCTTAGATTGAGATTCTAAGCCAACATATAAACAATGACCACGGGTTGAGGTTTAGTCTAAACTTCAAGAATTAACAATTGATACATATTGTACAATATACTAAATTTAAGTGTATTGATAAAAAAACTAATTAACATCCAAAATGGAAATGAGTCGATTAGAGAATTTAATCATCATGAGGGCTACGGTGTGTGTAAAGTTTCAATATGGATGAATAAATTGATCCAATACTGAAGTATCTTTACTAAGAATTTCTCACTAAAAAGTCATAATCTTTACAACATTGGTCAAGAGTTCGTCCAAACTCGAGGATCATGAATGTGTATTAGATTTCCAAAGAATCTAAAATCCCAATCCCTTTCGGGGGCTAAATACATCTGATCACAACCATCGGTTCTAAATAAGAATGAAAGAAGCCCAAAAATAGCAAAATAGTACATAACCTCCAATGGTTGTCTGACGTTATGGGGGTAAAAGCGGGATCTCTATCACGGGTGTGGGGCATAGGCAAGTAGCACTCTTAATATGAGTATTAGGCGAGATAAGATAGGTCTGACAAAGTATCTGGATAATTTTGAGTCTACTATACACACACACACACATACGATAGAAGATAGGTATGACGAAGTATGTGCATAAATTAGAGGTTAGTGAATTAGGGATTAGAATTCACCAGGTTAGGGTACAGTATCACACCCCAAAAAATTCAGGTTAATTTGGGGTGTAAATAGTAAATCTCAATAGTCATATGGTAGTGTGAACGCAAGAGTATAGCGTACTCCTGGCGCACGCGAGGTTGAACTATATAGATGTGTGTGTGTGGGTCAGGTTGGCTTTCGCTAGGACTGCTAATGAGCTGAGCTATTCGTGAGCGACTCAGTCTCGAACTCGATAAAAGCTCGTTCGATTAAAAAAAATTCAGGTTAATTTGGGGTGTAAATAGTAAATCTCAATAGTCATATGGTAGTGTGAACGCAAGAGTATAGCGTATTCCTGGCGCACGCTAGGTTGAACTATATAGATGTGTGTGTGTGTGGGTCAGGTTGGCTTACGCTAGGACTGCTAATGAGCTGAGCTATTCGTGAGCGACTCGGTCTCGAACTCGATAAAAGCTCGTTCGATTAAAAAAAAGCTCAGCTCGTTAATAAACGAGCCGAGTTTGAGCTCTACCTTGTTTGGCTCGTGAACTAGCTCGATTAGGTGGCTCGTTTAATACAACTCATGAACTGTCTCGTTTTGAGCTTATGAGATGTCCCAACATTGTGACTAGAGAGCTAACTCGACTACAGCTTATGAGAAAATCAATCTATATTTTATGAGTTGGTTTGTTAATGATGCATATAATCATTAAATTGTATATATCACCTCATATGGTGTTTAATACATTGAGTATATGTAAGCATATACGTCTCATATATGACATAACATTAGGTAATCACTTGTATCACATATGACATATAAATATTATGATATTTATATTATAAATTATCTAAAAGTTGAGCTCGAGTCGAACTTTCGATCTTAAAAATGTGTCAAGATTTAATAATTGAGCTGGCTCGTGTTCGACTCGACTCGGCTCGTTAATAAACGAGTCGGGCTTGAGCTCAGCTCGTTTATAAACGAGTCGAACATGAACAAGGCAAAGCTCGACTCGGCTCGGCTCATTAACAGCCCTAGCTTACGCTAAATATTAGTGTTTTGGTTGACAAATTTTGACATAAGTTCTAAACGGGACATGACAGCGGTATAATTTATGATTAGAAACCGAAGCATCACAAGTGAGTGTGCTAAATATTAAAAGTTTTCAATAAAGACATATTACAAACTCTGTTATCAATCAAAGATCACAAAATAATTAGAAAATCTAAAAATGATTTAAACATATAAATAAGTTAATTAATATAAATTATAAAATAAATCTCTCCGGCTAATGGATCGGGTAAAAAACTAGTTGAAAAAAAGGTGATAAGTTAAATTTAGTGTTTTTTTTTAGGGTTGGAGTGAAAATGAAATTTGGGAAGCTAAAAAGTCATATTTAATTATTTGGGGAGCTAAATTTGGCTTTATGAGTTAGAGTTAGTGTTGGACAGAGAATTTTAACTTGCGTAGTGCTGCTGCTGCGACAGCTCTCTCTTCTGATCCATCAATCGCTGAAGCTCAGCTTCTATCTCCTCTTCCTCCTCGGAGATCCTCGTCAATTCCATGTCCAGCAATCTCAGCTCCAGTTCTCCTATAACCAACCTTACATAAGCGACCTTCCATTCCCCTGAATCAGCTGCTGCCTTTGCTTTGGCACGCTTCATGCTGCTCACTGTCTCGTGAACACTTTGTTCCATCTCTGCTAGCCAAGCCAGCACACTCTCCGGCACTGCTGCCGCCGCCTTTTCATTGTCGGAGTAATTCGAGCGAGAGATCTGCTCAATCATTTCCAGAACACGATCCTCAATGTCCCCAATCGCATTGGCTTCATCCCAATCGTTGAAAGACTGCTGCTCTTCTGCTGCTTGGGTAGGCTGATTCTGCTCAGGAGGATCCACTGTTCTGATTCTCTTGTGAAGCAAAGCAGTTATCATTTTCAACCTCTGATTCAGCAATGTTAATCTCGGCATCCAAATCTGTTGTTTCAGGAGATGAATGTTCTTCCTCGGTACCAGTAGTAGCGGTGCTCTGCCTCCTTTCCTTTTGAATTTTGATGATAAGTGACAAGTGACAAGTGAGAATCGTCTATCAGCGCAGCAGTTTGCCCCTAGGTTGTTTTGCGCCCACCAGGTGTTCGACGATTTGTCAGTGACTACCTGAATCTTCTCACGGCTGGAGTTGGCTTCTCCCCCACTTGCAGCAATGAGTTTCATACTTTTCCAGGGAACCATAACTCCATTCCACATCCTGAGACAGCAAGTTCGTTTCTTTGTCCGCGACCCTTTCTCCAACAAGCTCACCCATTACCTTCGGCGAGCCGACTTGATCGATTCCATTCGACTACATCTCCGTTCCTCGAGGCCGCCGACCTCGCTCCCCCTCCAGGTACTAAACAACCGGCTGCTGGACCCCTTCGTAGTGACCCACGCCATCCGTTCTGCACCAAATGCCGACTCTGCGCTTTCCCTCGTCGAAGTCCTCAAAAACGGCGTCCCTTATTTCCAGCACAATCAGTCTACCCTCTACGCGTTAGCCACGGTTCTGGCCAAATGGGGCAGAACCCACGAACTGAGGTCCCTCGTTGAAGACGACATGAAGAACAGCGAGAGGTATCCTCACGTTCGTTTTAGCTTCATGAACCTCTTGTACTGGTACTCCGCCGCAGGAGATATGGAGGCAGTTCTCGCGACGTGGAACGACTACAGAGAGAAAGAAGGTAAGAAGGATCGTCTTTGCAACGAGGCTTACAACATTGTGATGAACATTCACTCGCGGAGAAGGAATGATACCGAGGCAGTGAGTATGTTTTACAAGCTGATTGATGAAGGGGGTATTCCAAATTCGAGAACTTATACTGTCATGATGGAGCATCTCGTCGAGTCTGGGAAATTGGATTCGGCAATGGAGGTGTTCGATTTGCTGCCAAGGATGAGGGTCAAGCGGACCTCGAAGCAGTATTTGGTTTTGGTTAATGGGTTTGTGAAAAGTAAGAGGTTTGACGAGGTGAAAGCTCTGTTTGAGGCAATGAAAGCCGATGGGAAGTACCCTGGCCGTGCAATGTTGAAGGCTTTGCAGGAGTTAAGAGAGGCTGGATTTGTGGAAGAAACGACTGAGCTTCGAGAAGAAATGTTTCCTGATGAACGAATCAAAAGCATCGTTTCTTGTCAGGACAGCTCTGATGAGGAGGACAATGATGAGAATGAAGATGAAGTTGTCAAGTTGAAACCATGGTTAGATCCAAAAGCTTTAGCAGATGCTCTCAGTCAATGGAGCTCTGAAGTTGTATCAACATTGGAAGATGCAAAATTCGTCTGGACTACTCGTTTGGTGTGTAAGATTCTCAGAAACATAAAATCTCCAGTAACTGCTTGGGATTTCTTCTGTTGGGTTGCTTATCAGCCAGGATTCACTCACGATGTTTACACAGTACAGCGAATGATAACATTATTATCCCGACATGGCAAGGTTGAGCTGGTTGATCAGCTCATAGAAAAGATAAGAAATGAAGGGATGGAATTGCCGTTTAGTACCGTCAGGTTGATAATAGAGTTCTATGGTGTTTCAAAGTATCCGGATGCTGCTTTAAAGATCTTCCGTGAGGATAGATCACTTTGTGGTCACATAAACGAATTCAACTTGATGATTCTGTATTCAACCCTCTTGCGAACGCTGACCAAGTGCAAGAGAGATTCTGATGCTTTAGATGTGCTTGAAGAGATGCTGAGTTGTGGGATATGCCCTGATACTCAAACATTTTCTGGGTTGATCTACCATTTCGGGGTACAAGGAGATGTCACGACGGTGCAGAAACTGTTTATGATGGCGAGGCAGAATGGTGTTGCTGTAGATGGTTACATGTTCAAAGTACTGATTCAAGCGTATTGCAAATGTGACAGGGCTGCTCTTGGTTTCAGAGTTTTTGAAGACATGAGAAACTCAAATCTGATGCCAGATTTGGGTACTAAGGTTTTACTGGCGAAGAGTCTCTGGAAGGAAGGGAAAAGAAAAGAGGCAGCTAGTGTTGTGGAATGCTGTGAAGAAATTAGTCAAGTCCTCCCACTTGTGTTGAGAGGCCATTTATGGACAGTGAGCGCTGCTGATCTCACTAGAGTTTATGATATCTATTCAAATAGTTTTGAATAAACTAGATGTTAGCATTTGGATAAGGAACGTTTGATAGAGCAATTGAATCCTCTTCTTCCAAGTAATATGTTTGCTTCTAATTTCTGGAAGCATAAGCGAATTATTACTGTTTTGCCATTTCTGCTGAGAATGTTGATAAGCTGTGAAGGTGAAGACATGGTGCCAGACTTCCTGCGCTAATTCATATAGATATCATAGTCATTCTTGTTTTTCTCATTGTCGTTTCCTCTCTCTCATCATGCATTTAGAAGACCGTGTAAAGCACGGTTGATCAAATGATTTAATTAAGCATCAGTTGGCTGATTTCTCTTGTCTTTTTGGAAAACTTCATAGCCAGCCAGCTGTAATACTTCAAAAGATCCAGCATACCGCAGCATATCAGACATCTTTCCCGTGGATTGCCGTGAGATCAGACGCTCATGATTTCAGGTTTTCCCTTCTCAATAGGAACTTACTAGTCCTGATGCATGTAGTCTTTGACCAATTCTAAAAAGCTTGTGCTGCTATGAATTTACTCAACCAAATATAGTCGGATTCTACGCAAACTCTATTCGTCATAGAACCTTATGTTTAGGGTTGTGGGATAGACTCTAATCTTTTATGTTCTTCTGTCAGGTAGGAATAGGGGTAGGATAATGATTTTGCTTTGCTTCTACCCATTAGGTGGCTCGGTAGGAGTATTATTCCTCCCTTTGTACTAGGCAAAATACAAACAGGATGAAGGTTAACGCTTTGCCGTCCCAAGCCTGTTTCTGGTTAAAATAATGTAGCGGTGTTTTCATGCAATATTGTTGTTGTTAACGCTCTGCTGATAAGGATTTGAAATACCTTTTCCCAGGCGACAGACGGGAAAAAAAGGAATATGCTACACAGTTTTGATCATGACACTGTCCTCTCTGGACGTCATTGTCAAGGCAGCCATCAGCAGCAAAACTCAAATTCTGCAGCTCTTAAAATATACATTTCAGGAAATGTCTGGTTTATTGAGGGGACCGAAAGCAACAACACATGATAATGACAGCAAGCAGCTAGCTTTTGCCATCACCTCGAATTGGGTAACAGCTCATTTAAGCTCAAATGGGTTTGAACTTTGAACACAACTTCCAAACCTTCAACCATGGCGGTAATCTCACAACTGGTCTTGCTTCTTCTGTTCCTTTGTTGCTCCACTGCAACTCTTGGTGTATCACAGGCAGCCACCAACTTCTCCTGCTCTCATTCTGGGGAACCCACTCACCCTTGCAAGACATATCTATCTTACCATGTCCAGTCACCAAACTTTCTAAACCTTGGTAACATCTCTGATCTCTTTGGGATCAGCCGTCTGTCAATAGCAACTGCCAGCAACCTGGCCTCTGAGGATTCAGCATTAGTTCCGAACCAGCTCTTGCTTATCCCTGTAGAGTGTGGATGCACAGGCAACAATTCCTTCGCCAATCTCACCTACCAAATCAAAGGAGGCGACAATTTCTACTCGGTCTCCATCTCGTCACTGGAGAATCTCACCAACTGGCAACTCGTTGAAGCATTAAACCCTGGTGTGATCCCAACCCTTCTCCATCCTGGTGACCAAGTTACATTCCCTCTACTCTGTCAGTGCCCTTCCAGGATGCAGATCGACAATGGAATCGAGTTTCTCATCACTTATGTCTGGCGGATAGATGATACTCTCCAGGCTGTTGCTGAGAAGCTGGATTCATCAGTCAACGAAATTCTGTTGGCAAACAACTACATGAACTTCAGTGAAGCAATCAACCATCCAGTTCTGGTCCCAGTCACTAGCTTACCTGTTCTTAAGTCAATGAATCCTTCTTCAACAAAAACAAGAGAGTCAAAGGTACATTGGATCATTATTATAGTGGCAAGCACTATTTCTGCCCTTCTGATCCTGTATCTAGGCTTTGTATTAATCGGTTGTCGATACAGCTGCAACAAGAAGTTCCTCCTGGTGCGCAAGAACTCGAATCTAGATACTGATGAGCTAATGATGCAACAAGCAAAGAAACTCAAGCAGAAGAAGGTTGATTACCTTCCAGGAGTTTCAGAGTATCTAAACAAGCAAACCATTTATGATGTTAATACGATCTTGGAAGTTACCATGGATCTCGATGACTATTACAAAATTGGAGGTTCAGTTTATAGGGCCACCATTGATGGCCAAGTGTTAGCTGTGAAGAAGTTCAAAGGAGAAGCAACTGTAGAGCTGCAGATTCTGCAGAAAGTCAACCATGCTAATCTGGTGAAGTTGATGGGTGTTTCATGCCATCCAGAAGGAAACTTCCTTTTGGTCTATGAATATGCAGAGAAGGGTTCGCTAGACAAGTGGCTCTTCAGAAAATCTGCACCATCATCGTCATCGTCTTCAGGATCTATATCGTTCCTTGGTTGGAGTAGAAGGCTGCAGATAGCATTAGACGTGGCGAATGGCTTGCATTACTTGCACGAACATGTACAGCCGAGCATTGCTCATCGTGACATCAGGAGCAGCAACATATTGCTGGACTCGAAATTCAGGGCAAAGGTGGCAAATTTCTCTATGGCGAGATTTGCGGAAGAGTCCATAGGGCCTAAAGTCGACGTCTTCGCATTTGGGGTGGTTTTGCTGGAGCTGCTTTCAGGCAAGAAGGCGATGGTGACTAAAGACAGCGGGGAGATTGTACTGTTGTCTAAAGAAATCAAGACTGTGTTGGAAGTTGCAGAGAAAAGGGAGGAAAAGTTGAGGAACTGGATGGATCCTAACTTGGAGAACATGTATCCCATTGATGGTGCCTTGAGCTTGGCGATTTTGGCAAGGGCCTGCACTTTCGAGAAATCTTCGGCCAGGCCAAGCATGGGAGAGGTGGTGTTTAACCTCACAGTGCTTACACAGTCGCCTTTAGATGATTCTCTGGAAGAGGTGTGGCCTACTAAGCTTGATGCACAAGAGCTTTTGCAGATCATCAGTCCAATTACTGCTCGTTAACCGTTGTATATAAAGTTCTGTTATATATGATTTCCCTTACAAAAGCCTAGTCCAATGTTAATCTGTACAGTGTGGCTCTCTTGGCCTTTGAAATTACAAGTGTTCAGTTCTTACTTCAAAATTGTAAAACAAGGGGGAAAACTAGACAAGCTCTGTTCCTCCTTACACAACTGAAAACTATGAACTACTACAGTACATGAACTCGGATCTATACACATCCAACTGTATCTTTGACAGCGAAGAGACGATCTCTCCCATGCTCGGCCTATCTTCTGGTTCTTTAGCCAAACAGGCTAGAATCAACTTCATCATTCTCAGCACGATTACCATCTGCTGCTTTGGATGCAGACCAGGATCTACAAAATCACAAAGGGCGGATTCTGAATGTTCTCCACTTAAGATCACAACAATTGCTTCTGAAAGCAGAACCTCCCTCTCCTTCTCCAAAAAGACTGCTTCTTTTCTAGTGACCAGCTCAAGTAAAACGACACCAAATGCATACACGTCAATCTCAGGAATCACCAAACCATACTCTACATACTCGGGTGCCAGGTAACCTTTTGCACCCTTAGCAACCCTAATTGAAGAACTTGCATACAATGCCACCTCAGCTGACCTTGCAAGACTGAAGTTAGCAATCTTAGCCCTCAAATCAGCATCCAGCAGAATATTGCTGCTACTGATATCTTTGTGGACATATGGTGGTTCAGTGAAGTTGTGGAGATAGTGAAGTCCATTAGCAATATCCAAAGCAATCTGAAGCCTACGGCTCCAACTTCGAGCTTCATTTAAACTAATGCCCTTTTTCTGAAGCCAATCCTTCAACGACCCGTTCTCCATGTATTTGTACACAAGGTAGTATTCATCCTGGTGTTGGTATGCAGCAGCAAGACTTATGAGATTGAAATGGTTGATTTTTCTCAGCAGATTCACTTCGCTTGAAACATTTCTACTCGTCTTCTTGATTGCTACTTCTTGTCCATTTATCACGCCCTTGTAGACTCGTTCGCTCAACCGAGAACTGAAATCACCAGTTGCCAGCTTTAGCTCCTCGAAATCATGGATTCTCAGCCCTTGGTCAACTGTGGAGTGGCCATCGAAGAAATCTTCAGGCAACACCAGTTTCTTCTTCTTTTGATCTTCAACACCCTCCTTCTTTCTTAACAGTGAGATGATTGCCCCTGCTAGGACCAAAGAGAGGACTGTCGAGGAAACCCCGAGTACAATCCAACCGGTATTTCTACGTCTTGATTTCCTCGACTTCTTCCCACTGGATGGCTGGATAGGAACAACTGAAGGAGAATCAGAAGGTGGTGGAGAGTGAATTATGGTCTGAGAGCTATTCGGCTCAGATTGCAGTGGAACGAGAAGTGTTGTGAAAGGATAAATGGTTGGATCATCGAGTTCTCCAAACCCATTTGCATGATTCAAACTCTGTCTGCTAGCATTGAATCTCTCTCCGATGTTAGCAACTCCATCTCCCCAGTCAACCAAGTAAGTCAACAGAAACTTGGTTCCCTTTACAGTCTGGTTTCTAGTTGGACAAGCACATCTGAGGGGCACTTGGATTCTCTGACCAGCTTCTAACTCGGACTCCTTGAATCTTCTGTTCTCTTGCATCAGCACGTTGCAAGTTGAAAGCCCTTCATAGGTGTCATTTGCAATCTTGAAGTAAGTGTCTTCTGCATGAACTCTATAGGAAGAGTTTGCCTTATAATATGAACCAGTGCAGGAGCAAGTTACTGGAATCAATACCTCTTGGCCCGTTGGGAGGGGTCTTTTGCGATCCGAGACATTGTTAATCCGGGCGAGCTCGATGGAATCTGAAAATGTCAGGCTTGAGATTCTGGAGAGGGTGTTGTAAGGAGGTTGAGCTTTGTACATGAGAAAGGCCTTGCAGGAGGGCTTTTCACCGTTGCAACTGTAGGGAGCAGCTGCATCTTTGGCATCACAATCGAGAGCCGAGTTTCCTGAGTAGCTCTGCTGGCAGATGATGAGCTTCGGAACTGCACATAAGAAGAGCAGGAGCCAGAAACTTAGGAGAAAACGATCCATCTTGAACCTCCTGCAAAAGTTGGAGAGATGAATGAAAATGGGAGTTTCAAGCAAGAAAGTCTGAAACTTTCTGCATCAAACCTCATTTTGTGGGTTCAAATTTGGTAGTCTTGCCAGTTGCAAATATAAAAAAGGAACAATCATTCATTTTCAGCTGCCCCCCTTTGAAAATGAGGGGGAAATGAATTGTCGTTAAGTTTAGACAGGATTGTGACATCAGAACTTTTGGCAGGGGCAAAACCCTACCAACTACTTTCATTGCACCAGGATGACATAAGAACTTTTGAAATGGGATCTTAAAAGCCCATTTGAACAATTCCACAAAAGTGATAATCAGAAATAGCAACTAGGGAAATGAAGAAAAGTAGAATTCAGCAACCACAATATAATGATTCTTCTGCAGATATAATTAAACTTCTCCAGATATAGTTCATAGAAAATCTGTCTAACAAATTATAGAAAACAAAGTTTCTTCATAGTGGATTGATTACTTCCATGGTAGAAGAACCTCATTTCTTGCATTGCCGGAATTCTGCCCCATAAAAACAATCTTTTAGGGGAAAAAACAATCCGAATCATTACAAAATTACAGAGATAAAAAACAAAAGGCATGTCTACTCTAGAATTAGCCACTGAGAATTCAGCAGTGCTACCCACTTGAAGTCTTGAACCATTTAATATATATGGAAAGGGAAATGCTACAAGAATTCAAGGGGGACAATGTATTTCTTAAGAAAATGACGGCAAATGAGAAGGACAAACAGGAAGCCATATCATGACAGGAATGCTGACTCGTCCAGAGCCGTTTCTGAAGTTTATATACTCTGAGATGCTATTAGAAGAAGATAACTCCATGGCTACAGAGAATCAAAGATGTAAATGTTTACCTGCCAAAGTTGGGAGGTAGGGAAGAATGAGAAAATTTCCAGGAAGAGAGCTTATACTATTTGCTGCTTCAAACCTTGTTTTGTGGGTAATAGACTTGGTAAAATTGTTTTCTTGATCGGAGGGTTAGCTTCTCAAGCTGTTGAAAAGAAGAAGAACAAACATTTGCTGCTCAAAAGTCTTGCTCCCCTATAATATTAGCAGTAAAAATTAACAACAATAATAGCCATTCTCCAGCTGAGTGCTGACCCTGACTCCTTGAATTGGTAGCCTTTACAGGATGACTTCAGAGTTTTAGGTATGGAGTCGCTCTCACAACTATCTCATGAATCACTGAAAACGACTTCGGAATGGAATATGAACAACCCCAGCTGACCATTTCAACAGAAAAATAATCAAATGATGTAGCTGAGAGATGAACAGTTGACAGAAAATTAGAACGCCCCAACTCAGCAACATGTCATTCTTCTGCAGAAAGAAAAGGAAGTAAAGTTCTCAAGATGAAATCCATTTGTTAAACCACATTTTACAACAGTTAATAATTCTTTGCAGCAGACTGTTTCTAAGATGAAAAGAGCTCCTCATTTCAGGTCACAACAACTCTGCCCAACAAGGCACATTCTTTAACTAGATCATAATAAGATTACAAATGTTGACGAAAAAGAGCCAACAACGCCTGGCAGCAAGCATATCAGGAAATCGTCAGTGCAGTAATTCAGCAGCTACTGAATAGCCTCATAAACAGATATTTACTATGAAAAGGGGGAAATGAACCAACGTTTTTATGTATACGCCAAATGCAAAGGACAAAGATCAGAAGACAGGAAAAAAACATCACAATACAACAAAAATGCCGACTTGTCAAGTTTCATCTCTGAGATTCCTGTACTCTGAGATGTTGTTCGATAACTCCCATGACAGTGAAGCTGTCAAGATTCTTGAAAGAGATTGCACAAGCTCGTTCATAGCTGGACGCTCCCCAGGGTTCTTTTTAAGACAGCCTTCAACTAGCCTCACCACAAAGCCAGCAAACTCTAATGGAAAGTTCCCTTCCATTGATGGGTCAAGAAATCCCATGATATTATCTCCACCATCTTGAGAAAGAAGAACTTCATTCACAACACCAGACAAACCATCAACTCCCTCTTTATACAAGGAAGCAACTTCTTTCCCAGTTATCATCTCCAGAAGAAGAACTCCAAATGCAAAAACATCAATCTTTGTAGAAACCAGACCGTTCTCCAAATACTCGGGAGCCATGTAACCTTTCGTCCCAAAAATGTGCTTTGTAAGGTTGAAGTCCCCATCCTGTCCTTCGGCCGATCTTGCATGTGTCAAGTTTGCTATCTTGCCCCTGAAGTCACCATCGAGAAGCACATTCCCAGCTTTTATATCCTTGTGAACCTGTGGAGGATTCGTGAAACTGTGTAAATAGTCGAGTCCCAAAGCTACATCCACAGCAATCTGGATTCTTTGAGGCCAAGTCAATGCCTTTCCACCGTTGGTGGATGAATAGATCCAATCGCTCAAAGCTCCATTTGCAGCAAACTCATAAACCAGATACCAATTGCCATCATTAAAACAGACACCAGAGAGACGAATGAGGTTGGAATGGTTGATCTTGTTCAGTAAATTAATCTCCTTCGTCACATCACCATCCATTTTCTTGATAGCAGCAAGATCACCATTAATCTTGCCTCGATAAACAGACCCTTTGATCAAACATTTGGGGCTGAAATTATCAGTCGCAGCCACCACCTCCTCAAATGTGTAAACTTGGATGGAGTGGGCAATACTAGATAACCTCTCCAAGAAGAAACCATCAGGCTCTTCTTCTCCCTTATTCTTCGTAGACTTCTTCTCCGCAGCCTCAAAGCTCTCGGAAGAAGTGCCAGTCGGCTCCAACTTCACCTTCCTTCTCCGGAACCGCAGACAGTAAACCACAATTCCAACAATAGCCAAAGTAGCAACGATTCCTCCAACAACACCAGCAATGATATGGACCCACGTCTTGCTGGAGCTGGAGCCAGGTGTAGAAGGCTGGACTGGTGGAGGAGGGGAAGCTGGAGGTGGTGGCGGAGACACAGTTTGGATACTGGACGGCGGGTTTTGCAGTGGGATCAGGAGGGTAGTGAATGGGAAGATTGTGGCACTCTGCTGAGTAAGTCCGTTAGCCTGGAGAGTCCAGTTAGTATCACCATCAAATCTAGAACTCGCCGTTGAAACCATATCCCCCCAAGTGACTGAATAACTCAATATATAATTGATCCCTTGGCCAGTTTGGTTCCTCGTAGGGCAAGCACATCTAAGAGGAACATTAAGTCGTTGACCGGGAAATATATTGACCGTTGTTCTACTATTCCCATTTCTAATAGCTTGGCAAGTAGAGAGTCCTTGCAGAGTATCATTAGCTATGAGGAAAAAGCTTTCTCCAGGTTGAACAACGTATGATGTGTTTGACTGGTAGTACTGACCTGAACACGAGCAAGTAACAGGAACAATAACCAGCTGGTTTGTGTTGAAGGTTGCTGTTTGAGGGACAGAGTTGATTGCTGCCAGCTGAGACGGGTTAGAACCCATGAGGGTGGAGATTGAAGCAACAGTTGTGAATGGAGGTTGAGCTCTGAAGGTGAGGTAGCTTTGACAGGTTCTGTTGACGCCATTGCAGGAGTATCCCAGAGCTGAATTTGTTGTGACCGAACAGTTGTTTGTCCCCTGCCCAATGTAAGCTTGCTGAGCCTGAACACTACAGAAGAAGAACAAGAAGAGAATACAGAAGCCAAATGGAAGGAATCCCATTGTGGCAAATTGAGGAGATTTCTATCTGTTTTTGCAAGGTTGAGAAATTTAAGACTTGTCTCTGGCTAGACAATGGGATGTTGAAAGTCAACTAGTTGAACTTTCTTTGAGAGGTATGTTTCTAAGAAACCCAAAGTCACATTTGGAATTTCAGGATAAGGAAATCTCAGAAGAAAGGGTAAACAAGTAACAAAAGGGAATATTATGAAGTTGACCATTTCACACATATCAAAATCAAAACTCATCTATAAAACAACTAACCGTGTTGATTCTGTTGGGAATTATTAGAGGACTGAAGAACTGCAGATATATAGTAATAATGTTGTATAAACAGACTGCAAATTTCTTAAACCAAACAAAAAGAACAATCGACACCCACCTAATATTCCAAGTTGGTTGTCCACTTGTCCTGGCCCATAATACTCTATCCCTGACGTGGCCAACAGTTGAAATCAAAGCCACCAAGTTTGACTTTTGGTCATCACAAAGTAGCGAACTTTTCCTAATGCAAATTTTCAAAGGAGCCAAGTACAGTAACAGAACAGAAATTTCCATAAAGGGTCCATAAACTATCAAAAATCAGACTTGAAAATCTTTATGCTCTTTCTAAGATCCTATGGACATCCAAACTACAAAGGCCCAAAGGGCAGTTCTCAACCTTTTCTCAGCAAGAGCAGTGTGAGAGAAACTGAAGAGCTTTACAAGGCAAATGAAACGGGGAGAATTTGCAAAAAAACTTTTGATTCATTGCCAAGTTCCTAAGGAGAGGTATAGTATTGTGAAGAAGAGGAGGAAACCTATAGCAATGCAGTAGCCAAGGCAATGCAAGCTGCAATTCCAGTTTCTCGATTCTCCAATGGCTCTAATCTCTGTTACTACCACTGAAACTCCGATTGCAAGGCAAATGAGACCTCCGGAGAAGGAATTGCGAAGTGCATTGGCCAGCCAGTCAGGCGTCACGATGAACATTAGCAAGCGAGACACTGAGGCACTCAAAGGAAGGGAACCAATTTTGTCAACAAAAAAAAAGCCCAAGTAAGTGAACGGTAGAAGTGATTCGGATTGACAATAATACAGATGGACAACCTGGAATTGGTTGAGGGAATGAGATTAAGAGGTTTGATGCCACAGCTAGAAAACCTATCCAGTATCCAAATTGAGTTCTGGGTATAAAGAAGAAAAGAATCAGATTAAGAACCTGCAAAATTACACCTAATAAAAAAAGATTCAAAAGAACATAAACCTTAGGATTGTGAACAGAAGTGCTGGGGTGCTGATGAACATATACGCCAATAGAAATGTCGTCTGCATTGGGAGCCTCCTCCCATTCTGATTCAGGACCAACAGAAATCTGTAAGACAATTATGTTTGAATAAGAAATTAATGCAGTGGAAAGTGAAATCACAGACAAACTCCTAAAAAGATCACTGCTTTCACATCCCAAACGACAAAGAAGTTGAACGGTGACGAATCTCTGGAATCCAATCCTCCCTTTAAACAAAGCTTTCAACATTCATCAACAGGACCCATGGCCATGTCCATGATCATCAATAGTAAGCATGGGAGTAGGCAATCAAAAAGGTTTAAAGATCGCAACTTTGGAACAGAGGTGGTAGTTAATTAAGGACTACTCACGAAGCTGAAATGGTTCCACCCCACTGAAAGCTGGCTCGAACCCTTTCGGTTTCGGATGCGGGATCCTGAAATGCTGCCGCCAGGGTTGAATTACGAAGCACAAACTCCGCCAATTCGGTTGGATTCCAGCTCGCCATATCTCTTGGCCCCTGGAACTGGTGTTTGCCACTTTAGTTTAAGGAGTTGGAAGGCTACTCTCTCGCATTCGTTCACCGGAGAAACTAAACCCTCATTTTGTAGCGCAAATGGTCCGACGGGGCGGTGGGCGGTGGCTGCTCGACAAAACTACGCTTTTGGGGTTCGCTTCGGTTGGAGATCACAGGCGGGGCAACAACTATTCGGCTATTCGAAGCTTCCTAGCCAGTCGCCAGGTGTCCTTCAGTTTGTTGGTTCACATTACAGTACAAGCTAGGTCTCATTATTATACATCCAAAAACAAAACGAAAAACATAAACCACTTGATAAAAGTTCAGATTTCTTTATATATGCAAACGTTTTGCACAACAGCTTCAGTACAAATAGTTGTCATTACCTCATCACATGGCATTTTATGCCAGAACATTCAGAAGAGCCTGCAGAAATTACACAGCCTTTCTGCAGCATGGCACTACACAAGTATCCTTCCTTTCTCCCTCTATAACCTTCCACTCTTTCCCAATCCTGTAGGCTATAGGGTAACATCTGGAGCGCTGAGATATATATATGTGCAAATGTGGGTAATTCAGCTTCTTATTCTCATTTGTTTCCTTCCTCTCTATATATACTGTACTTTTACTCAGGAAAGTTTCCTGTCAGTCTTATATGATCAAGGGTCCTCCTCAGCCCAAATGTCTGGACAGCTTTGTTTCCTGACCTGAACCCATCACCATAAGCCGTTGATGTGTCCGACTCAATCTGGTGTTTGAAAAACTCACCAAGCTTCTTCTCAAAGTCAGACCTCTTCCCTTTCTTGGAAGATGTTGATGAGGATGATGGCGAGGAGGATGATGATGAGGACGAGGATGAGGCTTCAGCTTCATCTTGACCGGCTCCAGAATACATCTCTGAATCCAACCACATGTGAGCCAAGACCTGGCAGATGCCTTCCTCAACTTCTGGTCTTAGATTTGAAAAGCCTATCAAAAGAACATCAAACCCATAACTTTAACACTTAATACATCCCTATAGAGAGGACAAATATCAAACCACTTATCTAAGTCAAATCCGTTTTATCCACATTCACCTCTGCCATTCTATGATAGAGTATCGAACTTCTTAAAATTTACCAAACGGCCCTCGCGTCTGATATACAGCAAATATACCCTCCAAATAACCAGCATCATACTTTCAAGAGAATGTCATTGTATCCCCATACACCTACCAACCCATTTAAACCAAACTCATAGACCAGCGAACTCATTTAAACCTAACCCACTTGCCACCTCTACTCTGAAACAAGAAATTTGGAGCCTTTTGCAGTGTTGAAAGGGAGATGGTCGTGGGAGGAAATAGAAAAACCTTTCAGGCGAAGCCAAGCATGCATCATTTCATGAGCCAGGATGGAACCTGTCAACAATCTGCATAAAGCAATGGTTTAGCCTCAGAATTGCAAAGGAAGTGTTGAAGTAGATTTTGTCATTTCAAATTCTCTGATGTACCTGGGAAGACCATACAATATGAGAATTGCTGTGACTTCACATATGCGGCTTAGCCTGTATGGCTCTGTCATTATGTCAACGAAACGGTAGCCTGGACCAATCCTAGGTCTCCTGAAGACCTGTTCACATGGATGATGAAATGAATGAATTTCCGTTCATAGAAACTCAATGCCTTCATTAGAAAATAGAAAATGGTTGTAGATAAACGACTATCGTACAGTTGTGATTGTCTGCTCTTCTGATAGGCAGAGTCCCCTGGTTTCAGGCATGTGGTGATGACCCTAGTGGCACAGAGGAAGTAAGGAAAATAAGGAGAAGTTGAAGAATGTAGCATATTAGAAATCAAATTGCAAGTCACTGATATTATGACTTACATTCTTTTCCCCTTCCATGGCCTCATTCAATGCTTGTCTCTCAACCAAAAGCATAGGAACATCCTGCTCCACCTTCATGTTCAACCCCTCGTAGAATTCCCGTATTTCAAAGTAAAGAGGCTGGCATTCATGGGTGTCCATTATTGATGAGTCCAAACACTCGAGGCATAGCTTTCGGCCATCATCAAGAGATAGATACTTAGTGTCTGTAGACTGCACAAGGTGTAAATAATGAGTAAAACAGAAATAAATCCCTATTTCATTTCAGCATTGGCACTTAGCTTTATCAGATTTTTTATACTCACCTCCATTCTTTCGCAACTGCAACAGCGAGGAGTTCCATCGCGCTCATGTGAGGGGCAGTACTTCTGAAGCCAGAAAGGGTGCGCCCTGTACTCGATAAGTCCAGCAGAGTTTGTAGGGATCTGAACAAGAAGTGGAAGGGTGAGTAAGTTAAATCGAAGGTACTGTTGCTTAACATCAAGAAGGTTCTGTCCTACTGGATAGATACTCACATAGTTATTGCAAACATCACATTTTGGATGATGGCGCTCCTTATAGCAGGACTTATGGTATGGTCGATTCCCTGACATAGAAAACTGGCAGGAGGAAAGAAGCTCACAGATCAGCAATGAAGGCAAAATATTCAAAGGCAATCAATAGAAATCTAGACAGAATCTGGACCTCATAGTCAGTAATTGCTTGATTGCAAGCATGGCAACGGAAGCATTCAGGATGCCAAACAGCATCCATGCAACTTAGAAACCTTCCATGACCAATTTCATCATTGCAGCCAGCACAAATCCTAGTAGTAAGACACAGATTATCAAAAGCCATGAGTTTCTTGTAGCAAGCATGGAACAATACAGAATCTGCAACTACATTATCAAAACTTTTGCCTTATATGATGGTGAAAGAACCCATTTCAATCTGGATATATGGTTCTTGTCAATGTGGACTGAATTCATATATGGTCACAGTAACGTCAACATCCAAAATTCGAGGCAAAAAACTACATTAACTGTTTTTTGCAAGAAGCTTGTCAGAGCTCGTGTTTCTGACAAGCTTCCTACATCAGAACTGTGCACTATATTTCATGGAAGAGGCGAAAAATCTACCTGTGACCACTGGTCGGAAAGAAGAATGAATAAGGTGGGAATGCACCTCCACTATCATATCTAGGTCTGGGAGGAGACTCCACCTTCAAACTTTCTTGAATAGCTCTGGCAAGCTGTTCATCTTCCTCCAGCTGAGCTCTTGTGCGACTCTCTTCTTCCACCACTTTAGCAATAGCATTGAAGTTATCATCATCGTCATCATCTTCTTCCACTACCACCTTGGCTACGCCTTTTCCATGGTCAGTATCCTTAACCTCCTCCTCTTCCTCTTCTTCTTCTTCCAGTGAGTGGAGAGACTCATCATCCTCCTCTGGATGAAGAAGACAAGAGAAACAATGATTAGTACAACTTAAAATAATTGTGGGTAGAAGCTGCAGCCAATCCTAAAATTTGCACACAATGAAACTCACCAATGACCTTCTTCCCTTTGTCATCTGCTTCTGAAAGAGAAAGTGCAATAGCACAGTCTAGTTCTTCTTTGTCGAAGTCTGATGTATTGTCCTGCATTAGGAAGTTTACAAGGTCACAATGAAGTCAAAGATGAAAACATGGAAACCAAAGGGTAAGAGGGCAGAGGCAATTACCACTGACCGACGGGGCTCCTCCCAGTATCTGTTCTCTCCATAATGCCCGTGGTAATTCCCTTTATTGGAAGAACCTTTAAGAATCTTCGTGAGCCAACCCATACCAGAAATCGTTTCCTAGATATTGCTCCTTGCTAAGCCTGGCAACCCTTTATCCATTTGCCAGAGACCAATTCAGTACATAGGAGAGAAAGAAAAGTTGAGAAAGGGACTGGAGACATGCTTCTGTTATCAACTATTTCCACGCCCAGTATCTAATGTGGGGGTGATTGTTCCATATAGCCAGCAAGATGGAAAGCAACATATCAACAAGGCCAAAAAATTAACGAAGAGGAGTTTAACTGGAACCAAATCCATACAGTCAAAGTTGGGAAGACATAGCATACCACAAAAACTCTAAACAATGTAGCTTCATTCACCAACAAGATGAAAAGCAGTAATCTTTCTCACCCAAAACAAAAAGGGTATTCAGAAATGAACATTGACTAGCAAATTACAGCCAATTGTGAGACTGAGACCCACCATGGAACTCAGCTTGAGCCTCAGAAAGCAGAGATTCTCTTAGAGACCAGATATCAAACAGTTGGCAGACAAAGTACAGAAAACAAACCCAGAAAGATGGAGACAGAAGAAATCCTCACCTTAAAAAGCCAAGCCAGGATTCAGGAGGAACAAAAGAATCCAGATGAATCCAAAAGATAACCACAAACAATCCACCAATTTACTTCAAAATGCATAATAACCAATCGTCCCAATAAAAAATCTCAGCAGTTACTCGACCCCATCATCATCACCATGCCCTCTTGCTGCAAAAAAGATACCTTTTCCCCAAGGAAAGGAAAGAGCGAAGTGATAAAAGAAAAATACTTCAATTCTAAGCAAGCCCCTCCCCGAGAGTAGAATTCTGATCATCAACGCAGACAACTGGTATATATGGTGGTATCTTTCCTATAGTTTGTGTGAATCCCAAAACACCACCAAACTTAGAATAGACTGCTCTTCATTTTCTTACACTAAATAATACAGAGAGAGAGAGAGAGAGAAGTCGGGGAAAAGAACGGAATTCAGGGAGAGGGATTGGGCTGCACAGTCCATACAAGTAGAAGCAGTAGATAGTGCGGGTGTTTGTTGAAATTCGTCATCTTCCCGCAATACTTTCTCAACTCGGTGACGAATTGTGGGTCCTTTGGCCTTTGGGGTTTTCCTTTTCGCCCATTTTCGACCACATCCCCACTGAATGTCAACAAAAGAACCCAATACACAAATCGCCCAACTTGGAACTTTTTTTGGGCAATTGGAACAGAGAGGGGAGAAGAATCGAGCGGATCTACCAATCACCATATTTACTCTTCTGAAGTGTACTAATTTCAAATTAGTAAGCTTTATAAGGAAAAAAGTGAGATTAGTAAGACTTATTAACTTTAATTCATGTTGGTTAAGTGCTTGAGTTGAATACTGCAGAGAGAAAACACAAAATGACATGTGGTAGTTGACTAGTGGTGGTCAGGGCTTTTCCATATACGATTATTTTGATTGGAAATAATAATTTCAATTTTAGATCTTACAGAGGAAAACAAAACTTGATTTAAGAAATCAACAAATTGTGATGTGGTTGGGATGTGGGAACGTAAGGCTTGAACAAGTTGAAGAACATAATGATATTCAAGAACAATGACAAAACTTGAACTTACTTTAGAAGTGAGGATAGTCAATCCAATTTCCAAAACTTCATCTAACAGAGGAATCACTCTCAGCCGCTCACTGCTAGATAATTGGCCTGTTTCTTTTGTGGTGGTGAAATGGCGTCGTATGAAGGGCCCAATATGAGTTGCAAGAAATTGGACTGAGTTACTCGAGCCCGTGGGCTCCAGGCAAAAAACGAAAAAAATTTAAGGAGCAGATTGGGCCCTGCCCATTTCCCATTCAATAATTTATAATATTGACTTTGAGAATTATAGAATCTACAAAGTTTTTTTTACTTTGCTTACTCAATCTCACTATATGGTTTATAGTCTTTAGCACACTCAGCGCTAAAATGCACACAAATATTTCATGTGTAGTCTTTTATACAAATATTATAAAAAATATCTAACAAATATTAGTATTAGTCATATTATATTAAAAAACGATTTCATCGGGTTTGTTTAGAAAATTTTTCTAAAAAATTATGATATATTAATTAGGGAGTTTAACTTAAGGGGTCTTGTCAAATATCGGGAGGGTAAAGAAAATTGTGTTTGAGAATATGCTCATAAGAAAATTATGAGCACCATAGTCAAATTGCTGTAAATGAACCCTTTAACTTTTTCAAACCTAAATATTCTACAAACTAAAGCAAATTTATTGGACATTTATAGTAAATCCTAAATCCATTCCTTAGTTTAATCTCAATATATATAGATTACTCTTATTTCAGAATAGAAAACCTAACATGTATGGTACACTATAGATTACTCAAAATAACAGTACATATTGTAACTCTCACTTAATAGCGTTAGGATCGTCAGCTTTAATTCCAACTCCAATCTCCATTTATCTGTCAATCTTTATTTTGTGTTGCTACAGAAGAATATGTACGACTATTGAGATACCTGCTCACCATCCTGTCCTCCTTCTTTCTTAGCTCTCCAATCAAAAATCAAAAAAAGATAAAAGGAAATTTTTGAATTTTTACGACACGTTCAACAGTAACACATTATACAAATAATTAATTATCATAACATATCATAACATAGTACCAATACTCTATCATGACGACGAAGAAACACATGCCCTAACAAATCAGGGGAAAAAAATATGCATATGCACAACAAACGGATTAGGTGATTGAAGAAGATTATGGATTCCGCGTTCGGTAGGTGAGATCATACGTGCAATTTGCGTTGTTGCTATGCTTTCTACTTTCTTCCCAAAAGGCTCCAAAAAGAATTTGCGTTGTTGCTGCTGGTATTTTGTTTTTGTGAAAGAAAGTGATTTTTCATGTTAGCATTTGCAGACACTGAATGGAACAGAACAAAAAGGAATGGGGAACAGAACATCCATTAAGAGTTAAGACGGATGAACAAATTATTAGATGCATGATGTCGGCACATATATCCGGAAAAAAATTGTTAATTAGTATGTAGGGCAGGTTTCGGCCATGAGATAGGTAAGGTTGAAAATTGATCTGATCCATTTCTGATTCTCTTTGTTTGATTCTTTAGTACCTAAACTTTTTTTTTTCACAAATAGGTCCAGAAATTTTGGTAGTAAAATTACATTTTGGTGGTAAAATATAAATTTTCAAAATTTTACAGACAGGTCCAATGTGACGAACAAGAGGCGCTAATCTATTGATAATATCACTAGCTTTAAAGATGAGATCTGATGTTCTATTCTATTAAGTAGCACCTAACCACAAAAAGTAATCTACATCACTAAACACAAAAGTACTCGATTTGGGTAATGACATGAATGGCACCTTTGAAACAAAAACACTTGGCATTATTGAATTTGGTTTCTCTCGTATTACATTATACAGCACACGCATGAGCATAGTGGGATTCAACTTTTTAGGCCAATAGGAGAAGCAATTGTATCACTAAAATAAGCTAGGGTTGTTAAAACAAGACGGTAGAAACTCCCAATTTCCTAAGGCTTAATAAGAGTCCAAATTAAAAACAAAGGTTAATGTTGCTAATCATATTTTAGCACTATCTAGAGAGAAGGGGACAAATTAAAAAACGAAAGGTTTGGTTAGGTCTCAACATCATTAGTTTCATGAGGTTTACCCAATTTTATAATAGTTAGCTTATTTGTACATCCTCGTCATGTTAACAAAAGCTATTAGCTTATACTTGGAGTGTGATTGTACAATAGTAGCTGAATTTTT
Organism: Linum tenue; assembly: GCA_946122785.1. Classification (NCBI taxonomy): domain Eukaryota; kingdom Viridiplantae; phylum Streptophyta; class Magnoliopsida; order Malpighiales; family Linaceae; genus Linum; species Linum tenue. The sequence continues at coordinate 45,489,239 of CAMGYJ010000010.1, forward strand.
TACGTAGGGAAAATATTTTGGGGGGGTCAAAACAACATATTGGCTCGATCGACTTCATCGCTGCGCAGAAGGGGAGAGTTCAATAATTCATAAATAAGAACCCGATTTTAATTGACAAGCGAAATGAAGAAAGTTAAATGTACTTATTTTAGAACAATGCAAAAATGAGTGAAGTCTTATGAAGTCACTAATGCAAAAACTATGTGAATCTAAAGCGAATATATTTTGGCAATACTTCTTCCATTACCAACCGATGGAGGTATATAACTGGCAAGGAGCTATCTCAAAACACATATATCGTTTCTCAAAACAATCTACATCCACATTTAATAAATAAAAAATACAATATTGAAAACAAAATGACAAATCTTCATACTTCTATGCAATATTTAACCTCGACATCAAGCCTTCATATTTTAATTCAACAAATAACATCAACATCCATACTTAAAGAAAATACAACATTAAAAGAATGATAAATTCACATGTTTAAATACACAATCTTTTTCAATTAAATTCACCAAAATCACGGCATTTTATCTGAAGCCAAAAAGCGGTTAGACCACTAGTTCCCTCAATTTTGACTGCTATTTCATACTGAAACTACTCCATGCCGGTTCGATCTGCTTCCGAGAACGATTGAAGGATATACCTTGTTCACAAAATAGCAGGAAATGAATTGGATGGAGAATTATGTATTTGTATTATTCTCTTTTTTTTTTTGTTAAGCACAGATTGCGAATCTAGGTAATGATAGATGGTGCGAAGTAGCAACATTCTTATATTTTCTACCTTTGAGATTGAAGCCATCCTTTTATTCATTACTGGGCTCATATTACCATGTAACTAGGTAATTGACTCGTGCTACACTATAAAATATAAATGACGAATAAATTGGGAATCGATGTTCTTAAGGATCATGATTTTCATATCCTTCGAGCGGAGATTGTCACGGAGAAACATGGAAGCTCGATAACATGGTAACAACAAGTCAACAACTCTAGTAAAGTCGAGTATCAAAATCTTATATCCTCTTTCAAATTCTCATAATCTTTCCTGAAGATTTTATCAATAGAGACTCAACATGTTGAAGTTTTCGATTCCTGAAGATTTTCATCAAACTCAGGGCTTTTATCCCACAGTGCACCCACAACAACTAGTAGTATATATCACATTAGGATTATTGGAGTACTCCAACTCCAACAAGTTGCCTTTCCTAGCTAGCTTGGGTCATAATCAAGCTATCAATTCTCACTTCACACTTTCGATCAACCGAACTGATCTCATATGAATTACTTCTCTCATCCTCTGATGAGAAGCCCAATCACCACACCTAGAATATGAAATAAAGCAACAATAGTGGTTCATGGCGACTTTCTAAAGCACTGGCATGATCAATGGCGAAGCTAGAACTTAAAGTGAGAAGAGGCTGAAAATGACGAATTGCAACAACTTCCCACAACTGAATACACTCATTACAACCTTAGATCAAACGTTGAGAGAGAATACGGTAAACAAACTTCCCGTGTTTTTAATTGATCTGTGGAAGTTGAACGATGTAGCCGTATCTTTTCATTAGTAATATTTACAAATTCCAATAATATATAGTTTTTTTATTATAAAAATCCAAGTTAAAATGAAAAGAATGATAACTATTTTGCACATAAATCCTTGCCGACAAAATATGTTAGGAAAACAAAACAGAAATAGTAGTGCAATGATTGAAAAACAAATAGAAAAATTAGAAGATATGGACTCGATGATTGCCCTCTTTCCAAGTGTTTCTTTCTTGCCCTAGCTAGTTTCCTTCTCTTTTCATTTAGTCTCAATCTCCAAAATTGATGGTGCTGGAAAAGCTTAGGCCCTGTTCACTTCCATTTTCGTTTCCTGTTTTCTGTTTTCATGTCATAAATTTGGCAACCAAAACGAGAAAACTTGTTTACTTTTCATTCTGTTTTCTATTCGTTTCCAACTATGAAAACAGAAAGTGGCAACTTCCTGCTGTTTTCGGAAACGACAAAATGTTGTTTTCACCTGTTTTCAACATCTGTTTTCTCAAAAACAGGAAACAGAAATGAAAGTAAACAGGGCCTTAAATTGTAAATAAAATAATGTTTGTCCATAGCTTTCTGGAAGGAAAAATAGCATTGTTTTTGGGAGAAAAAGGGCACTTTTAATTAGAGGGGGCCAATAAGAGATAATTAATTATAGCTAAATAAATTAACGAGAGTAGGTATCTAAAAAAGAGTAATTTTAATTGCCTTGACATGGAAACATCAGCTCCAAAAACTTTCACATGGGAAGCCTCCATGATTGGCCACCATGCTCTTCCATTAATAGGGTAAGATGATCATCTTGTTGCCTTTTAGCATCCACTTTGTTTCTTTAAGAAACGAATTCCATTGATTTCATCTGAGAATTAGAATGTTTAAATTAATGATTCACATGCAGCCCTCTCTCTGTAATTGCAACAGAATACAAGTAGATGTAGATCGATTTGGGCAGTTTTTTTTTAATCCTTCCCAAGTTAGTGATCAACTTGTCTATAGCTCCTAGGGAAACCATTTGGTATTAATAACTCAAATTGTTAGAAGAAGGTTATTTACGGATCTTATACGTACTAGTCTCTTACACGTTTAAACAAAAAATTAACTCACGACCTTGAAGTTTGCACAGACTCTTCATACTTTGTGCTAACATCAACTATTGATATCGGGGTGATCATAAAGATTTCAACACATAACCACTTGACCAAATCAGCTCTGCTGCCATGCCACAAACCGTTTGATCCCGTTACTTAAATTGTTGGGAGAATGTTGATTATCAGTTTTACGCTCTCTTATAATTACATGCAATCATGTCTAGCTCATCTATATATCATGCATATATGAGCTTTTACGTCCCCAGCTCTAGATCTGTTAGCTCTTCCAATTCCTGCACAAGAGCATGAGTGTCAATCAGGGGCGAGCCTAAATTAGGGGAGTTGAGACACATTACACATATTCTGCAACTATATATCATACTTATACACAGTGGCGGATCCAGGAATTCTACGTCCTCTATAAAAAATTATATTAAATATTATAATTAAATTAAATAATTATTAAATATGAAAATATCTAACTAATAAAGTTTCATTAAAAGTTCAGACGTGTTTCATCAAATGATAAAATGCATTCGGTGTTTATACTGCTCAACAAATATCTCTCGACATATCTTACTAGACTAGGATATCCCGTAATTGAGTTTAATCGTTAGGTTTTGAAAATAATTTGAGATAAGAATAATATTTTACTATTATATTTGGATCTAAAACACAATAACAAATGAGTTGTAGCGTAATTGAAAATATATTAACTAATAGTGGCAGTGTCCCAAATTTAAATCACATAAACTACTACTTAAATATTATTTATACCAATACTCAAACTACTACGGGAGATTGGATAATCATTTTCCCAAATTTCAAAGGTGTCCCATCTACCACTTAAATATTTTTTTTCTCATACGCAAATTACTATCGTAGATTGAATAATCGTGTTTCCAAATTTTAGGGGTGTCCCGGGACACCCCTAACCATGCATGTACACATGATCATCAGAACAAACAATTCGAATTATAGCTACTATTTATCTTTACTATATACCGATGCAGAAAGTATACTAATGATCTACTTATTTCTTTCACCATCTCACCATCATCGAGATGCATTAGATCTTACACGATACTTCAGGAAGCAAAATTTTCACAATGCATTAGATCTTACACGCGCGTGTACAACATCATGAAAAGGTGCATCATAATGCGGGCTAATGTCGTGATCGAGCCATAAATGGTGATAATAATGGATTGAAAACTGTGGTGACAGTTGCCATATTTATTCAAACAATCTGAGATTTAAGGGGACAACAACGAAGGTGGGAAAAAAATGAAATAAAGTATATGTTAAATCTCGTACTTATCAAGTTTATTGGCATGCAGGATTCTGTAAATAAACAATGTACATTTCAACAGTACTGTTGTTATTTTTCGAAAAATAGAGGCTATTCATTATAGTATTACATAAGTTGTGCTTCTTATCCTCCCTGCGTGTAATTTGCGTTCGAATAAATAAAGGCTAACCACAATCTATCACTTTTTATCGTTTACCACCAGGTACCACTTTGTATTAGATTGTTATAAGATAATATATTTAGTGTTGAATATTTTCTTCTCAAAATTTTTTAGTTTACAATAGATCGATTACGGTGAATTTGTTTCTTCTGTTAAAAACGAAGGTGGTACAAAGCGTTACCAAGGTGATAATGAATGATAATAATTGGTACGAAACTTTATTTCAGTTGAAAATAATTTTCATTTTGTGGATTACAATGAACTAGACATAAAAAAAAATCGAGTTGAAACAAAATAAGATACATGCCGATTAAAATAAAATTTAACCCACTAAAAATCAAGACAAATATGATTATGCACAAATCTCATTCTTTAGATCTTGCCCAACCCTCCAATCATCACAAATGTCTCTCTTGTCACAAAGATGAATCTAGCTAACGATGTTACCCATGTAAACCAATAATGAAACCACTTAAGACAAACAAACCAAATCTTATGAAACTCTCTGCAACGAACCCATGTTTAGACATTAACTAAAACTCTTCTTGATTTCACCAAAGACGTCCATAGTTCAATACATAGTCTATTTCAAGAGTTTTTCCTCGATAAATATTCAAGCCGAATGATCTATATATCTGGACTCGGTCACTATATGCCCTAATAAGGTCAAAAAACAATTCTATTTTCACGGAATCATAGATCACTTGTTATGAGCTATGGCGCGCCTCATTGATATTGCCAAATTGTAAAGCGGTAAAAAGATACCTTTTTCAAAACTTAATCCAAATCTTTAAGAAGTTGTTTAAAAGCAAAGGTTTAGCTTATAGTATTATATATGTTTATTTAAGAAATTTGAATATGAGATCTTCAGATGAATAACTCTAATTGTTAGATCAAATTATTGTTCAATACTATTATTGGTCTTCAACATGGAAATCTCGGATTCATATCCATTAAGTACACTAATAAAAAAAATGAACATGTGTTAGGTATTATATGTCAATGATTATTAACAATATTTGTTAAAATTTTTAATTTTTCATTAGTTGATTATTAATCCGACATATTTTTATTATTAGTATTTTTTTTTATAAATTATTAATGAATATTATTTTCATTATTAACGTCGTTTTTTGAACTCGTTAATATTCCATTATTTGATTATTAATAGTGTGTGTTTTTAGTAGCAGCTAATATTGTTTTCATTATTAACGTTTTATGTGTTAAATTTTCATTTGATTATTAACACGACATATTTTCAGTATTGACGAATATTATTTTCATTATTAATGATGTGTTGCTAATTTGATTGTGGAGTCAGATTCTCAGTTAGCAATTCAGCTGATTAAGGGCAGGCATGATCCTATCCACCTCTATGCGTGTTTACTGGCGTTGATTCGTCGGCGTATAGCACAAAACTGGCTGGTCAACATTGTTCACACATACTGGGAAGGGAATAGAGCCGCGGACTAGCTCTCGAAGCACAGTCTCGTCAATCCCTACGGTATGCGAGAGCTTGTTGATCCACCAAGTGAATTGTGTCATGTTCTGCAGAGGATAACCAGGGGATCTCTTTTGAGCGCCTAGTTGTGGTGCACCCAGATAGCTAGTCTTCTTCTCCGCTCCTCTGTTCCCTTTGTCGCTATTTCTCTTTCTTGGTTGCGGCCTCCTGTTAATGAAAAAGAAACAACACATATTTATTATCGTATTATTCTCATTAATTATTGAATATACTTCATTATCGATATTGTCTATTGAAACTGTTATTGTTCTATTTTGATTGTGGAAATTATTAACGTTGTATGTCTCCATTGTTAATGATAATAGCTTCATTTGCAATGAGTTCTATTTTGATTGTTCATCTTGATTGTGGAAATTATTAACGTTGTATCTCTCCATACTTGTTATAAACGCGCTGCTACGGATCGGGAAATCGCCGGGATCGACAAAGCAAGAATACGAAAGCGAGAATCGAAAACACGACACACGATTTACGTGGTTCACTAACACGATGTGTGTTAGCTACGTCCACGGGCGAGAGAGAGCCAGTTTCACTATATCTGAGGAGATTACAGATTACAGAGGAGTATGAGAAGTATTTATAGTACTTCTCCATGTGGTCTAAACCTAATCCAATCTAGCAAAGGAAACGGTTACAGACCAGGCCCAGAACCCGAACCCAAATAACATTGAGCTCATACACCGTGGGCCGGGGGCGTTGCCCCCGCACCCCCACCGGAGCGTTGCCCCTGGACCCCACTCGCTGACCGGGCAGCGAGACCCCCGATTACCAGTCGTAGCGGCTGATAGTCCGATTCAAGTCATATCAACAATACTAATAATCGATTATAGCATTTAATTCTGTTTTGAACTTTGAAGGCAATTAACATCAGCCCTAGACGCAAGAAACTAACTTGATCATTGAGTATTTTTTTTTTTTGCATTCGTTGTTAACAAAAGAATTAACTGATAATTATATTGAGTAACATAGTTTCTGGCTTCAAGAGTGATCATTATGCGATCAGGTGGATACCTGGTTTTGGATTCTTGTCTAGCTTTATAATGGAATGACATATATAGAAACCATCAATGATGTTTTCTATTGTGACGTCGAACAAGAGTACTCCACTTGGACGTACATTTGGGTTACTATTTACTCCACGTTTTCATAACAATTCCAAATCAAATTAGGAAAAAATAGTGATTCTTAGAATTGGTGGGGGACACACTGGTCATTTCCTATTGTAAGGCTGTAACTTTTGATTGATGCAATTTGAGGATCCGAGAATTGGAATGTTGGTAAGGCTGTCCACAATCCTAGAGCTAAAAGGGCAAAATGTCCTTTTAGCTCCAGTAAAGCATCTCCAATTATGGGTAAATTTGGGGTAAAAGGCTATAAACCGTTTTAGGGGCTATTTTAGCTCTTATTTGAGGGGGTTTTAAGAGGAGCTAAAATGATGAGAGCTAAAATGATGAGATTATTTTAATTTTTCTTTGTTTTAATACTTAAATTGAATATACTTGTGGTGTCATCTATCTTCACTATATATGATTTGTGAAGATCAGTTACCCAATTTTTTACCAAATAATCCTCCGGCACGGCTTTGTATCGGAAAAACTCATTTGTACGAGAAATATTTTTGTTTGTGAATTAGCACCTAGAAGCTAAAAATTATAGAAGGACGGAAGGAACCTTTTATATGGTGGAGGCCGAAGGGAGTATGAGAGAACCTGTCAATTTACCAACAAATTTCAGTCATAAAATTGCAACATTGCTCGCCGGGAAAACGCAATATAGAGAGAGGGAAATATGATTAAAAATCTCTCCCTTACTTACCTTCTTGTTTTGTTTGTAGAAGAGGAAGAAAGACTTGTGATGGTGAACAGTTGCCTTGTTTTGTCAATATTAATATTTCAGTTGGGCGTCTCTGTAAAGAATAAAATTCAATAAACTCCAAGAAACGCTCGATCGTATTAATTATAAAAATTGGTGGCATATTCGGTGTCACTTTTTGTGTGCACTCAGTGCACTCGCCTCATAATTGTCATTCTGAGCATGTGATTCATGTCAAAACGGTATCAATTGTTGCTTATGACATTATGAACAAGAAGCACATGAATCTGAGAATTTGGTTTAGGTTTACAATTCGGGATTTTGGGTTGGGATTCAAAATTGGAGGTTAAGGGGTTAGGGTAATAGACTGATTTGCTATGATTCTATGTCATATCATCATATTAGATTGAGAGTACTAATTAAAGTTTAAAATTTGATGTATTATCGACACTTTTAGAGCAATACACCCAAAAAAGTGAGTGGACCGAAGTAGCCACGATAAAAACTATATCAACTAAACCACCACCTCCCAAAGCAAAAAAAAAAAAAAAGTCTTTGTCTCCTTTTTGTTTTGTTTTGTAGGCAGTGGAAAGAAGGCAAAGCATGGAAAAGATTTCAGAACAACGACACAAAGCAATTTGTGCAGTGTGTGAAAGAAGGATAGTGTGCAGTGCGTTGAAAAAGACTTGCCCCCTAATGAAAAAACTGAATTAGTGTTAAATCAAAGATCCCGTTTTGGTTGTGCAGTTTTTGGTTCCCTCGTTGCCGATTGATGATTAACTAGGTAGACCCGCTCGCGTTGCTTCGCGATGAACGAACAATGTGAAACAATGATAGGAAAAAAAAAACAGGCTGCAAAATGGATTGAAGATGATAAAAGAAACATTAGAGGCTCTTACCCAACCAAATCGTAACCCATTGTTTGGACTGAATTGCAGCACCTGAAGTAAATACCTTATTTGGCCGACTACAATTTTGGCTAGTGGACAGTTTCTCGGGATTTATGAGTTAGAATGATGCGAAAAACATCCTAATTGACATAATATATTGATATTCAATTAAGATAGCTATCGTCAACAACTCCCTTGACAATCACCTTTTACACGGCTCGAACAACACTGGATACAGCAATATATAGAAACCAAGAAATCTAAAAAGAAAGTGAAAATGGATGAGCGGGGATCAGGCATAGATTGAACTTCAGCTGGTGATAATTAAAATACCTAGAAAGCAATTACAGAATTTAGTTAGAAATCCATCCCAAAAAATCAGTCAAATGAACCTATCAAAAATCATATGGCATCCATAGACATAAATGGATAGTAGAGGGTAAGTTCCATGTATTAGGGATAAATCTTTATTCATGTTGACGCAAGTTTCCTTGTCCTACATGAACCTGTACAATTGTGGGTATAAATGCCCCTTCTCAATGTCAATACAAACACACGATTCACATTCCTCTTCGTTGCAGTCTAGAATTTCGGCGCCCACGATCAGCGTCGAGGCTCCTGCTGTCCAACATGTCCGACAACAGCTCGGTCACGTCAATACAAACACACAATTCATATTCCTTACATCAAGGAGCCAACAGCTGGGCGCAAAAACAACCTATTGAAACACTATAGCAATTCAACTTACAGAATCAGTAGGAGTAACTATCATGAACCTGTGTTTATATATAAGATAACATCATACTAATAAAAAAGAAATTGATTAAAGGTTAAAGAAAAATTTATGAACCACACGCCACAGGAAGTTCGGTTTCTTCATCCCATGGCAACATATGTTCATCAATTGAAAGAAACTGTGGATTGAGGAGAAATTGACATGAAAGACGGTTGCTTTAGTTTAAGGAACTTTATTTTTATCCTCCTCTGTGATTCCATAATACCAATAAAACTTCTATTTCTATTCAATTACAGAATGCTAAGAAATTGAGTCCATTTCAGCCTAGAAATCTCACCAATTTAAATGTTGCAGAATAAGATGCTTACAGTTCAGCCTATAAGTCCTCAAATGCATACCTGCAAACCCAGGCATAAAAGCAAGCAATCTGATTTGTAATAAAGCTCTGAGCTAACATTGTAAGCAAGCAAAGAGTTTTAGATATAAAGAGGCGCGAATAGATGTAAACCTGGAGTTCAGCAGTGTTCACTGAGCAGCTTAAGAAAGCATAATCAACCTCGCCGAACCTAAAACAGAATGAAAATGGCAGTGCACTGTAGGGGTCGAGCAAATAAAACAAAAAAAAGAACATATAAAAGATTTTTAATGGGAAATAGCAATTATTATGAACGTGTAAACTTGTTCATGAGAATAGTGCCAAGTCTAGCCATGGCATCCTGATAAGCTGATTTTTATCACCATCTCTCTAAGGTTACAAATTCAACACACACAAAATGGCAGCATGCTGATACACCATGTTCATTCTTTGTCATATCTTGAAATGGCTTTTCCCAATCACTTTTTTCAGTATTGGTCTTAGTGGCAAAAATAAACCACACAAAGAAAAGGGCAACACAACCAAAACCGAATGCTAATTTAACATGTAGATAATGCATTACTGGCAACACTTGTATCAGTACTTACATTCAGTAGGTAGCTCCAATAGTCTCAACTTCATTGAGATATGAGGAATGTGATGTTAAATGAAGAAGAATAAGTGATACTGCTGTCAAGTAGAGTAGTCTAGTTAGTGTAGTCATATAAGGGGGGAACAACCCCTAAAGGGACATAATTACCAACAAAGGGGACAAATCTGCAATGTAAAGGCAACTGCACACAAAATGGAGATCACGACATTATGTGTGATGGTTCAATTTTGTCCAGTCCTACCTTCTCAAGAACACTTAGAAAGCAAGCAATATATTATTGCACATCAACATTCATAAACCATAAAAATACTCAGATTCATGAAAATAGTAGTATCTAAGGTAGAGCAAAATAAAGATTACTTCTGTCATAGCAAAAACTGCAAAATTCACAGAGAACAGTGGCTAACCTGGACCTACTTCAAAAGCACATATATGCTTTCTGGAGTTGCTGCTCCCAATCAACTGTCCTCTCCAGAAGTTATAGTACAGGTACTCCAGTTTTTGGTTAATCCAAAGGCAAGCATTACCTGCACATCTATGCACCACATACATTTAATAGATAACCAAAACGACCATTTTGATCTCAATACTCAATAAGAAAAAGAACACAGACCTTGAAATCCCATGAAGAGGTCACACGTAAGGGAACTGACATACATTTTTTTATGGAGTTAGACTCAAAGGACAGTTAGAATAGGGGAAGTCCCCTAATTATGTTTCCACACAATTATTAATCAACCTGCCATCTGTGAAAGACCTCTACCGAGTTCTCCACACTCGGAAATCAAACGAAAGGGAAAAAGAAAGCTTAAATGGGTCGATCATGGACGTCAATGCAGATATAGAACCCAAAATACTAAAAAGGTAGAATCGAGAGTTCACGTTTGTTTATGCAACTCCCTAGACTCTTCTCACAGTAAATCTGGAAAATTGAGAAAGAGAGTCCTAAAATAGAAGTTCCTCCACCGAATGAATCTTTGACAACAACAAAACTAATTAGATCAAAGTGAAACGGAGGGAGAAACTTCAAATGATGTTTCTGGTTCGCTTGCCCGCTCTGACGACTCTAAAGTTCAGATCGATTGTCAACTCTAAAATACCGAATCGCTATCCGAAATAGCAAACAAAAGCGATGAATCAGAAAGATAAAACAGGACAGATTACCAGGGGGAGAAGGGAAAAAAATATAAGGAAAAGACATATAAAATTACCTTCGCCTATGCCTAGCCACTGTCTCAAGAGGATATGATTACGACGATGTTGCCGACAGTGTCTTACCTCCCCAAATCCCCATCAGCGAATTCGATTATAAAATCTCCAAGACCAGACGTGCTCTTCTAAAACAGGAAAAGAGGGCATGATCACATTCAAGGAAAATCAGAAAAACAATAACCTAAAAATGAAAATCCAAAACATCGAACCTGCTTCTTCCCCAACCCGACCGTCAATCTCTCAAACCCGACAAACAATCAAAACCTGAAACCCAACTCATATATGATTGGGGGATGGGAGGAAAAAGCCAAGGAATTGCCATTCAGTAACCGCAGGAAAAAAGGGAAAAAATGGCAGGGGAAGGAGAAGGAGGGTGGGGGAGAGAGAGACCTGAGTTCACGACGACGGGAGGGAAGGTTTCGCAAAGCATACATCTAATGGTCCAGCGGCATTTCGCTGAGATTCCACGATCAACTCAGCTCTCAGAAAATCCCATCAACTCAAAGGGCAAGAGAATCAGCATGCTCTGGCTTGAGAATCCTCCCTGGCTACTAATGTCGTCTCCCCTGTCGTTGCTTGACATTTCCAGAGAAGGGGCTGAGGAGACCCACCCCAAGCCGACTTATTACTCCTTGGCTGCACGGATGCAAAGGGAACATACAGTTAAACCTGCAACACAGAAGAAAAAACCCATTCACTTTTCATCCCCCGTGATGGATTAATAGAAGTATGCAACATCAATGGCTAATATCAATGAGAAGTTTTATGAAATGCATTCTGCTCTCTAGCTCTGAAATCATCAATCCCCAGCACCTTTGTCCGTGTGAACTGACAAACATGCAACTCAGCCTGCTGGAGATGCAACACAGTATGCAGCAAGTTTTCAAGTGGTGATATCCCCCGCTAAAATACAAAGGATTCAGGAGAGAAAACAACAAAACTTATGGGGAACAAAAATGAAAAAAAGCATGATTCTCACGACACCCCAAAGCACGTCAACGGAGGCTCACCTGAAGGTCCAACCGAGCGCGAGAACCAACTTGACTTGATCTATAAGGGAAACAAAACATAGGAATCTTTAGCATAAAACGATCCGGAGCCAAGGCTAGTCAATACTAAAACCAGTAGAGTAAAAAGTACACTGTTAAGCACGATGGTTGGAACCAATGACCAACCATACACAAATTATTCTAACCATTCTAATCTAACCCTATTAAAGAGATTTTAATAAGAACCCCAATTGTGGCACTGTAACACCAGAACTCATAAGGGTATACCAATCACTACCACAAAGAACAGAATGCAATAGAATAATTCACGAAGCCTACTACTTACGCATTAAAGTGACTCAGCTGATTATCTCCTACCATTTTTTTTCTTTCTATTACTCTACCCAAGATCCAGTTGCAGAAGCTGAACGGCAAAATCAAATTCGACAAAACCCAATCATTCTAAAAGAACAATTACCATGTTGGAAAAAGTCTGCGAAGGACTACAATTTCCTTCGCCATGGATCCGTCACGTGGTAAGATCCAAACTTGACTGAGATACTGAATCAAGTTTTATTCACAATTCATGTTTCTAGGTAGCACGACATTACAATCATTATCCTGTGATTGAAACAAACAGATTAAACATCAAAAATAAAATGGACTAAACATATACAACTCGCACAGATATAGGAATGAAAACAATATGACATATATGCAATCACAATTGGCACAAACAACAAAAATAGGATCAATTCATTTGCCACAGAACTCACCGTCCGAACCTCCTTTGAAAGCGGATGAAGAAACCCCTGACAAAAGAATGAAAACAAAACCATCAAGAAAAGAGAGTAAACAAACTAATCACAGAGAGAGAACCATCACTTGAAATCTAAAAGCGTCGTGGAAACTGGAGATTAGTTTCTTCTCCGCACTGCCGCTGAACCTCACAAATCCGGCATTTGTGATTAAAATAGGCACCCATCTCGAAGGAAGAGAACATAAACACTCACACAAAATCAGAAAGAGAGAGTGGAAATGAGAATAAAAACGAAATTGGAATTCTTCTCCACACCATAACTGAAATTCTTTAAATGAAACACCAGCAGAGTCCATAGCTAAAGGAAAGGAGAGTGAATCATTTTGAAAACATAGAGTTGTCAGGCCACCTAACTGTTGGTTTGAGGAGTAAATCATTTTGAAAACATACCAATTAATAACCAAGTAGTTAGTGGCTGCAAACACCTTTTATAAATTACATATAAGGTACATGAAAACAATAAAATTAACACAATTGAATATATGAATTATTTACTAATTCAACAACTCTTTGGGAATTGAGCAGGCAATCTGGCATTTATCATTTGATTAAACTTCACCAATTATCTAGTAGCTATGGTATTTTTTTTCCCCACATGGTTGCTTGCTAAAGATCATTCAAATTATTTCACATCATGAAAACTTAAAACTGGGTTTGTAGGAACCAAAGTTTCAGACCGTTATAGGAAAACAAATACCTGGCTGTAACATGACCTTCTCCTCCTCATCCTAGAATAACAATATTCAGCTCTAGTCCTCTCAAGTGCATATGCAACGCATGCCCTATTGGTACAGTAAAACTCTGGCAAAAAGGGGTAAAAGGAACCGAGACCACATTAGAGAACAGAACATGTAAAGGGAATAAAAGAAGAAGTTACAGAAGAACAAACCTCAAATAATCATAATGAAGCAATGCAGACGCAAGTTGAGTTGTGCATCGCTATACCTCCTAATCCACAGTTCCATGTACCCTTGTTGGCACATCAGAACAGACCGGCTACAAACTGTAGAGCAAAGCATATGGCCAACCATAAATCCATAGGCACAAACAAAACCAAACCATAAAATCTATAATGTTAGGGACCATCATAAGCAGAATGTGTTTCAACACTGATAGCGGTCATTATAATCTATACTTCTAGCACAACCAAAGAAAAGTAAAATGATCACCGCGATTAAAAATGGGTTTGCTCCAAATCTAAATCGCCACAACCCAACCAGTTTGACATCGGCTTCTGCTTCCCAAACATGCTTGCTACTGAAAAGCTTGGTTAGGTTCCTTCTATCCTCCCCGGCAGCAGATGTAGATCAAACATATTGTAAGCAATGTACTGCAACAACTTAAAGAAGACACCGTAAGTAAAAACCCTCATCAGATCCCAATATACAGGCACGCAAAAGAAGGAAATGCATGCAACCAAAACAATAAGCGAAACTAACCCGAACCACTTTGGTGGGCCTCTATCTGTCATGCTTCAGAGGGGACAACCGGTGTATCTACCGATCGAATTCTCCAACATCCTAGCATTTGGATATAAACATAAATAAGTTTGTATGAAGGGTCATAGAACAGAGCTTACAATAGCAAACAAAAAGGCAGCTAAACTCGTTAACAACGTTGGCCACCTGACTAATTAATCGAGGAAGATTAGACCTCTCGTTTTCTAACTCCAACACTAATTAAAACAAGATTCCAAATGAATTTGGATCAAACATAAGTCAACTTCGTTTTGTGTAAACGCTGGTTCACTTACTCCTTCCATGATCTTCAAAGCCAATGTTCCTTTTTCCTCTTGAGTGATTCTCTCACTCCGGCCATGATCTGGTTGCATTGTCGTTCCTTCAGTAAGAAATAATGGACAAAAGTATGAACCAAACCCAGAAATACAGTGTACAGCAGGATAAACAAACATAGGTAAAGGAAGTTAATATAGTAAGATCCCTCAGAAGTCAAAGTTTATAAGCAAGTCATTCTAATTCTTCTATGAAAACAATTAGACAAGCATGTTCGTCAAAATAGAAAGACCAATTCGCCAAGCAAGTAAGAGCTGCACTTACACTTGGGACAGTTCTCAGAGTAAACAGCATCCCATATCCTTCTAGCTGATGGACCAGTGTATCCAGTATAGCGTTCAGGATTCAGTTGCAGATTCACATACGTCATCTCATCTGTAAATGAAAAGTTGCATTAGCAGCAACATTTGATAGCTCAATATAAACTATCTTTAACCAGACAAATAGTAGCAATAAATTGTGAGATCTGATCATTAGTAGTTTTACATCAGGGGTGGCAGAATAGTGAATACCAATCCCAACTCAAACCACAAACATAAAAGATTTATAGGATGAAACGTAAAGACAAACATAAATGAAAACGACACCAATTTCATATCTTTGAAGCTTAGGGACCAGAAAGGGGACTAACCATTGTTAGTCTCATAATCATTTGTCCATGGGTTATCAGTCACTGTCCAACCCCTAAAAGCTCTATGATCAAGGGTGCGATCGACGGCAGCCTCCGGCTTGCCTTCTTGACAAATAGGCGCATCTGAGGGCAGACCACGGCGGAAAGGCCTCTTAAACAACTCAGGGAACTCATTATCCGGACATTCACAGACACTGCAATCCCTCAATTTGCACATGCCATCATCCGGCCAGAAAGGACAGTCACACCATAATTTCACCTATTAGAGAGCACAAATGGCCAAAGAAAAATCAGCCACAAGAAAAGCTAACCAAGCAAACAACATTATCAGTTCAGTATGATCGGGAATGAGCAGCAAGAGATAAAGACAAATGCAATTACAGAATCATGCTTCTTGATCACAAAGCAAAGAAATTGCTGGCACGGCAACATGTATAGTAATGCTTTGAAAATGACAAGTTCCTAACTTTAATGAGAACCCAGTGGAGTTTGGGGGGAAGGACCTTGAAATAACGGAAGAATGGGGTTTTCACAAGCTCCTGGAGAGACGGATACAATACTTCCTCGTTCAAAAGGTTAGCCGTCTCGTAGTTGCAACAGCAATCTTCCACAATCCCAGTATATTTCTGTGCGCACACAGACGAAATTAAGAACTGCCCAGTCAAAATCAGCTGAAACAATGATGTAAAACGAACACTCAGATGGGGACAGAATCTCAAATCGCCCCTGAATCCCTGAATCGCAAAGCATTCGAAATAGAATACCAGGTCTAATACGATTCACAAAGCTATGAACTTCTATAATAATGCATGTCAATCCCCGAGCCGCAGACCAAGTCAAACGGAGGCAAAGATTACAGAATTCGAACAGAATAAAACGTACCTGCTGCTGGGAGCAGCTGCAGAGCTTATTGACTTTACCGAAGAGAGAGATCTTGGGGGAGGCGGTGGAAGCAGCGGCCAGAGCGATGATCAGAGCAGTGATAGCAAAGAAAACCGCCCACCGGCGCCGGCTACCACCCTCGCTCTTGCTCTTGTCTGAAAGCAAAAATCAATGAGAGAGAAGCTAGCAACCTACCACCGAGGCAAACCCAGCCCTCGCCTTTTCTACCTTCTGCGAATCGGAATGAACAAAAGGATGAACCAAACCCAGAAGTATGGTGAAAATCAGAATCTATACCCAAACCCAGCAAGCGCAGAAGTCGTCTGAAAGCAAAAATCAATGAAAGAGAAGCTAGCAACCTACCACCATCGCGAACCATCCCTCGTCGTGAACCCAGCCCTCGTCGTTTCTATCGTCTGCGAAAACAGAAGGATCACTTTCTGTAGCCATAATCTCGTTGTCTTCGTCCCTTTGATCTGAAAAGAATGGGGAAGATGATGAACGAAATCCATCAAATACGTTCGGCTAAAAACCCAGAAAACAGGAGAAAGAAAGGGAGAAAGAAACCCACCGCTGTTCCTTCCTCTTCTCCTCCTGGTTCTCCTTCTGGCTTCGTCTTCTTCCAATGAAAGAAAGAGAGAGATGGAGACTGATTGGTGGGTGGCAGGAGTTCTGTGAGAAGGTGAAGCAAAAACAGAAAAGAAGGATGAACCCAAAAAATACAAAAAGAACCTAGAAACAAGAGCAAAGAGAAAGAAGGTACCGAATCTATCTTCATGGATGATGGTGGGTTCTGTGGGCTACTGATTTTTGCCCTATTGTGCCTGATTCTTCTGTCATTTTAGAGTTCTACTTCACCTTCTTCAGCTATGGGCGCCTCGATCTTCCTTCTCTTCTGCTTCACCATGTTTCTTCTTCGTCGTTCAATACAAAAAGAGAGGAAGAGAGAAAGCAGATCTGAAAAAGTATGGTGGGAACTAAGGTAGTGTAACAGAAGCAAATGTCAGGATATGGGAATGGAAAGAGTTCCAAAAGGGACAAAGGCTCCCTTCTCGAAACAAGTGAAGCAGAGGGGCCAAAGATCGAGAACTGAAAAGTAAAGTAAAACTAATAGAACGACGGCAAAACGGTAGAAAAGCAAC
Source organism: Linum tenue (assembly GCA_946122785.1). Taxonomy (NCBI): domain Eukaryota; kingdom Viridiplantae; phylum Streptophyta; class Magnoliopsida; order Malpighiales; family Linaceae; genus Linum; species Linum tenue. The sequence continues at coordinate 45,506,749 of CAMGYJ010000010.1, forward strand.
GCAACCATCTCCATCACAGGAGCCGCCTGAACGTGGCAGACCCAAAGTCAGTAAAAAATGAGTGGAAAAAGTGCAAAAAATGAAAAACAAGTAACAGTGTTTGGATGTGACTCTACCAAACAGTAAACTTGTAACTTGTTCTTTTAAAGAGATAACGTGTAGCATAGTAGTGATTATGAAGAAGAAAATTAATCATCATCGTAATTATTAACAAAATCATCATCTCACCTCCTCCCCATTGTAATTTTGTATCTCAGTATATCCATTTGTTTAACAAAAAAAAAAAAAGGAAAAAAATTTCCTTCATTTTTTCCACGTTATAAAAACCTTTTTTTCATTTTCCTCCCTTTCTCTCTGTCTATCTCCAGCATCAATATCACCATCTCCGTAATCTCTGTCATTCTCCTCCTGATCCGGCGTCGTTTCGGTCATCGCGACGATTCTATGTCCCAGCAGGATTACCACCACCACGCCACCGACGGCGGTGGCGGAGGCGGAGGAGGTTTTTTCTCTTTCTCCGCTTCCAACGGATTCGACAGAGTTCAACAACAACAACAACCGACGGGGATGTTATCCGAGATGTTCAGTTTCCCTTCTTCCACCGGCGGACCGTCCGTCGCCGCCGTCCTTGACCATCACCACCCCGCCGACGCCACCGACTGGTACGACGTCGGCGGCGGCGATTCTTCTTCCAATCCGCCGCGATCCTCCACTCTCCCAGACCCGATCACGCAATTCTCGTGGGCCCCGGACTCGAACCACCACTCCGCCGCCGAAATCCGCGGCGGGGCGGTGGAAGGGCAGGGACTCCTCTCCCTCTCCCTCTCCTCGTCGCTGCAGAACCTAGAAGCCGCCAAGGCCGAGGATTTGCGAATTAGCGACGGCGGCGGCCGATTACTATACTACAATCACCATCGGCATCAACAGGTGGTGATGAATCATGATCGAATCGGCGGGTTCGGGTCCGCGGTGAGTGTGCTCCGGAGCTCCAAGTACGTCAGGGCGGCCGCAGAATTATTAGAGGAGTTCTGCAGCGTGGGGAGAGGGCAGTTCAGGAAGAGCAAATTGTGCAGGCTCAATACCAACAAAGGCGGCGTCGGCGGGGGCGGAAGGTCAAACTCGCCGGCTCCCCCGCCGCCGATGTTGTCGTCGTCTTCGGATCGGATGGAGCGTCAGAAGCGGAAGGTCAAACTCGTGTACATGCTTGATGAGGCATGTCCCCCGTTTCTCTTCCTTATTCTTCTTCTTCTCCCTTTTAATTATAATAATAACTCTTATTTGTATCCAAATTGCCAGGATTTTCATGAATTTGAAGCATTATAAGTCGCCATTTGGTGGAATTTTCACGAAATTTGATTTTGGTTTTTCCGGGACGGGTCCAATCATTAGGAACAAATGGGAAATTTGCGGTTTTGGATTTGATGAGTAATTAATTAAATTATAAATTTTATATACGGGATGTTTTCTTGCTTAAATATAATGGTAGAAAGCCGGCAGCAGGTGCAATGAGAGGTATACACTGACATATTTAACACTAGATCAGTAGTACAGCGGTAGGATTAGCCATCATAATCACCATCAAAGTTTTGAAATTATTATATTAATTATACATAAAAACCCACTCTATTAATTACTAAACTAATATTATTGCTTGCTTTTGCAAGCCTATGACAATGTTGGATTGGTGGAAATATAATAATGCAGATTTTTTACTTGCAATTGTTTTTTACCATTTTAAAAAATTTCTAAAATATGTTTCTTATTAAAGGGGTTTGGTGAGGAAATAATAATGAAATAAACGAAATATATATGGGATATGAAAAGAAAAGAACTTGTGCTGAAAGGGGACAATTACTTAAGGAGGATGGTAGGAGAAAGAAGAGGACGTTGCTCCTGATTGGGATGAAGATAGATGGATCCGATCCGATCCCACCCCATCCTGGCCATTAAATTGAAGCATCATAAATTTTTTTTAAATTATCGTACCGACGATCTGACTAGAAAAATTGTTTATTGAAGTTCAAATTGGTTGACAGTTTGATTTTAACAGTACAAAACAAATTGATTTTTACTTCAGGTGGACAGAAGGTACAACCACTACTGCGAGCAGATGCAGAGGGTGGTGAACTCGTTCGACCTCGTGATGGGGTTCGGGGCCGCGGTCCCGTACACGGCCCTGGCCCAGAAGGCCATGTCGCGTCACTTCAGGTGCCTGAAGGACGCGATCGCGGCCCAGATCCGGCAGCTCTGCGAGCTGCTGGGTGACAAGGACGGTGGGGCCGCGGCAGGAGGGATCACGAGAGGGGAGACGCCGCGGCTTAAGGCGCTGGAAAAGAGCCTGAGGCAGCAACAGCGTGCGTTCCACTTCCATCAGATGGAGCAGGAGGACGCGTGGCGGCCGCAGAGGGGGCTGCCGGAGCGATCCGTCAGCATCCTCCGCGCCTGGCTCTTCGAGCATTTCCTTCACCCGTAAGTTTACGACGTCTTTTTCTCTCCCTTTTAATTACCTTCTCTTTTTTAAATTTCACCCGCTTAGTTGCGTTAATTAACTATACACGACGTTGAAATGATATGGTTAGTTAGTGGTTTACCACCGGATAATTAGTTATGAGATTATGGGTGTCAATCACCGACTCACCGTCAGGTTTCAGAACGTCCGATTGATGTTGGTTGTTGAGTCGTTGAGAAAAAAGAAAGGAGTTGTCTTGAATACTTGGGAAAGAGTTAGGGTTAACTATAAAGAGCTTTTTCTATTTAATAAGTAAAGGGTTTGTAGTGAACAAGTATGCAATTTTTTATTTATTTAAGATGGATCTGATGTAAAAATAAAATATAGAAATTAAATTTTTATACAAATTTGAATGGCGCATGACGCGTGCTTATGGTTTGTCGTGACGGATCTTTGTTTGAGGGTGGAGAATTCGACACAAAAGTAAGAATTGGTAAACTTAGGATAAACAACTAGGGTTACAGTTTCGTTCGTGTAAAATCTAGAGTTATTTAATTATATAATATGTAAGGTTGATACGTGTCACAAAATTATCTACAATTTGTTTAGACAAATAAAACTAGTCAACATGAGGTATTGGATTCGAGTAATATAGATTGTGTCATTTTCAGTGTTCTGTTCTAGAGCTAAGGTGGAACCCGAAATCCGCCCTCTAGCAAGCTGGCTCCGCCACTATATACGGTTCTCTCATAAATGTCGATCGCCAATCACCCCGACATGAGACATGATATTGTGCTAATTCTGTAGTAGATTAACACCATGCTGACTAACTATGAGTTATAGTAGTCCACGTATTTTATTTCTACCAATACAAGTCTACAACTCATTATTAGTATATATGATACTAACCCTATGTTAGATAGCCCATCCCTCGACATATATAGTAAATTATTAATTAGAGTTTAAGATTGATCAAAATAATTGAACTCTTGTGTCTTGTCCATAATTAGGAGACCATTTTTTTGTTGTGTAAATGTTAAAAGGGTTCACTTCTTCTTTTCCTGTTTTTGTTGTTATTGTTGTTGGTCTGGTGATGTCATATATGTTGATCATGAATGATTAAAGCCTTCTGTTTCAGTAACGTACGACTGTTCTGTGTTTGTTCTTTATAACAATGTTTGGCTTATATCGTCACAAGATCCCAAGCTTACGGCTTTGGACATATGTGACCTGGCTGCTGCCTTTGCTTCGGCGGACGTATGATTCCTTTGTTTTTACTGAGATAGATACCTTCTAACCACAAGAGAATAAAAAAATGTAGAACATGCAGTAGTAATTTCATTTGCATCCAACGACTAGGCTGGAAAAACTACTGCCAACGGAATGAATGCAGGAAAAACTACTGGCCGCCATGGCTGGCCGGCCTACTACTGCCCTTTGCTAGTGCATGCATGCTCTGCTGAACTTATCATTTCTATCTCTCTTCCGCCTTTCCTTTCCTTCATGCAGAGACCATTGTACTAGAAATAAAGAAAAACAAAACCCTACTACAGCCATTCTTTTTCTTCTGTTTTTTTTTCTTTCTTTCTCGGTTATCACAGTAAAGTTGTGCCTCGATCTTGTGTGTCTGGTTTTTCCCCTCTTTAGTCTTTATACGTACGGGTTGGGTATCAGCTTTATATGTGCATACTTGAGAATGGAATAATGGCGTTATTTCTGGTCCAATCCAATAGCAATACTATCATACATATATGTACACCTTTATTTGTATTATTGTTCTCTTCATAAAAAGGAAAGCCCTGGTGGTCTCTTTCTCAGGTATCCAAGCGATGCAGATAAACATCTGTTGGCTCGACAGACTGGTCTATCGAGAAATCAGGTCAGTTGTCCCTCTCCCTCCTTTCTCTTTTCACTTATTCCGATTTCGTATTTTTACTGTCTCGCTTCGACTCATTCTAGTGATCCTAATCGTTATATAACGTAATTTCTTTCTCTAAATAACATCGACACGAGTACATCCAACTGTCAAGACCACAGGTCACATAATCTCGTATTACCGGCTTGTAGCTAATACCTACCCTAGCAGCATGCTTAACAAAAACTATCACATGCGTGTGGTCTAAGTTATGGGTTTTTCGATCGGTTTCAGGTGAAACTTTTTATAATATGTCGTAGTTCAGGATTGCTATAGCCCCTCAATGATACGTGAGTGAACATGCACCCTGTAAAATGCTTTGGCTACAATGGTTGGGTGTTGTTTTTCATACTTTGTATGAAAGAAATGATGAGCACAAATTTCTATGTGCATTTGTGGGACTGTGGGATATACACATAATAAATAAGGTGATTGATCATTGTCAGGCTATATCCAACCTCATAAATTAATGGTTTGTGCTCCATCCATTTCTCCATCAATCATGTCGACCTTGCTATAGTTATGGCAGTAGTTGCTTCTAGTTACTTACTTAATTATCACCCTTCATCACCATCATTTACTATTGTATTTCATGTTAGGCAATGTGCATGGTACCTTAGTTAGATCATAATAAGGATAGACTAATAACGGGGTTGTAACGAAATCTGATGTGCACGATTCAGTGGTAAACAATTTTGCATTTGACAATATGAGACTCTTGTTTTAAATCTTATCTTTGATACTGCGGGGAACACAGGAAGCAGTCAGATAGACCATGATTAAGTGGGCAGTCTCAAAATTTACGTAACTTGGCTGCGAGATCGAATAAGATAATTAGTTAACTAGATTGAATACTATCAACCTCGTAAATCGTAACTAATGGTGAATTGTGGACCATAATTTCTGAAGTTGATGGTGTTTATAATAGTATATATTCCTCACTAATTTCTGAATGTTATTACCTGTGGTTGATTAACAATGCCATGTAATTGTTGGCTGGTGGTGATTTATTAGGTTTCCAATTGGTTCATCAATGCAAGAGTCCGACTGTGGAAGCCAATGATCGAGGAGATGTACCAGCAAGAGTCCAAGGAAGACGACGACGATGATAACGTGGCGGACGCAAGTCAAGATGAAGAAAAACTCCACACCACGACACAATCACCGGCGCCAATTATCACCCCTACCTCCGCCGCGGCCGCCACAACAACCCCGCCGGCGGTCAAACGATCACCCGAAATCCCCGACGAAAACGACGTCGTCCCTCCATCTTCGTCTCCCCTCGCCGCCTTGATTAACAGGCAGCAGCAGTACTTCTCGGATAGCCAGCATGCAGCCGCCATGATCGTGCCCTCCTCCGCCGTGGAGGCGGCGCCACCGCCGTCGCCGCCTCTTTTCCACGAGTACGCCAACTACGGTACCGGTGGGACGAGCATGTGCGGCGACCAAGATAACTTCGGGCCCACTGATGTAGCGGCTAATACCCTAATAAGGTACGGGACAGCCGCCGGCGGCGGCGGAGACGTGTCTCTCACGCTAGGTCTCCGGCACGTCGGGAACGTGCCGGAGAAGGCCTCCTCCACGTTCTCGATTCGCGACTTTGGAGACTGCTAGATCGGTTCGTATTGAATCTTTTTTTTTCCCCTTCTTTTTTTGTTAAGGATGGGGGGAAAGCTTACGTGGAATCTCTCGGGGGGAAAAAAAAGAGTTTCCATATAATTTCATCGGGGAAATATAATTAATTTACATAGTTGGTCTACTAATTAAGAAAGGGAAGAAAAAAAGAGATACGCCATAATGTAACGAGAGAGACATTAGGGTTAGTACCTATTTACGTACGTACGTACGTGCATGCATTTATATGAAGTAAAGTAGAGTAATTACTTAGTTAGCAGAGATTGTCTTATGAGAGGTTGCTTTATATACTTGTATAGCAGAATATTTGCCTTTTTCTTCTCTCTATAGATCTCTCTCTCTCACGATGGGTCCTTTCACTTTTAATTATACGCCCTAATCACGGTTTTATAACTTGTTAATTATATATACGGGTGTGGCAAATGTTTTCTCGAAGTACATGTTATTCGACGAACTCAAACGATATTGTTTCTAATTAATTTGATCTTATATACGGTGTGCGAGTTAGAGAATTATGACACCAGTTTTACTCATTGGGATTTCGAGTATAGTACTATGCATAGACAAAAAAACTTCATTTCCAGTCGACAACTTGTGTAACTAAAATTGTGATTATGCAAATAAAAAAAAAACTATGATTTTTTATTGACTAATTAAGTCAATTGGTTGTTTGCATTTTTTTTATAGAAGATCAATTAGTTGCTTTCTACACAGTATTAGTACAAGACCCTTGAGTCTAAGACAAGTAGCTATATGTTTTCTCATTATCTTAATTAATAGAAAATTAATTATTTGACAATTTGAACCCAACATATATGCAAGAATAAGAATGGGTAAAAAAAAGAGAAAAAAGGGTTTCTTAAAACAGAAAACAATTTATAGACAAAGCAACATATACTGTTCACCTAATATATTGCTTCTATTTGTAAGAAATGACATATGATCATATGATGTCATGACATGCACTGGCAACTAACTCATCATCAATCAACACAATTATATGTAACTCTTACATTGATATATGTTTTTTCCTCTTGCACAATCTCAATCTTATACTTCAAAAATCAGAAAGAAATGGGGATAGATAACAAATTGCATTTATTGGTATTATCCGAATTCAATTCAAAATCAATCAACACCGAAGTTTACCTAGTTTGACTAGATTAGGTCGGGTTGGGCACCCATAGGTCCGAGTAACACTGGTAACCCTATAAATTATTTTCTTTTTAGCGAAAACCCGGTTTGGGACTACTGCATAAGGGTATTACTTCTTCGATCTTCTTGTTCTTTAAAGAAGGGGGTGGGTAGCGGAGAGGATTTTCGGATGATGGGGGATTTTCGGGCGGCAGTTTTGTTATGTTTTTCGGTCTATCTTGTAATGTTAGTAATGTTTATATGACTAATTAGTATAATGGTAATTTGTATTATTTGTTTTTCTAGTTTGTATATTTTATGTTGTGATCCGTATGCTTTGTATCTATTGGTTTGGAATACAAGTTTACCGATTTGTATTATAACTAGTAGTATTTTGTAAGGTTAGATATGCTTTATAAAGTTTTTTGGTTTGTTTTATATATTTGTAAGTTTGTCGCTTTTGTCTACCATTTTTGTACTGTTAAAAAGATAACCTGGTTGACTTATGGATGAAACTACTCTATATAACGACGGAGCCTCTAAAGTCAACCTGGTTGTTTTTCTATTTTGTATGATTTGTATTGTTTGTATTTCCATGTATGAATTGTAAATCTAATCTGTATAGTTTGTATGTTTTGTATTGTTTGTATAGTTCGTCATATTTGTCCACCATGATAATTTTCATATCACGTGTTATAATCTTATGTACATACAAGTAATACCACATGCCACATGGTATGAACTAGTAAGACAAGTGTCAATTTTTTGTTCCAAAATATATCAAAATGGTTGTCATTTTGAAAAGCACAATTAATATGATTTTTAGTACAAATTTTTTTGTTAATTTTAACTTAAAACAAAGAAATATAGCCATTTAAAATTTATTGAAAGAAAATTAATAACCTTCTAAAAATGATAAATACAAAATTATATATAATTATTCACTCATAAGTCATAAGTCATAACTAAGTCAAGCCCTGAATCGGCTCCTCATCCTGAGGGCAACCAAATGCAAACAAGACAAAAAGAATAAGGGGATACGGGCAAGACCTCATCATCTCTGGCCCAACCAACGAGATCCAAACCACAAGAGCCCAACAATTAAACGTGGCCCGCAACGTCTCCGTCAATCTGCCGCCACGAGCCCGGCAAACCCCCCACCGGCATTTAACAGCTTTCTTCTTCTCCTCCATCTCTGTAGTTTCTTCTTTCAGCTCCGTCCAAATTCTGAATTTCCTTCCATTGAAAGCCATGCTTCCCGATTCAATTCATTGCTTCTCTGGAAGTTCCGGCCGTCGGCGCTGAGCCTGCGGGAGAACGAATCGAAAGATGAGGTAATATCATTTATTATTCGCCTCTCTTTTTTCTCTTGGCGCTCTCGATTTTCCCCTTGATTCGGATTGTCTTGTTTGGCTGTCGAGAAAATTGGCCGAGAAACTAGATTACCCTAAAGAAGAAAAAAGATTCATTCCATGTGCTGAAAATTTCGACTTGCCTAATGCTGCTGCTGCTGCTGCGACAGCTTTCTCTTCTGATCCATCAATCGCTGAAGCTCAGCTTCAATCTCCTCTTCCTCCTCGGAGATCCTCGTCAATTCCATGTCCAGCAATCTCAGCTCCAGTTCTCCTATGACCAACCTTGCATCAGCCACCTTCCATTCCGCTGAATTAGCTGTTGCCTTTGCTTTGGCACTCTTCATGCTCCTCACTGTCTCAGGAACGGTTTGTTCCATCTCTGCTAGCAAATCCAGCACACTCTCCGGCACTGCTGCTGCCGCCTTTTCGTCGTCGTCGGCGCAATTCGAGCGCGAAATCTGCTCAATCATTTCCAGAACACGATCCTCAATGTCCCCAATCGCATTGGCTTCATCCCAATCGTTGAAAGACTGCTGCTCTACTGCTGCTTGGGTAGGCTGATTCTGCTCTGGAGGATCCACTGTTCTGATTCTCTTGTGAAGCAAGCATTTTTCATTTTCATCTTCTGATTCAGCAATGTTGATCTCGGCATCCAAATCTGCTGCTGTTTCAGGAGATGAATGTTCTTCCTTGGTACCAATAGTAGCATTACGCTGCCTCCTTTGCTTTTGATGATAACCTGCTAATCGACTTCTGCAGTTTCTCTCCTCTTCATCAAAATCACAGAGGACATGAAACCTGTTGAAAGAGAGGTGTAATGTAGATCATAAGAACTCATAGAGAAAGTACTGGAGAAAGGCTTTTAGAACAGGGTTGCTAAATTTTTTGAGTTTCATCACCTGCAACATTGCTGGCAAAACCGCTGCAGGATATTGCCTAGTAATGCGGCAGTAGCCATGCAATGAATCTCACAGATCTTGTGTTGTTGGTGATAAGTCTCTGCCCCGCTAAGATCGATTTGGCAGTCTTCCACCTGGCAAAGAATTGGTTCGGTTGTTGCAGAAAGTGTCGTCGTTTCATCAGTCTTTGCATCGTCATGATCATGATCATCATCATTGCATAGTTGTTGTTGTTGATCTTCCATCTGCAAAAGAGTTGCAATCTCACTTTGCTCCGCTTCTGATTTGTTGTTCTGTGTGTGGTTTATGGTCTGGATGTTGATATCGTGGGAAGAAGATGTGGAAGCATGGGAAGAACCAACATTAGGAGGGAACAATAGTGCCCTCCTGAGTTCTGAAAGTAGAGAACTGATCAAAGGAGTTCTTAGAAATGCTTCTTCCTCCCGTTCTATAGCCTTCTTTCCTCGTATGTCTTTCAGATCTAATGATAGATCTTGTGATAGTGAACCTTCAGCAACAACATCCACTTGCTCAGCTGTGAGCAGTTGTTGTTCACGAGAAGATTCTTTATTAGCTAAAATGGTTAGCCAAAGAGAAACATCAATAAAGTTTTACAGTATTTGTCAACCATCAAATTTTCTTTACTTTCTACCTGGAATGTCACTGTTGCTGTTGGGTAGATTCTCCCGGTGTCTTGCTTCTGTGGAAGGCATGGCAGAAAACCCCAAATGTGGCTTTGCTAATGAGGGCACTGCTCCATCCTGATCGTCACCAATGTACTTCCACATACTGGAGCAGCCAGAAATATTAAGAGTTTCAAGAGATTTCATCAAGTGGATAACACTACGTGGGAGGTTGGCAAGTTTTGCACAGTTTTTGAGGTTCAATTCACTGAGATTTGGTAGACATCCAAGCGAAGGAGGAAGCCTGGTTAGATTTGAGCAATCAGAGAGATCAAATGTCTTGAGCAACTTCAATCTGATTAAACTTGGAACTCCTTTCAAACTTTGGCATCCCTTGAGGTTGAGATGCTGAAGCTTTGTAAGATACTGAATGGATGAGATCCCAACCAAGTTTGCACAGCCTTCAAGGTTCAAACTTTCTAGTTTCTGAGCCTTTGATAGATCCGGAATCCAGAGCAAATCGGAATGCTTTGCATCAAGACACTTCAAGCTCACAAGATGCTGTCAAAAGGTAAACAACATTAGAAAAAAATCGAGTTTTTGTGTGATTGCAATTGCAGCAGATAATCAAGAAGGAATTTTTTTGAAACTACCTGCTCCCCTCCCTTCCATAGCTGAGGACGTTTGCTATATGAGAAGAAAAGGGACACAAAGTTGTGCGCAGAACAGAATTTAAGTGAGGGAGACTTTGAAATGTAGAGCTGCTCTTTTGTGTAAATCATGTCCTTGCAGTGAGAGGACTTGAACTCAAATGAGGGAAAGCTGTCTTTAACCATCGTCTGGATTTCAGTCAAATCCAACATTCTAGCACCAACTTTTTTCTTCTCTATTTGCAGTATAGGGTAAGACATAACTTGACGAAGAAGAGATCCAGCCCCCAATGAGCCTTTCAAATTTTTTGGCATGTCCAACATTCTATCACTGACTTTCTTCTTCTCTATTTGCAGTATAGGGCAAGACATAACTTGACGGAGAAGAGATCCACCGCCCAATGAGCCTTTCAAATTTTTTGGCCTGTCCAACATTCTATCACTGACTTTCTTCTTCTCTATTTGCAGTATAGGGTAAGACATAACTTGACGGAGAAGAGATCCACCGCCCAATGAGCCTTTCAAATTTTTTGGCATGCCAGAACTCATCCTTGGTCCAAGTCCAAGATTAAGATCAAGGTTAGTTGCTTTGTCACCCATCCCATCATTTCTGTTCCCATATATACCATAAGCATCAAGTTCTGGAAGCATGAACTCTGAGAACTCTAGCTCTGGGAGTAGCTGCAGCTACATGATCAAACATCAAAACCCAAAACGTTCAGTGGAAAAAGACAAAAAAAAAAAAAAAAAAAGAAGATCCAAGTTCCGGACACAACCAAAGCAAACTTAAGTTTATATGGATACCTCTTCACTTCTGGAAATGTTTCCACCCAGCTTAGACATAGCATCATCCTTTTGTTCCCATGTCTTTGCATCTGATGCAGAGGACACTTGACTGACTCCGGCAGGGCTGGATTGGTGTGGATTCTGAAGATAAAAAATTGAATTGAATTATGCATCGGCTAGGCCAAACTATCCTTGGTTCAAATGTCATTTCAGTTTGATTTGGTTAGGTTCGGCGTAGCCTTGAGTAGTTGGAAGCCCCTATGGTAATGGTACTGAGATAGCTTGACTTTCGAATTTCTAGTGCTATCAAAACGATGGACCTTATGCGCTGCTTCTGTTATTTGACTCTAAAAACGAATGTAGTATTTTCAATAGAGAATTACCTAGTATTTGTAACTCCATGGATTCATAAGTAAAGAATCTTTGGATATGGTTACCTGACAGAAATTGGAAATCTTGGACTTTGTCCTTGATTGCGGATGGAGAGCTAGATGATGAGGTGCTGATGCTTCTGCAAACTCAGAGTCCGAGTTGAAGAACAGAGGACTCCCCTCTCTGCAGGTTATCACACTCGATGCAGGGGAAGGCGACATGGTGGTGATCATAGACGCTTCTTGAACTCCTCCAAACTCCGAGCCTGAGTTGAAGAACAGAGTACTCCCCTCTCCGTAGGTTACCACACTCGATGCAGGGGAAGGCGACATGGCGGTGATCTCCGATGCACTCCCCTCTCCGCAGGTTATCACAGTCGACGCAGGGGAAGGCGACATGGTGGTGATCGCCGACGCTTCTCGCATCCCGCCATCTCCACCGCGGCAGGTGTGGCTCCCATTGCACGTAACCTCGAAGATTTCCGGGTCTTCGTCCCACCTCTGCACTTGTCTCGTGGCCTTGCAGCCGGTCGAGAACTTGTCCCCGCAGCGGTAGTAACATCTTGGCCAAACAGCAAACTTTCAGTTAAAGATTTGAGGATCATACACAAATCTGGCACTGCAAAAAATGAGAATGTCCTACGAGTCCTACCGTGGGTATCTGCATCCGAGGATGTCCTTCTGGCCGTATTTCCTCCAGTTGAAACCATCGTACAGGCCGATTGCGCTCACTCTCACTTGATGCGTCCACTTCGAACTGCTCTTCCTACTTACTCTTCATCATCATCATCATCCTCAAGTGTTAGAAACGACACGAAGTACATTTTTTGTTTCAACACTTTTGATACTGGTTGTTGTGAATTACCGACCTTTTCACAGGAGCAGGAGGGACCTTGAAGGTAGGAGGAACGCCACCGCCGGCGGCGGCCTTCCCACTTGGAGGAGGAGGACTACCCCACTTGTTCAAGTGGCTGTTGTCGTCAATGTCATGATGACCGAGCAAGGAAAGCGCGTTGTCGAAAGACTCCAAAATCTCCTGGACAACCCCTTGCCTGCCGGTTGACTGCTGCTGTTGACTCTTGTTGTTGTCCTGCTGCAGCTCAGGATGACAACGACGGTCGGACGATGACGTCGTCGTTGTTATCGCCGAATCCGACGATGAACAAGAAGGAAGCGGGGGGTCGAGGAGCTGGAGCTTGAGCTGCTTTGCGAAATCTCTCCCTGCTAAAAGCTCTGCTGGCAGGCTAGAGCCATCCCACAAGAATGGGTAGTTGTTGCTGTTGTTGTTCTCCATGAGATCCGACAGCGTCCGAGGCGCAGTGGTATTGGTACTGGTGCTGGTCTTCCCATGGTCAGCCATGGGTGTGGTGGGTACACCAACTCTTATGGCGAGAAGAAGGCTCTGTATATTATCTCTTTAAAAGAACAAGTTACAAGTTTACTGTTTCTTAGAGTCACATCAAAACACTGTCACTTGGTTTGCTTTTTTGCCTCTTGTTCTCCTTTCTGATTGGCCCTTCTTCTGAGTACTGACATCCATAGGTGGCTCTCTTTTGTAATTATGTTTCCTTTCTTTGCCAGGTTTTACTGAGGACGAAAAATGCACTGATGTTTCCTTTCTTTGCCAGATTTTAGCTGAGTCTTCGTTTGTAATCATTGCTTTCCTCTCTCTGGTCTCTATGCTTTTTGCCTGGGTTGCTTCGCCAGCGACTTCTCTTCTCTCTGCAACTGATCGGTTTTCGGAACTCCTCACCTTTCCCCTGGAAATGACAGGACTGCTGCTTCCTTATCTGTTCCTTTCCCCACAAAAGTCTTGTTTTGCTTTGCTACCTTTCATTTATGCTTCTCACAGACTTTCCCTCTTCTATCTTGCTTTCTTCTATTGCTCTTCCATGGTGACCCATAAATTGCTTCTTGACCTCAGCGACTCCGATGGCCCTCAGACTCTTCTGAAGCTGCGCCTCCTTAATGCGTGGGGGTCTTATGGTCTGAAGAATCCTAAATTAATCTTCAACTACTGCACTCTTTGGAACGATGAGGAGGTTAGCGCTGCTTTCCTGTTTTTTTTTTTTTTCATGCAATTTTGCGCCTCCCTTTTGTTTGCAGCCCTCTGATGTTCGTGTATTTCCTGCCCAGGGTACTTTGATTCAGGGCACAGCTCCGTCGGAACTCACGCGCCATTTTGCTCCGCTTCTGCAGTTGGGTAGCGTTTACTTCGTTAGCAATTTTCGCGTCAAGCCACCGTCCCCTTCGTATCGTTCTTGCTCTCATAAGTTGACCATCGTCCTCTCTGCCGCTACACAGTTCGAAGACGTGACCCGTTCGTCGCCTTCATTCTGGCCGGATGCGTTTGAATTTACCCCGTTCAGTTCGCTTCATTCCCGCATACGTTCATCGGTTTATCTAACAGGTCTTATTCTGTGTCCTTTACGTCTCTTGCTGTTCGTTTTATAGTGTACTGAATAACATCCTTTGCGTTCTTCTCTTGCTTGCGGCTCTGTCAGATGTCGTTGGCGCTGTTGGTTAGCATCACAGGCGTTTCTAGCACCGTCACTTCATTCGGTACCACTGTGCGTAGTGATTTGGTGCTTCAGAATGAAAGTATGTTACACATACACACCACTTCTTTATCGACTATAATACACCTGTTACTAACTTTCGGTGTTTCGTTGCCCAGTCACATGTTTCTTGATATCAGCCTGTGGAGTGAGATAGCTCGGAATCTCAATGGTCAGGAACTGGCTGTCCTTGGTCGTTCTGGGCCAGTTATGCTAGCTGTTTCCTCACTTCGGGTCACTGGCGCTACGAAAGGTCTCCAATATACCTTACCGCCGCAGGATTCTCCCTTTCATTTCCCTTCCTCTTTTCCTCATTAACTTTACCCCTTTTGTAGGAGGTTACTCTCTTACCAGTACTCCAGGCACACGTTGTGTTCTCAACCCTGTTTTCTGAAATGGCTCACCTGGTCCAATCTGTGTATGCCTCTTCTTATCCTTATCATATTTTCTTTTCCCTCAGCATCGTTAGTTGTCTTTTTGTTCCTGCTAATTTGTTGCGTTCTCTTGCTTTTGCTTTCGCTAGGTTCTTTGCCAGCACTAATACATGTCAATATTACCCTCCGAGGTTTGCAACTCCTAATGAGGCAGCGGCTTTTGAAGCTGAATGTACGAAGACTGTAGCACAGCTCCTTGCCTTGTGTTTTCCACCTGCTGCAGATGTATGTTCCTTCCCTTTTGCTCTCCTGCTTACCTGCTTCTGTCCTTTCACTTTATTTGTTTTCGTCTAATCGTTTCTTCCGTTTCCTTTTGTGTAGTCTACGCGTTACCATTGCTCTGGTCGGATCGTCTCGGTTGATTCTTCTATGCAGTGGTAT
Source organism: Linum tenue (assembly GCA_946122785.1). Lineage (NCBI taxonomy): Eukaryota > Viridiplantae > Streptophyta > Magnoliopsida > Malpighiales > Linaceae > Linum > Linum tenue. The sequence goes on from CAMGYJ010000010.1 coordinate 45,521,939, forward strand.
TACTTGGGTTGTGCGCTTTGTTCCAAAGCAGCCATAGATTATGATGGTGTTGACAAATGGTGTGATGACCACCGTCGATTGGTGCCTCAACAAACACAGAACTTGTAATTCCTTTCTTCATTCTTGCCCCCATACCTTTTGCCTTTTCTCGTGTCCTTACATGCTCCTGTACGTGTTTTGTGCAGTTACAAGCTCCGGGTAACAGTTGATGACAACACTGGATCAGCAGCTTTTGTTCTGCTGGGTAGGGCCGCTGACCTTCTTGTGGGCTTGACTGCTAACGATCTCTTACCAGGTTTCCTTACCAGCGCAATGTTTTACCACAAGAACTCCTGGCTCTTGAAGGGCGAGACTTTACTTTTGACGTCCAGCTTCCAAAACCGGAATATGGGTCTCGTGGCCCCCCAGAGTTCACGGTCCTTGCTGTCACTGAACAAGAACAACCAAATTCCTGCTCACCAGCTCTTGGTCGCCGGGCAAGAAATGCTATGTCCCATACACCACCTCCTAACAGGTATTTAAATGTCCTGACTTTTGTGGTACGTTTTCCTTTTGTCATTACTAATCGCTGCTTTCCGTTGCAGTCCTCACAAGATGCCTCTTGCTTCTCCATATGTTGTTCCAACAATGCCGAACGCTTCGGTAGACCATGGTCCTTCTGTTGCTTCACCGAGGTTATGCTTCCATTTTACATGCCCTCTTTTCCCTGATTGTTCTTTGTCTTGAACTCGGGTTTCTTCTTAAATTTGCAGTGGGAGTTCTCAGCTTGCATTTTCTACTCCTCCACGTCCGTCCCTATAGCAGGTTTTTCCTAAAATTCACTTTGCTTTACAAAATTGACAGCGCTCCTTGGACGCTGTCGTACTCTTCCCAATGTGTTGACATTTCTTTCCCATGCGTTGTTTACCATCAATTTCCAGTAGCCGCATCGCTGCTGTATCTTCGCCCTCATCTGCTGCATTAGGAAGGTTGTCTGTTTGTTGTCCTGCTTTGCTAGCTTAGTTCTGCTTATACACGTTCTTAAGTCGTTTCCCTGACATGTTTCTTTTAAACATCAGTTCCGTACCTTCTTCTCCCGAACTTAGTCGTACTGAGATTGTTTTCCTATGCGCGGTCAGTTTCTTGCCTTTTCCTGTATTACCTCAATCGTTCGACTTTACGCCTGCTGATATTTGTCACTGTCTCTTGCACACCCGATTTTACTGCTTCGTAGGCCTAGAAGTGAGGAAGTGCCCCCAGAAACTGCACCACAGCGAACCCCACAGTACTTTCCCTACTGTTAACTTACTTACTAGCTTTTATTGTCTCTTCTTTCCTTGCTGAGCAGCTCTGTATCAGGGAACTTGCTGCGGACACTACAGATGCTAATGTGCAGAACAAGAACATCAGTTCAAAGAAAGCGAAGCCGAAGAAACCATCTGCTAAGAAGAAGTCTCTCTGCCCTTTATTACTTGCTATGTTTCTTGTACCAAATTTACCATATCCTACATTAGGTCTTCAGTTCCTATTTACCTTGCTTCTGCTTGCGTACTGGCAATTTACTTGGTTGTTGTGCAATCTCTTAAAAAAATGTGCCCTGCTCCCTACCCATTTCCCAGTGTTCTTTCGTTTTACCACTTACTTGGTTGTTAACTGTGCATACGCCACTATTGCCTCTTGGAATCCTTGTGTTTATCATAGTATCCTGCAGTGTACTTCGATTTACTGGCCTTACCTTCTACAACTTTGTTTTAACTTTTGCAGGAAAACTGGTGCTGCAGGTGCTGCGCGTCGTCCTACAGTTACTCTTGAAGAAACCGATGTTCCGATAGCGTCCCTTCAGATCCCTGTTGGACATCCTTTGCCAACCGAATCGGCGAATCCTGTCTCTGGAAATCTTAATGCCCTCGGTGTCAATTTGCAGACAACAACAATTCAGCCTTTGTCACAGTATGTGTCGTCCTAATTATCTTTCTGCCAGTGTTGTCTGCTCCCTAAGATTCCAGTTTGCATGATTTTTGTGCCCTTTTAAAACTGATCAAAGATGGTTTCCAGCCTGCACAAAATACTTATTTTTGACGGGAAAGAACTGTAAACAATGCTTTTACATTTACCTTGGTCTTGTGCTTTTATACATGGTTCTATGTCGTTAACATAAAGTACAATAGCCGATGGATGGCCTTTTGTACCCCTTTCTTCGACCTTCGCTAACTTACACGTGTTTACAGTTTGCAGACGCACAATGTTACCTCTCAGTGCCATACTAATTATCTACGAATGTGTTACTTTTTTTAAATACAGAACAAAATAAACAAATAGTTGTAGCTTTTGCTTACTTGGTCAGCTTCAAATCAATTGTTTTCCCACAGATTGAAGTAATAATCGTCTTACTTTATGGAGATCCCTTGTGCAGTTTGTTCTTTGTTGTTAGCCATTGTCTTATTCTTGATTTACAAGTTGCTGCCGCATTGCATAGGAATGTGCATGTTTTCCCATATAGATGTGTTGTTAAAGACCTACTTCCTCTGTTTCCTTTTCTAGGCAACCTATGTCTATAAATCCTGCACCTGTACGGCGCCGTCGCTTGGTTGTTTATTCTGATGAAGACGAACCTGTTGTCCCTTGGAACTGCAAGACTTGGATGTGAACTTCCACTGCAAAGAACACGCCTTTGGAAACTCTTCGACTTATCCGTTCCCACTGTTGACGTTTCCTTTGCCTTCTCCTACTTCTTGCTGTCCAAGAAGTTCCGACTAATTCAGTGGGGAAAACTAATTCTGGAGGGCAAAGCGAATCAGAACACCGTCTCAAAGGCCATTGAAGCATCTGTGGATGCTCTAAGAGAAGACAAGAACTCCCAAAATCGTCTGCTAAGGAACCTGCTAATAAGCAACTGTTTGCTGATTAACCGTCGCATTCGCACATGCGCGTGCTAATGTACCATGTTTGTCCAGTACTGTCCCTCCCTTCCTTTTGTAGAACTGTTTAAGGGGAACACTATTTAGCGAGTGTACATTCTGTACTCTTGCCTTTTTGTCTGAATGTTGCAACCTTTGGCACACCTGTGGTGTTCCATTACTGGCACCACTGTTATCAATCTGCTCTGCTATGACATTTGACTTGTATTGGTTACCTCTTGGTACAGATTACCCCTTGCGTACCTGCTTTCTAACCAGGTCTATGTCGTTAATATAAAACACCATTTGGGCATGGACTCCTTTAAGTGGCATAGTATTGCGCCACTCTGCAACTGATCTTTATTTTGTGCTAAGGATCTGTTGTACTTTGTATCTTCATTTGTTGCGCGAAAATTCGCCGTTTAGGCCGCATTCGCATCGCGCCTGTGTCCTCTTCGTTAGTCACTTGTTTTGCTCTGTATTCGCAGGTGGCCATTGCCTGTTGTAAATGGCCGCTTTGAGGACCAAATTGTGCACACATTTTTCGGTTGCAGGGTATTTAGGTGGTGTCCTACCAGCCACACAGTAACTAGATATTTTGATTGTCCACTAATACCATGCCTTTGTTTATTAGCTTCCATAGACCCACATTATAAACTTATTTCTCTTCTATTAATTGCCATCATGCATTTATTATTCTGACTAGGCTGTTCACTAATGATGGCTTTATTACTTCTCACTTCTCTAGACTAGCCTGCTATGGTGCATGTTGTATTATTATACATTTTCTTAAGAAGGATATTTTTCCCTGGAAACATCGTTTACCTGTAGACTGTCTTCTTCCATAACTGCTTCCCCATTACTGCTCCTTTTTGCTCATTTTGTCTTTGCTGTTGGTCATTGAATGCAATTCTCTGCTGCATCTGCTATACCATTACCTGGTATCTGCCTTCCTCTGCAATTCTGCCAGTTTTGTTATTCCACTGTACCCGTTTAGAAGGCGTGGCATGGTTAGTTTGGTCAATTTATTACTTTTATCTTGCTACGTTTACCATTGTTTCCTGTACCATGCTACGCTTGTGCCATAGTTTGCAGGTCTTTGTTTTTTTTGTAACGTCAGTGTGTGATCTCAGGCCACTCCCAGACAGGCTGCACTCCTGTTCCCCGGTCGTTCTGCGAATAGGAAGCGTCGTCATATTGGTCTTTCCACTGAATTTGTGCCTACCACGCCTCCTTCGAGAAGTTCTGTGAGGCGTCGTGCGTGCAACTTTGATAGACGGGGACGCTTGCACCCACTGCTTGATTCAGAAGGTGAACTTGACTCATCCGAACTGGACTTAAGAACTCCTGAAGACTTAACAGCCAGTTCGCAGACTCAGCCTCCTGTTGCGTTGGATGGTGATTGTTCGTTGCCTGATGTGACTCTACCACCTTCACAACAATCAGACTTCAGTCGAATTATCGATCATGGTTTCCCTGACTGTGAATGCCAATACTGTGGTGCACGGTTCTGGTATGAAGAGCGGCTTAACAGGCATGCATCTCTTGCTCCTGTTTTCACGCTTTGTTGTCAAAAGGGACGAGTACGCCTCCCATTCCTACAGGAAACTCCTCAGTACCTTGAAGACCTCTTGGGTGTTAATGCCGGTCCTATGGCAGCGCACTTCAGGGAACATATACGCTCCTATAATGCTGCGTTTTCTTTCACATCTTTTGGAGCACGCCTTGATCGAGAGTTTACACGATCACGAGGACCTTATTCGTTTGTGATATGCGGAGAAAATTATCATCGAATGGGATCTCTGCTTCCTGCTGCAGGTCAGAGCACCTAAATATTCTCAGCTATACGTCTTTGACCCGCAGACCGAATTAGCAGATCGACTCTCCAATTTCTCTTCTGCTGAAAGGTCCCTGCGTCCTGATATTGTTTCTGGTTTAATGACGCTGTTTGACGTGACAAATGAATTAGTTAAGTCCTTTTAGACGAATTCGATCTGAATTGAATGATCCAGCATCAATCAATTTAAGACTGCGTTATTGTTGGTGCAAGGGACACAAACATCTCGACAAGTATGAACTTCCAACTGGTTTCAGAATTGGCTGGACTCATTCCTGGTGATTTCTTGCCTGATAAGGAAGAACGAGACATCATTATCGATCATCGGTCAGAGGGCCTGAAGAGGATCACAAGTGTACACCCGAAGTTTGATGCTTTGCATTTTCCGGTTCTTTTCCCATACGGAGAAGATGGATTCCATGTAACCATACCGTATGAATCCTTGTTCATACTCCCAAAAACATTGAAAAGGAAACATTGTGACTCAGAGAGACGTACTATGCTTACCGGCTTCAGCACAGAGACGACGAAGGTCAGACATTGATGCGAGGTGGGAAGGCACTTCAACATTACGTGGTTGATGCATATTCCACAATTGAAACAAAACCGACTCTATTATTTGCGATCGCATCAAGAAAACCTCCGTTCTGAACTATACTATGGCCCTTACAGATGCTTTCAACAGAGGTGATGTTACAGGAGATGCTGTTGGCCATGTTGTTCTGCCATCATCGCATACTGGAAGTCCTAGGTACATGAAGCAACTATTACTTAGATGCAATGGCTGTTGTCCACCATCATGGCAGCCCCCGACCTATTCATAACCTTTACGTGCAACTCCCAGTGGCCAGAAATAACAGAATCTTTCCGCGCTGTCTGTGGTGCACAGCAGCGAACTAAAAACCAGAGATTGTTGCTAGGGTCTTTCGCATGAAGCTGAATGCACTGGAAGATGAATTAACACGAGGCCATTTTTTGGTCAAACAGTGGCAGGTTTGTTCGGTTGCCTTCTGTCTTACTTCCTTTTACAATTGCCTGTTATCAATTCTCCTTTTCCTGTCACTCTAGAACTTCCTCAGTTTACCTCACTGTTTTGTGATCTAGCATAAATGACACATTTCATTGCCTTATAATTCCAGGTATCAAAACCGTCGAGTATTCAGAAAACGGGGTTTGCCCCATGTTCATATACTTTTATGGTTGGATGCAAAGAATAAGCTACGACAAGCTTCTGATATTGATGCAACTGTTAGTGCTGAACTGCCAGATCCATTACTAGATCCAATTGGGTATGATGCTGTGACAAAGTTTATGCTGCATGGTCCGTGTGGTCAAGATAATCCGACCAATGTTTGCATGAAAGAAGGATCGTGTTCAAAGTATTTTCCAAAACCGTTTAATTCAGAAACTACAACGGACCAGTTTGGCTATACAGTCTATCGCCGTCGCGATACAGGTATAACAGCAGTGAAAGGTACAGCTATACTAGGACAACCGGTTTATCGTTCCATATAATCGGAATTTACTTGTGCTGTTTCAAGCTCATATCAATGTCGAGGTCTGTCATCAAGGCCGCTTGATTAAATATTTGTTTAAGTACATTACAAAAGGGCCTGATAGATCCATGGTTCTTGCTGAAACTGCTGGCTTGTCTGTATCTGATTCTGCTACCCCAAACCATATCCCTCCATTGGACGAAATTAAACAGTTTCTTGATTGTAGAAGTCTGTCTTCATATGAGGCAGCGTGGCGGATCTTTGAATTCCCTGTTCATGAAACGAACACGCCCGGTTCAGCGTTGTGCGTTCATCTTGAAGGGAGACATTATGTTCCTTATAGGAAGAAAACAACGGCTGTCTCGAATACTTGCCCGCGATTCTGTTTCAGAGACAACATTGACACAATGGTTTTAACCTTAACCAACGAGATCCAACTGCAAGGGAATCTACTTTATGCCGAGACTCCGAATCGGTATATATGGAATGTGAAAACAAAAAAATGGGCTCTCGCGGAAAAGAGGGATTCTCACATTGGAAGAATTGTCTATATCCATCCAGGTTGTGGTGATACATTTTATCTCAGACAACTTCTTACCAAAGTTCGTGGGTCAGTTAGTTATGCAGATCTTCGGACAGTCCATGGGATTCCCATGTAGAACATACCAAGATGCGTGCAGCGCCTTGGTCTTTTGTCTAATGATGATGAATGGTTACTTGTGATTAAAGAAGTCAGCCAATGGGGCATGTGCCGCTTGTTACGATACCTCTTTGTGTCCATGCTGATGTTCTGTGAACTATCAAACCCACTGCAGCTTTTCAATCAGACATGGGAATTGCTTTGCGAAGACATCACATATAGGTGCCAACGAGACGTTTGCTTCAACAACAACCTCATACCACCTGAATTGCCCAAAAATAAATTGTTTGTGGGAATTGCAGCACATGTTACATGCTTATTCAGCCACGTTATCTCATTTTAACCTTCCCTTGCCAACAGATGATCACCCACAAAACTGATCCCTTGCTTCAGTTTGGAACTGATTCACATCCTGGTACTTTAGCTGCTGTGGATTCCCCACCTCCTGTAGTTGGTGATCTTAACAGAAAGCAACTTGAAGCTTTTCATTGTGTAATGGAATCTGTTATGTCTCCACAGAAGACTCGCCTACATTCTACTTTCTGTATGGTCATGGAGGAACAGGCAAGACTTTTCTCTACTAAAACTATTCTTGCGCAACTTAAAGAAGCTGGAAAAATAGTTTTGGTAGTTGCTTCTTCAGGAATTTGCAGCAACATTACTTCCTGATGCAAGTACAGCTCACTCTCGGTTTAAAATACCACTGGAAATCGATCATGGTTCTTCATGTAATATCAAGAAAGGTACGCCATTGGCTCAATTGATCATTACTGCATCGCTTATAATATGGGATGAAGCCCCAATGGTTCACAGATTGTCTTTTGAGGCAGTAAACAGAGCTTTTTGTGATATTATGGATGTTCCGTTTGGTGGTGCACACTATAAACCGTTTGGTGGCAAAGTTGTTCTTCTTGGAGGCGATTTTCGTCAAACGCTTCCAATAGTAGCTGATGCTGGCAGAGAAGAGAGTATTGATTCATCTCGTACCTGTTCCTTTTTGTGGCAACATTGCACTGTGTTGCACTTAACTGAAAATATGCGCGTGGTTGCTTCCCGGGAGAGTCAAAGGTCAACTTTTGGTGGCATGCCCTTTACCGAATGGACTCTTGCTGTGGGAAATGGGAATGTGCCAGGAAAATCATTTCCTTCTAACCAATCTACTGATTGGATAGAGATTCCGGAATCATTACTGCTTCCTTCTTCAGGAAATCCCATCCATACGATTACGTCTACAGTCTATCCTGACTTTGCTCAACGGTTCCATAATGTATCGTACCTCACTGAAAGATCCATTATCACACCGACCAATGCAAATGTCACAGAGATCAATTCTCATATGTTAGCTCTGATTCCGGGAATGCCACGCACATATTTTAGTGGTGACAGTCTTCATACAGATGCAAGCGATCCAGACCGACTCGAAGCTGAATATCCCACTGAATTCCTTAATTCCTTGTCCTTCAATGGCTGCCCTGAACATCAGATTGATCTCAAGGTATTTGCTCCAATTATGCTGTTGAGGAATCTAAACCCATCCATTGGTCTTTGTAATGGTACACGCTTAATGGTGCTCTATTTGGGCCATTATGTGATAAAAGGAATGATAATGGGGGGTACATTCAATGGTAAGACTGTGGCAATTCCAAGAATTGTCCTTAGTGTCAATGATTATCGTTGGCCATTTGTTCTTAAGCGCCGGCAGTTTCCAGTACGATTGTGCTACGCCATGACAATCAACAAAAGCCAGGGCCAGACATTGCAAAATGTTGGTGTGTATCTGCCGAAGCCAGTGTTCAGCCATGGCCAACTTTATGTCGCTGTTTCTAGAGTTAGAACACCAGATGGACTTAGGTTCCTTATTATGAATGAAGATGGCGTGCCTTCCAACTGTACCCGAAATATTGTTTACCAGGAAGCATTCGTTGACCTTCAGACCCCATCTTCCTAACTAGAGGTATTCCTTTCAATCTGGTACATTGAATCTTTTGTAGATTGCTTGCTCAGCATCCTCCTGGAACTGAAATGTATCTTCTAACGTTCATATTCGTTGCTGCCTTTATTTCACAGGTCTGGTGCGGATCTCTCGAACCAAAGAATCCCATGTTGCTGTTTTTTTGGGTTGTGGCCTCTATCTTATAAAGGCAAAACAAGTGTTTCGTTTCCAGGGATTCAAATTACCAGTTCGCAGAGGGTTTGTCGGATGGGTACTTTAGGCAATCCACGTTTAAATAAACCTGTTGCGTTTCACCTCCAACACATTCTGCCGGTGGACCGGGACAGTTTTTAATATAGTGGGCCGGCCTGTTGCCCCCTGAAGTATCCAGCCCAAACTTTTTCCCCTTGACGTATCCGGCCCAAACTCTTCTCCCTTGACGTAGTTGGCCCAAGGACTGCTGGTTAAATTTCCATCGGAATCTGACGGAAACCATATTCAGCTGCCGCGATGCTATCTTTTAGCTGGAAAGATGCCCTTATTTCCTATGTGGCTCATGCAGTAATCGGGCCAGAGTTGTTTGCAAAACCCATGGCAAATGACTACACACAGCCGGGCTAATACATTTCAAATGCATCTAACTAAATTGGCCCTGTGGGGGGTTTTCCCTTTTGTTTGGGCGGCTACCTAAATGGTCTGCCAGCGCGTTCCAACTCTAAACTCTAGAATACACTAATTTACAAGGAATTTACTAAAGAGCAAGGAATGTGACAGTTAACAAAGAACACAATTATATGATCCTCAAAATATGGTCACATGAAGGACCACCGCAAAAGGATAATACCCTTTCAAAAAAATGTGCCCACATATTCACTACGCGGTTAGATAATTCGAAACTAAAGTGAGGTCGACCATTACTAACATTAATCCGATTAGCCTAATACTACCCTACGCTACTTAGTCTAAAATCGGGAACAACTTAACCAAAAAGACATTAAGACGATTCTCCACGTTGTTCCAAGGTCCGAATGTCAGCAAAGCACTATATGGGCCCTCACCAATCCTGTTGAGTAGTGGAATGTACTCCATATCTTCCATCTCATCAGGACCAACAGCAGCAGACATGACTCGCCGTAAGTAAGTTGATGGACATACGAGCTCAATACCGGTGGTAAAATCTTCAATTGTCACGTGCAACATGTATATGCCGGAGTCGGCATTCCAAGATCTCCTCACTTCTTTGACCCACCCATTCAAAATGTATGACTTGCCCTGGTACAATACAAAACAAAAGGAATTCAAAACAAGACCCCATTAGATGCAAATTCTTTAGAGGCAATATAGCTTCCGGCTAGATAAAATATATGTTATCTGATTCACCTGATTAGCAACATCCAATTGCATAGGGATAAGTTCATCCGTTTCTATATGGTCCCAAATTCGTACGGCAACTTCATATCGCAAATTTGAAACGAAGTCTCCCATGGAAAAGAACCTATAATTTAAATTAGTAGCAATATTAGCAACTCTATCAACAAATGTTAGAGCTATACAACTAATCAACTAAATATGTAAACCCGAATGTGCACAAACAATAGCAACACAATACATGAATGTGTCACTACAAGCATACAAAGTTTCCTTGGAGTATCGAACTAAAAAAAAACAAACTATTCTGAATGATAACATTGTATTAGCTCTGGAAAAACCTAATTTGAAGGCCGGCAAACGAATGTAGTTGATGAGCGGTCTGGAAAAAGTGGCATAAATTCTTGATGAGGAAAGGGAAGTTTTTGCCGAGGTAGGGTTTTAGAGATTACCTTGTAGAGATGCTGAGGTAGGACTAACGTCGATCAGGCAGAGAGAAGGCCTGGAAATGATTGCATGCACTGGAATGGGTTCACAGTTGCTTTGGTGGCCGGAGAGTGAGCAGAGCAGAAAAAAGCGTCAGGGAAAAAGGGAGGTGAAACGTCCTAGGATGGGTTTTAATGCGGTCAGATTTGAACACTTACCTCCTGGAAATGTAGAGATGGTACTAATATCGGTCAGTCAGGCAGCCCTGGATCATGAGTGCATGCAATAGCTTGGATGGCCTGATTTCCTTCTCCGGCGAATAAACAGTACCGTCGTGCTTCGGTGGCGTTGTTGAAGTCCACGCGAGTGGTGACTGGACGCTAGGTTGTTCGCCGAGGGAGAATAAGCGAACCGTATGGAATATGTCGGGGTTTGCGGCGGGAGCGGGAATCAGGAGAAGCAGAAGATGGCGGGTTGGCGATGTGGATGGTCAGGTTTCTGTGGAGGGCCTGGAGGGTAGGTGAGAGCGATGGAGGAGGGAAAGGAAGAAGGGAGTTAAACCGTCTTCGGGTGGGTGGGAGGTTTTTATTGTTTAGCTTTATTTTACTTTTTATATTTGCTTGATCGAAACGTGGACATGACTGTCCATTTGGTTTGAATTTTTTGCCTTCAACCAAACACAACTCAATTGGAAAGCAAATTTTTCGTTTGGTTTTTTTTAAACCAATAAGCAACTTAATGCCTTTGCCTTGGTTAAAACTGAAAAAACAATAGAACCCATGAATAATACATTATTCATCCGCAAGGTTGTTCTTTTGAAAAAACAAAAAATCCCCTTTTGCCACGCATACCAACCAATAATTTGTGCTGCCTATACAGATATGTGCTTGTCAAGTCATAATAAATAAATGAACACCTAACTCTTCTTTTTTATTCAATGATACGAGTGATTAATTGCCTAACAAATTCGCTACTTCAAAATGGTATTCATTTATTTAAAAAACAGCAACCCTAGCGATGCATTGTTAATTGATTCATGTTTATGAGGAAATCTAATCAATCCTCCTACACCAACAACCCGCTACTAAAAGGGATCGTCTTAAGCAACATAGTCTTGCGACTCATTTGGTAGTACATTAAATCAATTTGAAGGTCTTACAACATCATACTAATTTCATCTGTGTATTTCACTTGCATGAATACTCACCATTCAAGCACAAGTGCACATATTGATCGCTCGAGTTCCAAAAAACCTTTACTCTGAGAAAAATGTCATTGGGATGGATGTCTTGCACTATCCCGATTAAATCTTCCCGTGTGTTAAATGTACATTACCGAAATAGAATTCCCTGTTATTATAGTTTAATTGATCAATAAAAACAAATGCTCAATGAAGTGGCAGAAATGTGCCACACCCCATTCCACTCTCCCAAACTTTTATTGCCGCCAGTGTAATGGGAACAGTTCAGTTTAGGATATGTGGTTTTTTCCTGTACACTTTTCTAAGGTAGATAGCTACATATATGGACCCATTCTACATAACCAAGTGAAACAACTATTCGCAAGGGCCTGTTAGACATGACAGCCCATTTATAGCCCACAACAAGAACTCATACGTCACTGTCGTTTCCCCTAATCAACCGTGGAGGAGATTTCGGCCCACATGGTTTTTTTGTGGTCCTTGGACACTGACAGTCGTTTTTACTCAGCCTGAACAACCACCTACTTCCTTTCGTGTATAAGGAACTCTGGATTTCTAATTCAATAAGTGCTATGCAAACTTCAGTTCGCCTGAACTTTATTTCCATCCTGCGCTGCATCGTCAACTCGACGCAAACGGTTTGTACTTATCTCTCTTTTACTTGCAGTTTGGTATACCATGCATAGTGTTCCGCTTTTATTGTCTGAACTCATTATCCTTGTGCTTGGGGGAAACATCGCCGCATGTGAAATTAGGGTTTGCCTTGAAATCCCGGCATTCCTTGGCCTCTCAGTTCACCGCAGTTTATGCTCTCTGTCGCCTGGGCCAAAGTTTCACACAATTCAATGGACCTCAATTGTACCCTACGAAGTTCCCCAGAAGGTTGGACTCCTCACACTCTAATCATTTACATGTCGGCACTGTTATTTATACAGGGGGGAAACAATCGGCCAGTTCTTTTATTTTCCAGTGCATGGATACGGTCGTTGCTGTTGCTGTCAGTAGTTGAATGGCGTGTACTTCCTTTTTGAAATTTCAGACCTAATCAGTACGTCAACTACAGTTTGGGACCTCAAAGGAAAAATGGTAGCTGGTCACATTGTACTGCGCTTGATTCATATCTGGCTATCTGATGAATACATGGGAACGGAGAGCAACCAATTCATGTATACTTTATGGGTTGATGTGGAGGTTGGCATATTCGATTTTCAAGTTAATTCCATGTTACTTATTATGCCAAACTGATACTCATGATATGGTTCTATTCTTTCATAGGAATCTTTAATTGAGGGAGTCACCGACAGAATTGATATGGCTAATATCGAACCACTTCTCGAGGTGGGCCTGCTCTACGTACTGGATGAAGTACCACTAACCGTGGCAAGAAGTACTCAAAGAACTGCAACTGGTAATTTACGCCTTTGCCTTCGGACAGGACTATCATGCAGGAACCTCGATGAAAATCAAATAAAGAAGCGGTTCCCGGTTGATGGATTTAAGAACACAGAATTTGAAGAACTTTACGGGATGGCCTTGGACCCAACGAACTTGGCAGGTAAGGTTTGCCTGCGTGATCAATTTTTCCTCCAAATATTGTTCTGATACTAGGGTCCTTGAACGTTTCCAGATCTCACAGGTCGTGTTTTAGCGATATCAGAACCAGTATACAATAGTGATAGCACTACCTTCATGATGATCCAAATAGAAAACACCAGGTTAATGTTTATAGTCCTTCCTTTTACATTCGAACTTGTGAGAACTACACTAACACTCTCTGCATTCTATCAGGAAGCAAACTGTTGTGATCAATTACACTGCTCCCTACGATGATTTCTACTATTGGGCTGAAGCCACTGAACTCAAATATCCGGTGGTCGCGACCTTCACGAGCATTTTTGTTGCTCAGCCTGAACCGAGATGTGCGCCTCTTAATCTCTCTATTCGTTGTTATGCCTTTTACACAAATCTGTGCTGAAATACAATTTACCTGTGTAGATCAATTGGTTTTAACCAGCACAAAGGCAACCCGTACAATTAATGGTTCGTATTCACATCGTCACAGGACATTGATGAACAGGTTAGCTGTGCCTTACCTGTTTATCTCAAATTGTGTTGTATCGATATAGACACAAAGGCGCACTAATTCTTTGCGCCGCAGCTTTTTACATGACCACAGGCCAATTACAGTCCTTCAGGAGGCAGCGGTTCCCAATTACAAACCTTTCAGGCACCCTCTGCCGACTGCAGTCACACTCACCAGAATGATTCGACTGCTTGCGGCTGATACACTCAATTTTGAGGTAGATGTAGTATAGCCACGCTTACGTGCTCTCAAATACATATTTACAACCTTTCTTGCTTTTGTGCAGGCGCGCTACTGGTGTTTGGCAAAAATTGTTGCTGTTACTTTGGACCAATGCTTTATTAAGAATGAACACGGTTCTCTAAGGTCAGACATATAAGCTCTTCCAAATGTTCTTTCCTTTCAAATGTTTACAAGTTTTTCTCATGGTCAAACAGGTACGATGCATTTGTGTCGTGTAGTGATTTGGTCAGGACAGAAATCGTTAAATTCGATCACGATGCAATGGTTCAACTGCTCAGATTGCCGGTCGATGAGTTTAGTGTGCTACAATTTCCTGAGAAAGAAACTATTGTTAAAGATGTTGAAGGCAAGTACTTTACTCTAGAACTACGGATTGCTAGAGCGTTCCATGTCACCAACCATATCTCTGTTGCGACGATCTGGAACCCTCTTTGTATAAATGTGGTTTAGTGGCACCCAGGCAAATTCTGCCCTCTGTTCAGTATTGTTAGACGATCTGTTTTTTCCTAACCCGTCCCTTTCCACAATCAAACGTGTATACTACATCTGCGTGCAGTACCTTCACTTGCGCTCCTCAGCTATATGTTTAGCCTGGTCTATGTTATCCATTAAACATAATCTGCCCCCATCTTGCCGTTGATCTCTGCCTGGCTGGTTGTTTATGCTTTCAATATAGGGAACATTTTGCAACTATGCAATATGTATTGTTCGTCCTAATTCAGACCGTTTTAGATGTCCTGCCAGAGTGCAGCTTGATTATAATGGGGGTCCAAAAAAGTAAGCGAACGTGGTGACGCAGAGAGGCCTTTCCTTTTATGTGTTATTTTAGGGCCCGTCGACGCGGGGCTATGCAGGACATGCTGTGCATGTAATTACATCTGGCCCACTTTGTCATGGTTAGGCCCACTTGTTTAAAGGGGCCCGGTACGGTTTCTATTAGCTTCTCTAGGGTATTCTCTGTCCTTAATCTTCCTCTCGCAAAGAATCGCCCGCCGCAGCGAACAGAGTTTCCAGTCATGGGCGAAACAATACAGATCAATCAGCTTGACCTTGGATACACGGACGAACTGCTTCAGGTTCGACATCTGCATACATGGCAGGAGCCGCTGTCGGGGCATGATATAGATCATCATCTTCTACTTGATAAGCAGGTATTTCGTTTGCACTTCTATTTATATCTATCGGAATCTATTTGTCCTTACATTGGCTGATTTCTACATTATGACACACCCAGGGAATATTGATTGTTGCGACGTCGGATCCTGTCGCACCCCAATTAAGTCAGCCAGTTTTTAGCCCGGGCAAAATTTACATGATATCTTCCTTCTTCGTTACCCCTGCAAGAATGATGGGCCGTTGTTGTTCACATAATTCCGAACTTCGTTTTACAAACATCAGTAGCTTCCGGTCTGTTCCTGAACCCCCACCGTCCGATTACCACCCAACCGACATGGCAGAACCAGTCCCTTTCTTTGACTTATACATGCGTGCACTTGCCAAACAGGAGAGATCAGGTTATCCAGTCGCCATATACATACACCATTCATTTGTTTTGTCTCGTGTTATTCCTGTAACCCTTCAGCGATTCATTATTATTACCCAGACATAATGGGCCGCATAGTCGCCATCTCCAAACCCTACATGGATACACCAGGCGATGTAATGTCGATGCACCAGCTCATTATCCTGGAAGATAATTGGCATGTATTCAGTCTTCATAAGTTTTTTGCTCCCCGAATGATGTGTGTTGCTTAGATGTGCTTCTTTGCTTTTACATGCAGCAATAGACAGATTTTAACCCAAATCGTCGACCACTTGATCATGCATTCGCTTGAGGCATTGGTTGTTAGCCAAGAGCGAAACGGGCCTGTCATTGCAACTATGACTTCTATGGTCGGCCACTGTTCAGATGGTAAGATTTGTGCCACCACAACATGTCGCCGCTTTGTCTGTCCCTCAGTTCTTCATTCTTTTGGAATCAGGGAAAAATATTTACAAGAATACATGCAGTACAAGAGTCATTGTTGACCAAACCTTACGAATGCATAGGCCCAGCTTTTACAGGTTTGCATCCTTTTACAAAAACCCAGTATTATTTTAAATCATATCTTGCATACATTGTTCGCCTTTCGTTTCGATGCAGACATTCGAGTTCGAATATGCCGATCTTCTACATTAGTCAATGGCGCGGCAATGACATTGTCAGACCGGTCCAACGACATGGTCCATGCCACTCGATAGCAGACTTACTTTTCCTGTTGGCTGAGGATGATGCGCTGCACACTGCGCCTCTCAACAGTGTATTTTGCCTTAACTTTTACCAGGATTCACATACTACTTATATTACACACCCCTAATCCTTCTTTGTTCTATATCTGTAGGCAACATTTAGGTGTTTGGCGACAGTTCAGAAAATCAATCACCAATCTGGATTCTTTACTTGGTTGTGCCCTGAATGCTCACCACAAAAACATCAATTGTCCCCGAATGATGTCTGTTCTAATTGCTCTGCATCCATTGCTCATGATGACAAGATTAAAAGGTACGCACATAAAAGTAATAGTATACTTAGACCGATAGAATCATCAAATTGACTCAGATTTCTCATACAACCATAAATAGTTTCTATATCTCAGCCGACGTCTGTGACGAGACATTTAAGACTTCATTCTTGATTAGTCATGAAGCAGCTTCTGCATTACTGCAAACATTTCCTCTATGGGACCTTGAAGACGCAGATGTTCGCCGTCTCCTCCAGCCTGTCCTTTACCGCACTTATACATTTGAGATCAAAATGTTGCCTTGCTGTAAGGATAGGCATGAACGCTTTGAAGTTGTTGCAGTCTGGCATCGTCATGCTGCAAGTGTTCAGGATTGGTTTTAAGCGTCTTAGAAATAAGGATTCAGGGTTAGCATTTAGTTTTGTAAAATAGATTTCGTTTCAATGTCTTTGTGTTCCTTAGATTTGCTTTGCGAAAGCCCTTCGCTGTATTCTCGCCACCAAGACTCCAGGATGTTACCTCTTTCGATGTCATTGTAATGAACACTGATAGTCTCGCCATTTTGTGCGGGGTCCTTCCTATCCGCAACTCTACCTCGGACCCAATGTGACTAAATAATGTGCTTCCTCGCAGACAACAAAAAAACAGGTCCATCACTTGACAGCCTATCGATACATAGAGAGTTTGACCACCAAACTAGCTCTATAGTCTCTGGACCCATTTGATCATTAAGAAAGTCCACTCTAAAACCAAATTATGCAACTGCACGGCTTCCAAACCTAAGGCTCTTTATTAATGCCTGCAAATATGTGACTGATTTGTACACGGATGAGAGGAGATTTAACATGGACAGAGAGTACTCAGTGTTGCCCCAGCAACCTTTAAAAACAAGAAGGAACAAGACCCTAATTACTTGCCCAGCTTGTGTAATAAGTCCAGTTATGAATAGGTTATCGAAAACACCCGCTAGCATTATAACTGGGCCAATTTAACCATGATGGATATACTTTCTAGATACATTCTTCCGCCCCAGTTGGGTCGACAGAAATGCACAACTTACCAATTCGGCCCACCAATTATGCATCATGCAGTTTTGTAAACATACCATAACCGATTGGCCCGGCCCAATAGCTTTCTCCATCAAACCCTTCCACTTTGTCTCCTAAAATAAACTGCCTATCTTTCTGTCGTTCAGATCACCCTTTGTTCGTAACAAAAAACCCTAAGTTATAAAATCGGCCAGAGAAACGCTGCCAGTCCCCCAGCGTCAGCATCTGCCCACACTTTCGCGTTGACTGTGAGTTCGATATTGTTGTTAATGGTCTTTCATTCCCTGTGTTTCGGTTTTTGCTAGCCGTTCTTCTGTACCCTTTGCCGGCAAAAGTTCTACTGACCTATTTTTGGATTCAACGGGGGACTCTAAAAGTGTGTCGGTAAGGTTTTGAATAATCGACTTGGAAAGGGACATATGCATGAAACGAATATCCTTCTAAACTAGACTATTTGTTGTTCTGCCGCTAAATGTCGACAGGTCTCCAAATAGCGAGCAACACATGCTCTTTGTTGGTGCAATAACCTGTTCTTTTTTACTGTTATTTCTGATAGCTTTAACATTTATTCTGGTAATCATATTTCTTCCCGCAGCTATAGAAAGCAAGTTCGTCCTGCACCCAAGACATTCCTGCCCACTGAATTCTGTTTTTTGGCAAACACAGAGAGCGAAATGTTGCCACCGGACCCACATGGTATTTTCCCATTGCTGAACAATAGCCTTTTCTCCGTATCCTTTTATGTGTTGTCATGCAGTTTCGCTTTGTTTTAGATGTCATGCAGCAATCCACAATATTCCGTGAACTCCATCTGGGAACCAACAACATTTTCCTCATGGCACGCCTACTGAACATCTGGACAGAATGTGACCCCTGTGAAACTACATCTGCTACCTCTATACAAATGCTTTGGCTAGACAAAGAGGTACGTCTATAAAAAACAAAACTACTTCCTGCTTATACTTTAAACATAGAATGTTTAGTGAACACATGTTTCCAACATTGTAACTGCTATAGGGACAGCTTATGGAAGCTGTTGTGCGATGTGGGAACTCTCCTGACATGTGTTCAGACATGAACCTTGGTTGTCTCTACACCATGATAAACCCAACTGTGATACCGGCTAAATCTGAACGTCGAATTGCACCTTCCACTTTGAGATTGTCCTTCACAAATAGAGGTGCGTTTGAAGGAATCCATGAATATCGCAGCACCATGAATTTTCCAGATGACTGTGCCCATCAAGTCCTTTGTGATTACAGTGTTTCTCCTGCAAGTCTCCCACTCTGTTACTCAGGTATTTCTTCTTCGTGCTTAACCAACTGAACACAGCATCCTGCATCTTAAATTGATGCACAGAATATTTTTTTTCCCTAAATATAATATTTACAGACCACATGCAACCAAATAACTCAACCAGATTCATGCTTCAGAAATCACAGGATGCGTGACGCACATAACAGAACCACTTAGGGTCAATTCTGATACATTTATGTTCCAAATCTATCTTGAAGACATGAGGTATGCTTCGAAATCAGTTTATGTTTTATACGTTTGAATGGAAATTGGTCTGTATTAACACTCATTAGTTGTCTTCCAACTTCATAGTGGCAATAAAGGACTTGTGAGCTACATCGGAACGCGGATTAAACAATTCATTCATAGTGCTGATGGAACCGAGGTGCATTATCCTCTGATTATTACAGCAACAGGCCTCACCCGAAATGTCCACGAATTCACCCATATTCCGCCGTTTTGTTTCGTGACATCTCCTGGGACCCGTCTCATTGTGCAACCATACAATGAAACGACACATCTTTTAATGAACAGGTATGCTGTACTATTTGCATCTTTCTTTTCATTATATGCATCTTCTTCTACCAGTTAGCTAATTAAACAAACAAACCTACTAGGTTCTTTCATAACAGATTGCCAGTGGACATCATTGACTACAGCTCGAAGGAGCGCCTTGGATACCTTCGGCGCAAGATTCCTCCCAGAATTTCACTGCTGGAATTGAAAACCAAAGTTCCATTAGGAGAAATGGAAACTGAGGTGACTTTCCTTCTTTCTGCAACTGTAGATTGTTAAGCAAGTATATATGAAAATTATCAAGCATCCTCAGGTGGCCTTCCAACAAAATAAATGTTTTAGTTACTAACAAAAACTGGATTTGACATTTTTCCTAATTCAATCCGTGTGACAGATACTCTATCGATGCAAATTGAAGATACTTAAGTTCCATCTTGGTTCTGAGACCTGCAAAACTTTTCCTGAAGACACTGAGTATTTCCAAATTACGACTACTTTTCTTTTCCTTATTGTTAAGTAACAATTCATTGCTACCACATTTCTAATCTACGTATACGTTTAGATTGTACTACGAATTGCAGGCTGAATGCGAATCAGGAAATCACACCGCAACAATAGTTCTGAATCATCAACCTTCTCTTGCTCTAATCCGTATGCCACCGCTCGAGTTCCAAATGATGCCATATGACGAGAGAGTTGAGTTGCTCAAAACATTCTGCAATGTTCAGCTAATGGCAGAACTGTACATCGTGGGATCAGAAGATTCAGATGAACCACACATCCGCATGTTTGCGATTTGGGATTCAAAAGCATTTCAGCCATTGCGAGAACTTAAATTGCGCATCTGACCGAACCCTTACGTTGCAGTCAACGAAGGTACATTCCTTCCTACTTTTGTTTTGCATTCAGTGGAACATTAGTGCTCGTGGGCACAACCATTTTTTGCGCACTAATAAATACCCACATGTCTGTTCTTATTGCAGCTCTTAGGACTAAGGAACGAATTTGTTGGCTGAGGAAGGATCAAAGTAAGGCAGGCCCAGAAGACATGGATTGCAACATTATTAGTTAATTCGATATTTTGAGAATTGGAATAGTCCATCTTTATTTCCATTCTGAACATAAACTGTTCTGGTACGTTGTGTATGGTAGCTACCCTTTAAGCTCAACCATCCAAATAGTTCAGATCTAAACAATGTACTTGGCAATGCACGTTCGTATTTTATTCGTCTTAGTTATGCCCTTTCTGCAGTTCCTTTGTTTGACATGTGTTTGAGTGTTCTGTCTTCACTCTTGTGTCGTTACTGTTCTGTTATATTAGATCTCAAGATCATTACAGATATCAATAACCACCCCTGATTCGCTATCTACAGTGTACTATGTTCCTAATGTAACCTCCTGTAATTCGACTAAAATCGGTCATTCCCTTCTAGCCTCCAGTGTTAGTATGTTTCCCCCGTTTACTGTACTGTTGCCTCAGTTGAAAAGTAGTAGATTCCCTTCACACCACTTGTCTTTTAGGCCTTTCTTCTACGACCATTTTTATTGTATTTTGAATCATTTTGGGCCGCAGAAACACTGAACAGTTCGAGAGAAAGTTTATGTCTTTTGTTGTTTTATTCAACGTTTAGGAAGATCCCTGCTCTTATCTCACTTTTCATCCTCTCTCATCAACTTTACTCTTCTTCCGCTATTTCCTCACTAAAATCCTGAATCAGCACACTGTTCCTGTTCAACCTTCCTTCTGGTGTCATCCGGTTCGATCTCCGTCCCCAATTTCCTCACAAAAGAGACATGCTTCCGCAAAAGCTGCTTCGAGATTTGAATGGAACTGAAGGGCCAGAAGCTGCTCTCAAGATACGCCTCTTGCATGTTTGGGGTGATTGCAATTCAGAAAATCCATCCATTCTCTCACAGTTTTGCAGTCTTTGGACCGATTCCAAGGTAATATAGCATTTCCTTAAACGTTTTTTTTGCAGTTACCAGTGCAAATTGTGCTCTTCGGTCATTTCTCTTGCTTCGCCTCCTCCCTGTTTAACAGGGAACCTTAATCCAGGCCATCGCGACACCACATTTAGGTCACCGATTTGGCCCATACCTGCAACTAGGGTGTGTCTACTTAGTTACTGGATTCCAGCTGGCAAAACCACAGCCACTGTGCCGCCCTTGCTCCCATAGATTTAGTTTGGTCCTTTCTCAGGGAACCATATTTGAGGATGTAACCATGTTGTCACCGGGTTTCTGTGCTGATTCATTTGAGTTTTTACACTTCAGTTCCTTGCACGGCTTACCTCGCTCAACAAACCAGCTCATAGGTTCACCTGGCAATTACTGTAATCTCATCACATATACTTGATTGGTTTTTTGCACTAATGAATTGACGCTCTTGTAACACCTCTCCAAATGTAGATGTTGTTGGCAGAGTTGTTTCTGTGAGCGGGTTATCCTGTTCGGCAACATCCACTGGTGCTATTATTAGGCGGAAACTGGTCATACAAAACGAAAGGTTTTCAATGCAATGCGATTGTGTACCTTTCCATTTGTATTTGATTAACCGTAATTCCAATCATCTCCGTCTAACCTGCACTTGACTATTGCAGAAATAAACGTGTTAACATCACCATATGTGGCGATGTTGCTCGATCACTAGATGGAGAAGAACTAGCATACCTTAGCCGCATGGGATCTGTTATACTTGGTGTATGCAGTCTTCAAGTTACTGACGCCACACCAGGTTTACACTGCACCTTTATCCTCACAGTTAATGCTATTGCTAATCCATTCTACGACGACTCACATCTCCTTTCCTACCTTTACCAAAGGCGGCATTTTTTTAACCAGCACCTCCGCTACACGGTTTGTTTTGGAGCCATCTTCTGCATTGGCAAATGTTTTGCGTGCTACGTAAGTCTCTTACAAGATGCCGCTTTTAGTAGTTGACTTTCCGTTTATCTCATATACTTTCGAAATTGTAGTGCTACTGGTGGTACAGATACGATCCGCTATTATCCTCCATGCTTTTCCACTTATTTTGAAGAGGAAATGTTTCGAGCTGACAGTACCAAGACAATTATGGACCTCATCCGCCTTTCCAGAAATCCAATGGTTGACGTGCGTTCTTTTGTCATAACTTTTACTGTCACAGCACTGTATCTTATTACTTCATGGCAGGTTAAAGCATAATCTGCACTATTAATGTAGCCAGCCATATTTTCATGCTTCAAAATTTATTCTGCCTCACCACTAGATGGATCTGTTTTTCCAGTCCCTTTTGCCAGTAAACTAACAATTTCTTGCCTGCTTAGCTACACTTTCTCACCAGTTTTGTTTACCTACAGGCTACCCAGTACTATTGTTTGGCGCAAGTCCTCTCCACTGAGGCTTCAAGATCATGGTTCTACTTAGGATGTGCCTTTTGCTTTAAGACAGCTAGGGAATTTCCTGGCACTGGTGATTTTTTTTGTGAAGAACATGGCCAACTAAAGGCTGAAGAAACCGAACATTGGTTAGTTTAAAATCCACCTTTTCCCCATCAGTCAAGTGGGCACGCCCAATTCACCCCTGAAATTTTAATACATTCTTACAGCTACAAAATTCATTTGGCTGTCGGAGACACTACTGGTTCGGCGTGCTTCGTCGCACTTGGAAAGACCGCTGAATCTTTGCTTGGAGTTACAGCAAACGAACTATTGTTGCAGCATCCCCACCGCCATGGCCATTTCCCTCCGCCAATTGTGGCCATGAATGGCTGTTGGTTTTCGTTTTGTGTGCAACTCCCTAAACCTGGAAATCTGGCTCAGACTCCTCTGGAGTTTACTATACTTTCTGCAATCGACCGCAGCCAGCTCTAACAATAAACTAATGAAAACGTCAACGCTTGCGCAGAAAGTCATTGTGCTCGACCGTTGTCTTACCTATATTATGCCAGTATTTAGCAATATTTGCACTTCAACATCAACAGACTTATGTATCCGCGATGTACGTACAAACTATTCACATGCACAATGACTCCGCTCTTTCGCTTACAACTCTCTTTTCTTGATGGTTTCGTTTCCATTCTTTCTTTTGTCAGGGGGTTTGTTCGTCTGCTTTCAAAGGAGGTTCGGACGGCGAGTTTTGTGGCAAAGAAATTGATCTCAAATTCTTAGGAAACTTTATTGCCCGTTGAACTTGCGAAGCAACAGGCGGAACCTACTGTGGTGGTGAGCTACCTCTCTTGATCTGATTCCTTTCTAAGGTTCATGTTTACTTGGATATTTGTTTAGATCGTTTGTTTGTTCTCTACTAGGAGTGGCGACGACTGTTTCACGGCCACTTCATAGCAGATTTTGCACTCTTGACGGTTAGGTACATTCTTTTTATAGGCTGAAACGAATGCAGCATTTTACCTAACAGGAAGCAGCATTTTACCTAGGGGCAGCAGCAGTCGACCCAGCTTGGTTATCAGACTCCAACTTCACCTCGAACTCTCTCGACTCAAATGGCAGAGCCCCAGCAGTGAACAGACTATCACTTACCTAACAGTCTATCACGGTGTGGTGGCTCACACATTTGCTATGTTATGATTCTGTTTCTGTCTTACTCTTCCTTACTGTTTCCCCCATCTCACGAGGATTGCGAAGAAGAGCTGGCTGTAAAAAAAAACTCCTAGGGTTGTGCATTGAGGGGGGATCTGGATTTATATGCTTGAAAATGCTATTGTGCGGATGATTGATTCATGAATGTGCTTGGTTTTAGGTCACTATTACCCCGGAGGTTACTTCGAAGAAGGTCAACAGAGATGTCATTTCTACACTGGACAAGTTATACCGTCAATCTCATTTGGGGAACAAAATGGTAGCCTATGATGGTAGGAAAAGTCTGTTCACTGCTGGGGCTCTGCCATTTGAGTCGAGAGAGTTCGAGGTGAAGTTGGAGTCTGATAACCAAGCTGGGTCGACTGCTGCTGCCCTAGGTTCTATGCATTGAACATGTAAGCAAAGAAATTGTAGGATTCATTGCCTTCCACACCTGAGGTGTTGAGTTGATTACGATATCAATTGTCAGGTTAAGTATTCAATTGACAAGCTCATTAGTATTTGTTTCATGATTATTGACAAATCATGATTGTTTGATTGCATTATAATAACTCTATTTTCATATTTCCCCCTCACTTATGAATTCGAAGATCAAACACTCTAATCCTCCCGCCGCGAAGCGCGGGCTTCCGTACTAGTTGTTATTAATGATATAATCACATGCTGTCGCTATTGTTCTTAGAATTCAAGCTCGGCAAGTGGATATATTGTAAGTGGTTAAGTATCATACATGAACCTATATAAGATCTAACATAACCTTCTTCCAACAACTCGAGTTATTGAGAGCACTGGTTCTTGACATGGTATCAGAGCTGGTTGTTCGTGAGGTCACGTGTTCAAGTCCTCACGACCCCCAATATTAATCGTTGTCTTTCAGCACATGGTAGGATTGGGCCTGTGCAATCATATGGTCATGAATATGATCTTCCATCTAGTGACGAAGCCGCAAATCTTATTATTTAATATTATTGTTTATCATAGTCATAGCCTATATAGGCCAAGGATGTGGAATTGAGTTATGCTTCCCTGGAAGAGTATGAAACTCATTGCTGCAAGTGGAGGGGAAGCCAACTCCAGCCGTGAGATGATTCAGGTAGTCATCCCTGACAAATCGTCGAACACTTGGTGGGCGCAAAACTACCTGGGGGCAAACTGCTGCGCTGATAGACGAATAATGAATAATGTTACCTATCTTTCGATTCGTTCTCCCGCAGGCTCAGCGCCGACGGCCGGAACTTTCAGAGAAGCAATGAATCGGGAAGCATGGCTTTCAATGGACGGGTACCGACGTCGGAAGAAACTACAGAGACGGAGGAGGAGAAGAAGAAAGCTGTTAAAATGCCGGTGGGGGTTTGCCGGTCTCGTGGCGGCAGATTGACGGAGACATTGCAGGCCTCGTTTAATTGTTGGGCTCTTGTGATTTGGATCTCGATGGTTGGGCCTGTGATGAACATGATGAGGTCTTGCCCATATCCCTTTATCATTTTAACTTAGAAGGTTATAGTCCCTTCAACTTTAAAATCAAGATAACTTTACATATAAAATTTGTATCAAAATTGAAAAATATCTTAGTTGATAAGGACTAGCCCCTCCTCAATAATCATGTTTCCTATTCCTCAAATTTTATAATTAATTGGTAAGGAATAGCCCCTCCTCAATAATTAATTATGTTTCCAATTCCTCAAACTTCAAATTTTTACTTCTTTTCAGATTGTCGGCTCCATAAATGAGATACCAATGTCAATATTAATAATTGAGATCATGGAAAATATTAATATAATATATAAATTAAAATTTTAGTTAATTTAACTATTCAATAAAATTATCAATTATATATAAATAAAGTAAAGTAATATATTTGGTAATTTGATTCTTTTAAAAGAAGGGAAAATTTTGGTGTATTCAAACTTTTGGGAAGAGAAAGAAGAGGAAATTTTGGTTATTTGAATTTTTGAGAAAAGAAACAAGGGGGAATTATTTTGGTGGTTTTGATTTGTGGGAAGAGAAAGAAGTGGGAAAGTTTGGTTCTTTTGATTATGAAATAGAAATAAGGAGGAAAATTTTGAGTTTTCAACTTTTTGTGTAAGGAAGGAAGAAAGAGGAAAATTTGGTTCTTCAATTTTATGGAAGAGAAAGAGGAGGGAAATTTGGTTCTTTCAATTTTATGGAAGAGAAAGAAGAAGAAAAATTGAGTGTTTCTAATTTATGGAATGAGAAATGAGGAAAATTTTAGTATTTTAACTTTTTTGTGAAAAGAAAGAATGAAACAAATTTGGTATTTTCAAATTTTTTATTTTTCAAAATTTTAGCCTTTGAAATATGAATCTTTAATTTTTATATGGAGGACATGACTAGTTAAATTTATTCTTATATATATGTAATTGTTTATGGGCTAATAACTAAATTAACCATTAGTTACAACAATCATTTGTTTTACATATCACTTAATTTGTCTACTTGTTTTCTATGCTTTTTCATTCAAGGCAGATGACCAAGGGCCCACGAAGAATAACGACAAAGAGGAGAAGGACCATACAGAAGATGAGAAAGAAACGCAAAAAGATGAAGAAAGGAGAACCGATCAACTGGCGAATGAAGATGAGGAGGAAGAAATGCATGAAGATGATGAAAGGATATCAGATCAACGTGCGAACATAAATGAGGAGGCTCGCTAGGAAGATGAGAAGGAAGAAACGCAAAAGAAAGGGAAGGGGAGGTTAATGAAAGGGAAGAAAAAGCTGCACGAACTGAAACTGATGACGCTAACTCGCTGGCGGCCGACACAGTGAATGATGAGGAGGAATAAGCACAAAAGAAAGAGGAGGGGGAGGTTAATGAAAGGGAAGAAGAAGTTGCATGAACTGCAACTGATGAGGCTAACTTGTCAGCGGCCGACACAATGGTGGGTACGACGCCGACTCCTCCTCCCTTGATTGGAGGAGGATGGCTGGTGGGTGTGGCAGCAATGATTGCTATCTTTGTCACCAACATTTATTGTGGGGAAATTCAGGAAGATCCACCATTGGTAGAAACAGAGACACCAATTACTCAACCGGCGAAAGGAACAAAAAGTCAGAAACAGTCGGTGTTACTCCACAGGCGGAAGATCGGGTGGGAGCTGTCATTACTCCATAGGCGGAAAGAACCGGCCATTACTCCTCCTCAACCACTTTTCATTGTGGATCTGATGGTACAGAGGCTTAACTCACTCCAACCACTGATGGAAGGAATATCCGGAGACCCCACCAATCCTTGAGAGCCATCAGACTCTTCCTCCAGCATGCTCGCCAACCTGAAGCGGCGTCGGCATCGGTGGTAGAGGAAGGATCACGTGAAGAAACATAGACGGAAGAATCCTCCATTATCCTTGGACTCCTCAACGTATTCTTTGAAGAGCGGTCGAGCATCTCTCCTCATTTCATCCATCGTCGAGATCGACCTCCCATGAACTAAGAGAAACGGACTCCTCGCCAGCAATCAGTCTATTACCATAGTCAGTGGATCACGGGAATCAGTCTATTACCATAATCAGTAGGAACATTACATTGGTAATGTTTGCACAACTGTCTCTTGTGTACTATGCCGGAACTAGGAAACAGGGGAAGTGAAAGGATATCGTTTGAATTCTAAACGAACTTTGTAGCCAATCAATTCAGAGCATCTCTTTCCCTATATGGCTACATTTTGAACATGTATTCTTTTTTTTTTTTATCCTTCAAATGGTCACTACAAGGGTAAATTGCCCTCTCGGTTCTGCATCTTTGCACTGTTCGTTGTAGATGTCAAAATTTCTTGAGCCTTGTTTGGTGGTGTGATGGTGGTAATGTCGGAAATCACTTAAAAATTCTATGTGTCGATTTCTATTTCTGCGTTATTTGCATCATATGTGATCATTCTCTGCTTCTGTGTTAGTACTCTGTTTTTCCTGGTTTTCTTAGGTAAGCTCGACATAGAAGAAGAGAAGATGAAGTGATAGCAGGCGTTTGATCTAAAATGTTTTAGTCCAGATCAAGGATTCAAGGTTACTTGATCAGTTGGGCCTTCAGCCCACGTGACGTCTTCAGCGGGCCTAGATTTCACAAAAACTATTAAGTGGTCTATTTCGGTCATTGTCCTTTTTAGGGCTGGGCATGCGGGCGGATCATCCGCGGGTTTGGGCCGACCCACCCGCATTTGACCCGAATTTTGTTAAGTGGATGGGTCTGTGGGTGGGTGACGGGTTGCGCTGGGAGCCATCCGCCGGGTGGTGGGTGGGTTGTGGGTGAGTGTGCGGGTGACCCGCTCAACCCAACAACAAAAAGATCAAAGTCGTTGGCGCTAGAGAGAGGAGAGTGGAGACGTTAGATATAAATTCGGACTACTCCTGGAGTTTAAACCTCAAAGCCAACCTTCCAAATAGAGATCCCCTCTTCTTCCCTTTACTTTTCCCTCTAATTCTTGTGCCTAGATCAACGCTCTTTCCTTTGTGGAATTATTTTCCTTAGTTCCTTGCACCTAATAATCGTCTCAATCTGTAGAAAACTCTTTCATAATAGAATTTCTATCCAATTTAAGAACTAATTCGACATTTTTCGTCATATTTCAACTTCTTGTTTCCCTCGATGATTCTCTTCACCTATTATCATGTCAAGTTGACTCCTTTATATTATATACATTGTGATGTGGGTGAACCCACAAACCCACCCGCATCATCCACCATCCGCACGACCCAACCCGAGACTAAATGTGGGTGGGTGGTGGGTTAAAAATTATCAATCCGTTTAAGCGCGGGTGGGTGCATTTTATGGTCAAAATCCACCCGACCCACCCAATGCCCACCCTACTCCTTTTGAGTTTTGAAATTTCATTCTAATTCTATTGATCAAAACACATAACCCGTTCGTCTCCTAGTTTAATTTACTAATTCAATTAGGGTTCAAGCGAAATTAGAAGAAACTTCATAGTTGTCTAGAAAATCTAGCGCTCGACCGATCTACACGGTTTGCTACGAATTGGTAAAGGAAAATATTAGGACCAAACTCAATGTCCTCACATTAATATGAAGAGGTTCTTCATAAAAACATGGTTAATCCTAAATTTTCAGCCTTCTGAAGTTCTGAGTAAACTTAGGAGGGACTTTTTTGTCCTTTTAGTTAATAAAAGCCCCACGGTAGATAAATAAACAATTGTTAATTATGCTAAGCGAAAAAAATCGTTAGTATAGTAATTCCGTTTTTCTATTAGAAAAAAGAAGACATCGTTAACTATACTTCTATTGAAAAAAGAAATCCCCCAACATCCCCATTCCCTGTAGCCCAAGAGACCTTTTACTGTGCTTAGTGACTCAGAATTACTGTTTCGACTTGGAAGGAACTCGGGTGTGGGCGGGTGCAGGGAGATCACTCATTGGTTTTGGACGGGATTGTCGTGGTTCGGTTGCATTCGGACTGTGGTTACCCTTCTGGTCGGGGTGGGCCTTTCGTTGCCCCTCGCCCGCGTAGATCGCACGGCAACTGTTTTCCTCTCAGCTGCTTTTGAGTGGAAGGAACTCCAGGTTTGACGGAACTGAAAGCCTGGGTATAGTTTGACGTGACAGTAGGGAGAGAGAAGTGGTGGCTTGGAGAGACAGGGGAGACGTAAGGGTTTACGATGGTGATTGGTGACTGATGGTGGGTTAGGCCTGATATATTCAGTCTTTTTCCTTGGTGGATAGAGACCCACGTCTCCCTTTTATTTTTGTCCGTTCATTTAACCTAACTCACTTTGACCCTTCTTTCTTCTTTCCTTTGTCCCTAAATTCGACTGAAAGCCGAGAAACTCCTCTCTCCTCATCTCTGCCATTGTGAGTATAACCTCTCAACCTCCATCTCTCTCTCCTTCTCTCCCAATTTTCTTTCTAGGTTGGTTTCTCTAATCTCTCTTCTTACGAAATCAGCACGCGCGATTAGAATCGATCAGACGGGTTTGGGGGGATCAGAGAGGAACCAGGAAGATCCAGATCCAGATCGACCGGTTTTTTGGGTTTCAGGTGATTGTTCCTCCTTTTCTGGTGAATTTATTTTCCTTGTGTTCTTCAATGGGTTCATTCTCTCTTTCTTTCTCCTAGGGTTTTTGATCTCTCGAGGATGAGAAGGACACGAGCTCCGCGTACGATTTTTTACAACATTCAGCTGCGATACTCCATTTGGTAAGTCGTTCTTTGGATGATGTGGATTTCGCTCGATTCCAGTACTCCTATCCGCAAGATGCTTCTCTTTTTCGTTCTGTAGATCGGAGTTGTCTTATGCTTTATGGTGAAAAGTGGACACATGTCTCGCTTATTTGTCAGTTCTCCCTCTTCCATCCGCACGTTGGAGTGGAACTCCAGGTCGACTATTGGAACTGAGGAGTGCAGAGAGCGGAGTCGGAGAAGGGGAAAATCCGGTAGGTTTTACAGTGGTTTCCACTTTGAGGTGGAACAACGACATCGATTGTTGCCACGAGAATCAGGTAGAGAGACGGGGAGAATCCAAAGCCAAGCAGCTTGAAATTTTGTTGATCTTTTCTCTTCCACCTATTGTTGAGGCATATATGTCCTGTTGCGGTGAACTCGGGATCTCTTTTTTTTTTTTGGTTTGTTCTCTACTATTTGTTGACATTGATTCAATTTTCTTTCCCCTTCCACTTGCAGATCTGCTGCTACAATAAACTAATTGAGGGTCCGCAGACTCATCATCGTCTCTGCCAGGGACATTGACCAAGGTTATTATCTCTCTCTGATGGTTGTTCACCTCTCTCTGTACCCTGTTATGTATACAGTTTTCTCAGTTCTGATTTATGGCTTTTGTTTGATGCTTATGGGGGCGTTCCTGTGTTTCTGGAGTTGACGATCGGCCTGAGCTTCGGAGTGGTTGAGGAGGATAAGTGAACCTGAGACATCTTTAAGTATCTAAGATGTTTTATTACCCTCTTTGATACCTCTCTTTCGTTCTCAATTTAGGCACACCACTTTCTGGAAATAAGCTCTGTTCGCGTTGCATTTTATTTTAACTTGGTTGTTTCCCTCGGTGTATCTCATTCCCTCTGCTTGTCTTATTTTCTATAATTGACTATTTTTGAGGTTGAATGGTTGTGTAGCTTGGCCTTTATCACTTTGCTTCCACTTCGACTCTTCTTATAAACTTCTCGCTCTGTATTTTATCCCCAGATTTAGTGTATGACTATAATCTTGGGCCAGCTTAAGTTGATGTATCGTGTTCATTTGCATGTATTGATTTTTGTTGTTTAATTAAACCACCCCAGGGCTCAGGGCGTCAAAGGATTGTGTGTTCAGTTTGTGGCCTTTCTTATTTGTTAGTTTGCAGAAGTTAATTTCCGACCCTTTTGTTTGAGAAATCTGCACAGCTTGAAGGCACTGGCACCTTTGGAATTTGGATGTGGAGGGTTCAAATGTTGGTTTAGTTGCTTTAATATTAAAAATTGAGTGGTGTTGAGATGGACATTAAATTGGAATCATGTAAACCAATGAACTATTTTGTTCATGCCATATGCCGAGATTTGAACTAAAGATTGTCAAATTCTTAGCAGCCCTTATACATAATGCTATTTTGAATTATCTAATCATAACCATGTTAATCATGGAATAAGAACCTATAATACCATGATTGGACCTATAATGTTAATGTCATTTGTAGCATACAGAAAAAACTTATATTACACACCAGTATAATGTTGGTTTAGTTGCTTTAATATTAAAAATTGAGTAATGTTGAGATAAGCATTAAATTGAAATCATGTAAACCAATGAACTATTTTGTTCATGCCATATGCCGAGATTTGAACTAAAGATTGTCAAATTCTTAGCAGCCTTTATACATAATGCTATTTTGAATTATCTAATCATAACCATGTTAATCATGGAATAAGAACCTATAATACTATGATTGAACCTATAATGTTAATGTCATTTGTACCATACAGAAAAAACTTATATTACACACCAGTCCCGACGCAGAGCGCGGGCAAGAAATACTAGTACTAATTAAAGTTTCTCATACCAATGGTTTCTAATGAATTTTTAGTTTATTCATTGTCTTTTTAAGTATTGGTTTTTCTCTTAGACCTACCCCGTTTATAAGTTCAAAGTTGAAATAAGTAAGCAACATAATTTCTTTCTTAAATCTGTTTTTGGTCAACAATAAAAATGATATTATACCACCTCAAATCTAAGATTGTGATGTATAGTTTTCTTTTATTAATAATAGCAACTTCATTTGTTTTCTTTTTCATATTGCTTAACTTTCTTTAACACCACATATTATGTTGTTATGGTATACTTGCTTCGACATTTTATTTATTTATTGAAGTTAGTTCATACTATTATTGATTACTATATTTACTAATCTATGCCTTAAAAAAATATTCCCTAGTGAGAACATCTGATTGACAAAAGTGTTGTTCCAGTTTGATCTTCGAACGTAAAAGGGATGAAATCTTGGTGCATAACCTCCTTTAATTACATATATGGCACATATCTCAAGAGTTAAAATTAAAAAAATTCCATTTCTCACAAATTCAACGACTATATTCTTTCGTTTTCAATTTTGATTTAAAAAAATGGCTAGAAAAATCATATTAATTGAAACCTGTCAAAGAAAAGTTGAAGTAGATTATGATGAGTAATTTCGTAAGAACCATATAACAATATCAAAGACGACAGTAGTTAGGTACAATCTTACTAAGTTCTTGAATTCTTTTCAACTTCAAACCCATTCATTCGGGGAAAAAGATTGCATCCACTAAAACATAAAGATTTGACTAAATAGTGTCTCAATGGCTTATACATTATAGATTCGGTCATTCGGAATTCAGCTTCGAGTTGTAGACAGCATTGTTGAATCTACGTCTTGAATATGTTTATTTAGCATTGTTGACGTTTACATACATTCTATTTTTGTGTGATTTATGCTCATTTTTAAAATTAGTATGGGATTGGTTTTTCCTTATCCAAAGACATAGCTAATTGATCAGATTGCATAAATGAACCACGTAAATCTTTATTGATAATTCGTTATAACAACAAACTAAATCTGTGCGTGTTTGAAGAAGAAGTGATAAGTTACAAGTAAATCTTACACAGAATCCCATATAACATACTAATTAATAATCAGTAGTTTATACGTATAGGGCAGTTCTTTTATACCATATACGGCCTCAAAAAGTTATCCAATGATTCTCACCAAGTAAAATCGACACATGACATGGCCATCAATTCCTAAACAAAATGCACATTGCCACCAAATTCAGTAGAGTTTATTTGGGGGCTTCTATTGTTAATCTAGAGAATCGTCACAATCAGAGGATAGAATATGCGGCGTACTGCTATTGGTTCCATTTGGTGTTTGATTAATTAACTTGTTTCTCAGCCATGATTATGGGGGAGGTGGGGGTGGGGGGTTTTCTTGCACTAACACACGAAGCTATATGCATAGCTCGAAATCATTTTAAGATACTTTGTTTGGCAATGAGTTCTCCTTACTCGAGTTCTATTGTTCACAGATAACAGTGGTGATTGAAATTTGTTACTTTCATAGTGCCCTTAGTATAGGGTTTGGCAATGTACATAGTATGGGTTCTCCTTACTCGGGGTAAACTAGAGTTGTGCCTAGCTTGCTGGACTCGCGAACTAACTTGATGTAGCTTTACATTGATTGGTCAATTGATAAAGATTATATAGCTCATAATATAGCTTGATCCGGGAGTTCCAGCCCGTGGTGAATATTCTAACTAATTATCTATAAGAAAGAGGATATATAATTCATTTAGTGGGAAAGGCATCAGAAAAATGAGAAAAAATAAGATTGTTCCAAAAAAATGATGCCAAAAAGATTTCAATTTGAGTTCATATTTGTCTGAGCTTGTGCTTAGAATGACAAGTTTTGTTATTAAGCATTTATCGAACCGAGTTTGAGCTGGATGATTTTTATTCAAACCTATTCGAATGTATTTGAGTTTGAGCTAAATAATTTGTCATTCAAGTCGAATTGAGTCGCTCCAGTGCTTCTCCGGCTTCCAGTAGCCGTTCACAATGCGATTCCGTATTGGCTGGTTCTTGGGACTCGGTGTCTCCTCATCCATCACTTCTGTGCTTTTCTTGTTGTACCGTGCTTGGAGGAGCCTGCTGGGACTGCTCCCATACTTGGGCAACAGTCCACAGCAGGCAGCTGATCAAGGGGAAAGTGAAGCCCCGGATGAGAACGAGGACCAAGATGATCTGAGCCAAACAGGGGACGAAAAGAAACGAATGAAGAGGAGGAAAGGAGATCCAATAACGAAGATCAGGAAGAAGAAAGGCACGAAGATGGTGACCGGAGATTAGATCAGGAGACTTGCCAGGAAGGGGAGGAGGAAGAAGCTCCTCCAACGGATGACACTAACTCGCTGGAGTCCGACACAGAGAATGATGAAGAGGAGGAGGTTAATGAAGAATCTGCACGGATTGATGAAACTAACTCGCCGACGACGGACACAATGGTGGGTACCATGCCGGCTCCTCCTCCCTTGGTTGGAGTAGGATGGCTCGTGGGTGTAGTAGCAATGGTTGGTGTCTTCCTCACTGGCATTTGCTGCGGAGCAATTTGGGAAGACCCATCATCAGATGAAACGGTGACAACCATTACTCAATCGACGGAAGGAGAAGAAATCGTCTCTGTTACACTACATGCGGAACCCGGGGCGGAAGAAACCGTCGTTGCCCATCCTCAACCACTGTTCATAGTGGATCTGATGGTACAGAGGCTCGACGCACTCCATGTACCGAGGTATGGAATCTCTGGCGACCGCCCCAATCCCTTGAGAGCCCTCAATCTGTTCCTCCGGCAAGCTCCCCAACCTGCAGCGGCGTCGGGATTTGACTCACTCCGGGAAGCAATCTCCAGCACCCGCCCCAATCCCTTGAGAGCCATCTGGCTCTTCCTCCAGCAAGCTCCCCAACCTACAGCGGCATCGGTGGTGGAGGAAGAATCAGGCGAAGAAACAGAGACGGAAGAACCCGTCATTACCCCTGGACTACCCACCGTATTCTTGAAAGAGCAGCCGCCGAGCTCTTCTCATCTCATCCATCGTCGACCTCCCATGAACTAAGATGGAGGGAAAATACTATCTGTCGATTTCTATTTTAAATTTTCTGACTGATTTGCATCACCTGTGATCTAAAATGATAGGATCTAAAATGTTTTGAAATTTCGATCAGAACACAGGAGAGCGCATGTGTATCATTTGGTTCATTTTTCGCTATAAATTTATGTTTGTGCAAATTTTTCATATTTGTTTTAGACACGAACTCTAATTATTCCATTGACCTTTTTTCTTACTCGTTCTATAAAAGACTATAAAAGGGAATGAGATTAGGTGTTAACCTCCTAAGGGGGAGCAGATCTGGTGAGTAACCTTGTGGTGAGTAACCCCATGCATAACCCAATAAGAATCTGCCACATCAGCCCCTCCTTCTCTCTCCTGGAAAAATCATTAATTTTCTTTCTCTTAATCTTTAACGGACGATTTCTCACTCGTTTTAACTCGAAATTTAATTTTTTTGCACAGTTAGATCAGATTAATTGTGCTCTTCAAAATGATAACCACTTTGATATTTTTTGGAACAAAAAAAATTTGCTAGTTATTACCAGTCTATACCATATGGTATTGACTGGTATTAAATAACAGCATACCATATGGTATGAAAAATACCAGTCAATATCATATGTTGTTATTTAATACCAGTCAATACCATATGGTATTAAATTTTCTTTCCCTTAATCTTTAATTTTCTTTCACTTAATCTTTAACGGACGATTTCTCAATCGTTTTAACTCAGAATTTAATTTTTTGCACAGTTAGATCAGATTAATTGTGCTCTTCAAAATGATATCCACTTTGATATTTTTTGGAACAAAAAAAATTTGCTAGTTATTACCAGTCTATACCATATGGTATTGACTGTTATTAAATTACAGCATACCATATGGTATGAAAAATATCAGTCAATATCATATGTTGTTATTTAATACCAGTCAATATCATATGGTATTAAATAACAGCATACCATATGGTATGAAAAATACCACCTCATACCAGGGTGGTATAGTATGGTATGGAGTTGGTAACGAGAGGTTTGAAATTCCCCCCCCCCCCCCCCAGAAAATTTTGAAATCCAATAGATCATGATTAAATCGTTTCTTTTGTGTAAAAATTTCCGAAAATGACTAAACAACGAAGGAGATACCATATGGTATGGAGTTGGTAACGAGAGAGATGAAAATATTTTTTCTCAAAAAATATTGAAAATGGATATCATTTTGTAGAGCACAACGAACTCGTTCCATCTGTGCAAAAAAAATTGAAATCCGAGTTAGCATGAAGAAGATATGATCCAATTAAGAAAAATAGGGAAAAATAAATTCATTTAATTCTCCACCCTTAAATCTGCAGTCACTTAAAAGTAGGGTCCAGATTTGGTTACTCATGGTTACTCACCCTATCTTGAGCCCTCCTAAGGGGTTAGCACCATACTAACTACACTAACAACCGTTAGATTAGAATAATAATCCTAGGGTTAGTATTAATCAAGGGTAATTCAGTCAATAATTTTCAAAACCCTAGTATAAATACTCACGATCCCCCTCTTTCTCACTTTTACGGTTTCTTCCCGATCTCTCGTCAAAACCTACAAAAAGGCTTGCAACGGAGGAGGCGTTGATGGTGGTGGAGCGGGTGTTCTCGTCGCCGTCTGTGGCCAAAGCGGCGTTGGCGGTTCTTTTAGGTCCACCGCTGCCGAGATCTGGTGCTCCGCCACCAGTCTGCGCATTCGATCGGGAAAAATCAACGATATTCTCTCATGCTGCCTCATCCCTTCCTGAATCAGGTCCACCACCGCCCAAATCTGGTGCTCCGCTGCCAGTTTCGCGTCCAAGGCCATGGAGAAATCGGCTAGTCGCAAACAGTGACTTAGCGAATGGTGAGAAAGAGGTGTGTTTGATTTGATGGTCAAAACCCTCTATTAAGAAAGGAACCTAAGGTATATTGATGCAAGCAACATGCAGAAAGCTACGACTTTGTGACGTTTTGGTGGATGTGGTGATGAGATTTTGCCGAATCTATTATCAAAGAGCCATTGATCTATCGTAGGGTTTATTGGTTGTGATTACTTGATGTAATAGTGTTTATGGTTGTAAATATCAGTGTAACTGCGTTCATTAGTAGTGATTCGGTAGTTGGATATATTAGAATGTAGTAGTTATTTTGAAGTAGTGATTCTTATTGTAATTATTGATTTTTGTTAATATCAGTAGCGTTTTGTTTATAAGTAGTAGTAGTTTTTCATTTGTAATAGTAATTTATTATTTCTAGTAGTGACTTTTACTAAAATTTGGCATCCATTACTACTTAATTATTGGTAAATCACTACAAATTAATTTAGATCTAGTGTACTTATATAAAAATACTACTACAAGCCACACAAATTACTACTTAAAAATCAATAAAACACTACTAACGGGATTAAAATAACTACGATGCTTATACAAAAAACACTACTGTAAGGCTCTAGCAGTACTTTTCACGTTAAAAAAATTCTTCATAAGAGAGAAGAAAAATATTCAAAAAATTAATTAATTTTCTACGTTAATCCTGTTGGCATGCGAAGCTACAGTACTAAAATCCCTAAAGCCCTGATTCCCCGTTTATTTCCTCTTCGCAATTCTTCTGCAAGCAATGGGTCTGCTCGTGAGCACGATCTCCGCCGCCGGTACCTTGCTCCGACCACCTTCGTTATCAATTGTTCTTACTGACTATGCAAAGGCAAAAGCGCAGCAGGATCCAGTTATGCAGTATGCACTCGATACTAAGTTGCCAAGGTCGTACGTAATTAAGTTGAATGACATCTCTCTTTCAATACAGTGGATACTAAATTGTTCGATTGCTGTTTGTTATAACATATACCAATGCATATCAATGGATGTTTCAACTATGGCATGAGAATTTAATAAGTGCGTCTCATCATGAATTAGTCTTGAGGTTTTGTTTGAAGACGTGGAGGGTGGATCAAGACGCTGGACACGAAGTGATTTTATACGACTTACTGGGAATTTTGGCATGTTCGACGAGATAACTAACTTTTATGTCGACCGCATAAACAAGAGATCGCTCGTGGTTAGTGCTCAAGCTCCGTCTTTGGATTCTCGAGCTTCTTGATCAGATTGTGTCGTGAATTTCTTATATGAAGAATTTTGGATCATAAGATCTATTCCTGTAGCTTTCAACAGGTTCTTTTGAGTACTTTGAATATCACGAATGCGCTATTATTACTTCGACTATGACGGTTATGTTTGAATGTTTATGGTGATAAGTATTTAGCCAGGTAAGCACCATTTTGGAGGATGATTGTATCATGTTATGATTCAAGATATGAAAGGTATAGGTTATGTTAATAATTTTATTAACAAGCTTGTATTTGTATTTGTATTTGTATATAGTGACTAGGCTATTGGCAACCAAGCTATAGCCACTAATCTTATGGTTTTTGTTTAGTAACAAAAAAAAAAAATTAGCTACTGTTTGGGTTTCTACACAAAATAGTGTCTATGCCTTGCTCACAAATTATGCAACGGTTTAAACTCCTGTAAGCATCATCTCATAGCTATTATAATAAGGTGTAGCAAGGGTTTTGACTAATTTAAGCAACAAATTTCTCCAAGGGTTACAACCCAGACTAGTGTCTCTTTACATAATTTTACACAGGCAAGTTGCAAGGGTTTGAACCCTTGCTAGTTGTAGGAACGAATTTTCCAAGGGTTTGAACCATTGCTACTAGAATCTATGACTGGAATTTTACTGACGTGTAGCAAGGGGTTAAACCTTTGCTATAACCGTTGGAGGGGACATGCACCAAGGGTCGCTTATAACCCTTGCTATATGTAGAAGGGGTGGCTTTGCCAAGGGTCCATCCAAGGGTTGGTTAAACCTTTGCTACATCCTGTAGCAGGGGTTAAAACCCTTGCTAGAGATGAAAATAACCCTTGCCATAGGTCTTTTTTTTTGTAGTGCGAGCTGAGAATGAATAAGAGCATCATAAGTTTCATAACCAATCGCTATAACCGTCCACTGCAGCTTCTTTATTAAAAATGTTTCTATCTGTTTCCAGAAATTTTGACATTTTGTTGCCATGTTTCCAGGGTTTGCTATAATTGCTACAAATTACATTTTGTTGCCATCAATTCCTAAACAAAATGCACATTGCCACCACATTCAGTAGAGTTCATTTGGGGCTTCTATTGTTAATCTAGAGAATCGTCACAATCAGAGGATAGAATATGCGGCGTACTGCCATTGGTTCCTTTTGGTGTTTGATTAATTAAATTGTTTCTCAGTCATGATGATTATGGGGGAGGTGGGGACTCGGGGGTTTTCTTGCACAGCTCGAAATCATCTTAAGATACTTTGTTTGGCAATGAGTTCTCCTTAATTACTCGAGTTCTATTGTTCATAGATCACAGTGGTGATTGGAATTTAATTTGTTTCTTTCATAATGCCCTTAGTTTGGCTATGTACATAGTATAGGGTTGCAAGTGAACAAAACCACTCACAAGTAGTTTGGCGTTCATGTCGGGGGAAATTTGAGTTGTGCCTAGCTTGCTGGGCTCGCGAACTAACTTGATGTAGCTTTACATTGATTGGTTAATTGATAAAGATTATATAGCTCACAATATAGCTTGGTCCGGGAGATCCAGCCCATGGTGAATATTCTAACTAATTATCTATAAGAAAGAGTATATATAATTCATTTAGTAGGAAAGACATCAGAAAAACGAGAGAAAAAATAAGATTGTTCTAAAAAAAATGATGCCAAAAAGATTTCAATTTGAGTTCATATTTGTCTGAGCTTGTGCTTGGAATGACAGGTTTTGTTATTAAGCATTTATCGAACCGAGTTTGAGCTGGATGATTTTGATTCAAACCTATTCGAATGTATTTGAGTTTGAGCTGAATAATTTTTCATTCAAGTCGAATTGAGTTGCTCCAGTGCTTCTCCGTCTTTCGGTAGCACGTGCTTTCTTAATTCCGATAAATCCAAGCAGAATCGAAGAAAAGGGATTCCTAATTTCATTCATAAACAAAGTGGTACGTCACCATGTGATTCCGTATTGGCTGGTTCTTGGGACTCGTTGTCCCCTCAGCCATTGCTTCAGTGATTTACTTGTTTTACCGTGCTTTGAGGAGCCTGTTGGGACTGGTCGAGTCCACAGCAGGCAGCCGATCAAAGGGAAAGTGAAGCCCGGGAAAACAATGACCAAGAAGATAATTAGTTCAAATTCAATCGACTTCAATTCAATGTCTTACTAGTTCTTGAGAAAAATTGTAGGCATAGCAGTAAAATGAAGATTTGTATTGCTACCACGAAGGTTATATAAGTGAGCAAAACACAATTTTCATGGCAAAAGTCATGCACAACATGTCTCAATTTTCATGCAACATCTATGAAAGAGAAAACATTTTTACATAAGGAAACATGCTAAATGCATGAAAATATGAAAAAGAACAAAAAATGGCTTTGTCCAGGTTTGAATCGAAGACCTTCAGTGTGTTAAATTGACGTGATAACCAACTATACCACGAAATCATTGATGGACCAACACAATGCAACATCTTATACATAATTTGCGTTTCAGCAAAAATTAAAGATTATAAGTACAATTAAGGCTGACACATGACAAAAATTGGTTACAATCCGTGGATGGA
Organism: Linum tenue; assembly: GCA_946122785.1. NCBI lineage: Eukaryota > Viridiplantae > Streptophyta > Magnoliopsida > Malpighiales > Linaceae > Linum > Linum tenue. Next base: position 45,562,730 of record CAMGYJ010000010.1, read on the forward strand.
TGAATAGATGTAGTCTTAATTACTGGTATGATCATTACCCCCCTTGTTATATATGTATAGACTAATCTAAATCAATTCAGCAAGAGGGCGCGATTTAGAGCCCAACTCTGAGAGATTGGAGCCACCACGAATCATTCCCTTGTTGGGACCTCGATGCAATGGGCACCTAAACGAACCGACGTGAGTCGTCGGCGAGCAAAGGCAATTCCACTTCCACGGCGTTGCTGTTTTCATGTTCGTCGTCAAAGTTTGTTGCAACTTATAGGGCCACTCCGACGAGTAGGTGTCCGGCGAATGGTTGCCGACCGTATGCTTGAATCTTTCAAAGTGTGTTGGACTTGGAAGTGGGTTGCAGGGATGGAATCTTCTTTTGGAAACAGGGTTCTTTGTTGGGATATAAAAGAAGTCAAGAATATATATGTAGCTATTAAGTTCTGGGGCGATAGGAGTTGATGGGATAAGCACCAACCAGGTTGCATAGGTGCTTGAAAGAGAGTATTTACCTATAGAACAAAAGTGAATGTAGTTAAGACTTAAGAGCAAGCAGATACCTCGTTCAAATTAACGAAGCTAATAGCAACACCCAAAAATTACATATACTCTTCAAACCACCAGAGACATTTTATTGATGAATTCCACAATGCAATCTACTCGGTACTCAAAATGCGAGTGAATTTCCAACTAACAAAGGAAAACCACCAGAGACATCCTCCCTTTAGTCCTGTCTCGTTCGGAGACACGGCTTCCGATGGCCTCTCCAGGGATCACTTGGATCGCCTGGTAAGGAGAATACTGAGAGTGCAGTGACTGAAACAGAGGCAGAGGGGATTTCGCCGCCGTTCTAATCCCACCCCACGCACCATTTCGAGCCGAAAGGAAATGGTTGGGCTTCTACGATGGGCTCAAGCATTGAATTGGGACGTTAAAGCTCATTAAACTTAACCCATGCTATCCATTGCGTGCCACGTTCTGTTATTTGAAACAGAATTCACGGATGCATAAATATTGCTCTGTTTTCCCTCCCTCCTCCTCTTGTTCTCCAGTTCACAGAGAACAGCAGGTAGCAGATCAAAGGGAAAGTGAAGCCTCGGAGAGCAAGGACCAAGAGGATTATTAGTTCAAATTCAATCTACTTCAATTCAATGTCTTGCTAGTTCTTGAGAGAAATTGTAGGCATAGTAGTAAAATGAGGATTTGTATGGCTACCACAAGGGTTATATAAGTGAGCAAAACACAATTTTCATGGCAAAAGTCAGGCACATGACGTCTCAATTAACATGCAACATCAATGAAAAAGAAAACCGTTTTACATAAGGAAACATGCTAAATGCAGGAAAATATGAAAAGGAACAAAAAATGGCTTTGTCCAGGTTTGAATCGAAGACCTTCAATGTGTTAAATTAACGTGATAACCAACTATACCACAAAATCATTAATGGACCGACACGAATGCAACATCTTATACATAACTTGCGTTTCAACAAAAATTAAAGATTACAAGTACAATTAAGGCTCACACATGACAAAAATTGGTTACAAAAATTGGTCAAACTTTGGCATGATTCCCTATCTATTTCCTCGTCGCAATATAATTCTTCTGCAAGCAATGGGTCTGCTCATGAGCACGACCTCCGCCGCCGGTACCTTGCTCCGACCACCTTCGTTATCAATTGTTCTTACTGACTATGCAAAGGCAAAAGCGCAACAGGATCCAGTTTTGCAGTATGCACTCGATACAGCGGATACTAATTAAGTTGTCAATGCATATCAATGGATATCAATGGATGTTTCAACTATGATATGAGCATTAAGTGCGTCTCATCATCAATTAGTCGTGAGGTTTTGTTTTGAAGACGTGGAGGAGGGTGGATCAAGACGCTTGACACGAAGTGATTTTATACGACTTGCTGGGAATTTTGGCATGCTCGACTAGATGACTCTAACTTTTATGTCGACCGCATAAACAAGAGATCGCTCGTGGTTGATGGACACTTCAAAAAGCTCGTCTTCCGGACCCAACCTTGCGGTAATCCTTTTCCATACCTTGTTGGTCATTGAAGGTGATTATACTTACTCTGTGAGCACCATAACCAGATTGCATGCGCGCACGTAATGCAGGAAATCGTGATTCGAGAAGTTGATAGGAAGACGGATTACGGTACTTGCTTGCTTCGAGTAAGGGAGCATCTGTCGAGCATCCACTACTTAGCGGAAGGGAAAATTGATGCAACCAAATGCAAGCTTGTAAGCAAATAATCCTGGAAGAGTGGAACGGAGGCAGGGGTCTGTCCAGGTTCGATGGTTGGGACGAGGAGTCCTGGAATTCTGAGGAGAGGGTCAAGATATGTGCATTCATTTTGGACGACGACTTGAATGCTATTCTTGACGAGGTCAAGCAAAGGGCAAAAGAAAATATGCAAAAGAAGAAGGATGTTTGTTTCTATTATGACGTCGTTTGGGGTCTTGTACTATCGTATTTTGTTTACGGGACACTCGAAGAACTCGGAATCTGAATCCTCAAAATCCATAGTGGAGAAATGAAAAAAAACATTTACGACTTTGGAATCACTGATCGATCAACAACCGTTACACTCTCTTCGCTGGTTCGATTGATTTCTTCATTCGGTCACTTGAAGTAATTGAATTTTGATTGTTGTTTGACATCTAAAGAGTGATTATTATATGATATTTAATTATTATTATTATATGATAGTTATTTTTAGAGGTATTAGGGGACGTTATTGTTATTATTTTTATATTATTATATATATTTATTAGGGATATGACATATTGGGAAGAATTGGTCGCTTGGTCGTCAAGTTAGGGGTGTCGAGTAGTTTAGTTTTGTTGTCGATGAACTTTACCCGCTATTGGGCCTATGAACGAGCCCAATATATGAATCGCAAGTCGCGTGAACTTATTTGTATATTGATTCCATCCACTGTGAAAGATTTTGATACTATTTTCCCATAATTAATTTGTGAATGGAAAAAAAAAAATATTATGATGTGAACTCAATTCTTCCGCAAATCAATCTACAATCATTCTCTGCATCAACGTTTTGCACCAAATTAGGCATATTGAGTTCATCAATGATAGAGTCGAGTAGCCCTAGCAAGCAAAATGATCGAGTTCTTCAGCTAACCAACTAATGCAAGGCCAACAACCAAAGAGAAATTAAAAGAGGAAATCATTTTCCCGCCATTAGCTAAAATCAACATTCAGTACAGAATCTACGAAATCACTTAGTCTCAATAGAGACTACCATAGTTAAATAGCTAGTGACATCTATGGAACAAGTATTCAACACACTCTCGATGCATGTCTCTAACACACTGGACTCAATAAGATAACTCGTTCATTTTGTAGACGTCTTTGAGTGGATAGCAAGTAAGGAGAATGTTGTACATAGTACCTTGGCAGAGATTTGAGGGTAATTAAGAAGTTAAATTGTCAACAGTAACATTCAGTGAAACAGAATTATCACCATGTCATGTATATATTCACCATTTCTAGAATTTCGTAATTCGAATGAAGCCAACATATCTATTGACATATATTTCATGGTTGGTAATGGTATACCAGGTGTATTCACCATGTCAAGGTTATTAACTTCATTACAAAGAAGGCTCTTACAAATGCTAAATAATTCTCATATATATAGAAATTAGTAGAGCAACTTGTTTTTTTTGGATCAAAAATCTAGTGGGCCGGTGTGACATTTGCCCACTCGGGACCCCAAAGGCCGCAGCAGCAACAAGTTGGTCAAAAGAAAAACGTAGGTGGTAAATGCAAAAAATGGAGTTTGCTTTAATTTCAATATGGACAGCATACTAGCTGCCACAGGAGGAGATAAGAAGGAATGGAGGGGGAGAAGCTAGAAAGACGAAAATGGAACAAGTGAATGAACAAACAAAGGATGATGATGATGATGATGATGATGGTGATATATATGCATCATTTATTGAGAATAGATAGAGACTGGAATGATTAGGCGAAAGGGAGTTTAGAATAGATAGATCCGGGATATATGTCATGTCGATTGATTCACTAGTGTGGGCCCCGGCCAGTTGGTTGGAGGAAGGTGAGGTATGAAATTTGACAATGTAATGGGTAGTGGCGGAGGTAGTGCATATCAAGGTGGGTCCCGGGACCCATCTTGGCTCGGGAGAAAATATGTACGTCTAGGTTAATAGTGGTAGAAGGTTGTATCGGACAAGTCAACGGTAGGATATTTTATGCTGAAAATGTGGTTTAATCATGGTTCAACCATTTCATATCACTAATATCTTCTATCAATTTCGCTTCCAGCATGAGATTTTTCTTATCGAACCACTAGTACGCTACGGTTTTTCACTCTTTAATACAATAATTAAGTGACAATGAGTTTTTTCACCTAAAATTCATCAATATTGATCAATATTCTACCATCAAACAATAATTATATCATGAATTTAGCTATCATCATTATATATAATACATTTTAGTTTCTACATAAATAATATTAGCATAAAATATAACTTCATCCTCCAAGCTTCAAATTCTTAATGTATCCATTATCTATCGCCAAAGCTTCATTTTGTTGAAACTCACTAGATCCTTTTTATCCTAATAATGAATTCAATAAATCAGGTTTTAGACTCAAACTAAGGCTACATTGCAAGTGTTGAAAGAAAATTTTCAATGAACCACGTGGATATTAAAAAAAATTCGGACCCACCTTACATAAAATCCTGACTACGCCACTGGTAATGGGTTGTATAGCTTATTGTTGTATAGTTTTTTTTTTGAAACACATGATAAAAATATTGAATTTTTAGCAGGAAAGAGACATGAATGATGCACCGAATAAAAAATCGGCCTTATGAACCAAAATCAAGTACCTGTTACCTTGTGAAACAATATTGTTTCTGCCTTTCTGGTAATATGATGAGGTGGGGTAAGTTTTATAGAAACCGAATTCCAGAAAATAGAATAAAAAATAGCCTTCATGGATTGGTGATTAGGCGAAAGGGACTTTAGAATAGATAGATACGGGATATGTCATGTCCATTCATTCATATTAATTAAACTCGTTATTTGTGAGAAATTAGAGAGAAAACACTTTATATTATATATATAAAAAAAGAGGCGACAGATTGAGTAACTGCGTTCAATTAGTTCAAAATGGAAATTATGCACTTCATCAAAGTTTCATTATAAGTGAAAATTATGGTTTTGGACAAGTTAGAAGATGAAAAAAATACGAGCACATAACGAGACAGAGAATCGATTTATAAAACTGTCTGAAAATGAATTGAAGCAAAGCGAAAGTGATCACGTTCCCCACTCGAAACGAATGATTACCAATTTCAAACGGATCGAAAACGGATCGAATCGTCACGAATGAGGTTAAAATTGTCATCGCGTCTACAAATGAAAATATGAAATAATGTAGTGGTTAAGGAAAGGAACAAGGGGAGATGTGGCAAGATAAGAGGTGGATACACGTGTACATGGTTGTCGTTCACCAAGTATACTGTTCATTCATTTGCATGCAGCGCATCGTCGCCGCGTCTGTCTGCTGCCGTCAATGAATGCTTTTGCTGCTGCTGTTGTGTCTTTATCCGCTAGTACTAGATAGATAGACTTGTCATAATGTCATCGTCGACCATGTCCACAAAAGAGAGAAAGAAGGAATTTGATAAAAAGAAAGAGTAATGGGGGGAAGAAGACAAGAACAGTAAGAAAAGGAAGATTAGACCACTGCCCATTTTTTCATTAATGGTTTCCCATATATCCGCATATCCCCCTTTTACGAACGTTTCCACCTCGCCGATTCCCAAACTATACCCGGATCATATCGGATCAATATCTAGATTATGACCCACGTTGAAGGTAGCCGTGTGTCCCGGGACATCTCTAAAATTTGAGAGAAAGTTAATACAGACCGATGATATATGTGATTCGAATCTATAACACAGTAGTTATTAGTGAACATCTTTTCTATTACACTACACTTCATTCATTGTTGCAATTTGGTCATAAATGTGTAGTCCTTATCCCAAAATATCCTAAAACTCAACCCACGAACCATCACTTATTTTCACCGTATTCTAACACACGGTTTTATCTTGAATAGTTTGATCACCTTTCTGAATCTTTTTCTTTAACAAGATTTAGAGAATTATTATCATTGCGTAAAAAATAATAAGTTATTTTGTGGATTATTGTCTTATCCATGAGTCTATTTGCTCCTTATATAGTTGTATTGGTTTTACAGGTTGCAACTCCAGGTGTTGAGAGAGTTTTTTCGACTTTGGATTATATCAAGAACAAGTTTCGGAATGAAATAGGCTATCAGTTCGTGAATGATTGTCTAGTAGGATATATTGAAAGATGATTTGTTGAGCACTCTAGAGAATGAGTGTATTTTATAAATTTATCAAATATGATAACACGTCATGACTTCTTTTGTAATTTGTATTCGTCAAATTTTTTAAAGATTTAAGAATTTTTAAAGAATTTAATTATTATTTAATTAAATATTTGAAAGGGACACCCTTGCATAAAATTTCTGGGTCCGCCACTGATTATGTTACTAGCCAGTTTGACACGGTGGTTGTTGAATTCAACTTATTAGTTGGCTCGGTAGGCAGCTAGCTCGATCAACTAGTGGTTTATGAGTGAGTATTTATAACCTGTGAGTTGGTTTATTGATGAATTCATAAGTTTGTTAGATTATATATCTCGCATCTTACATATGATGTGAAGTAGTTAAAATTTATGAGCAAGATAGTATATATGATACCAACAAAGTATACAAAGAGTTTTTTATTTAGCAATTCAACTATTTAGAATGATTAGAATTGAAATTGAATCGAGCTCGAGTTGAGATTATGAGCTTAATAATGAGCTTAACAAGAATTAAGGGCTCGTTTGGAACCTCCGATTCCAGATGTTGTATTCTCAGTATACATGTATTCTGAGAATAAAACGTTTTGTGACTTGATGTAATAACAGAATCATGTATTCATAATGCATGTTGTATTCCTAATACATAGAAAATGATGTATTCAAAGTTTTAACTTTTTGGTGAGATTTGAGTATCCGTAGTTCATTTAAACTATAATCTATGCATTCTTTTATGAGTTCCAAGAATTTTCAAAACTACACATTCTTAGTATACTGTATACACATAATTTTCAATACACACATTCTCGTAATACATCATTTTCAGAATCAAAAGTTCCAAATGACCCCTAATACTAGTTAAGATTTGATTAAACGAGCTAAGTCTCATCTTGATCAAAATTCGGCCAACTCACCTAAAACCTCCACTAGTGGCTTATCAATTTTCATTCACGGCCCATATTAATTCAGTGATCATAACACTTATTTGGATTTCGTCTCCCAATCAACGGATGATTCTCACTTTATTAACATGTGATAACATAATAAGAATATAGACATGTATATATATCTTCTCGTTTCTTTTCTTTTCTTTTCATTTTTGTTTCTTTCAACAAAATGATTGAACCCTCCCATTGTATGCTTCTGCTTCCATGTGCAAGTTCGTTTAAAAGTGAAGCACAGAGATGAGAGAACGAACATAGTGACTTCACCATCTCGAGGGCAGAGACATAAACAAACTGTTATTATAATATCAGCTCCTCCATGATTGTGTTTTTTAGCTGTACGATCTTGTTGTTATATTAGAGCTTTGATTCAATTGTTGATGTCGATCTTTACATTGTGATTGATCTTGTTCACGCAAACACTTTGAAGTTTCTAGATAGTAATCTCTCTTCAAACGGGTCAAATTAATTAATTGTTGAAGACAAGACTAAGTATAATACGCTCATCAATAAATACGAAAAAAACACACTTTATTTTCTTTCTACTTCTTCCCCTGCTAACCATAAGCAACCAGGTTGACCTCTTTTAAGGTTATAATAGACTGCATTGTCGACGTAGCTTACTTCCACCGAATGCGATGACGATGGCCATGTCTTCGATCACCAAAAATATCACCTCAATTCAGCGATTCTTGTAGTTTGTTAATTTGACACGAAGCTTAACCTATGAAAGTATTTAATGACGATCATAGAGACTACCAATCAAGTCGAGATGATGTAATTAAGATCTCAACTACCATCATTCTCCAAATTTTGATACCAACTTTCCTTCCAAAATCAGTCATTGTAACGTAAAATGTTGATATACATCAACATCATGGATTCATCCATGGAATACAAGAGGAACAACAACAAAATCGTGACATTGTCTTTTTTTTCTGTAACCGAAGAAAGAACCAATGAAACTCCATGCAGAACTGTGAATGAATCAGAGCATCACAACCAATAGCGATAATTGTCGCCCTGCAGCTTCTTTTTTTAAAATGTTTCTATCTGTTTCCAAGCATGTCGACATTTTGTTGCCATGTTTCCAGGGTTTACTCTAATTGCTAGCCTAGAACTGCTGTTACAATGCAATGCCAGTACTACTTCTGAGTAATTATCAATGAAGTGAGAGAGGGGGAAAAGAATAGAAACCCTAACATAGACCTATGGAGAGAGCATATGGATTTAACCTGCAATGTATATAGAAGGATCCGTAGTTCGCGGTAGACTAGCGTTAGAATGTCTTGAATATGTTTATTTAGCGGCATAAAGGGTACCTACGATGACGTTTACATACATTCTAGTTTTTGTGTGATTTATAAAATTAGTGGGATTTATTTTTTTTCCTATCCGTAAACATAGCTAATTGATCAGAGTGCATTGATGAACCTTTTAAATCTTTATAGATAAGTATTTAAAACAACAGGCTAATTCTGTGTGTGTTTGGAGAAGAAATAATAAGTCATAATTAAATCTTACACGAATCAGATAAATCGTACTAATCAATAGTTTGTACGCATAGGGAAGTTCTTTGGCCATATATATACGGCATCAAGAAGTTTATCAAATGATTCTCACCAAGTAAAATCCACACATGGTCAATACCTAAACAAAATGTACATTGCCACCACATTATAAAAAAAAAATTTGTACATTGCTACCAAATTCAGTAGAGTTCATTTGGGGCTTCTAATGTTAATCTAGAGAATCGTCACAATCAGAGGATAGAATATGCGGCGTACGACATTTGGTTCCATTTGCTGTTTTATTTATTAACTTCTTTTCTCAGCTATGATGATTAGGGGGAGGTTGGGGACTGGGGATCAGTTTACTTGCACTAACATAAAAGAAGCTCTATGCATAGCTCGAATTTCATTTTAAGATACTTTGTTTGGCAATGAGTTCTCCTTACTCGAGTTCTAGTGTTCTTAAATCACAGTGGTGATTGAAATTTGTTTCTTTTATAGTGTCCTCGGTTTGGCTATGTACAGAGTAGGACTGCAAATGAACAAAAATCGCTCACAAGTAGTTTGGCGTTCATGTCGGAGAAAACTCGTTTGACACTCGGCGTTTCAGTAAGCTACTTTGTTTGGATCTTCTGAACTAACTTGACTTCATATGATTTGTTGACCTCATTTTACGAGCTGAATCCCTTAGAGGTCGCGATGTGGCTTGACAGTGTAGTCTGAGGAGTCCAAATTGATGTAGCTTCCAAGCTTCCTTACAATGATTGGTTAATTGATAAGATTATTATATAGATCACATTATAACTTGATATGAGAGTGTAGGTGTGTGGTGATTATATTCTAACTAATTATCTAAGAAGAGTATATATAATACATATAGTAGGAAAGACATTAGAAGAACAAGAAAAAGTAAGATGGTTCTAAAAAAAATTACACCAAAAAATTTCACTTCGAGCTCATATTGGTGTGAGCTTGTGCTTAGAAGGTCAAAGTTTTGTTATTGAGCATTTATCAAGTTTGAGCTGGATGATATTTATTGAAACCAATTCGAAGGTAGTCGAGTTTGAGTTAAAGAATTTTCATTCAAATCGAATTGAGTCGAGTCAATTTTGAGCTAGATTTATAATTCTCATTCAAACCTAATAGTTGAGTGAAATTATCTCAATTTAAACTCGAACCGAGCAATTTATAAACGAAGCAAACTCAAATGAAACAAGAATGTGCTACTTATTTTAGAGAGAAAGGCATGGTTTCAATGCTATGCTTGAGCTCAATGGGTTTTTTTTTCTTCTTCCTATTGAGTATAACCATAAAAAAAAGTAAATAAAAATTGTAGAAAGAAAGTAACAATATTTTTTTACATAAAAATACGTGGTAGGTGTGAGTTAAAAAATAAAAGTAATGGGCCTTGTTAGGGTAAAAAAACTAAAATCCTAAATGAACACCAAGCAATGCGGCCATCCGCCACCAGTCGGGCTTTCTCTTCCTTCCCTTTTACCTCCATCCACCACGTATAATAATTTTATTTATAAATAAATACTCCTTTTTCCCCCTCTCTCTCTCACTCATCTTCAACCCTTCTCCTTCCTTTGAGCAGCAGCAGCACAAACTCAAGTTCTTGCCTTTCTTCTTGGGCGAAACAGAGACTGAGAGAGAAAAAAACAGGGGGGCCCCCGAATCACAAAAACCGCGAGGCAATGGGATACTGCGAGAAAGAGCAGAGGCAGTGCATTGGTTGGTGGGTAGAGAGATACTTCAAAGACTGCCTCTGCAACACCAAGGACGAATTCTCCTTCGGGTTCGGTCTGGCCAGCCTGGTCTGCTGGGGCGTCGCCGAAATCCCGCAGATCGTCACCAACTTCCGCTCCAAATCCAGCCACGGCGTCTCCCTCGCCTTCCTCCTCACTTGGGTCGCCGGGTCGGTTCTCTTTCGCCTGCCTCCTTCGAATTCGAATTCAAAATTGAAATTTTGATTCGAAACCGAATCTAATAGAATCGAGATTTAATCCGACGATTGCAGGGACATTTTCAATCTGCTGGGTTGCCTTCTGGAGCCTGCAACGGTGAGTTCGAATTACTAGCTTAGTTGTTTTTCTGTTGTGCCCAGCCGCCGCCGCTGCCGCCGTGTTTATCGGGTGGGGCGGTGGCGGAGGTAATCCGCCGTGTCAATTGGCCGGAAGTGGGCGGCTGTTTGTGGATTGCTGGATATGCACCCACTCTGTCTCTTAACCTTTTTCGTGCATTGTCAGCTTGCATCATATAACAAAAAAAATTACAGTGGACTGGTTTGCATATATAATAATATTTACTGTTCCTTTCTTACCCATTAACCAAATAATTTATTCTGATTTTGGCCTTTGTTAATTCGCAGTTACCGACTCAGTACTACACTGCTGTGGTAAGTTTTTCCCCACCAGTTTGATAGCTCTCTAAGATTCGGCTTTGCTTCTTCATATTATTAGGGGATTAGTTGATAATTACCTTCTTTAACACATGCTTAGTTTTAGGCATATTGTTTTAGTAACTCCGTCTGGTTAATTACTCTAAGGTAAAAGGAAGTTATTTTGATCAAAAGTTCCTTCTTTGGGGGGGATTCTGTAAATAGTGCTTTATTGTTACCACTGAAAAGTTACTCTAATTTACATGTGTCCGTGATTGGATCAAGATCTGTTCAAATATTACCTTTGCTTCCTAAACTATGAAATTGTCTCCTTATTAGTTATTACTGAACTGAACTAATAAATTAATATTAATTTGATTAAAATAAAACACTGATTCTTTAGTTAAATATTACTACTATTTCTGTCACTTCTGTATTTTTCCCAAAAATTAAAAAATTGGCTGGACTCTAAATTTGTAGTATATAGCCCAAGTTGCATGCTGTGTGGATTTGGACTGGCAGGCAATGGTCCTATCCTGATCCCACCATCAAGAATTTTATGGGCCCACCCAAGTCCAAATCTGTCTCAGACCAAAGTACAGGCTCCCTTTGACTGGGCCCAACCGAATATATGTCTCCGGTCCCAAGTCCTAACCATAAAGAAAAAGAAATAGACTTAACTTGGCAATCACGATTCAGTTCTTTTCATTTTCATTTTCTCACAAGTTCTTTTTCTTCTTCTTCATTTTGCCATTGACAACAGCTCTACACAACCAGCACCGTGATCCTAGTTTTACAGGGGCTCTACTACGATTACGTCTACACGTGGTGGAAGTGCCGCCACAAGCAACCGTCTCACAAGAAAGTATTCCTTCTTCACCGTTGTTACCCTATTTATTAGTTAGACATCTTGATCAAGATGAATGTTTGGTTAACTTGTTTCTCAAGTAACTTTTACCTTAACGTGTGCGTAAACTATTCATTCATTAGGTTGATGAAGAAGATGAAAAGAAGCCTTTGAGGCCATCGAAGCCGACCACTGATTCAGGCATCCCGATTCCAACTAGAGCCGTCCCTGTTCGCAGAGAATTTTACTACACGTAAGGTCATCTCTGTGTCTATATTAATGTGATTAATCATGAGAGAAGACTAATGACGACGACTCACATTGATGGTTTTGCAGGTCAGCAAGGTCGTTAGCAGGCAGTGCTACCCCGCCATTTAAAGCTTTCTTGAGGCCTGCTAGAAGTGGCCCTTCAGCTGTGAGGCTGATTGACAATGACTCATCCTCCGACGATGAAGCAGGAGCAACAGGAGCTTCTACTATCTCATCTAGCCAGCCTAGGGCGATTCCACGATCTGTAAAGCTCTCGTAGTTTTCCACCCTTTGTTCAAATTTTTGCACTTGCCAGTTCATTTATCAAGTGGATCATATGGTGGTGAATGGCAGGTGGGTTACGGAACATTTTTGGCCACATCGCTTAACTTGCCATCACACGGCAATGCTCTGCTGCAAGCTAGCATTGGACTCACTGGGAGGAAGCTCTTGCAAGTAACGATCATGAACCTGGGATCATCGAAAACTTTACTGTACGGATTAAGTTGTGTGACGTCGTATGTGACATTTTACGAATATCGGTATGTATTCATGTAGGAAGGTGGAATGGAGCACAATGCATATGGTCAGTGGCTTGGATGGCTGATGGCCGCCATTTACATGGGTGGCAGAATCCCACAGATATGGCTCAATGTAAGCTTATGATTGCTAATATCATTATAGGTTAAAGTTCCAATTCTAATATGAAATTCTGACTCTTAACCCATTTTCTCCTCCTCATTTTGCCACAGATCAAAAGAGGAAGTGTGGATGTGAGTCTTCTCTTTTTTACCCTTCTCTGATCTTCTGTCTAGTAAACACTTTTTCCTAACTACTGTTATTATTACTGTCCTGTTCTTAATTCGAATCGATTTGATGGCTTTGAACAGGGATTGAATCCTCTGATGTTTATCTTTGCATTGATTGCCAATCTAACCTATGTTCTGAGGTAAGAAAAAGTGCTTCTGTTCCACCATTTCGGTCATCTTCCCAAGAATCTTGTTAACAGCTAACTGAGACATTCTCTCTGTGTGTGATGGTGGGCAGCATTGTGGTTAGAACAACAGAGTGGGACAGCATCAAAGCCAACCTGCCATGGCTGCTTGATGCTGCTGTCTGTGTCGTGCTCGATTTATTCGTATCCTTTATCCAGAACTTTAATCATTACGATTTTTGACTCGATTGATAGGATTTCGCGACTAAACGGCAAACTGATCATATGACTATGACTTGATTGATCCTTAACGATGGCGCGATTAACAGATCATATTGCAGTACATCTACTACAGATACTACCGAAACCGAGGGAACGGTGAGAGTGGAGTGGAAGACGACGGCGGCTACGGTGACTACTACGCCAACAATGCTAGTAAACAGAAGCATTAAAATCTTGTTAGAAGAGGCATATATGAGTTTTTCTTGTTGTGTTCGTTGGGTCTTCGGCCCCTTACGATTATGCTGTATATGCTAGTAATGTAAGAATTTGTGATTGATGATCTCTCATCTTGCTGAACACCGAGCTGTTAACTCAATTTTGCTAACGTGTCGGCCAAGTTTCATACACTAATGCAGGATATAAGAGAGGCAGCATTGTAAGTTTGTGAACCAGTGTAACAAGCAAGGTTGTGAACCCGCGGGTTGACCCTGACTCGGTTGAGTTAATGGGTCAAGGGTTAATGGGTCACCCGTTTTAGCCGAAAATATGAAATGCGTCGTTATATTGTACTTATCCTGATAAATTATATCAAATCTCCTCTAACATATGAGTTATACATATAATATTACACCAAAATAACATGTCGTACTTAGATCGTGAAAATTCACACACACTTATATAACATTAATATTCAAATGTTCAACTTAGGATTCCAAAAATTGAGTTAGGCGAAAAGAAAAATAGAAAAATAGGCGCATTTTGCAAAACAAAGAAAAAATGACACAATTTGACCTCCAACACGGTATCTTGTAGTGGTCGACACGACGGGTGCGTGAGACTCGTTTTTCTCACCGTGTGAGGGTCAAAGTGGGTCAACCCGCGGGTCGACAACCTTGGTAACAAGTAGCGAACTACTTCTGTAGTGGATTGTAAACTCAAGGCCTCGTACAAGCCCACGATCAGATGATTGGTATTAATATTGAGAATGGGACTGAAAGATCAGCCCGAAGGCCCAATACTACATTGGACTTCCTAACCACTGCTATTTGCTTTGTACCGGCAGCCCAACACTGCAACGAAAACCCAGTCTTAGTACTTGAAGTGCAACGGTCGACCTATTGGGTAATTCTAATTTCATTAAGTTGTCATTATTATTTATTGGTATGGATATTGGATTGGATCCATTATGAACCGATATCGTCGGTAAACGATTTTGTTTAGATCGAGTTTGAATCGGAATCAATTTGAGTAAGCTCTTTTGGACCAGACCTAAATGAGACTATTTGTGTCCAAACGATTGTTCATGTAAAAGATAATATTGATCATCTCATTAACATTCTTCAACCCAATTACACCTTTAATGTAAGTATTTCCACCTTTATGTTTGTTTCATAAAAATAAAAAAAAGATACAAATTGCATTAGAATCGGATACTCATTTTCTTTTGGCTATCCAAAAATATAGATCCAATTTAAACCCAAACTAAAAATATTTGACTGGAGTATATTCCAAAAATAAAATTATTCAAATTTATTTTGACCTATAATATAATAAGTTGGGAAAAATACCCAAATACATTTTTTTTTTTTTTTTTTTTGCTATCCCTAACTTGAGCTACTTTCTTGGTTTTCTTCGTAGCCAAACTCCCTGCATTGACTTCAAATTTCCCGCTAATATGATCCAGTGCATCACCTTAATTACTTCTATTATCGTTTCACTCAACATATATATATATATGGGAAAAAAGAGAATTCCTCGTAGATCTTGTTACTCCTTCATTAGATCCCTAGTAGTTGACAAATTAACACATATTAAACTCTATAAGTTGACTAGCAAGACTCTCGAATCGAAACCACATAGTCTGTAAACAATATATTAATCACGTCCGCGAAAAAGGGTTAGCAATTAAATCACAGTAGTAATGACGGCTTATAATTCCAACGGGTTGACTGCATGCATACATATTCCTGTACGTTGTCAGTGATTTAAATATTATAATATTACTCGAGATCTAATTAATTACTCCCACTTGCTAATCCCATGGATTTCGCAGTACTGTAGGCGGATTAATACTACAGGACTAGATCCGAGCATAGGCAGAGCAAATGGCCCGAGTCAGGAGTTGAAACTAGTTGTTTTTTTTTTCTCTCCAGAATATAAATTATTCTACTTGAAAATTTTCTTTTCTAGTGTAACAAATCTAAGCTATAACCAAATACTAAGAAATGAGATTTTAATGTAGTGTTTAAAAGGAAGGTTGTGGTTATAACTTGAGTTTTGAAAAAAATGGGGTTTGTGATAGAATTTGTCCATGATGGAATCGGAAAAAAAAACCCCTTGTTATTGGCTGGTTGGATTTGATGATAGATTTGGTCGAATTGGATTTTGGTGGGTATATATTTACACTATTCGTGGATCCGGTCCAAATCTCACCTATACACCAGCTTTTGCAAATCAGTAGATCTTACAGATTTGGTGTCTCAAAACTTATCAAGCAAACATGAGTTTCGTATCAAACCCATAATGACATTATGGATTGAGACGCAAATCTTCAAATTCATAAAACAAACGACCCTGTCACTCTAAGATGACAGAGTTTGATCTTTTGTGCATAAACAAACATAAGTATTTATCTTTACCGAAACTTATTACATATATCTGAGTGAAGAAACCAGAAGGGTTTTACTCCGACTACGAGGAGAGCAGTACCATATTGGCGCCGGAATTTTCTCGGCAGGAGTCAGAAAACTGCCATACCAGCCATCTAGGTTGCTTGTCGTTGAAGGTTGAGATCTCCATATTCGATCCTCCTCAAGATGCAGCTGGCGTTAATTAATTGGTTGCCTCATGGGGACATGTGGGCCAATGAATGGAATTCCTAACTTAAATACGTGAAGTTTAAGGTTATCATGAGAAATTGAAAGGAAAAAAAGATTGAAAATAGTATTGACTTGGCAATAAGATTTTAGAGATGAGTTATAGGAAAGCGGAGAGGAGGAATGTAGAAATTGGTTCTAGTGAGATTTGGTCATAGAGTTCTGTTGATGTGATTTGAATCGGATTATTAGCCGCTACGACTGGTCCCACGGTGTATGGGCTCAATGTTATTTGGGTTCGGGTTCTGGGCCTGGTCTGTAACCGTTTCCTTTGTCAGATTGGATTAGGTTTAGATCCACATGGAGAAGTACTATAAATACTTCTCATACTCCTCTGTAATCTGTAATCTCCTCGATATAGTGAAACCGGCTCTCTCTCGCCCGTGGACGTAGCTAACACACATCGTGTTAGTGAACCACGTAAATTGTGTGTCTGTGTTTTCGATTCTCGCTTTCGTATTCTCGCTTTGTCGATTCCGGCGATTTCCCGATCCGTAGCAGCGCGTTTATAACAAGTTCATTTGAATGAAATTATTCCAGCAACTGATAAGGATCGGATCTCACAAGAAACAAATTTTGAAAAACAGTAAAGAAGCTACTTAAAGTGGTTTTGCCTAATTTTCAGCTCATATATATTATATTTCACACTCATGTTTGCCACAATAACAGATGAAGACATAACTAAACAAATATTTTCACTTGCAAAAGCAAAAAACACTAACCGAATATAATACTAAACCGTGCCTCATTTTTTCCCTTTGTGATTTACTTAAAATTTGGAGCAAAATAGAGCCTTATATTTGTATTTTTTTTAAAGTGATTGAATCGCAGATGATAGATGTTCAAGGTAAACATTGTTAAGATATGAATCTGCAACCTCCGAATTAAACCCTCAACTGGTTTACCAATCGCGGTTTGCTTATTGGGTAATTATGCAATGGAAGAGTACATCATATTCTCAATACTATGCTAGATAATGTACTACTAAGTAAATCACCAGTGCAATAAATATGAATAAGGCGAAGACTCTAGTCGAAGAAAAGTATATGGCAAAAACAACAACATTACATTTTTTTTTATTACAACGGAGGCCGAAGCCAAGAAGCAGAAAATTACAGGGGAGGACTAGCTAGAAGAGGAGTGAGCAGCCATAACCCAACGCTCGAAGGTGACACCCATCCTGTCATCTTGCAACAGTGGGACAAGTCCCATCGGAGGATCAACTAACTCATACAACCCGTAGGGATAGACGAGACTGTGCTTCGAGAGCCAGTCCGCGACTCTATTCCCTTCGCGATATGTATGAGTCAATCTAACCAACCAATCTTGCCCAATTTTCCTGCGGATGAGATTCAAAATGGTCGCATAGGGATGGATGGGGTCATGGCGCTCCTGAATCAGCTGAATCGCAAGCTGAGAATCCGAAGCTAAACTCACCACCCGATGCCCAAGTTTCCACGTGAGCTCCAACCCATAGTAAATTGCCCACAGCTCTGCCAAAACGGCAGTAGCCGAGCCAATCCCTGCCACGAATCCGCCCAACCAGTTACCCATCGGACCTCTGATCACCCCACCACAACATTACATAAGCGTCAAACAAAATGCTTGCAATCAATCAATCTATTGAGTCTGTTAAAATGTAACAACGAAATCTAAATGTAAATAGAATTACATATTTTATCCTTTTATATTTGGTTCTTGGGTTGGCCTTGCGCTTTACTTTCATAATAATGATGATTATTAACTAATTAACTTTTTGTCTAATGATTATGAATTATAAAGTTGTTGTGCTTGACTGCGAAGAATAAACAAAGGATCGAGAAGACGCGTTGATTTTGGATCCTTTAATGGAATAGTTTGTTTCCCGCCCCATTTCTCTCCTTTCTTTTCCTTTGCTGTCAATGGCATCAGCACAGTATTGTTGTTATGGAATCTTTTAGCTCGAAGAATATTTTTATAATTTAATCTACAGAATTTGGACCCATATAGTTTACCTTTCGTTAAATATACAACAAAAGAGAAGAGGATCGATTGAATTGATAAATCACAAGTAATGACCTGAATTAGAGCACAATACGTTACAACGTTTTCACGATAAACTAATAAATTTACAAATTTTTTGAATTAAAAAATTATAAATATCGACATAACTATTTTAATAAATGTTATTATTATCTAAATTAATTTTTTTGACAACGACTAATTATAACTAAACATGAAGCGAAACGTATATATTTGACTAGATTAAGAAAAGCTTTCATCAATCATAGCACGTAGTATTAGAAACACTACGTTATGAGGACATCTAATTCATAATTATTTGCTATATTAATCCATAATCAATATATTAAGAGTATCCTTATATTACTGGCATTTTGAAAAAAGTCGTTTAATTAGCACATGTTGTAGTCGGTTAGTGTTTAGCTTATCAAGTTTGCAAGATTCCTAAGCCAGTTGCCTCTTTTCTTAA
This sequence comes from Linum tenue, assembly GCA_946122785.1. Classification (NCBI taxonomy): domain Eukaryota; kingdom Viridiplantae; phylum Streptophyta; class Magnoliopsida; order Malpighiales; family Linaceae; genus Linum; species Linum tenue. Next base: position 45,581,556 of record CAMGYJ010000010.1, read on the forward strand.
CTAGCATTATGTTCGGCGCGTTGGCCGATTGTGTTACATCAAAATTTAGTAATATTTTTTTTTAGATGGAGATCGAAAAATTTCATTAAGCATATGGCACATGTAAACCAAGATGCCTCTCAAACAACACCATGTACAATCAGCTAACAACTACTATATCAAAGAAAGAAAAATTATCTGTTATACTGCTATACTAAGTCCAGGAGTCGAGAACTCTCTGCAAATCTGGATCTCCATTCACCCTACACAGAACTTCACCTCTCACTATACTACTGATCTCCATAAGAGATCGAGTTGGCCGAGCACCCTACATTCTCAAACAACGCTCATACCAAACACAGCTTAATGCAACACACCAGCTTAGTCTGCAAGCTTTGGAATTTTCTAATGAAATAAGGAATAGTATTTTCTTTATAAATAGACAGTTCGCATATTATAATATAATAAATTTCGGTATACATATATGTCTCAACTTAGATATTCAACTTTCCAGTTTTGAGCATTATAAACATTTAATGTGATAGATTAATCAATTTTCTTGGCCAAGGTAATTGACCTATGATAGTAATTTCCAATGTTGATGTTATGTTTGGCCAAAATTTATTGACTGCGATTCGTAATGCAGTTATCCTGGCTGCTCAGGATCCAGTCCCAACGTATGTCCGATCCGATTGTCAGAGGTTGACGATTGCGTTGAGACAGGATCCGAGCATGTGGCCATGGCAATGCCGGGCAACTCTTGTCCGGGTTGTTTCCATTCTTTGCCTCTCTCCTTGGATCTCGGTTGAGTTTGTTCCCCGTCGATTCAATGCCATGGCTGATTGGATTGCGAGGAACTCTCGTCTCGATCTCCTTCCTTCGGAATGGATTGTCATTGCCGATCTTGTCGCTCCATTATTGTAATTGTATTGCTTCTCACTTGCGTGGGTTTGGAATGAAATGATGATTGCTATTGTAAAAAAAAAATCTCCTCGTAAGTGATTACTTAATTTCCAGTCTCAATTATTTATATATGTTGCGTTTGAAAAGGAGTGCCAATGATTCTTAATGCACGTTTTAAAGCATTAACCAGGTAGAGGTACATGCATATCTCAGTGTATAATATTGTTCGGAAGAGGTACGAAGAAATTCTACTACTACAATTCATGGAAACTAATTGCATTATCGATAATAAGGTAATAGGCTGCTAATAGCAAACTGTCCGGTATTGCATAGAAAGTGAAAGAAAAAGAGTACTAAATAAAGACCAACAATTAATGATTCCATGCACGAAGTGAGCTAAAACATGAACATCTAAACATGGATTATTTTATATATTGGATAACTCCTGTGCTTGATGTAAACATGAAGAGATTAAACAAAAATAGTATGAGAAGGAGCTACAGTAAGAAAAAGATTAAACATAACCTAATATATTCGAGTACTATTTCAAGAAAATATATATGATCCACCCATACTAATGAACTTTAGACTCCCGCTCGGATGTCCTTATGACTGAAAGCTAAGTCCAATACTGACACTGAGTGGTTCCCTACTTCTGGTTCTGTTAAGATCAACCAAAGGAATCAGATGGATCGAAGAGTGGTGCCGCTTCAGAGACGATGACGATAGCAGTTTTGCTGGGAAGAGAAGACAAACATGGAGGAATAAACTGACCTTCAAGCCCACTTCGCTATTGCTGCGGGAAGGAAAACGAAAAACCGCCCGCAAACCATGACCGGAAGACGCAGATATCAGAATGGACAAAAATGTGTCTGCTGGAAGAGAAGGGAAATCACAATCAAATGAGGGGTAGAGTTAATGGCTGGCAATTTGATTCTTCGATGGAACAGAGGAGCGGCAGTTAAGTAGGGTCGCCAAAGGGAGAAAAAAATAACATATAAGCGGAAGTGAATAATCTGTTCAGCCAGCGAGGCCACGCCTGAGGAAAAAATATATGGCCCAATTACAGTAATACCCTTACCGCAAATTAAGGGGAGAAGAGGAATTTTGAATTGGAGCAATTTTTACAAAAGTGTGCAATATATTAATGGGGATACAACATAGGGATGGCAAAAATATCCGTAACCGTGGATATCCGCCCGAATCCGGCCTAATCGGGTAGGGTAAAACCCGAACCCGAAGGACATTTAGTGGGTACGGGTAAAATCCGAACCCGAATATTGCGGGTAATGGGTGGGCATGGGTTTCTCACTATCCAACCCGAACCCGCCCGATTATACACATGCATATGTATTTTGTCTAGAAATAATCATTATTTTTCTCTAACATATTTTATATTTAGCATATAAATATAATATTTTCATGAAATTGTATAGTTTTAATTAATTTTCTTCATTCTACTGAACTATTGTCGTACTTTTCCTCTTACGTAATGTGAGAATACGTGTGAATGTTAACATATTGCTTGGAGTTATGAAGAATAATTATTACCCATGGATAACCGTGGATACCCGAAACCCGAACGGGTATGGGCATAATTTTAATTTTCTACCCATTTCACATGTGGGTATGGGTATGGGTAAAACCCGAACTACTATGGGTAGGGTAACGGATATGCACTATCCGCGCCCAACCCGACCCATTGCCATCCCTAATACAACAGAAATGAAAGTCTTTTAACTCAAAATAACTTCCTTCACCTGTTTTAGTTTAAAAACAAAACCTTTTCATTAAAAAAAAATAAGACTATAACACGCGGATTTTATCATAATTCTTTTAGTACTGAGGTTTTGAATTGTTCAACTCGAAAGAATGAATACCACTCTTATTAGCTAAGAAATCTTGTTTAACATCAATTCTTGATTGCACAATACAATATATGTGCACGTATTCATTCACCGTTTTCACCGTAATGTACCAACATCGCCTATTGAATTTGTTTTCCTCCAAACCAAAAGACATTATTACCGATCTCGAATACGAATTATCTTGTGAAAAAAGAAGGCAAACATAATAACAGCCCGAACATATTCACTACAAAGATCATTATCGATTTGCTTGCCATTGAAAGCAAAAGAAAAAATGGATAGAGTTGAGCAACCAGCCAACCAATAATCCACTTCACAACGAACGAAAGAGACATGTAATCAAAACCAAGGCATCAATCCAATATCAGGTAGTTGCCACTTCTCAAAGCAAAAAGAAAGAATTGGATCAAATTGAGCAAAACTAATTGATCCACCTCTCTATTCTTATTGGCTTCTCACAAAGAAAACTGAATCTGTTCTCAGTTACAGAGAGAGGCTTCTTCTTCCCCAAAACACCTCAAATTGCTACAACTCCTTAGAACAATGGCCTAATTCCCTCCCTCTATGCCATCACTGAACAGCTCACATTCTATAAAGAAAACCCATATGATGTAATTAACACAAGATTATACGTATATCTATACCCAGATAAACCCTTATTACTAACACTAAAGGTGTAAAAATTATATATTGATACCACCTCTGAAGATTCGATTACCCGTGTAGCAGTAGTAATTAGTAATTACTCCTCTAATTACCTCCTAATCAAACCCAGATTAAACCCTTCTGGTTCAATCCCAGGTCGCCGGCCGCCGACTAGACTAATCAAACTACCCTTTTCTCCTCAAGATTCGATCCCGCCGTTCTCCCTCACCAGCAAGTCGTACGGCGCCCACAGCGCATCGAGCGGGCAGGGCCGACCCGAATCGATCCTCGCCCACGGCTTCCCTTTCCCGCTCCAATGCAACAAGCTCACCGGCCCCGGATGCAAATCCCGGCAAAGCCCTCTATAATTATCCCCACCAAGCCCGTGCTGGTTCCACCGGTGATCCACCGACGCGATTTCCCCGGCGAAGACCAGCAGGAACGGCGGCAGAGAACCCAGCTCGTAGATCCTCATCCTCTTCTGGAGCTCCATCCACTCCACGATCCTCGTCGTGTAGCCCCCGACCCTCCACCGCACCAGATCGATCACCATCACGCCCGTGTTGAAGTAGCACGCCTTCCTCCCCGCGAACGTCAGCGACAGGGACGGGTTCGACCAGAAGGACGGGGTGAAGTAGATGGTGAAATTGGCGTTGCAGTACTCCGGCGCGGCGAGTGGCTTCCCCAGCAGAGGCGTCGCCGCGAGGTCGGCGACGTCGTCGACGAGGATTACGTCGGAGTCGAGGTAGAGGACTTTCGTCAAACAGGTGGGGAGCAAGGTCGGGAGGTAGTTGCGGGCGTAGTTGAGCGGGGAGTCGAGCGCCTGTCGGATTGAGGTCGAGATTAGGCCCTGGACAGGGGAAGGAGCGAAGATGTGGAGCTGGCAGCGGAGGTAAGGGAAGGATTGGAGGATGGTGTTGTGGAGGGAGGGAAGGGAGGAGATGAAGTGGAAGCGGATGTTCTCCGGGCAGGAGGAGTGCTGGAGGGTGGAGAGGATCGCCGCCATCGAGCCGCGGAGGTAGTGGAGGTCGAGGGTCATGGCTATGTTGATGGATTCGTTGGAGCAGAAGTCGTCGGCGGGGATGGGTGGGCAGGCAAGGGAGTTGTAGAATTTGGGTGCTTCTTTGAACGTTTCGTTGTTGTCGTCGGCGAGAACTGAACGGGCGCTGCCGCCGACGGCGGCGAGGAGGAGGATGAGGAGGAGGAGATTTGGCATTGTGGAAGGAGAGAGGAGTTTGAAGGGAGAGTGGTGGTGTGTGGTGTGTTAGAAATAGGGAATTGAGCGAGGCATTTGATCGAGCATGTGGTGGGCGGTAGTGTTTGAGGGAGAGGAAAAGCGGATTTGGAAATTTTGGGGGAGAAAGGAATTTGATTTTGAATTCACATTAGTAAGTAGACTAGTAGTAGGATTCAGTTCACTCAACAACACACTGTCTTTGACTGTGTGGGAAGGAAGGAAGGAAGGAGAGAGACAGAGTTGTACGATTTTTTTTGTTTTTTTGGTTTTTAAATTTTAAATTCCGGGATCCCAGTCGGCAGTTAAATTTTCTTTTTGTGTGCACGGGCCCATGGGCCATGGGTACGTAGATGTTAATTGCACCGTTTCGGTCAACCGGACCTTTAATGGTTAATAAGAAGTTAAAGCCCATAATTATGAAAACAAATTAAACATTGAGCGTACCTTTGGAATGAGCTGTTTAATTGAGTTAAATAGTGTTTGTGAAATCGTAGCGTAATGTTAGGGGTCGTTTGCTTGATGGATTTGGGACTCAAATTCCAAACTTGATGGATTTTAGCCAAGTCCATTGTTTGTTGTTAGGTGTTAAATCCGTGGGGTCCACGGATTTGTTCCCTTTTTTGGATGCAAATCCGTGGACCCCACGAACTTGTAAATCCCACATATTGGGGTGGGATTTGTAAATCCTTGATGGCTAGTTATATTTATAGCAAATCCATCATAATTATATCATCAAATCTATCATGCAAACAATAGACTCTTCAAATCCATGATGGTACAAATCCCTCATAAATCCAAAGGTTTTTTTGAGCCAAAACCCTCATTTTTCAAATCCAACAAGCAAACGACCCCTTAGTTTTACGAAGCCCAAACCAATATAAAAATTTTAAGATACGAAACGATTGAATCACGATATTTTAGGCATAAACAATGGATTTATCTTGACGTAATTTACATTAATTGGATTCGGTGCCTCTGTAAGTGAAGCAAAAGAATCAAAGAATATGGGCAGCAGGAAAAGGCAGAAGCAAGTAGGAAGGAAGGAAGGCGAATGGTCATGATTGGTAAAATGCCAAAACATGGAACAGCTTTGTACGGACGCGCTCGCTACTCTGCTGGGCTGGAATACCGTGTGGCACCATTTTGGTGAATGGCATCCAGTTGGCAAACGACGTGTACATTTTATAAATTATTTTATTATCTTGACACATTTTGTCGCCTCTCCCAAATATAAATTCGACGAATTATTTTCTTATATGCATTTTTTCCTTCTTCTTTACCAGCTGCATATATGATATGAGATCGAGCTACAGCAAACCCTGCAATATTATGGGTATTGCTTTCTGCAAATCTGTAGCCAAATCTCATACCATGATCAAATGGAGAAAGTTGAAATGAATATGAAAGATATATATAAATGGACCACTGAATATTAATGAGCACCTCACCAACCTTTGTCTTGTCTTATTGGGTTTCCTGCGTGGTTTTTTTGGGGGGCGATGGTCCTTTAATTGGACATAGACTACTCGTAAGTACTCATAATGAGTTCGACAATTGAACAAATCTGTATTGATTTAATTATATATAACAAAACACGGAAAATGATGAGATACAAAGCTCGGAACTACCCACTCTGTAAATATATTCTCTTACCACATTTGATATGATTAAAATTAAAAATGATAAAACACGAATTTCGTAAATTTTGTACCGTAAACTAGCCCATAAGCCCTAGCTTTTTCGTATATGTTTCCTTCAAGATAGTGACTTCATAAAGGGCCATCTCCCAACCACCTAGAAGAAAGCTCCAAAACTCACCGTTTCAACCCCTACGTACGCACTTGCCATTGTCCAAGTGAGAATCAAGAAGTGAAGTGAAGAAAGAATAGAGAAGATGAATGAACCCCATGACCAAAAATACATCCAAAGAATTCAATTTGTGGTGACTTCATGTTGCGGTCATGTCCATTCATGGCCACACCAAAGCTTTTTCTGGTGTACAAAAATAACCCACGCTGCTACGTACGACGCCGTGTAGGACTGGCAAGCCTGGTTCTAAAATGTTAGCCTTTTTAGCTTACGGTGGTGCTGCAGCAGCAGCCTGCATGCTTGGGGTCTAATCTTGCCTCCCACCAAGAACTAACTAATAAGCCCCTTTATTTAACCACCTTAAAGTCCTTATTAACCTTAATCAACGGGCACAAACTAGAGTGGTGAAATTTACGAAAACTATAGGTACAAACTAAACTTTTATCAATAGTGTTGAAAGTACAAGTTCAGTTTGTACCATAAAATAATTTGTGCTGACATTTATAGGTACAAACTAAATTTATACCGTAACGTTAAAAATACTAGTTCAGCTAGCATTGTAAAATTCCTATATAAAAAAAACACAATCTCTTCACGGTAGAAGCTTATTTACTGGAAATCTATGGCAAATCATGAAAAGCATCAATGCACACCCTTCCTCAAAACAATTAGCTTTCATTCGTTGAATGAAGAACTAATTATTGGACTCCTCTCCATTTGCTAGCCATTAATGAATCACTGTTCCACGATCGTTTGTCACGATGACATGATTAAGAAGTTCTGTAGCAAATTGCTCAAAAAGTCTATGGAGGGAAGCTTAATTAGCTTTGATTTATATATATATCCTGCTGTTGGGGGAGGAATAAGCATGATTCGACGATTCGTGGGGAAGCTCCAACACTGTTCTTATAAGATTTACTATGGCCCCATCGGCAGTGTTAAATTCCTTTGTCGACAAACTATACATGGAAGGAAGAAGAAGACAAAAAAAAAATTACATGTCAAACATGAAGAGGCAACGTAACAGGCACCGACAGGAGTGGAGAGTAGGTGTGTGCAATGGTCCGGTACGAGACCGGACCAAATGGAAGTTTGGATCGGACCCTACCGAATCGTGTATAATGCGGACCGGTTTTTGGTTCACATAAATTTTACAATTACTGAAGAAATGACGGAACGAACCAAATCTGACCAAATGGACTAAACGCGCAATGATGGTCCGGTCCGGTCCTTGATCCTAAAATATCTTTCAATAATGGATCGTGATTCTCATGAGTCGATCCGGTCCGAACCAAATCGAACCATTGCACACCCCTAGTGGAGAGGGAAATTTTTGGAAAGTGGGACAAACGGCCTCTCCTGGAAGTCCGCAACTAGCAACAAGGAAGCCCTAACACTACAAGAAAATAGGTTTCTAATCACGGGATCTTATTCACGGGAATGTTTCCCGTATTAAAAAGTACACTAATTGTCACGGGAAACATTCCCGTATTAAATTATATAATTCTAGTCACGGTAATTTATTTATAGGATTTTGAGTATTTATTTACCGTGATTAATAGTCAGTCACAGTTAAATCCCATGACCAATATGACAAGAAAAAGGTAAAATTGTCCCAAATTTGAAGTGAGAAAGTTTTCGTTCCCTCCAAAATTCCTTTGGCTCCAAATATTCATTTGGCTCAAAATTTGACACCACCCAATATTATTTGGCTCCAAAGTTTCCCACCGTCCAAAACTCATTTTTCAGTTTTTCGCCTTCCCGCCCCCCTTCCCCCCAAAACCAAAATTGACAGCAACCAAAATTCCAAAACCCGGACCATGAAAGGAAGAAGAAAAAAAAAACTATCTGACTTTCTACCCCTCACACACACACTCCTCCCGCATCACCCTCTCTCTCTCTCTCTCGTACAATTGTTCTTCTTCACATAGGAGACAAATGCTTGTTAATGTTATGAAAGCTTTTGTTTTCTTCATTACTCCGTCATTCCTCTTCCCTCTTCCCTCTTCTCTAATATCCTCGTCAAATCTCTACTATGGATTCCATATTATCTTTCCATCAAAGTTTAGATCCCGGAATCAAATATTTGTCGGGATTTACTATGAATCGTGGTTGGTCTTTGTCTCTGTCATTATACAAGAAAGGGATAGGAGCCTGCGACCAACAAACGTCACGATTATTGCTGCAATTAGCCAAGCAACAATTGCTTCAGATCACAAAGGGAAAAGCGGACCGGGAAGAGGAGGTAAAGGGAAAGACAGAAGGCGTACTGTGAGGGTTCAGAGGAGTTGAGGCATATTTGCTAGCTTGATTGAGGTAATTCATGCTTTCTTTCCTGATAATCTTCGAATTAGAAAATTAGGGTTCTTAAGTTAAATTGGTGATTTTGTAGAATTTGTGCCAGGAAGAGCAGATTAAACATGGCGGAGAAGCTGTAATTCGAGGGTTGGCCTATTGATAACGAGGATGAACGAACATCTAATCTATTCTGGATTTGGGTAAAAATGGCATGGGAGGGGCTCTATCTTGAGAGGCAGGAAGCGACTGATGAAGTTGTATCCGACAAAGAGCAACATTAAGCCTTTCCCATCTGCTACAACTTGTGACAGCACAAGTCATGAGGACTCAAGCAAGCATGAGGATTAGGAATGAAGTGACATTATGGAGAAGGTACAAGTTTTAGTCCCAACCTCTGAAGTGGTTTGTTGTTAATACAAGAGAGGTTTCCTTTGGTTGAAATGTCTGATGCTTGTCTCTGTCTCTGGACTTGGAAGTTTGAAATTATGTGGGCATGAAGATGTTCATGTCATGCTTTGGTTGGAAATTATGTTGCTTGTCTCTGTCTTTGAACTTACAAGTTTGTAATTCCTTTTCCTATGGTTTCTTACTGATGCAGGCTATTGTTTTGTAATGATGTATGCCCTGTATATGTTAACTGCCAGGCTAATGTTTCATTCTTTACTTGTAGGCTAATGATTCACATTCCCTTTCTCTTGGTGTTAAAAACAAATGGAGCTGGGGTGAAGAAGCATAACCTTTTTTATTTCATTGTGTTTTGATCCTCAAAACAGATTTCAAAGTCTGAGTTTGATATGGTGCATACGCTAAAGAAGAAACGAACTGTGGGTTGGTAATTTCTGTTGTATGTGGTGATTTTAGAGAGTCTATAAGAGCATCTGTTGTAGGTGGTGATTTTAGAGAGTCTATAAGAGCATTGGAGTTGAGCACACTTTTGGGCATTAATGTTTCGCCATTACAGGTACTCAGTGGTTGATATGCACTTCGTTGTATGTTCCTTGATGTCAATTGAGATTTGATGGTGTTGGACAATTAACTTCTCTGTGATTTTCCAGGTACTGCAGGGTCATAATTTCTTTAAGAAGTTGAGGTATGAGTTACAGACTGAGTGAATTACACTCATTGCTGCAATTTTCTTTTTAATTTTTAGATTTCTACAACTAGATGCGTTGTTTCTTGTAATGGACGCTTGGCTATTGAAGGTTGGTTATTTCTACAGGTTGTTAAACAGGAGCATGTTTGTGTGAGGCTTCTGTGCCTGGAGTTGCCCTGCTGCTATTCTTCTGTTTCTTTTTTCTGCTTGTAGCTATTCTCCTGTTGTTTCTGTTGACCAGGTCTGATCTGAGCTGGTCGTTGGTAGGTACTGGCCTTGCTTCTTGCCTTTTCCTAGCTTAATTACTACTATAATAGTGTTGTGACTGTTAAGATAGATCTCGTAGTGATTGGTCCTGATTCATGCCACCTTTGCCTAGCTTCATTACTGCTACAAATGATTGGTGATGATTAATCTTATATGCAGAATTTAGAATACTAGAAAAATGTAGAGGGAAGAGTACTTGTATAGCAGTTGCTAGATATAGTGTGGTGAGAAGTAGTTGATTGCCTTTTAGTGTCTTTATTAATTGTGCTAGCTGTGAATGTAATTTACTTTTAAGTTTGGGTGCGCAGCAGGAGCTGTTTGGTCTTCCTAGCTGCATTTTCTTACATCTTTTCTGTGGTTTCTACTCGTACAGAATTCGGGTGCAGAGCAAAGAATGAGCTCAGCACGATATATCCATCCTTAAGTGTTTTTTCATCACGTATTGGAGAGCTGATGTCTGTTTTTCTTAAGAGATTCGGAGAACAGGGTTGAGCCCTATGCTGCTTTCTGCAATTTTCCATATGATGTTTGTTGCTCAAAAGAGATTGTTACTGAGATGAGATGTTGCTGCAAAAAAACTATCTTCCTAGCCGCCTATTACTAGGTAAAGACAAATTCGACATCTCTACTTCTGTTTCTAGGTAAAGACAGATTCAACATCTATGCTTGTGAGGTCCTTGATTGTTTCCAATGTGATATGTGCTTCTTTGATAGTGTCCCAGTGTCCCTCTTTTTTCACCGTAAAAAACCTTATACCCGGCTAAGTGACTCTCCCCTGCTTCCATGATGACTAATTTATGTACTCTTATCTCCATCCGCTGTAATTCTATCTATTCTTTTGTATTGCACCTGTCAATAGTTGATTTTGTGTTTGACTTTTGGCAGATAAGGTGAAGTAGCTTGTAAGGGCCACTGACCTGTCGCTAAACAAAGAGGAGTTCGAAAGTGGATGAGCAGTATAGAAGGTATATGTACACAGAGGTTGATACTTAGTGATTGCTTTACTTTTTCCCGTGATAGGCGAACAAGTTCCTCTAAAAACTCTTTATATTTTCATTTCATTAAGGGACATCATTTGTGATAACTTTTGTTTGGATATTAAGGTTCATGATTTGTAATGACTTTTGGTTGTGGCTATTAAGGGATATCATTTGCAAAGTTCTTTTTATTTTCATAACATTAGTCCGACTCTCAATATTAAGGAAAATATCATGTTTAGTGTTTATATATAAATAATATAATGAGACATGACTAGTTATAGCTAGTCACGGTACAAATTTCCCGTAACCTTTACAATTAGACACGGAGGTATATATTACGGTAACTTTACCGTGACTAAAACTATTGAACACGGGAAACACACTTTCAAACACGGTATATCCTGTGTTTAAAGGATCTTTTTCCTGTAGTGTAAGAACATCTCCATTGGTGCAATGGTATTTGCAATCGCATTTGTTTTTTTTTATTGTTACTTCAGTTTTTTGCAATCCAACTCATCTTACTTGCATTGCACCACATTAATGCAATTAACTTGCAATTGCAACTAATTTTTTCGATTTAATTTATTAACACATAAACACTCAAATAATAAAACAAATGAATAATTTGATAATAAAAAAGATGATGTGGCTTGCATTCCATAATTGCATTATATGCAAGCTTGCAAAGATGCAATTGTCATCTACATCAATGCAATTGCAAATGAATGTCATGCCATAATGCAATTCTAATTGCAATTCCAATGAAGATGCTCTGATGTTATGTGTCTTATGGATTGCCGTTTTGCAGGAGAAAGATTACGTTTGCTTGTAGGATTTGAAAATGAAGTTTTTGGATTTTAAAAACCTTTGGATTTATGATGGATTTGGAAGAGTACATTATTTGTTTAGTTAATTTTTATCATGGATTTATAATGAATTCTCACAACTTTGCCTTCGATTATCAAATCCCAAATGAAATGTGAGATTTGTAAATCCGTGGGATCCATGAATTTGGATAATAAAAAAAAGGTCCAAATCCATAGACTCCACGAATTTGTATCTCTCAGCTAACAATGAATTTGTATCAAAGTCCTTGATATTTGGTATTTAACTGCCAAATCCATCACTCAAATCTCACAAACAAACGATAAAAGAGAACTAGAAGAAGGCGAAGAAGATTAATGAACCCATAACCGAAAAGAATCCAAAGAACCTACTTTATGATGATCGACCTCATGTTGCGATCATGTCATTCATGGCGACACAAAGCTTTCTCATATATTTATATAAAAAAAAAAAACCCACGCTGCTACGACGCCGTGTAGAGAGGTTGGTGAAGTGGTAGCCTCTTTAGCCTTTAAATTTAGCTTATGGTGCAGCAACCTGTATGCTTGGGGTCTAATCTTGCCCCCCACCAAGAACTAATAAGCCCTTTATTAACCACCTTAATAACCTTAATCAGCGGGCAAAATTCAAGTGATGATAAAAAGATACACAACACCAACCAGCCACGTAGCTACACTAGCAGTTATGGTGCTTACCGAGCTTGTAGTGCATGTTATCATAGAGGTTGTACAGTAGTCACCGGATCGAGCACAAAGTATTTGTGACCGTTGAAATGGATGCAGTGACAATTTTATAACCACGCACGCAGCAGCAGTTATGATACTTACAACTTATAGTGCATGCTTCGTAGAAGTCGTACATCTCAGATTTAGCACAAAACGTCCGCGACGACTGTAGAATGTACACCGCATCCAACAACTAGCTAGTATGCATCCTGCGCTTGATCCGACGACTCGCAGTTTGGGCTGAGCCAAATTGGCCACGTAGAGACGTAGTAACCCGGGCCCCCCCTTTGTCCATGTGGGTCGTCGGGTCGCAGAACTACATTCATATACCAAAATTGTGATAAAGTCATGATCAAAGTACAAAACGAAGATATTAATTTATGATCTTCCCATGAACTAACTACTAGCTAGTTCCCATGCTATAAATGAAATGGAATGTTTATTGCAAAAATCAATGGAAGAAAAGCATCAATGAGAAGGAGAAAAAAGAAAGCACTGCCATGTGAAAGCACACATGCATTCACGCCACACAGACCCCTCCATCTCTCTCTGGTAGCCATTAACACATATCACTGTTCCCCGTTCCTTTTGTCAAGATGATGATGACATGATGATGATGAAGAAGATGTGGTGTAGCAAATTGCTCAAAAAGTCTTAAGGAGGGAAGCCTTTGATTCATATCCTGCTGTCGGGGATGAAATAAGCATATGATTCAAAGATCGTGGAGCAGCTCCAACACTGTTGTTATGAAGATTTACCATGGCCCCCTGCCCCGACAGCAGTAATAAATTTCCTTTGTCCACAAACTATAAACAAACATGGCAGGAGAAGAAGAAGAAGAAGATGACAAAGAATTTTCAAACGTATAATGTCAAACACAAAGCGGCCACGTAACCGGCACCGACAGGGGAGAGGGAAATTTTTGGAACAGCCGGCGGGGGGACGGCCATGTGTCTTGTGGATTGCCATTTTGTTTTTTCGTGGCATAAACCAGCTGGTATCAATAACTCGAGTTATTGAATAATCGGTTATATTGGATGTTATCTGATCTGAATCGAGGTAGGGTGCGGTATGGATACTACTTACGATCTCACATGTCTCGTCGTGCGCTATTACCATTCAATAGACTTCGAATACAATTTCTAGTGGATGAAGTCGGTGGTGGAGGCAGGATTTGAAACCATCCCTGTCCTGTTTTCGTATTATAAATATATAAATATTTAATGAATTTAAATTAATAATATCTAAATAATTTATTTTCATATATAAAAAATAACGACTAATACAAATGGTATTTTCATATATAAAAAATATACTCTTAAGTAAGTCCTTTCCAATAGATCCCACTAAACACTATTTAGCAAACTGGTTGTGAATTCGACTTCAGAGTTCGTTCTTGATATATCTCAAAGCTGGAAATATTTTATCTACACTTGTCGTCAAAACTAGTCTATCACTGAACTATTTCAAGATTGCTGGGAAAATAATCGAATAGGCATATGAAGAAAAGATATATATTCCAATTGAGATTTCGTTTATAGTATAATAAATTAATTTAATGTCAATCTATAATCAAATAATGAATTGTGGTATAGTGACAAAATACGTTGTGCTAGGTGTCATGTTCCATCCTTAACATAAACATATATGGAGTATGTTTGTTCATCCCAAAATTTACCCCTGTATCGGGAAAATGCCAAACTAGGTTGGTTCCGCCTATGGATGAAGTGAATTCTTCTTTTGAATTTGCAATTAACTATGAGAAAGGAAACCAAGCCAAACATCCCCCACGTTTCGGCCCGAAGATATTATGGCAGGCAGCTACCCTTTTTTAGAGGTTATAATTAGGGATGGCAATTTCGACCTGACCCGTTTTACCCGACCTGTTTGACCTGTTTTGGGGCGGGTTCGACCCGCCCCGTAGGCGGGGCGGGGCGGGCATGAGTAGTCTCATCGACCCGACCTGCCCTGACCCGCCCCATTCTCGACCCGTTCTTGTCTAAATTACATGAAATCTTAGTCAAATTACTTTGAATTTTACTTTTATCGCATCATATTTTAGCTATAATAAAGTTGTAAATTAGTGAAAACCTCAATTTCTCCAATAATTTAACTACAATTGTCATAATATTGTTTATTTTCTTAGTTTTATAATAAAAATAACGAATATTTCTAATGTTTTTCAAATAAATTGCATACCCATTGGGTCGACCTGCCCCAACCCGCGACCCGTGATCAATTACCCGACCTGGACCCGCCCTGCCACGGGGCGGATCTGGGTACCAAGAAACCCGGCCCTGACCTGCCCCATTGCCATTCCTAGTTATAATTAGGGGTTGCAATTAATAAGAGTCCAACGACGACCAACACCAACTGCAACCGCCACCTCTTCACATATACACATGACATCCAAAAACGACGTCCCACCAGCCATGTAGCTTTTTTGACAAAATGCAACCTCGACGGGACACTCCAAACATGCCCGCTTTCTTTCCTCTTCTATTTAAAGTTAAGTGGGTAATCTATTTGATATTGATTTGCAACAACTCAAGTTATGAACAGGAAAAGCCCGGGAAAAAATCTGCCATTATGGATCGCATCGTTATGATTTGAACATATAATTCGTGCTTAAGAGACTACTAGATAGAAAAATCAATATGAATTTGTGAATGACTCAATCTTGTCAATACAAAATTTGTGGGAGAATTTGTATAAAGTTGTGAATGAGTCGATTTCACTAAAGATAACGGACGTAATGCGAAATATAACTATATCAAATTTATGCGTCAATCCTTGTTTGTCGGGGGATTGGTAGAGTTAATTAGTAGGTGGCTATACGGTCCGGTCTGGTTAAATTGGCCCGAATTGATCTGGGCATGTCCGGTCTTTTTGGAAATATAAGGATCAAAGATTGGATTGGATACAGTCCGGTCTTGACCCGATCCGGTCCAAATTTGGTCTTACTTTTAGATGGAGCTAGTGGGTATTTGAGTTGCCTGGGACCTCAAAAGGTGAGGAGTTTTTGGGTGTTGGGGTCTCTTATTCGGTCTTTATCCGATTTTCGATCCGGTCTCAAACGATTTTTTACCTCAAATCTAAGCTCGAATATGAGATTGGATTGTTTGCTATCCAGTCCCAATGCGATCCCGGTCCGAGTTATACAGTCCGATTTCGGATAAAACCAAACAGTCCGGACCAAATAGCCAGCCTACAGTTAATAGTGTAAGTTGAATGGGAATGGCCACACTACGAGTTGGGCAAGTAATGTACCAATGGGTCCATGGGCCATGATGATGATACCGTAGACAAAGCCCATGTTGATCACTGTAAACTAGTCCATCCTGGACAAGGACTACTCACTCGAAAGCCCTCTCATTCCCACTTGCTTCATCAAGCAAGTGATAGACAGGCATACCAGATAAGACTTTAGCAGCAAGCGCCACCTCAATCTAAAAGGACCGCTATTCTGAATCTGCAGAGTTTCAGAAGAAGAAACACATTGCACCAAAAGGACAGAAACCATTATAATGGAACAAGTACTTGATACAGCTCGCTTCACACACAAGAACTTGCTTACTCTTTAAGAATCCACAAGCAGTACTACTAGCAGCTTGCTACTAAGTACATTATTCTCAATTAACTAACAACAAGCTGAACAATCAATACGGAGTTACGGATGCTCATCACTGCTGCACTAGCCAAATATACACACGAACCGCATCAGCCTTCCAACGCGTAATAACTGATAAAATCACCCGAACTTTCTACTTAGTGCAACCCAAACACAACCGTGACAAGTACGAATAAACCAATCAGCAGAAGCAGGTTCTTCAAAGCATTATCAGTCTGGTTCTGTCGATTCCTCGGTGGTGGGAACCAGTTGGCGTGGCCACCGTGGAAGTTATGGAACCCATGATGGAAACCAGGAGCAGTTCCATAGGCAGCAGCATCGTGGAACCCGTGGAACTGGATATTGAACAATGATGGGAACAGAGAAAACCCACCGAAACCAAATCCACCCGACCACATGAAGTTTCCGATCCTTCCAGTTGCCATCGGAGCAAACCCTCCTCCTCCCAGTGGTCCAAACCTGAAGTTGCCGAAAGCATTGTCTGGTGCAGGACGCGGGGCGGTCTCCGGCCTCTGCCCGGCTGGCCTTGGAGGGGTGTCAGTGATGCCTGGATACGATCTGGAGCGAGGATCGTCGGCCTGCGTTTTGCCTCTGCCGTAGAGAGGGACCAACTTCTCTTCCTGAATTAGAGCCTTGCAAACAGGGCACTCTTGGGAGTTGGAGTGGTGGTGAAGCCATCTGTAGAGACATGGCCAGCAGTAGAGATGGCCACACAGGGTCACAATTGGATCCTGAGCTAACTCGAAGCAGATGTTGCACTCGAAATCCTCAGCAACCAGCATCGCCTGAAATTTTGTAGCCGCGGGAAATCGGTCGATGTTTCCTTACTCAGTTACTCTCTCCACTCCTCCTTCCAAACCCTAGATCAAAGCACAAACGCTAGAAGAGCTTAAATTGGAGGGCGATCTCCAAAAACCCTCTTGAAGAAATCATATCATTGATATCCCCAACAATTCTAAATTCCACCTAACAGAAACCCTCCCATTCATTCATCAATTCGATTAGAGGAGAAACTCGAACAACGTGAAGAGCACATCAAAATTAGCTCAAAACCCACATGGTACGTACTTACCGGAGAACACACAAGGACTTGAAACGAAGGGCAGTGGATCCGGATTCGGGAGCAAAGCAGCGAGATTTCTGCTTCTTCAGTGGGTTGGGAAGGATTGGAAGCAGGAGAGAGATGAAGTGGCTTGGGTTCTTTTTGCTGCCTATTTATATCGAGGCTGTGGCTGGATGGCTCGAGTTAGTAGTGTCAAAAAACAGAAAAAACAAAACAAAAAAGAACGTCCCGTTTGCATAACTATGATGCGGGCCAATCATATTTGGGTCTTTGATTCGGGCCAATGGTTTTCGAAAAGGTTTTTGAATGATGTAATGTGGGCCTTATGGGCCTTGTCGCCTTGATATCTGTGAATTTGGGCCTTATGTGCATGTTTATCGTTTTGGAGTAGGAAATCCAAAAATCTTAAAAGACGTCTAACTCTTGCGGTTGTAATTAATTGTACCTAGCTACTACCCTTCAGGCCTCCCTAACTATCATCAATCAACCACATCGCCGACATAATTAGAAAGTGACCCTCCCCATTTTTCTTCTTTGTCCTTAAGCAAGAAAAGAGGAAAAGGACATATCGTTAAGCATATATTACAGTGCATCTACATGTTAAGCATGGAAGAGTGAAGTTGCTTGTCTTCAAATATGCAAGCCATCGGCTAACATTTTTGCAAAATATTGTATAATTATGCTAAATGGGTGATATTATTGTTCATAATCGTGAGTGTCCTAATCATCTCCGATTCAATCAATAGATACCATACAAAATAATTATCCGGATAGAGCTTCAAAAACAAGAGAACGACGGAAATAAAGAGAGAATAGAATAAGAGACATATTGGGCTCTCTCTTATAGTCTTATTACGAGGAGAATTTGCCATTGGCGTCTCTCATCTCATGAATAATTTTGGTTAATTAGAGACACAACACAACCCCAGCTGGCAATTGGGTAACTAGTAAAGCTTTTTTTTTTTATCTCTTTCTTTTGCATTATACGAAAAGCTTAACATCGTAGCATAGATTCACTAGTACTTTGCTATTGACGTTGATTAATCTAATAATACACTAAAAAGCAAGCTATCACACTAATTCTCCATCCCTAGGCACCGCACCCACTTTACCGTCATTATATGTTATTTTACCCAACAGGCCAACACAAATACAATTAGTAGATTGATGATCATTCATCAATGTTACGATTCGTAATTTCAAAAGAAGCACCTTTGACCAAAGAAAAAAAAATGTTGCAACTTATTGACGTTAACCAAATGTTTTAACTCTCTCACGCGTTTACAGGTACAATAAGACCTCTCATATCGACATCGTGACAAAACATTGCATGTCGTCATTGGTTCAACGCATGTTGATCAACATACTCTACTTTTTCTTTTTTAGTTTGGTTAGTGTATATTCTTTATATTATTCATATCTTGTTATTTTACGAAGAGAATATGTATATAAAAAAAGGTGTAATGAGCACGTATATTGAATACAAGTCATATGAAAACTTTTAAATGTGATAGCCTCTCCTTCCACCGGTCCAAATTAATCATAATGCATAATATTATTTTTTGATAATGTAATGCATAATATTATTAGTCGGAGTAAAACGTGCTCCATATCTATTGCTAGTTTATCTAAACAATATATAATGGAGATTCAAGGGTGGGGTTTTCTCCATTTGAATTTTCCTGCTCTTAGAGCATTTCTCGGTAGGGTGATAAAGTCATTTTACACACTTTAAAAGAAACTCACCGTTTTAATTTGTTAGCCCTTTATGTTTTTTTTATTTATTTTGTTTTATATCAGGCCTTTTTTTTTCCCTAAACCCACGCAACAGTGTAACCAGCCATTCATCTTTTATTTAGCAGACATTTAGTATGTATTATCTTTATAATTTTTATATAGGATTTTTTCTTTTTTATTTTACTTCATAATTCTTATATATTTGACACAAAATGGCTAATCATATTCTCCAAAATAACATGCATTTTCATATATTTGACACAAAATTGAGCTATATTTGCTCATTTTGTATACCATGGTGGCAAAACGTGGTAGTGCATAAGACTATATCATTATGCTATGAAGATATTGTAGTGTACAATAATTGTATGCAAGATAGTATGAATATATTAATCATGTATCCTCTACACCATCATCAACAACCATTAATTAACATTATGCTGTAGTAAGGAAAATGGAGGTATATTTGGTCCCAAAAATATTTCCTAGAAATATATTGAATTCTTTAGCTTGCGATGAATTTATTATTTTAGCAAAAAAATTCAAAATTTAAATTAAAACAAAAAAGATACAAATCACTTAAAAAGTAGAAAATGAATGGCTAAATTTTCAAGGATCAACGCTGAAATGAGGTTTATAGTTTGTGGGTTTCAATTTAGGTATATGTTGCTTTTAGTTTCAGTCTTTTGTTTCACTCTGATTTAGCTCTTCATGTGCTTTCCTATTAGTTTAACTTGCCATTTAGAGATTCAGAAGCTTAGATAACATTAGTGTCGCGATGATGTTTAGTTAACATTAGTCAAATTGCTTCTATATGAAATAACACTCCAACCATGATTGTGTGAGTTAGTTTCTTATTAATGTTGCTCTCTTCTAAACATATTGTCGTTTGGATTTACAAACTCTCACTCAATGAGTCGGAAATGATGCTATCTTTAGATAGTCTTTGTTGTCGCATTTAGTTGACATTTCACATACACTCATCTAAAATCTTGAATTGTTTAAAATTTAGAGATTTAGCTCTTATTCTCCAAACGATCCCTGAGAATACTGAGCTTGATTCGTATAATGCATTTTTGGAGGCGATTTGAATATGGAAGTTGAAAGCATTTGAGATAGATTTGGTGCGGTCACCATGATTTTTGTTTTTGTAATATAAATAATTTTATACCATTTCCACAACATTGATCCACACAAATTTAGTATAGTATTTTCATAGCATCACCTCGATGTATTTTATTGATACTCTAATCAATTGAAACATTTCCTCACATCTAGCTAAATGGAGAAGTACTTCATTAATCAATGATCTTGGTACAAGCGAGACCAACTACAACCAAGATGAGACAGAATACAACTATAACCATAGTGAGATTAAATCAAGAATATGAATCCAATCGGGAGGGAGAGATCCCCGAGCCATTTCTTTCGCCACCCAGTCTGTGCATTTGTTATACCCTCTTACTTTCAAAGACATTTGTCATTGGCACTGAACCTATATTGAGACGCCATCAGAAGCATTTTTTAAATATAGCAATTTATTGACATATGTTAGTTCTTATGCTATCAAAAAGAAAATCTTTGTGTATACCAAGTTGCAAAGTAAAATATACCATGATTTCTTTGTGTTCTCTTTAAGTAATGTTTCTACAAGCATAATGGTCATATCCAACAAGAAACTTTTGCAAAAAGGGAACAACTAAATCAAATTTATTGATGTAAAAAAATCAAATTTATTCCTTCATTTGTTTGAAATTTAATTCATTCGGTACTGGTTGCTTTGACTTAAATTTCACCAATCTCAAATTTTATACATATGTAGAGATTGATTCTCTCCCGAAACTTGAGGAGATTATTGAAGTGAAACCCATTTTTCGTGCCATTAGAAAATGTTTAAAGGAACAACCGCATAACAGTCTAATTAGTAATTACCATCAAAATGTTGTTTTTCCATTTCACTTTCGGGTTGTATAGTTATGTGTGTGCAATGCACGTTTGCAGGTCATCCTTTCGTTTATAGAGTACACGTTTATCTATTGTCTTCATTTTCAAGTTTGTTTAGAGAAAAAAATTAAATTTTCATTGGGTATATATTTATATTAGGTACATGTATCATATTTCTAATGTTTACTACACATTGGTAGTATTTTATAGATCCATGAGTTAAATATGTTCAATATTTTCCTTAGTTGTTCATGGCAACTTCCCAAACAAACACTCCAAACGTCAATAATCCAAATGAAAAAAGATTAAACCTCACATATTACACATAAATTTCAAATAAATGTCAAAGTTCGTTACACCGCTACAAAAATATCAAACTCTCCCGACCAATGGGTCGGGCTCTGTGCTAGTTAGTACATAGTCAAAACTCAAAACCAGAATTATCGAAATAAATAAGAATAAAAACGCAAGCGTGTAATCCCCACACGCACCTACAACCAATAATATCTCTCCACGCGTTGCCGGCCCATTTCCCTGCAATAGCAAACCAACGCCCTCGGCCCACCACCACATTTCTTGTTTCCGCAAATTAATTTCTTCAATTTTTTCATATAAAACCAAAATAAAACCAGGAGCCAAATTGCCCCGCAAGATTCTTTCCTAATTCCCACCCTTTCCCACTTTCTTCTCTGCCGCATTTCATCGAACACATGATCGGCTAACCACCGGCAACAAAGGGGGGAAAAATCCACCGCCTCCGCCTCCCAACGGTGGTGCTAGCTCCTCCGCCGAGCCAATCCACCACCGTCCCGCCATCCCATCCCTCCAAAAAGTTAAAAAAACACACACACACACACACACAAAACCATGATGCAGACGGTGAAATTCTACCTGGCGGAGCACCCGTCGATCGTGAAATTCCGGTGGAGCCACAGCCAATCATGGGGATCCACCTGGTCCTTCCTCGTCACCTCAATCGCCTTCTACCTCGCCGTCGCCACCTTCCTCCACCTCCTCCTCGCCCTAATCGCCCGCGGCGGCCGCCGCCGCCCCATCCCTCTCGGCCCGATCCCGGCCCTCCACAGCCTCACCATGGCCCTAATCTCCGCCACGATCTTCGCCGGGATCCTCCTCTCCGCGGCCTCCGAGATCCGAGAAACCCGCTGGTTCTGGCGCCGGACCAAAACCCCATTCCAGTGGCTCCTCTGCTTCCCCATCGGAACCCGCCCTTCCGGCCGGGTCTTCTTCTGGTCCTACATGTACTACCTCTCCCGATTCGTCCACATGCTCCGCACCTTCGTCTCCATCCTCTCCGCCCGCCGCCTCGTCTTCTTCCAGCTCTTCAACCACATCATCCTCACCGTCGTGTCGTTCCTCTGGCTCGAGTTCTCGCAGAGTTTTCAGGTCCTCGGGATCATGCTCGCCACCATGGTCTACTCGGCGGTGTACGGGTACAGGTTCTGGACCGCGATTGGCCTGCCGGGGGCTTGTTTTCCCTTTGTGCTCAACTGCCAGATTGCTCTGCTCGGAGGGAATTTGGTCTGCCATGTCGGAGTTCTGCTGCTGCATTTCATGAAGGGTGGGTGTAACGGGATCGGAGCTTGGGTGTTCAATTCGGTTCTGAACGGCGCGGTTATGCTTCTGTTCTTGAATTTCTATGTGCGGATGCATATCATGAGGAGGAAGAGGAAGAGGAAGGTGAAGGAGGAGGTGGTTGTGGGTCGCAACAATGGCGGTCAAAATCAGATTGCAGGTAGGGATGATGAGGATGATGATGAGGATATCAAACTTATTTGAAAGTGAGAAAATTGAAAAAAAATATGGAGGATTAGGGTTTAGGGGAATGATTAACAAAAATATAAAACGAAAATGTGTAGGATGGTCGCGGTACAACGGATAAAGTAGTTGTGTTTCAATCTGAAGATTTCGAGTTTGAATCTCGATTTGATCGATTGATTTTCCACGCTTTATGATAGTCGATGGTCTACGGGAAAAAAAAAGATAATGTATGAGGGTTTTGTGGGGGGTTCAAGAGGGGATTACCAAAAGTACAGTGACCAAATTTTCTTGGTAATTTCTTTCTTTTGATCTTGTTTTGGTGATTTTCTTACCTTTTATATACAATGTGAATATATAGATAGATTGTTGCAGAGCTTAGATTGTAAAAATTGTAAAGGAAGAGTTAAATGGGAAGTGAACTTTGTAAGTTCCAGAGGTCACTTATCCTGGTTACGTTTCCAGCTTCTTCTGTTCTTCTTTGTTTTTTTCAATGATAAAAGAAGAGGGGGTTAATTACATGGTTGGTCACTGAGATTACAAAAAACGTTCATGTTTGGTCACTGAAAATTTTTAAATCCAATCTTGGTCACTCAAATTAGTTAAATGGTTCAAGTTTGGTCACTCTCCGTCTATTTCCGTTAACTCTAGCTTACGTGGCAGTCAACTTTCATAGTTGACCGTTAAATATGTGACGTGGCAACTAAAAAATTATTAAAAATAAAAGAATAAACTTTTATATTTTCCAACTCATTATTATATTCATTAAAAAATAAAATAAAAAGTAAAAAAACATAATTTATTTTACACACTCACATACCCTACCCGACCCAACCTCACCGCCACCCGAACACACCCTCCGGCGGCCATCTTCTTCAACTCCGCTTCCGCCTTCGGCGAGTCCTTCAAAGAATTGTTGGAACAACACCGCCCCGATTGCTTAGTCGCCGACGCCTTCACCTGGACCACGGAATTGGCGGCAAGACTGGGCATCCCTAAGGTAGTTTCCGGCGAGAAGTGCTTCTTCTCCCTGTGCGCCGAACAGAGCCTGGTCGAACATGGGCCAAATGCAGACTCAACAAGTCAAAATGTAAAAGGGGAGTCTGGATGGGGTCAAACACCGGAATAACGGGGCAAAATGGACAAACTAAGAACCCACAGGTAGAAAAAACCAAAAGCAGCAAGAAGCTCCACCGCTGCCAGATTCAACCAGTACCCAACGCGAGGGAGCTGAGCCTCAATAGCAATAAAATGGCTGTCAAACTTAATCCACATTTTAAATGTTCGAGGAGAGATTACAGTGAAAGTGTGCGAAGATTGGAAATCTAGGGACATTGGGGGAAAAGAAAATAGAGTAATAAATATGCAATTGCAATTACCTTAATCGACGAGATCGGGAACAGGGGAGAGGGGATGCGGACAATTCCTACGGCGTTCTCGTCAACAGTTTCTACGAATTGGAACCTCTCTACGCCGACCACTACAGATCAGCCGTAGTGAAACGGGCCTGGTATGTCGGCCCCGTTTCTCTTTTCGCCGACGGCGCGGGGGAGAAAGAAAGCAGAGGGATGGTTACAGTGACGGAAGCTGCTACAGTCTCGGGACAGGGGTTTGTTTGGGTTGTGAAGAGAAGGGAAGATCAGCCGGAGGGATTTGAGGAGAGAGTCGAAGAGCAAGGATTGGTAATTGAAGGGTGGAAAGCCTCAACTATTGATTTTAGGGAAGGCGACGGTGGGTGGATTCGTTACCCACCGTGGCTGGAACTCTGTCGTGGAAGCGATTGCTGCTGGAGTTCCGATGGTGACATGGTCGCTGGCGGCGGAGCAATTCTTCACCGAGAAGTTGGTGAGGCTGTGGTCTGGTGGTGGTAAGGTTGGGTCGGGTAGGGTATGGGGTGGGTAGAAAAGAAATTAGGTTTTTTTTTTATTTTTTTATTTTTTAATGAATATAATAATGAGGTGGAAAATATAAAAGTATTTTTTTATTATTTTTTAGTTGCCACGTCACATATTTAACGGTCAACTATGAAAGTTGACTGCCACATAGGATAGAGTTAACGGAAATGGACAGAGAATGACCAAACTTGAACCATTTAACTAATTTGAGTGACCAAGATTGAATTTAAATATTTTCAGTGACCAAACATGAACATTTTTTGTAATCTCAGTGACCAACCATGCAATTAACCCAAAGAAGAGGTGGTGTAAAATGTTGGACTGTATCATAAAGAGTAAAATTTGTAAATATTAATTTTTGTTTTTGTTTTGAGCAAGTGATGAGATATTTGTTGACAGAAAATGTGAAGGAGAATGTCGGCTACCTACACCAATATTTGTTGACTTAAAATACTACTATGTACCGTGTTTATCGTCTAAATCATGCAATAATCAATATTGCAAATCTGAGACCTTCAGTTTCAAGATTAGTGGTATTACTACTATACCAAATTCTTGTTCATGATAGTCTCGCAAATATTGATTGCTAGTAAATCTCGTAATTCATCATATTGTATGAATTTTGCATAAATATTTCATTTCCATCAGCTTAAATTGAGAGGATATTTTGGGAGAAAGAATATACCTTATGGCTTATTACCAACCAATCTAGCTAGTCAAAGCCATATTTTGGGAACTTGAACAATTTCAGGGGAATTGGGGAGTTTGGAATATTTTGATGTCTCCAAGCGACTATCCTCTCTCACTCAAGACTCAAGAGTGTGTACTGATATGAATCTGGGAAAATGGTAGTAAAAAAAAAAAGTAAGCATTATCAACAGGCAAAGGTGAACATGATCATTCTATCATGTTACATAGCGAAATTGGTAGTAAAAAAATCATTATTATTGTCAGAATCTTATACACATATGGCTTTCCATTGACCATTATTCACTAGTAGTCATTATTATCATCATCATCATTAATATATATTATCAAGTATAAAGGTTTGAATGATTGTGTTGTAAGATCCCCTACGTAATTAGAAATGCATTCCTAATTTGTCACGAATATGAAAAATAAAACCGTTGCACATCTGGTCACTTGTTATCTAATTACAACGGTAAGAACTTTATTCGTACAACTTATGTTTCGAGATCTGGAACTTGGTATATACAAGTGATCAACTGCAACATATGTTAGTTTGATCCTGCGAGAAAAAATTATGTAAACTTATGAAGAAAGGGAGTGGAATTATTCTGAAGGAAACAAGCAATTTGTAGGAACTTATTCTTAGCTTGCTTTCAGGTGGTGGAATCTGCAGAAAAGCTACCAAAATCCTCAGTTTGCATCAAGTTCCGATTGCTTGCTGCCAAAAAAGAATGCAACCCAAGTGGAGAGTGGCATTGGCATCCAAAACTTTCGAGCATCAGCAGCTCGAGATGCATTGGAAAGCAACAGTTTGTCCATTTTTTGGTCCTTGTCTTGTTTTTATATGTTCATGGGCTTCACCAAAATTGATAGATTAGGGCAAAGATCAACATTGAGGGGACTCTTGTTATTTCTTTCATATGCTTTGGCAGGGTCTGTATTTTGAGTTTTTGACACTTTTCAATCACAATTTGTTTAGTGGTGGAGTGAACTATGTGAGTGAGATTTGTTTTCCTTTCCTTTTCGTCTAATTGTTAACCACTTTGATAATTGATACACGTAAACCAAATCTCTTTCTTAGTCACCTAACGGAGTGCTAGTGGTATCAAGAGAGTTTTTGGTCTATCATTATGGCTTGCTTGGTGCATTGTGTTTCCCTTGAGAGTGTTTTTTTTCTAACAAAGATAGTAGTGTATAAGTGGCTTTGGCTCTCGAATTATTACGGGTGAAACGAGCCCGATGAGCCTCAGTTTGGCTTTGATTTTCCCGCCATATTTGTTTGGGGACAACTTAATTGACTGGTCGATTGACATTAAAGGAACAACTTAATGCGAGTTTTCACCATTTGCCCCTTCCTTACTTTCAACTTGCTGATCCATCCAATCCAAGTGGTGTCATTGAACTAATCACTTCTTCAATTTTGACACCTTATTTCTGCCTGGATCTATCCCTCCCAAAAAAATACCGCAAATCATTTATTAGGCGCACTCTTTTTAGGAAATGAAAACGAACCTACGACCCATTACATTGACTCTTGAGTCAATAGTTTTAAAGAATTAAATGTATTATCTTTTCAGACGAAACAATGAGATGATGGCTAACTTAATTAGGGGGTGTGATCTAAACTCAATTCATATGTCAGATTATGTTAGGTTGGATGATTCAGAAAGAAGCAACAAAGAAGAGCGCACAAAATAATCCCCTCGAGTCAATGATTTAGGGGTGATTCCTACAGTAATCAAAAAGTTAAATGGCACTTTAGTATAGTTTGGTGTTGGAATGAACAATTCATACCACGGCATTGCATGTGCATGGGAATCTCCAAAATATGGGAGTCAATCAAGAAAGCTACACCATGTATCACTTAAGATACATGCACTTTACTCTATATGGTTATTCGAGAAGTTTTTACGATATGACAATTTTGCCAAAGATTTTCATGATTTTAGATCAAGACTTCATTTAAATGTATGTTATAAATGTTTGACTCCTAAAGACGCTCATCAATGTGAGTCATTCCAATTCAAACCTCGCAATAACAGGGAAAGGCAATACCAGAACGATCAACGCCTGAAAATCCCGTTCAATAGCTCCCACGTTTTTAGTTGTGTTAGATTGACACGCTGATAATGCTCTACATCCAATGACTGCAAAACGCCCCAGAAGGGCAATTCAACGTCAAAACGTGCTAATCGCCCGATGTGTCCGCATAGTACGGGCACATTCTACTGATTTGAGTGTTCTATTCTATGTAAGATGCACGTCTGCTATAACTGCTAAAACCCAAGAACTGATGAAGGAAGCTACGGGAAGTTAACTGGCACATCTACCTGTGTGTACAGCTTTGAAGTGGACAGGTTTGTAACTTTGTATGGAATCGGACGATACGGCAGCAGCATATAATTTCACGTTCTAAGACAATATAAAGAGAGTCATCTATCAACCATACATCGCTTCTTTTTGGACCACAAGCTAAGCTCCAGACCGACCATCAACTCTGTCTTGTCCTGGACCATTTTTTCACATCATTTTCACACATTTGGACTAACCCGCTCGGTTCGACCTGACCCAACTCGGCTCGAGTCTTCCTTGGTTAAGTCGATGGTAATAAAACAAGAACAGGATTCTATGGGTTCCAGGATCGAAGCTCTTCAAACACCTAGGTACTAGTTCCTTCCAAAAATTAGAAGATGAAAAGCTCGAACTGAAAGAACACAGCCACTCCTGAACATAACCTGGAAAAAAGCCTGAGCTATCCCGGGATAGCCACGGTGAAAGATTTAACCGATAAGGACAGCTATCGATAATTCTCATGTTCTCGAGAAAAATTTGCAGAATGGAATACTGAACCGTGGATGATTACGAGTTAATCTAGAACCACAAAGACCTTAAATAGACATTTTCTACATTCAAAGCACCAAATCATCGGTTAAAATTCGTATTCTGGAACGGAGTGCTATTCGGTGGTGCTCGTAAGCAAGTAGCAACTGACCGTGCTCTTTTTGGAGAATGGCATGAGCTGGGGATCAGTTCTCTTGAGTTTATTAGTCTTCCTTGTCCCGCGTGCGTTCTCCTTCCGATGCTGTAGTGGTAGTGGTAGTATGATCGACTGAGTCTCGGGTGCCAACAGTAAGAGGCTCTTCCTTGCAAATGCTCTGGATAAGCATGAAGACACCGACGAGGAACACGAGTATGTACACAAGTCTGACCCCGATTAGTGAATTGATGAAGCTCATGAAGGAAGGACCGCTTATCTGTCTCTTGTCAGTTCGCCCTGCTCTAAATCCCTCGAGGAACTGTGAGATCTGGGTTCCTTGGTCTTCCTCCTCCATTCTCTCTGAGCCAAGAACCTAAAAGAGAGGTAAAGAAGATGTAGAACGTCAATGTTGAGCAAAGGTAAAAAAAAACATCTACCATCCCTTCAATCACTCTTTATATCATTAGACAAACTATCTGCACATCTACCATCCATTCAATCACTCTATATCATTAGACAAACTATCTGCTAATCCCTTTGATTACTTTTTTCTATTCAACAAACTCTTTATTTCTCATCAGCTTGTATTTTTCTAAACTCTTACCAGATACTTTCTCCTTACATTTACTACAAGTTAAAAGAACACATAAAGCATAGTGCAAGACGGAGCAGATCTTTCGGTTGATTGATAATGAGATTCACAGTTGAGTTTAGGGAGTGTTAATGTAAAGACTTGTTTATTGGATTGGATGCCTTTCATTAGAGGCTAATTGGGAGTTTTTTTTTCTGGCTGACTGAAGTTTGTGGTTAGCCTGCTTCAGTTTTGGTGAGGTTGAGAGATAGTGGTATTTATATGGCAGTCTTTCTTTTTGCTACATTCCGTTAGAAGTTGGGGAGGTTTTTCTTTTTTCTTCTTCTAGAGATCGGTTGTAGGCTCTGTCGAGGCCTGCTATATCCCTGCAGTTGCAGGTTTGGTGAGGGAATAAAGCCTAAACTCACCAAAAACTATACTTCTGTCGGTTCAAAAGCTGAAACAAACAAACCCATGATAATGGGGAATAGAAGGCACAAAATGTTGAGAGAACTTACCACATGATACTCCTCATCTCCATCCCACACGACTGATCTTGGAAGATTCTTTTTGCCATTGTCGCCAAATGAATCAGCAAACTCTCCCCATTGTTTGACTCCTACATAACCGAATACCAAATCACGATTTGCAGATGCAGCAGCCTTCAGTAACTTGATCAAGTTTCTTGATTTCTCCTCCAGTTCATCCTCCACAATGGTCAGCACAATTTTCCTCTTATCATCCTTCAAAATCTTCAGTGTGTCGTGGTTCATCGGCACAGCAAGTGGCAGAAAATTTTGGGTAATGAATGTATCAATAAACTCCTCTGCACACATAAGCCATAGATAATTCATTCATGCAGCCACCAAGATTATAATTCCTAAGGAGACGATGGGACACATCACACAAGCAACCAGCTAGCTAAAAGGGTACAATAAGGACAATCAGAGATTCTGATAAGAGGATCTTGAGCCCTTCTTCTGGCAAAGTAATGAGTCCCACGCATTCTTAGAAAATAAAAGTTCCAACTATGTCAATGGATGTGTAATTCACTGACCTTCAAAGGGACCATAGAAGGTGTTCTGCTCATTATAAGTAGGATTAATGGACACCAAAGCAGGAGCCTTGTCGAAGTTATACTGCAACATAACATCCTCCGAGAAACCCTTCGCCACAGCAAACCAAGCTTTCTTCTTGTACTTCACAGCTAAATTTGAGATTGTAGACTCATCTAACCCAAACCCCAGATATATAGGGAAAAACGTGCCAGCCCCTTCGACAAACTCCTTAATTGCAGAGTCAGAATCAAGAGTTGCAACATTGGGGGCCACAAATTTCTTCAAATAACGAACCAGCAAATCAGCTTTCCTTGGACCGTAATAGTCCATGCCAACTCCATGGATGAAGATCTTCAGAGTTGGATACCCACTACACATAACACATCAATCAGAGTAGAGCTTTCGATAGCTGTAAAATCCAACCACATTCTCAACCTAAAAAGCAAAGGGTACATAGAGGCAGTGTGGTTCATACTCCACATCGTGTTTATCAGCGAGCCGCCTATACTTCTCGGCATCGATTTTGGCTATAACAATGGCGTCTTTCGATTCGGCCACAATCGCAGCAGCCTTGTCCAACTGCAATCGGTCATAGTTTCAAATAAACAGCACAGCAGATTCATAAACCTAACCCCCCTAATACGTGCAAAGCATCGAATTCGGAGAATCGAAAACCGCGGATTACCTCGGGAGCTAGGCGCTTGCAGTGGCCGCACCATGGAGCGTAGAAGTCGACGAAGATATGATCGAAGGTGGAGATCGCGGAATCGAAGTTGGACTCGTCCAGTACCAGCACTTTGCCGTCCTCGACCTTGAAGTCCTCGATTGGCGCCGCCGTGACCGCCGCCGCCACGATCAGCACAGAACAGATCGAGTAGCAGAAGAGGATTGGTGGTTTCATCATTCTCGCCTTCATTTTTTCTCCTCCTCCTACTACGCCGCTGCTCTCTGATGAATCGAAGGAGTATTCTAGCTTTGAAATTTAGTTGGAATCATCTGGATTTCGTAGAAGTCAGGCTTCGGGCCGCTCCTTCTCTTCGTTTATTTATGGATCCCTTTATTTTTTCTAGTCAAAACTAGAAAGTAAAAGTTACAAAGTGACCCCTAAACTTTTCAGTGGAGTGGGTGGACCTCTTTGGTTCCATTTTCTTGGTTGATCGAATCTTACTGAATCAAGTATTCAAGTATATAATTATAATCTATCTCGATTATGATTTTGAGGAATTATCTAAAAATAAAATGCTCCATAAACAAAGATCTACAAGTGGTTGATCTATTGACTAACTGAAAGCCTAATTGCTTAGAATGTACAGAAAGCACCAAACATCTCGGCTTTTTTACCATTTCTTTCACGTACAAAAATGCAGAACCATGATTGTGATCATCAACTAGTTTCTTCCCAAAATTGAACTCTGCCATTTCCACTGCTAGTCAGGAGTGCAAAAGAGAAAAGGAGCAAGCTTCCATTAAGATCGTAATCATGGTCAGCAGCAGCTCTACTCTGTTTCGGGGCGCTTCGAGTAGTGGGTTTCCTTCATCCACTCAAGGCATTCATGGGCAGTCCCAGTTGGATGAGCAAGTTGCCATGACAGTATCTTTTGTTGCTGCATTATGAAAATCAAATCCCCCAAGGAGAAGGAAACAGTTCAATTGTGGATTGCTGAATCCAAGGAGAAGAGGAGAAAACAAAGAAAGAAAGAAAGAAATGGTTAGACATACCCATTCCTTGACAAGGGGTCCTCCGGATTTAAGCTGTAGGACGCTCATGATCTCTTTCCCATTGATCAATGGCTTCATGTCCCACACATTGTCCAGACCTGTTTCGAACAGAACAGGAGGGCCGCGATTACCCCCAGCAATGAGATTAGACACGTGAAGCGTTGGGTTTGTTTGTTTTGCCTTGAACGATAAGTAACTTGAAAGGGAAGACTTAAAGCCCAAACAAACACACTTAGACAATCCAACCAACAGTTTAGAATCATTGTCCACCCTAAATCTCGAATCACTCTGATAAATTTCAGCTCCAACTTTACTCACATTTCTGAAATCACTTATTACTATACCATGAAACAAACTACCTGTCATTGCATCAATTTTATTAAGTAATAAATAATGACCCAGATGCTGGCAACTCGATTGTTTTCTATAGGTCAACCAAAACGATTCTCTCTTCACTTCTAATAAGACTTAAAGAAAAGGTTATTTTTTAGCAAAAGCTGAAGTAATCAAACCCAGCATTTTGGTTTCCGTACCTAGTTCAAGGATGGCAGCCTCGGCTGCCTTGAACAAGTCTTTCCTCTTGTCAAGCTCGGGCTTACCATTATCCTCCTTGGAAGAAGAAGCCAAGTCAGAGGGGTGTAGCATTGTAGATATCAGTAGAGCAATTCGCCATAGATCTTTGACCTCTCGTAGTACGAATCCTGCAATAAGTAATGAATAAGGAGTTGAAGAGAAGGAATTTGTGTTAAGGTTAGCAGCATGATTCGTATAGAAATGCACAGTACCTGTTGAAATTTGGAGCTTTGAATTGGTGGCCACATCAGCAAATTCCATTTCCTGATTGACTTCAGGGGGCATGGTTTCTGCCTTGGATATAAGTGAAGGAATCAATGTTGTAAGTTTATCTATTGACTGATGTACCTTCATCACCTACAACCAAAGAGATAACCGGTTAAATGGCAACTCGATGTATACTTGGATCTTAGAACTACGACGGCAACAGAGCTTTACTAACCAAGTCAGGATCACTGGCTTTCTGCTTAAGAGAGTCTCTAAAAATATAGTTGACAACCGGCATCTGCGATAAATGTCATAAATTTAAGACGAATACCACACCAAAGAAGCCAATACACTGATATACATAAAGAGAAAACAAGAGACAAGGGTGAGAGAAATGAATACCCTTTTTCCCTTAGCATCCTTATAAGTAATATTTCTGAAGGGAAGAAACAGAGATGCATATAAAGCAAGTCGCCTTTGCTGATCCTAAATTGAAAATGTCGAAAGATCCCATAAAATATTTAAGGGGAATAGATTAATGTAACTAGAAGAACTAATGTACTATGGCAAGGAATGTCGAAAGGATTACTGTGAACGAAGCGTATCCAATTGAGTGAATCAGACTCCATGCTGCTTCCAAGTAAGCTATGGACTGCCTGAAATAGAGGTGGGAATATAAATTAGAAAATACCACTTAGAGATGGTTGAACAAGGTGAAGATATGTTATGTTGATTATTTCATACGTCTGGCATCCTTCAGAGACTTCTGGTTGATAATTTGGTGGGAAACAGAAGACAACCGGATATAATGTCAAATCGGCTATGTATGACATGGCTTTGACAGGTTGATTACCAGAGATCATTAGCTCAATCTGCATACCGAATGACACAAAACAGACAGTCAAAAAGAGGGAACCATTTCATCCCCACAATCATAAAAATAGGGGAAAACATTTCATCTCCGTTGCTGAATATCATCCTAAGAATTTGAACAGGAGATAGAAACAAGGGTAACATACCTCAGTCCCAACACGCTCTTTGCTAATTTTAGCTGCAAGAGCATTTTTCACTTCCTCGCATCTAGCCGCTTCTTTGAGATCTTCATCCATCTCAAACTCAAACCTTGCACCTATTTACACAAGTTGTATTATGAAAATTCAGAACAACAACAGTAATGGGCGTGGAAACAGAATAATTAAAATAATCAGCAGTGACTATTCAAGTGTGGTAAAGCTTAGCAGTATCTATAGAGATAAAACGAAATGACGTAAAAATGCACAAGATTTCAGCATGCTAACAATCACCTCTGACCAGTATAAAGTAGTAATCCCCCAAACATTATACAAACGAAAGAGAGACTGAACACTACCAACTTACCAAACCGAATAGCCCGAAGAACACGAAGAGGATCATCCAAGAATGTCTCCTTTGGAGGTAAAGGGGTCACTATTTTTCCAGATTTTAGATCTGCAATGCCTGCAAAAAGGAACAAAAGGCTAAGTTCAAATAAGGAAACAATTGTGTAAGTTGGATTTTTCAGAAAAGTGTAGGAGCAGAAAATGGACACTGACCTCTGCCTGTAAGGTCTTCGACTGAACTATTATTGATATTATAGAACAAGCTGGTGAAGAAAGAAATGCAATTATTATATTAACACATAAATATTCCATGAGCATCCATTCAAAAAGAAAAAATAACTTCAGAGTGACTATGGAGCTAATCAATCACCTGTTAATGGTTAAATCTCTTCTATATGCATCCTCTTCAGCAGTACCAAACTTCTGTAGCCACGCAAAGATGAATCCAACATTAACACGATAGACATTCAGGCAATAAGTTCTTGTTCTTCACCTAGCACAGCAACTAACTTGCAAAAGAATCCAAACTCTACATTGGAAGAAAACATGGAAACCCAGTTGAGAGTTGAGACTAAACTATCTGATAAACACAGAGATCCTGGTACAGTTCAGTAGAATACCATTGTCGGGATGCGACTGTTCTCGTTGTAATCTTCACACCTCAAGTTAACGAAATCAATCCATTGATCAAATAGCCTCATCCTCGCAGTTTCCAAGTGTTTGGACTGGTCAGGATTCCTGCAAAAGATATGACCACAGTTAAGAACACGCCCAAGGCCAAGCAATTAAGTAACCACACACAAGATAACCATACTGTAGATGAAGAACGAAAAATGCATACCGAGCAATGACACAATCCCCTTGAGCTACTTCGTTTACTGTTTCCAAATAGTCCTTCACGCTATCAACAAATTGACTTCCGGACATATTGTCAATGGCGATATCAATGTCGTAGCACTCTTTCCCCAGCAGCTGCCCACCAAAATCATCACATTTGCTTCATCATAACAAGCGAATAAACTGGAAGCCGAGTAAACGGGAGGACGGAAACTAGGGATGGACGAACCGACCTTGTCGCGGACCCAACCGCCGGCGACGCGGAGCTCCGTGGTGAGATTAAATTTGCGGAGAGTGCCAAGGAGCCTGTCGAATATCTTCCGCTCAACCTCCGTCAGTTCAATTTCGTCTCTCACCGGAACCGCCGGAGGATCGGTGGCCATAGTTGTGCAGGTGCAGCGACGGAGAAGAAGACGAGAAGTTGTTGCGGCTCCGGTGCTTAGTGAACTCTTCGCCGCCGACCGAAGCGCTGTCTGGGAACCGACGACGGGGTTGTAGAAGAAGCCGGCGCGGGAGAAAATTGGGGAGAAGCGAAGAAGAGGGAAATGGTAGTGGAGGTTTGCAACGGAGTTCAAATTTGGTCTCATGGCTTTCCTATACCCCTGCACGCCAGGGTTTTCCTGGGAACCGGAGGCATTCCCTTTCCCGATAGTGTTTTCCTTTTTCCTACTTTTTTTTCTTTTCTTTTCTTCTTTCTTATTTTCATTGAATTCGGCGTCTGGGCTTACCCAAATCTTACGACTTTGGGCTCGGCAGAAAGCCCTATATCGGAGTAAGCTCACACTTCGAGACTCGAGGCCCGGAACATATATTGGTCATTTGTTTTACAACCTGTTATTAGGGCTGGCAATTTGGTTCAGGACTGTTTGGTTTTACCCGAAACCGGATCGGGACCGGATTGGGACCGGATAGCAAACAATCTAATCTCATATTCGGGCATAGATTTGAGGTAAAAAAAACCCGGATAAAGACCGGATAAGAGACCCCCAACACCTAAAATCAAGATAAAATTGGGACCGGACCGGATCAAGACCGGAGTGTATCCAATTCAATCTTTGGTCCTTATATTCCCGAAAAGATCGGACTGGGACCGGATCAATTTGGTCCAATTTAACCGGACCGGACCGTATAGCCACCCCTACCTGTTATGGTGATGGTTGTTTGTCATGTATGATGTATGGTTGATCGTGACTTAAACGGGCATGTTAGATTTGATGTTAGGGTTCATTCCTCGTGTTTTACCAACTCGCTACTCAAATGTTGGATTACAATATGGCTTTGTGCATACCGCTTGGGAGTACCTGCATCAACAACATTTTCAAGGCCTAGCACTTGATATCGGGGGACACAAAATCTCCAACACTCGAAGTGTCTCCGGGAACACCAAGTAGTATAGCGGGGTTCGAACTTAAAATCTCACATATTTCAGTTCCGAAAGATCACACTCCCGACCAACTAGGCTGTATTACCTCCGACGTCACTAGATGGACTATTATCGCCATGATGATAAAGAAGAGAAAGTGAAAGGCAGAGACAGCTAATACTGGTCATCCATCCACCAGGCCATGTTCTATTCATTGCCAATTTCTGCACAATAGTACCCTACCATAAAAATTTTATAGTTCATTGCTTGTTGGCTACTTCCTAAATCCCAATCCCGTCTCTTATTCTTATCCGTCCACCAAATGGGGACAATCCCCCAATGCCCCGACGATTAATTGTTGGTTAGGTCATAGGTGATATCGAAAGTGTCATTTATTTATTATACAAAAAAGTGTCATCTGTTGGAAATTACTAGATTGATTTTGGTACTATGTATTGTTATGATTTGAAGTTGAATTATCCAAGTCGTCGTTTGAAAGTAATGGGATTCCGAGTTTATACATACTAGCTTTTTACCCGGTCCGTTGGCCGGTGAGTTTCATTTTATCATTTACATTAATCAATTTATCTATATGTTTAAACTATTTTGGATCTTCTAAATTTTTTACATTTGCATTCATATGTGAGTATGCAGTGCGTCTATAAATTAAAAATTCTCAATACTAAGCACATTCACTTATGATGTTTCGATTATCTGATCATAAATCATGTCACAAAGATATACCACGTCCCATGTAGAATCTTATGTCAAGATTTGTCAACAACGATACTCAATTTTTTTTTATCTTGTACAATATATGACATTCAATGAATCTCGAGTTTGGACGAACTCTCGACCAATGATGTTGCTCAGATGACAACAACTTAGTTAGAATTTTTTTTATAAAGGTACTTCAATATTAGATAAATTTGGTCATACCAATTGAAAGTTTACTATCTTAGTGTATGATCATATTTGTCGATCAAGACACTCAATTTAATATCTTATACAATATGTACCAATTGTTAATACCTAAAGTTTAATTTTGACTCACCCTTAATTCATGGTCGTTGTTTAGATGTTGGTTTAGAATCTCGGTCCAAGATACTCACACACTGTCGAGGGTTCTAATCTTAACATGGTCCATTAGTGTATAATTTTCTAACTTATCAAATATGCATTTGCTAAAATTTATTTATCTTTGGTGTTTGTTTTGGGATAAAAATTTCATTACTTATACTAATATCTTCATTTTATTGGTGTAGTGCCACATCCCTAATCAATATCTAAGCATGATACTATACTCTAAGTAAGAAAACGCTATCAGAATCACGAATTAATCGGATTTGTGGGCATGATACTATACCCTAACCCTTGATAAGTGAACCCGATGTCTTAGTTATCTAAATCATAGAGCTTAACCCCTAAGATTGTGCAGGTAATTTGTTGCATATATTTTTTTGAATCATAACCGTTGATTTTTGTTTATAATTAAACTGATCTTAGTGTATGAGATTTATAAATTTAAGACCTAGATTTTAATCTTTAAGGCTTTGAGAATAATACCATATGTCAAACTCTAGTCAATTCAAGGGCTATATATCGTTTTCTTACTCAAGGTATGTCATAATATACATATATTTTTAAGTGTAATTAACACATTTGTTTGACCAAAATATGTAAATAAGGGGAAATATGAACAAATATAAGAGAAAAATAAGGTGTGGAAACATGCATTATAAGAGAGACGAAAAGTTTTCTTTCTTTATCGCCTTTATTTGTACAATTAGGTACTACATTATGGCTTCGTCATGTTTCTATTAAAATAAAAAAAACAACTTTTGAAGTATTTTGCTATTTAATACTTGTTTGTGTTGATAGATACAAATATTAGAAAAAGATAGTGTTTGATACCCAAAACATAAAATTATAACTTCACTATATTAAGTTCTAATAAAAATAAAAATTAATTGATCAGATTTAATCAAATACATTTTTTTAAATTACAATATATGTCACTCTCCAAATGTAAGTATACTGCTGCTACATATATATTGCAAAAAAGTTATTGAATAAAAAAAAGAAAACATTAAAAGAAGATAGAGATACCTACATAAATGATTATTAAAATAAAAGAAAAATATTAAAAGAAGATAGATATAGCTACACTAATTGATCATTAATTAACTTTTTTGTTTGTAAAAAAAAGTGTCCACCATGGCACCTTGTAAATTCTCCAAATGCTTATGTGGCAACAAACTACTTTTGAATTGCCATAATATTATGTATAGATAGATAGATAGATAGATAGATAGATAGATAGATAGATAGATAGGTATTTGTTTTTCGGCCTGGTCTAATCTTTTCCTTTCGAGTTTGAATTAGTGGTAGACCGTATAGAGAAAGTGTTGTTACATACCTTTTCAATTGCTTGTAATCTATATATTTTTATATATAGTGAATACTGTCTATTGTCATGAATTAGTATTAGTGAAACACATAAATTTGTGTGTACTATATTTTTTATATTGTTGATATCCTGTTTCGTTCTACTATTGTACTCATATGCAGGGGCAAACCTAGGGCTAGGGAAGGGGTGTTGTCTGACACCCCTCAGCCCGATTTTTTTTGTGAAGGACCTCCATTTTTTTCGGTACAAAAATTTTTAATTTGAGACTTCTCACGCCGCTCTAATAATTATAAGCGACACACCTTCATTATACGATAATAGTTTGAATGTTATAAAGTTATTCATCATAATTAGCAATTAACAATAATAAGTAAAATCAAATAAACATGCTTGTTTTAACTAACCCACTACCCAATTTGACTTGTCAATTTGTAGTTAATAGGTGAATTGCGTAGATTTATGTGAGATTGTGGTTAGATTTTGGTTAATTTTGTAGAACTAGAGAAAAAATGCTAATGATATTAATTTAGGCATACTTTGTTTTGTTTAAAATTGCCAATTGGTAGATCGTGATTTACTATATTTGACTGTAAACTAATTTATTTTAACTTTGATTTATGAATTATTATGTAGTTGTGTATATCGAAAAATGTTTGATTTGCAACATAAACGATGAATGTATTTTTTTAAAAAAATATTAGGATATGAAAAAACTTCATAGTAAAGATGACGTTGTCAACTTATAAATGAATATCTAGTAATTTCAATTAAATTTTTATTAATTATAATTTTTTATCGACGCCACCCCTATTCAATAATTTTGGATCCGCCAATGCTCATATGCATCACAGTTCGTAGGGGCGCTTCAACTACCAACTGAGAGTCTTTGGAAGCACATTTCTCAAGCGTTCTGTAAGCACCATTACCAAATTGTATCTAGACATAACAAATCTAAATTTTATTCAATCATACACAATCACCATGGTACACTCTTTTTATTTGGGGTGCTATAAGCCTATAACACAAACATTAGGTAGGAATAGTAAACACACAAGCTGCTTCCTCCATAGCAAAAGGGCTCTCAATCAGAAGGCCATAAACCAGCCCCTCCTTCACCAGCTTATCTAGAGAGGCGCCTTGATGTACGCCAAATGAGTCGAATTGTCAACCCGAATCATCGTCCCCAACTCGTAAGCAATCCAGCACCTCCTCGAAACCGTATGATAAAAATACCCTTTACACTTACAATCCTTGCCGCACTTCCCCGCACACGATTCCTTCGTCACCGGCCCGTCCCCTCTCGAATACTTCGCCGTGAAATGATCAATTCCGGCCATCTCAACATACCTGAACCCACCCTTCTTCCCTCCGCAAGCACCCAACTCCGGCGCCCGACAATCCTCCGACCAACCCAACAACCCACCACTCGCCGACGGGCACCCGACGCACTGACTGTTCCGACAAACCCCAAACTCCCCGCACCGGCCGGGGAGCTGACACTTGGTCTCCACCGCCCACCAATCGTCCTCGGAGAAAAACGTCACCGTATTCTCCCAATAATGAACCTCATACCCGGACTCCTCAAACGTGATCAGATACGTGAAAATCCTCAAATTCCCGTCGATTCCCAGCCGGAGATACGACAGCGTCGAGTTGTACCTCGGATTCTTGAACCCCCCGCCGGTGCCGTTGTACCCGTTCTTCACCTCGTAATCGAACCCTAACGTGGGATTCATCGTGATCTTCTCCAGTGTCCCCTGGCTCCGACTGAGGTCGAAGAAGGTAAAGTAAGGGTACGGCTTAGGGGTATTTTCGGTAGTGTAGTACAAAGCAATCCTACTGGGCTCGAGGACCAAACTATACGGCCCATTCTCGTTCGCCCCCTCGGAAACCCGGCTCACTAATTTGGACCCGACCCGGAGAGACTGCCCGACGAGGAGCGTGTCCGTGACGTAATCGAAGCTCTGCCACACCACCCTCCCCACGGCGTCGTACAGGACCATGTTCCCGGTCTGGAGCATCTCGAACCGGACGACGGCGTTTCGTTTGGTGCCCGACTCCCACGCGACGGTGCCGTTTTGGTGGGCGAGGACGAGGTTGCCGTCCGACCCGAACGAGAAGGTGGCGTTCTCCCCGACCGGGTTGCCCCGGTTCGCCTCCCAGACGAACCGGCGCGTGGCCTCGGAGCGCTGCATCCCCATCCGGACCGCGAGTGTGAAGGCGGTCGGGGTGGTGTTGTAGAAGAAGAGCTGGAACGGGGTTCGGGCGATCGGGAGGATGCGGTAGCTGGCGTCGTATTCGACGATGTACGGGCCGAATTCGCCGGCGTTGGTGTAGGAGAATTGGGCGGCGGCGGGGACGGTGGCTTGGGAAAGTGAGGGGAAGAGGGGGATTGTTATGAAGAAGAAGGATGAGAGGAGGAATAGTAATGGTGGTGGTGCCATTTTTTTTTTTGGGGTTTTGGAGGGAGCTTGGTGTACAGTGAATCAGTGAGAAAGTGGGGTGTTCGAATTTGTAATCAAATTCTGGTTTGATTATATAGGGTGAGTGGAAGGTGTGACAAGTTCATTATTAGTAGATAAATTATTCAGTACAGTCCAATCGTACCATAAGATATATATCACAGGCGCGGGATATTTCTGGTCAAAATGGCCTGCGCGAACATTTAA
The DNA here is from genome assembly GCA_946122785.1 of Linum tenue. Classification (NCBI taxonomy): domain Eukaryota; kingdom Viridiplantae; phylum Streptophyta; class Magnoliopsida; order Malpighiales; family Linaceae; genus Linum; species Linum tenue. Next base: position 45,622,684 of record CAMGYJ010000010.1, read on the forward strand.
CAGTTGGTGGTGGCAAGTGGGGCGGCTTCTGTGAAGCATTTGGATGTTTGGATGAGTGGTGCGGACCCAAATTTCTTTTAGAAGTGTAATCTTTTAAAATATAAATTGACAAAATACAGTTTATATTCACAACTATTAGGTTTGTGACAAATATATTCACAACTATCGAAATATACGAAATATGCAAAAATCGGAAGGTTGCGTGACAAATCTATCCACTTCTGTATAAAACTATAACGGCGTGTCAGACGGCGTTAAATTGACTAACGAAATGCTGAACTGATGCCATGTCACCTGCCACATAAGCCAAAAAGCTACCAAACTTTACACGTAGATGCCAAATAGGCTAGTTGAATAAAGGCACAATACAGTTGTATATCCACAACTATCAGGTTTGTGACAAATATATTCACCACTATCAGGTTTGTGACAAATATATCTACAACTATCGAAATACATGAAATATCCATTTCCGTTCACTTTGTTAACTCCGTCAGTTAACTTGATGACTGGACAGACGGTGGATGCTTAGTTTGGCGTGTTTCTGGCCCCACTGAATGACGTGGATTAAAAGAGAATTTTTAAAAAAAATCCTAAAAACCATAGACGACGAGACTAAAATTCCAACCTAGGAACATGCCTGATAACCACTAATCCTCCTCCGATCGACGCCTCCACCCCCGAATAACCCTACCCCTAGCCCAGATTTCGATTCCAACCACAATCCCCAACCATTGCCTCCCTTTTACTCCGACAGCTTCCATGCAGTCGGCGCCATGGTGATACCAAGCTTGAATCTCAAACAAAAAAAGTTTGAATCTAACCAAATCGCCAAAAGAGAAGACTGCAGCAGCGAGGTCTAACAGATAACGTTGTAAAGTTTGGTTGCTTTTTGGCTTATGTGGCAGGTGAAATGGCATCGATTCAGCATTCCGTTAGTCAATTTAACGTCGTCTGACACATCGTTATAGTTTCAGACGAAAGTGGATAGATTTGTCACACAACCTTCCGATTTTTGGATATTTCGTGTATATCGATAGTTGTGGATATATTTGTCACAAACCTGATAGTTGTGAATATACAACTGTATTTTGCCTAAATTTTGTTTTCTCTTTTAATCCGTGTCATTTTGTGGGGTCAGAAATACGCCAACTAAGCATCCACCGTCTGTCCAGTCATCAAGTTAACGGACGGAGTTAACGGAGTGGACGGAAATGGATATTTCGTGTATTTCGATAGTTGTGGATATATTTGTCACAAACCTGATAATCGTGGATATACAACTGTATTTTGCCATATAAATTTAATAAAAATAATTAATACAAAATTAGCAATTTTTAAATAAAAAATTATCTAAATCGTACAAGTTAGAAAAAAGTTCACAATGTGTTTTTATATTTGAAAATAATTGTAAAATATACCTTTTGTTTACACTACTCAAATAAATTGGCTCTGACTCTAACTATATCCCTACAGCGTCCTGTAGTAAGAAGAAGGGGGAAAAACCCATCAAACCTCACAACCTTTTGTGTTTCCTAATTTATATTGTGACGACCAAAAGGAAATGAAATGACAAGTGAACGGGTATGTAACTACACTCATATTTAATAAAAAAACAAACAAAACTACTGAAAGAACAAAGTAAGAAAACAAGTATTGAGAAACCTCAATGGCCAAGACACAAAACAACATAAATTTAACAATAAGAATCAAAATATCATACCGTAGAATCAAAATATCATACCGTAATTGAACCTCTAAATACCGCTATCCGAAGCCAAAATCAGGACGATATGATCAAAATGCACTAAAATACCATGTCGGCTGGCTTTTATCGGTTGAACCTCCGACCCGCTTAATACCGCCTGGGTTAAGTTGTACCGATCACCCCGTAAAAAAAAATAGACCCAAAATGACGTCGTTTTATCCAGTGAAGGGGCAAAAAAAAAAAAAAAAAAAAAGAAGAAGAGAAAAAGCATCGTCTGCCGTTAATGACCTAAACTCAGCTAGAGCAATGATTCTCCGCTGCTGCCGCCTGCCGGCCTTGTCTCTCGTCCCCTCACCGGCGGCCCGCGATTTCTGCCCTCTAAAACACTATTTGAAATTCTCGGTTGGAAGATTTTCGTCGTCGAGCTCACAAGGTCATGTCTCGGCTTCAAAGGCTGCAAAACCGTTGGTCTCGGACCCGGCGCGGTCTGTTCGCACGGTTCTCTTCGTTCCGCCGGGAGTGGAGCTGGAAGAGGTGAAGGAGGACATGGTTTTGCCCGGTTCGAACATCGTGGTCGGACCATACGCGGGTCATTCACAGATAAAGGAAGTGCAATTCGTGAAGAGCAGCCCGCGGGCGAAGGATTGCCCCAAAGACGATAAACCGGAGTTCGCCATTGTAGGGAGGTCCAATGTTGGCAAGTCTTCGCTAATCAATTCCTTGGTTCGGAAGAAAGAACTTGCTCTTACATCCAAAAAGCCAGGTAATTGCCTTCTGTTTCAGTGAACCAGAAGGTTCGAGATTTTTTTTTTTTTTATAACTTTCCTTAGGGTTTCCAGTTGTTTACTTATCAGTGGGTTGCTATGGCTTTTCTTTTGGTGCAGGGAAGACCCAATTGATAAATCATTTCTTGGTTAATAAGAGTTGGTACCTTGTGGATTTGCCTGGTTACGGGTAAGCAAAGCCGTATGGATAACTGAGTTTAGGTCATTACCTGCAAATTTTAACTTTGTGATTTCATTATGGTACATGTTAGTTCTCATTAGTAATAGTATTACCTTCACAGGCATCCATTGCTTTGCCATTTGTGTTGTTGGTTGATGGCTTATTAGAAATAGAGGTTAACTTTGCAGAGATATAGGTAGCAGCAGTTCTAGTCTCTGATTTTCAAACAATGGATTGTTGATATCAAACCAAAGGGTTCTTATCATCTTCTACATCATTGGGGGATTGAATTCCTATTCAAAATTACATATTTCCTTCATTGCTCATGGCCTACTGGTTCCTACAGTCTGCTTGCCTCTCCAGCCCGTCAGGCGTCAATGGCACAACTTATAGTATGCTTATCTCGGTTCTTGTTCTGAATCATAAGCATCAATGATTCGTTGATGGTTTTATTGTGTCAATGACTTCCCCACTGTATGTTTGCGTAATGGATTTTACATAGTATGATGTTCGTGGTCAAATGTACTGTTTGGGATTGGGACAGTAGGCAGTGGTCTTTCGCTTGATGTACTATGTTCTTCCTACAAAGTGTAAATAAACCATTTCGTGATCTCATAATGCAAACTGCCTGCACGTGTTTTGAACCGAAAACTTCCGTCATGGTTAATGCAGTGAAGCTTGTTCTGTCCTAGCTAGAGTAATGCTGCTTTAAGTTCTGATAAATCCTCCCCATTTTGGTCTCAGATTTGCTAAAGCTCCAGATGCAGCTATAATGGATTGGTCTGCCTTCACAAAGGGCTACTTTCTGAACAGAGAAACACTTGTTGCAGTTCTACTCCTCATTGATGCAAGTGTTCCACCTCAAAAGATTGATCTAGACTGTGCAAACTGGCTCGGTCGCAACAATGTATGCTTTTCTTCTTCTATCTACAAACAATTCCCATTTTGATCATGTACTTAAACTCATTTGACATTGCTACATTCCTTCTTTGTTTGTGCTGCAGATACCATTAACGTTCGTGTTCACCAAGTGCGACAAGGTAAAAGGTGGGAAAGGAACTAGGCCAGATGAGAACGTAAGGAATTTCCAAGAGTTGATCGATAAAAACTATCGGCAACAACCGCCGTGGATCATGACGAGTAGTGTCACAGGGTTTGGAAGGGATGAGCTTCTCTTGCACATGTCACAGCTTAGGAACTTCTGGGATCAGTAACTGGTGCTAAGTTTAAAAAAGAGAACTGATGCGACCTGTATTGTATTCATACTTTCCACTGACTTGTTAAGATATTTTTTTGACAAGTAACTTGTTCAAATATGGTGCGAATGCCAGTTGCCATCTCTATCGGAAAACAACTCTCCACAAGGGAATCATTATCATCCCACTGGTTCGTGGCTTCATCAATTAATACCCTTACCGTCGTCGCGTAAAGGTATATAGGTTTGTGTATAGGCATTGGCCAATCGATCAATCAATAATAAGAAAACACAAACCGGAGAGGTTACCTCTCTCGTGGACTAGTCCCGTACTTATGGGGATACCACGTACATAGATAGTATCTTTACGCTTCCGCACTAAATCTCGTTTTTCTCATACATTGTGTTACAAAAATTTAACGTGCCTATAAATTTTCATTATAACATTTTAGTACCTAATTTTTGTAATTTTCATATTAGTCAATGTTTGTCCATCATTTGGATTAGTGATCCAATCCAGTTGTCACCTATATTTCCAGTTTCCTACTCGCTCACTACCCTGTGTTACTGAATTTGTTAACCCGGTCGAATGAACTCCGAAAAGGTTAACTTTATTCCACTTTTGGCCCAAAATCAAAAGGTTAAAAAAAAAAAACGAAAGCAACCGAGAAAATTTCAATGCAAAAGGGTCTTAATAGAGCAATTGAATTAGCTCCAACCTAGGATCAGGATTCAGCTGTTGCGTCCAACAAAAAAAATCAACTTTGCTTAGAAAGGTATTGTCGAATGTCGATGATGCTAGAAGAGTTGGGTTACCAATCAAGGCCACAATTGATTTATTTGCAATAGAAAATGGAAGATGGTTTCTAAAAAAAAAAGAAAAAGAGGTTGCCAAAACAAAGAGTTTCTAGACTCGGACAACCACAATTATATTTATGAGATTATGGGATTGCTTATGGAAAGCACAAGCAGATGATCCATCATAGTTTTATGATGTACAGTTTGATGAGGATGATCTTATATTGAATATGTTTTGGATAAACATTCAGTCAATAGTTTACTATAAACACTTTGGAGATGTTGTATGTTTTGATACAAGCTATAGAAATAACAAGTATGATCAACCTTAGCATCATTCCAAATTTAGTTTCAGAAATTATCAAAAGGGTTTTAAGCTAGATTGTCGACAAGCAACTAGTTCCTCCGTTTCTTCATGCCTGACCTAGATATTGTGAGAGAATTGGGATTTTGTGATTGTGGTAAAAACCAACTTGATTCTCATTGATGATTCTCTACAACTAATATACAGAAGAGATGAGGGAAAAGTGGTGCACGTATTAACAGAATGGCAGCCACTTCCCACAAGAATAGGAACAGAAAATATACAGGAAAAAGAATAAAGAAATTAATAACAGATGTGGGATCATGTATCTCTAATACGCCCCCGCAAGATGGAGGAGGTATCAACGACTCCAATCTTGTCTCGTAGAAGAAGAAAGCGTGTGGACGGTAAGGGCTTGGTGAGAGCATCGGCAAGCTGGTGAGACGTGGGAATGTAGGAGACATGCAGACGACCAGCCTGAACGAGTTGCCTAACAAAGTGATAGTCGAGAGCTAGGTGCTTCATGCGAGAGTGAAAAACGGGATTAGAGCTGAAGTAGGTAGCACCAAGATTGTCGGAGTAGATCGTAGGGGCCACGGCCAAAGGATGATGAAGTTCCTGAAGAAGATTCTGCACCCACTCCAATTCGGCAGTGGCATTGGCAATGGCACGATATTCGGCCTCTGTGCTGGAGCGGGCAACAGTACGTTGCTTCTGGGAGCGCCAGGAGATGAGAGTAGAGCCGAGATAAACTAGATAACCGGAGGTGGAAGACCGGTCATCGAGATTACCGGCCCAGTCAGCATCAGCAAAAGCAGAGAGAGACAGAGAGCCAGGACAGCGACGGATAGAGAGGCCATAGGAGAGAGTGCCTGAGACGTAGCGAAGCAACCGCTTAACGCACTGCCAATGAGACACCGTCGGAGCATGCATAAATTGAGAGAGCTTATTGACCGAATACGCAATATCAAGACGCGTGTAAACAAGATACTGGAGAGCACCCAGAACCTGGCGAAACCGGGTGGCATCAGTAGGAGCACTGCCATCAGAGAGAGTAAGCGAAGCAGAGGCAGCAAGAGGCGTGTCAACGGGCTTGGCATCCATCATAAGAAAACGATTAAGCAGATCAACCATGTACTTATGCTGAGAGAGAATATATCCTGTGGAAGTAGGAATAACTTCAATGCCCATAAAGTAACCGACATCCCCAAGAGCCTTGAGAGAGAACCGGGCAGAGAGAGCCTGCTGAAAAGAGGCGAGTGTGGCAGAGTCATTGCCGGTGAGCAACAAATCGTCGACATAGACCAAAAAATATAGCAGAACCTCCCCACGAGAATACACAAACAAGGAAGCATCAGAATGCGTCTTCGTGAAGCCAAAATCAATCAGAAATGTGCTCAAAGCAGTAAACCACGCTCGGGGGGCTTGTCGAAGCCCATAAATAGCACGACGAAGACGACAAACATGATGAGGACGGGAGGAGTCAACAAAGCCCGGAGGTTGCTCCATATAAACTTCTTCTTCTAAAGGACCCTGAAGAAAAGCATTGTTAACGTCAAATTGAGCAATGGGCCAAGACTGAGAGAGGGCCAGAGTGAAGACGGTACGAACAGTGACCGGTTTGACAACCGGACTGAAGGTGTCTGCAAAATCAAGCCCAGGGCGCTGATGATAACCCTTAGCTACCAAGCGTGTCTTAAACCGAGAGATAGAGCCATTAGGATGATGCTTGACACGGTAAACCCACCGATTCCCAAGGACGTGATAATGAGGAAGACGAGGGACCAAGTCCCATGTATGGTTGGCCAATAATGCGGAGTGCTCGGTGCGGAGAGCAGCATCCCACTCCGGGAATTGGAGAGCCTCATGAATGGATTTGGGCTCAAGTGGAGACGGGCCGTGAGACATCATAGTGTGAAACAGGCGCTTCTTTGGGCAAAAAATTCCATGCTGGGCGCGGGTGGTCATCTGATGAGAGCGGGCCGGAGGCGGAGGCGGGCCGGAGGGGCGGGAGGGCCCAGCAGGCGGTGTAACAGGCACGGATTGAGGGGGCAGGGGCCCGGGAGCTGAGGAAGCATGCTGAATGGGCCCAGTCGTGGAATCAGGCCCAGTCGTGGAAGATCCACGCGCGGGTGAGACTGCTGGGGAGGAAACGGTCACAGGTGATGAAGACGAAGCAGGCCCAGGAAGTGCAGCGGGCCCAGCCGGTGACAAAGTGGAGCAGGCTGGAAGAGTATAAATGGTAGGGGAGAGGTCAAAAAGCCACGAGTCAACCCAATGAGATTCAGCAGGAGTGGTGTCAAAGCCTGGAAATTGCGACTCAACAAAAACAACATGTCGTGAAATAAAAATGCGACGTGTGTTAGGATCAAAACATCTATAGGCACTACGTTGAGGACAATAACCAATGAAGAGACATGGACGTGAGCAGGGATCAAGCTTATGAGAGGAATATGGGCGAAGCCAAGGATAGCACAAACAACCAAAAATACGAAGTTTATGGAAGTTTGGAGGAAGATTGAAAAGAAGTGTATAAGGAATTTTACCACGCAGGGCGGAAGACGGAAGCCGGTTGATAAGATAGACTGCAGTGGAAAAGGCAAAAGACCAAAAAGAAATGGGAAGTTTAGCATGATGAAGAAGAGTGATACCAGTTTCGACCAGATGACGATGTTTTCGTTCAGCAATCCCGTTATGTTCAGGAGTATGGGGTGGAGTGAGAAGATGGATAATTCCATGATTAAGTAGATCAGAACGCAATTTTATGAATTCACCGCCACCATCTGTATAGAGATGACGAATGGTGGTGGAGAAATAGTTTTCAACCATCTTTCTAAAATCAAGAAAGGTTTGGAGAACATCAGATTTGTTGCGTAAAGGATAATACCAAGTGTACCGAGTGAAATGATCAACAATAATCAAGTAATAATGAAACCCATCAATTGAAGAAACTGGAGCAGGACCCCAAACATCCGTGTACAAAAGATCAAAAGGACGAGTGCTAACCAAAGTGGAAACTGAGAAAGGCAATTTATGGCTTTTATTGGAAAGACAAGCATCACATGGAAAACTAGCAAGTGACGATGACACAGGAAGAGAATATGACCGAACTAAATTGGTGAGAGAATGATGTGAAGGGTGACCAAGACGAGCGTGCCACGAAGTAGCGGAGGTTCGAGTTGTGACCAAGGCCATGCTGACATGCTCCACTTCCCGAGGCAGTTCATAGACATCACCGTTGTTTTCCCCCTTCAGCAGAGGCGCCCCCGTGCGAAGATCCTTCACAAGAAAATGAGTGGCAAAAAATTCCACCGAGACAGGGTTAGTTTGACAGAGTTTGGCAACAGAAATCAAATGTTTCTTGATACTTGGAACACACAAAATATCACGTAAATGAAACTGAGTGGAGCCAAAAGTGACTGAAGAAGAACCGATATGACTGATTGCCAAACCTGAACCATCACCAACAAGGATCTCGTCGGGCCCTGTATAATCAGAATAGAGAGAAAGCTGCCCCAAATCAGAAGTTACATGGTGTGAAGCGGCGGTATCCATAAGCCAAGGCCCAGTAGCAGAAGAGGAGCCCATATGAGTGTGATTGACCTGCTGGCCCGCCCGAGCCTGCTGAAAAGCTTGGCGGGCTTGTGGGAACAGCTTAAAGCACTGGCGGACAGAATGTCCGGGCTTTTCACAATATTGACAAATGAGGCTAGACTTGCGTTGGCGACTGGGCTCAAGTAAAACAGATGGGCCTGTGCCCTGATGGTGAGCCCGCGACTGAATGGGCTCAATATTGAACCCCAGCTGCTGGCGGGAGGCAGCGGGCTCATGATGGAGGCCCAGCTGCTGTGAACGTTGCTGAGGGCGAGAAAAATTAGGGTTGCCCCCTCCGCCAGTAAATCCGCCGCCGCCACTTGAAGATCGACGCGCCGGCGCTTGGGAATAAAAGGCTGTGGGCACCGTGGAAGACCTGGCCTGCTCGCGCAAATCCGCCTCATACTCAATGAGGCTATCCAGCAAATCCTCAATGGACACCGTTGTGCCGCGAGCTCGTACTGCGGCCGAGAAGTGATTGTAATCGGGGCCAAGTCCCCGAAGGCAGTGCACGACCAGATCAATATCAGAGACTGGTGCGCCGACTAGAGCGAGTTCTGCAGCGGTCTGCTTCAAATCATTCACATATTCGAGAACATCGCGATTCCCCCTTGTAGTTCGAGCAATCTTCCCTTTAAGATTGATGATTCGTGACCCAGAGCGGCCAGCATATAATTTCTCAAGGATGAGCCAAGCCTCCCGAGAAGTGACAGCAGCAGAGACAAAGGAATAGAGTGATTCCGAGATCGAACAGCGAAGCGCGTGCAAGATCAACTTATCTTGCCGAAACCAGAGGTGATACGCAGGATTGGGGCTGCTGCCATTGTCGACAGTGATGGTGCGTGCAGGCGCGACTCCGGTTCCGTCAATGAAACGAATAAGATCGAGACCCATAAGAAGGGTCTCCAATTGAGATCGCCAAGAGTTGAAGTTTGTGGAAGTCAATTTCACAGGTAGTTGAGCAGCCGGATTGAAAGTGATGATGGATCCTTCGGCTGGAGCTGAGTTATCAGAAGCACTGGTACCCGACATGATAAAGACTCAAAAACAGAGTAAGAGAGAGGCAGGGGCAGTGAGCCAGAGTTATTGAAGACGAAGAAGAAGAAAAAACGAAGCAATCAGGATTGGATCGACAAGATGAACTTTTCTTGCTCTGATACCATGTGAGAGAATTGGGATTTTGTGATTGTGGTAAAAACCAACTTGATTCTCATTGATGATTCTCTACAACTAATATACAGAAGAGATGAGGGAAAAGTGGTGCCCGTATTAACAGAATGGCAGCCACTTCCCACAAGAATAGGAACAGAAAATATACAGGAAAAAGAATAAAGAAATTAATAACAGATGTGGGATCATGTATCTCTAATAGATATTGTCGACAAACAACAAGACATTGAACTTGACCAGTTGACTCTTCTCCCACCTCAAAACCGAGAAGGCATTACCATCATAGGGTTTTAAGCTTTAGCATTCATTGTTATCTCCTAATACCGCGGTTGCGTATTAGTTCATATAATGCGGCTGCTGTGCTGTGTGCTTCCCACATTACCAAACCAAACTGGACCGCTTTAAGGGTTAAAAGTTGAAACCTCTTCCTCTCTTCAGCCGCCATTAAAGGCAGATATGTATATGTATACAGTGGGAGGGCACAAACTTGAAAAGCGGTAATCCTATATAGCCTTTGCCAACTTGCGCCAAACAACACTATCCAATTGATGTCGTCGTTGAACATGGACTTTCCACGATTGCAAATCTTAGACTAGAGAAGAACCTTCCTTGATCATTGCTCCACCACCTATATATATAGATCGAGAACCCATTGCCACTCTCATTCCAATTCAAAACAAGCAACTACAACAACACCAGCATCAGCATCAGAAATGTTTACCCATCTGAAAATGTCGACAGCCTTTGTCCTCTGCATCTACTTGTTGTCCCTGATCTCCATCTTCCCTTCCACTTCCCAAGCCACCGTCCCTCCCTCCGCCCGGTTCTCCCACGTCAACGGCGACAACGAATTCGGCGACTACGTAGTCGAGTACGACGCGAACTACCGCTTCCTGCCCATCGGCACCACTCCATTCCAGCTCTGCTTCTACAACACCACTCCAGGGCAGTACACCCTGGCCCTGCGAATGGGCACCGTGAGGTCGGAGTCATTGATGCGATGGGTGTGGGAGGCCAATCGCGGCAACCCAGTTGGAGAAAACGCCACCTTCTCCCTCGGCGCAAACGGAAACCTCGTCCTGGCACATTCCGACGGCCGAATCGCCTGGCAATCCAACACTGCCAACAAGGGGGTAACTGGGTTCGAGCTCCTCAACAATGGCAACATCGTGCTCAAGGACTCCAACGGCGGATTCGTCTGGCAGAGCTTCGATTCGCCCACCGACACCCTCTTGGTGGGCCAGTCCCTCCGACTCGGAGCAGCCACGAAGCTGACCAGCCGAGCGTCGGCGGTGGAGAACAAGAACGGGGCGTACAGTCTGGTGATGGAACAAAAGGATGTGGCAATGTATTTCACTGGGGCAAATAGTCGAACACCTTACCGGTACTTCTCATTCGCCGCCGTGCAGCGCTTCTTCGTCCCGGACAGGAGCACTTTACTCAACGTCACTCTGTCCCCGACCCTGGGCCTCGACGCTGGAGTCACCGACACCACCGCCGGCGGCGGCGGCACGTTCTTCAAAAACCCGCGATTCAACACCACTCTGTCGTACCTCCGCCTGGAGACCGACGGCAATCTGAGGATCCACACATTCATAATCGCCACCGATGCCGAAGGTTCCGAATTCCAGCGGTGGGAGATCGCCGTGACCGTGTTCTCCGAGGAGGACGTGTGGGCTCTGGAGACGAAATGCCAACTGCCCGGCCGGTGCGGGGATCTGGGTGTCTGCGAGAACAGTCAGTGCGTCGGGTGCCCGACTCCGACCGGGCAGCTGGCGGGGTGGAGCTCCGATTGCAAGGCGCCGAAGCTGAACGGCTGCGGCGGGAAGGTAAAATATGTCGAGATGAAGGGGATCGATCATTTTGTGGTGAAGTATACCAGAGGAAATGGGCCGGTGAAGCAGCAGTCGTGCGCCGACAAGTGTACCAAGGATTGCAAGTGTATGGGATACTTCTACCACACGGATTCGTCCCGGTGCTGGATTGCGGAGGAGCTGAAGACGATGACCAGAGTCGGCAACTCGACTCATTTGGCTTATATCAAGACGCCGGCGTAGTAAAAAAATTGATCTATTTTTACCCTCTTGGTTTTTACCTTTGTTTTGATGATCTTATTGCTTGTGTGCCGGAATTGGAATAAAGTTAACCTGGTGAGGGGTTAATCGGTTGGGTTGGGTTGGGTTGGGTTGGTGAGCTTATAACCAAATAAAAGTATATATATTTGTATTTGTACACTTATATTTTATCTCATAAAATAAATAATACTTCGTCAAAGTTTTTTTTTTATCGATAGAGCGGATAGTATTAATATCGAATAGGCGCAAAACAAAACAAAATGATAACATCGAATCTTATAGTCTAACTCACAATCGATCCCCAGTGGTTTCACTTTCTAACCTGCATCTGAGAGAAACATCATGAACTTCTGCAGAATTTTTCGTTCGATTTCATTTCAGACCACCAGTCTTATTATATTCCAGTACTGGTCTGATTAGTGGCTAATTTTGAAGTTTGATGTATTAAACTATTCTGTTATGGGTCTTTAACCAAAACCAGAAAGTTGTTCCCGGGTGACTCAGACTACAAGCAAGTTGCATTGAAGCTCAGCCACTACCTCAGCAGGATCACTAGTTTATTGTGTAGACTCCTCCCAGCTTTACTACAAATTGAACTAACAACAGTTCTAGGATTACTGGCTGGTGTTAACTTATCATGACTAGGTTAGCATTAAGCAAGAAGCTCAAAACCATGGCAGCAGAGCAGGTGTCAATGCCTAAACAACCCGGCCAGAAGTACTCATCAGAAATCCATAGCCGAAACAGAGGTTATTATCGATGCCACAAAGGACTTGCAGAGTACAACTAACTTCCGCATTAAATCATCAAGATATACTTTCATAACAGATTTAACACTGTGTAAGGGAACAAGATAGTTGCAGACCCTTAACATCTACATGATGCAACAAGTCATGCAGGAGGAAAGGAAGCCATTATAGATATGGACTATGGTAAATCTTAAGAACAGTCTGTATCAGAAGCTGCAGAGAAAGAAAGACTGATCCCCAGCGAAGAATAGAAAGGAAGAAACTCTCTTCAGGGTTTCAGAAAAGATTGCACCATCAAGTCCTTGACACGAAGAGGGAAATAGTAAGCGATGCCGAGGATGGTCGAGAACTTGCCCGAGGAGAACCATGCAGGAGGGTGCTTTTTCAGGATGGCAGCAACGGTTTGCTTTGCAAATTCTTCGGTTGGGGTGCCCACTCTGCCTTGGGTGAGAAACCGGCTCATCGCTGGCTCAAATTGCTTGTATAGTTTCCACTCTGAAATATAACGAACCTCAGCTGAGGGCATTATGTTTGACTGGATGGCTCCTGGAACCACATTTATCACATCAATCCCCAGTGGCTTCACCTCCAACCTGCGTCCGAGCAAAAAGTCATAAACTTCTGCAGACAATTTCCTTCCAATACAAAGTGACAATGAAAAGTAAATGGATTGGAAAGGATGAAAGGATATAGATACTACCTCAAGGTATCGGTCAATGCATGAAGAGCAGCTTTAGATGCAGCATATGCACCAGTCCAAGGGAAAGCCGTCAGGACTATGACACTTCCTACGTTAACGATCTTTCCCTTTCTTCGCGACGCCATGTGTGGAACAACAGCTTGAATCATCCTCATGGGACCTACAATACCATATACATCTCATTTCACAAAATGAAATGATTGTACCAAGCCAACGTCCTGACTTCTTCCCATGAAAGTAGCAAAAGAAGACAGTGCCATGCTTCTATGCTTCCAGTAGACATGACGAGGTTGGGTCTCGCCGTATAAATAGGTCTACTTTTCAAACTCTAAGTTTCCAGAGTTTCAGAGCTACCATTGAATGATACACTTGTTTCCGTAGCACAAACCATTTCCAACAGTATGCAATGGCAAAAACATACAGAAGCAAACCCACTTGTTCAAAGAGAAGCATATCAAATCAGAAGAAGGGAAACCTAATCAACCAAACCAGGCTCGTTCAACCATGTCAAATTGTCCATTAGCAAGTCTACCATCGAAAAGGGCATTCTCCAATTGATAACAAGAACCCTCAAATTTGATTCAAAATCATCTTAGCAAGCACAGCAAAAATCAAAGGCTAGAAACAAAGGGATAGACTTTAGACCTTACCATAAACATTGGTATTGATAGTGTTCTCCAGGGCAGACAGAGGGACCTCAGCAACAGGGCCGACGCACTGAACCCCGGCGTTGTTCACCAGAACATCCACTCTCCCATACTTCTCGATGACGTTCGCCACCGCCCGCTTCACGCTCTCCTCGGAGGACACATCGAGCTCCTGGAGATAGAACCTCTCGTCCTGCTCCAAGTCCTGCATCGAGCTCAAGGACCTGCTCGTGGCCACGACCAGGCAGTTTTTCGCGGCGAACTCTTTCGCCAGGGCGTGGCCGATGCCTCCCTGCGAGCAGCCGGTGATCAGAACCACTTCTAGGCCGACGGCGTCCATCTTAGGGTTTCAGGCGTGCTATCGGCGAGAATTGCTGGGAATTGGGAAGTTGATGAAGCGTTTTTGTACTGAGAGGAGCGGGAGCGGAAAGTGGGACTTCTCCGCTGACAACGATGGGCGGCAATGGCGCCATTACCTTGGCCGGCAACGGAGCTTTTTGGCTTCTGCGATTTCGACGGTTTCTTTGGAGTCCGGCAGAAAGAGCGACGTTTGCTCAGGGAAACTACAGCGGGAATTACAAAGTTCACCGTTCATCCATTTTAACAATATTTTATCTAAGGAAAAGCCACGTGTTTTTATCTATCTCTGAAGGGTCAATTACATAACGGTCACTTATATTTAGAGTCACTACAAAAGAGTATATACTAACATTTAAATTTTAATATACAGGTCATTCTGAATTTACTAGCATACCTTTTAGAATAAAAGGGAATTCATAAAAAAAAATTATAAGATGAAGTTTTATAGTTTTTTTGAGGAATCTCTTTGAAATGAAAATTTTATACGTGGAATTTAACCGAATTCATTTCTCACTCTAAATTTTAAACCCTACAGGATTGATGCTAGTTACAGCATTTTTAAAAAAGTCAGATAGAATTCCAAATGAATTTCGTTAATATTTCACTAATCTGGTAGTTCATGGGTTTGGAGGCATATTTTGAATTTTACCTAGTAATTTATTTTGAAATGAAATTAATTCTTTTAACCGGTATATCCATATATTTTGCATAAAAAATAGTCACACCGCCGTCTTATATCACCTGCATTTAATAGGCAAATGCCACCTAAATTTAATACGAAAATGCCACGTTACCTAACCAATCCCAAACCAAACGACCCGACCCGTTTTGTAAGTAATCATAGTTGAGTGAGGATTGTGCTATGGTAAATTATATTCAAATTGAAAGGACTTTGCATCATTTGGAAATCACCATTTTCAAAGTTCATAAACACTGAACATACACTTGCTAAGAAAGAACATCAACATTTGTTCTATTATTCTTAATCCCTCTTTTCCCATGTCGTGCAAAACAAGTAACTTCTGGCTTCCCTGGCCATTGAACAGAACTGAGAATGGGAGGGGGGAAAAACTCTAATTGTTCTGCTACAACAATTACATATGTGGTAAACTTGAACATCTGTAACAAGAAGCTGCACAGCAAGACCGATCCTTCCCCAGCGAACGATATGAAGGTAAAGAAACTCTTTTTCAGGGTTTGACAAAAGATTGCACGAACAGATCCTTGACGCGAAGTGGCAAATGGTACGCGATGGCGATGATGGTCGAGAACTTGCCTGAAGAGAACCACGCAGGGGGTTGCTTCTTGAGGATGGCAGCAACAGTATGCTTGGCAAATTTTTCAGCAGGGGTGCCTACTCTGCCTTGGGAGAGAAAGCGTCGAATTGCTGGCTCGAATGGCTTGTACAGTTTCTGCTCAGAAGCATAACTAACCTCAGCTGAGGGCAATATGTTCGACTGAATAGATCCCGGAGCCACATTTATCACATCGATCCCCAGTGGCTTCACTTCCAACCTGCATCCAAGCAAGAAAAAATCATCGATTCTCGGACTTTCATTTCAACTGGAAATGCCAGCAATGCTGCTACTTGATTGATATATACACTAACCTCAATGCATCAGTTAAAGCATGGAGGGCGGCTTTAGATGCAGCGTATACCCCGGTCCAAGGGAAAGATATCAGCACTATGGTACTTCCTACGTTTACGATCTTACCCTTTCTGCGAGACGCCATGTGTGGAACCACAGCTTGAATCATCCTCATGGGACCTACAATACCACCAGACAGTCAGACACCAGTTCAGTTGATAAACTGTGCCAAAATGTAAAGAGAATGGCCGAATGAGCCACTATAGTGAGTAAGTTCTTCCATGGGAAGTAGCAACTGAGGACAGAACATGAAAGTTTATAGTCAAAGCAGTATTGGCGCTTGGGACGATAATAAGCAGCTGGTAGAGTGCACTGCAAACTTATCCATCCTTTCATGGTTGCTACTTGCTAGTTCCTCGCCATAGCCATCGATCGACCTTTCGTACAAACTCCACACAGACCTCAAGCAATTAGCAAGTTACACATCAATTCATCCTTAAAAACAACACTTAATTGGCCTCTTAGTTCTGCAGAAAGTGGAAAGCCAATAGTATTTTCCAAAAACAAGAGCAACCCAACTTTCAGCTATTTTGGACAATCTATCAACCAACCAACCAAAGCTCGTTCAACCATGTCAAACTATCCACTAGCAAGTCTACCATCAAAAAGGGACATTCACCAATTGACTAAAGGAACTCTGCAATTGAAGCAAGCACATCAAAAATCCAAGACTGGAAACAAAGGTTCAAACTTTAGAAATTTTTACCATAAACATTGGTATTGATGGTGTTCTCCATGGCAGACAGAGGGACTTCAGCAATAGGGCCGACGCACTGGACGCCGGCGTTGTTGACCAGAACATCCACTCTCCCGTACTTCTCGACGACGTTCGCCACCACCCGCTGCACGCTCTCCTCGGAGGAAACGTCGAGCTCCTGGAGATCGAATCTGGCGTCCTGCTGCAAGTCTCGCATCGAGCTCAACGACCTGCTCGTGGCGACGACCAGGCATTTTTTGGCGGCGAACTGTTTGGCCAGGGCGTGGCCGATGCCTCCCTGCGAGCATCCGGTGATCAGAACTACTTCTAGCCCGAAGGAGTCCATTTTAGGGTTTCAGCGTGATGTCGGTGAGAAGTTTCTCTTCAGACGAGGAATTTGCTGCGAAATTGGGAAGATTGGTGAAGGGATTTTGTACTGAGGAGTGGAAATGGGAAGCCGGGGACTCTCCGCTGGTGGGAATTGCCGTCATTTTCCCCCTGCCGGTAAAAGAGTATATTTGGCTTCTGTGATTCCGATGGCTTTGCTCGGAGTCCGGCAGAAATTAAGGCGGGAATTACAAAGAATTTCTTTGATTCTAAAAATACAAAGAATTTCACAGAGATGACGATCGCTGTGACTTTTGACGAACACCTGATTTCGCTACTTCATCTGTGGAAAATGCAGGCTGGAACTGAAGCCGCTGGGAATCGGACGTAGTTCCAGGAGGCATCAGGTCGAACATCAGGAACTCCGCGGCAGCTAACTACGACAAGATGCCCGAGTGGAAACTGTACAAACCATTCGAGGCTGCAATCAGGAAGAGGGCATACTTCTCCCAAAGCCTCGGATCCACCCCTGTAGAAGAATTCGCGAAAGATCACAGTAGCTGCTGCCATACTCCGAAAGGATCCGCCAGCATGGTTCTCGTCGGGCTGGTATGGCCATCTTGCATCATCTCCCGCTTCGTATCAGAGATGTCATCATCAACCGAGTTTCACCTGTTGAATAGCAGCACTACCCTGATATTGGTTCCTCTCCACTGTGCAATCGGATTCACTTCCCTGTTTGTTTTGACTCGTGTAGTAATCCTTATCTTCACGCTTGAGAATCTAATTTGCCACAAAACTTCTCTTCATGCTTGAGAATCAAGCTTTACCTATTTTAATCCAAACGATAAATCCACCAACACATTTTAAACCAACCACGAACCCAACCTATTTGTTACAGACCATTGAACTCGCCAGCTCGATTCATTTTCCACCTCCACTTTGAATCACTACCACTTCCCTACTACTGGTAGCTATGTAAAAAGAAATGTTGATCAATCGTCGTCAGATGTTCTAATGTCAGCAGCACTAACTCGCTACCAAGAAATTTCTCAGTTACAAAAGACAACAGGGCCGCAAGATAAATTATACAATCAACACACCTAAAACCAACTGACCTTATTATCATCACTGAGAATGGGATGATGGATGATGCCCATAATACACCATTCCAGGGGGCTGCAAGGGTCTAAACCCAGGAGGACCACCAGCAGCTTGCTGCTGAGTTAAGGTCATTTGCTGCTGTTGGGTTATTGGAACTTGCGATGGTGGTTGCTGAGCCATAGGCGCCATGGGATTAATCATATAGGGAGGAGGTGGAGGCGGTGGTCCTGATGGCAAGGAACTAATGCTACCATATCCGTAGGGAGTAACAATCCCGCCAGGAGGCTGCAAGTACTGCTGAGAGGAAGGATTCGGCAGCATGTGAAACTGAGGCTGAGAGCTCGGTATCTGATTCTGCATAGTATGGTATGGATGGTTCGAAGGTGCAGCAGAAAGGGGTTGATGTGCTGACATGAACATGGCGGGGTCTGGCACCGAATCATTAGCAGAAGAGCTAACGGGCGTTGATTTCAAGCCACCAGTCTTTGCTGCTTCCGCCGCAAATGAAGACAGAACAGAATGCATGATCATTTGAGAGGAGCTTGAGGCTGCTAGCTTATCAGCAACCTCGGCAGCAATAGCTGCTGCGGTTTTCTTTTGCGTGTGTCCTGCTTTGCCATTTGCATCTGCTTCTATATGTGTTGCAGTAGTGGCTTTGGGCACATAGTCTTCATCGTTGAGCCGCTTTATCATGATGTTGACCTCCTCCACCTGTGCCTGAGCTACCTGGAGATGAACAACCAGAAGCAACTCATTTCTCAACAAATAACCCTCAGTTGTCCAAACAAAACAAGTAGCACCATGTTGAACAGAAAAAACACGGTGATAAAGGGTGTATTTCTTGAAGAAGTGTCTTTGTTTCAGCATTTAAGCCCACATATTCTCGAGTAGCTTCTCTTTAAGCAGAAACAAACACGCCCAAAGAACCAATTTTTCAAATGGGCCACTGGCTACATACCTGCATCTGAGTTCGCACAACCTCCAACTGAGATTCCTGAACAAACAAGATGAGAAAAGCAAAATCTGAGCATCTTGATGGCACAATCTTTTTTAACCATGCACACAGAAAGTTAATAGATCCATTACAGATAAGTAAGTCATATTAAAGAGTTCTCCCAACCTGGTCATTTAGAGCTTCCCTCAACTGAGAGACAAGGGAAGCTCTACTAGCTTCAACGGATTTAAGTTTCTGAACACATTGCTTCAGAAGGGTTTCTTCCTGCTCTAGATCTTTCGCCAAACTTGTACGTTTGGGATCTTTTCCTGAAGAGCCAAAAGTTGTTATGCTTCAGAGACTCCCAATCTGAACATCAAGGAGCTCTGGAAGCCCTTGAATAAAAGTACGGCGAAATAATTAACTATATAACCATAGATCTCAATTTTCCCACAGTAATTAATTCGAGCATTTGGGCTTACCGTTGCTACAGGAAATATCAACTTCTTTCTCCATCTTTCTGACTCGACTGACCACAGATTTGCAGTTACTCATCTCTGCCTCTTCGTTGGAACGCTCACTGTCGACCGAATGGAAAGCTGATACAATTTTCTCGGCAGCGCCACCAATGGGCAATTTCTGGCATTCAATGGTGATGATACAAAAATAAATGACATTTGTTTCGGAGAACTTATAAGAACAAAAGGACAAGATAAGAAAGCTATTAAATGGTTGAGCTAGTTGAAGGGCAACGAAAATAAAAAAATTTAAAACTTTTCCTAACCGTTTTAATAGATCTGGAATCTCGTTTGAAAATCTTGACTGTGCGTGAACGCTTTTTGCTGAACTCCAAGTCTGGTAGAGTCTCCTCACCAAGCATGATTTCTTTTAGGCTTCGGGAGTGTGTTCCAAACACTCTCCTTTCTTCCCATATATTAACCTGGCCACCATCGAACTTAAGTTGTCAGGCAAACCAGCTCATTCTACTTTCTATTTAGTAGTTCAAACTTCGTCGAAAGTTGAATTGTCCATAAACATGTCCTTTCACCTTCTGTTGATGCGCTTTCCTTCTCTTCCATTTTTTAGGTCTTTGTCCAATATAACTCATTAGCTAGTATGAAAAAAAATTATCCTAGCTACACAGCATTCAGATTCATGAAACTAGCAACCTACAACTTAAGGGTCAAATGGTGATGTTTCTTTTCCCATTGTATCCAAACTGTCAACCATGCAGGAAGCAGAAATCAGCATGTAAAGTGTGGAGAACAAGCTTACCAATCTAGAGACAACAGTCTTTCCACGATCATCACCTTTTGCCGAAACATCCTTAAGAGCTGAGGGCAGAACCTTCCAGAACTCTGTCACGAATTCATTGCCCTTTCGTTTACTGTTCTGTAGGATGTCATTTGCTAGATAAAGCAGAGGAACTTTCTGAGCCATCTCCGAGCTGTGGAACTGTTTGTCCCATGTCGCAACAACGAGTTCGGCTTTGGTTTGGTGAAATATGCACCAATGCGACAAAGCTATAGAACATAGTTAAGATAACATCTCGCAGAAAAATAAAGACACAACTTCAAACAGCTTTCACCAAACAAGCATGCTGAATCAAACATCATGAAATGTTCAAAAATCAGACCTTTGGCATAAGAATGTTGACATAAGCATGGAAGATGACGATGGTACGGATTTACCTCAAAATCAGAAATACTACCAGTGCAATTCAACCCACAATCCACCAAAAACGAACAAACCATAATGAACTTCCACCAAACACGGCACCAAAAATCATCCTAGGGATCCAATTCCTTCCTAGAAGACAAGCTAAACCCTAAACTCAGAAGAAGATGGAGAGAAGGAAATAAAAGAAGGATACTTTCAATGCATTGTTGAGTGCTGTTGAGCTTGGCAAGCTTGTCGGCCAGAATCTGTTCACTGAATACGCTATTCATCCCCACCCCCACGCCAAAACGCTTTTTAACTGAATTCCTCCAAAAACCAACTCGAACAAACGAATTGACAGCAAAGGCGCCAATTTGCTGAGAGCAAGCTGCTTTAACCAAAAAGGCGGCAACTTTATTTGCAACCCTAGCGAAAGCAGAAAAACTAAGCAACGCCAAGAAAGACCCTTTTCAACGAATGCCAAAAAGGACGAAACCCCAATTGGGATTCAGGTGAAGAGGAATAATGGGCTCGCGAAACTTGCAGCTGAACGAGAAAGCCTCCACATCTGGGCGAAGGAAGGGAACGAGGCGGGTTTTCAAGAAGGGGAGAATGTGACGTTACTAGAGAGAAGAGGGGAGAATGAGAATGATGATGAAAAACGTTAGATCTAGCAATGGAGGGACTCTGGGTACAGGGGACTTTGAGTTTTCCTGAAACCCTAGAAAGAGGGAAAATAAACGGTTATGGAGTGGAGAAATTAGAGTTTGGTGATGGAGGGATGTTGGAAGTACAAGTAGGACAGAGAGTTCCCCAATGTTTGGGAAAGAACCAAACACCGAGACACTGCTAATGAGGTAAGGGACACTTAATTGAGTCTACTGATAACAATGGACTGAATGGAGTATGATTTGGTTAATTTGATGGAACTAATTGTACTATTTGGTTTGATTTGAGAATAAATTTATCGATTTGGTTTAGTATGTTGGTTGTTCAGATTATACCAATCGATTACGTATATTTTATTGATGACGATATAAAAGGATAATCAAGTACATACAAATGAGAAAGAATTAATGAAATTCCGAACTAGGAAACCCTTTGGGCAGGTAGAGTTCGGCTAAGAATTTCCAAATAAACACTTTTATATTAGGGGACGGTTGAGGCGAACAAGAGAAGCTAGACCAGGAGTGCACTCTTGCCTCAGTTGAGTCGTGAGGAGTCAAAGTAGTGCGGGAACTTTCTCTTGATTTGAACCCTAGAAAAAGAGAGCTCACTTCGGAAAGCAACTCTAACAGAAAGACCGTGAGAGGAGGTTTAACCATAAGAGCCAAACGAAAAATACTATCTTATGTTTTTACGGTAACGAATATCCCATCTTCTCCAATCAAAACGAAAAAAACTATCTTATGTTTTTTTCAATTTTCATACACATTTTTCTATCCAATTATCCAACGAGCCCGTAATGCATTACACAAATATGAAAAAACCTATTATTTCAAGGCACTAATTGGTTGTTTGGATTCTACATACCTAACCATAGCCTCGTGCGAATATTGATTGCTTCTATCAAAGGCAATTTAGTATAGTCGCTTCTTATGATAAATATTGTATTTGTCTATTTGAGGTTAATCAACTCATTACTTTTACGTGTTAATCTGACCCATTGCACTAATTTTTTTCTTTTGGGTAGAGAGCCACACACTCTAGGCATCCTTCTTCATTTCATTGATATCAGACTCATGTTAACGTCCATAATATAGAAGTGCATGCAATAGCAAAAGTTTGAATCGCCAACATCATATGAATGTTATGGAAGTTTGCAGCAAAGTGCCAAAGTTAGTAAGTTACTCTCGATACACATGATCCATGTTCTTGATGATGCCCACTATCGTTGAGCCTAGATTGAGCTCCACCCTTCTATGTACCAAGGGACAGGATAATCCAAGACCCTCAGCTGCGCTTTTGAGCTCAATCCGATGTGAGGAAGCGCCATGACCAGACTTCGAAATCCTTGGCCACGCCGCAGATATGTAATCAGGGGGAAAAAGCAAGACTAGGGCAAGAGCCAACAATGCATGAAAATTTCTGAACACCAATCACACAGTTCCTTAGAAAAGTTCAGCCTGCGGTGAAAATTTTGCCATAACCAGATCCAACAAAACATTGCTACCACCTAGATACATAATAAGAGTATGACAGGGGACAAAATCCTCACGACAACACATCATTCTTGCTAATCCAACTCTAAAACAAAAAACTGCCACATTTTGGAAACAAAAAGAAACACCGTCACGAATTGAAATAAGCGCGATTCCATGAGACGGGCAAGAGATTTAGTGGTCGCCTGGGAGGGACTTTATGATATCCGAGTCACCTGCATTGACAGGAGAGGAACCAACATTAGCACAACACAAGAAGAAGAGTTTTGAAGTAACTTGGCAATGCTAACTTCAAATAATTCTAGTGAAAGGGGGAAATTACCTGCATCAATGATGCTCAAGCAAGAAACACGGTGGAATTTGCCGCAGGCAGTGCCCAACTCAACATTGTCTACACGCCAGTGACAAAAATTAGTCAAATACAATTACAAAGTTGGTTACAGAAAACAGCATTGCAGTATAGTATATATAGTAAGAGGCAAGTCCTTCATTGGCTCACTATACCTAGGGATATCATAATTGAGCAGAATCTATAACAACAGATAAGATCTATTCACATCAAATGAGCCAATCATAAATATATATCAGATCACACAATATTTGTATCAAAGTCGTCTACCACAATCCATGTCCATGGAGGACAGACATCATAATTTCACCAACATATGCTGGCTACGACACTAGAAAACTACATTGGATAGATATCATAGACATCACATTAAGTAAACAACTAAGAAGCACAAACAATTAACTTACATTCAAAAGGAGAAGCTACAATCCACATTATGCATCCAACCAATACAAGCATAACAAACTGTAGCAAACATTCACCATGAAAGACAACTAATCGTACCATATAACATGCCAATATATACCTCTTGATACACAAGATTTGCATCAATCTTTCGCGGACAATAAAAGGTAGCTAAACATGAAAAACATAATACAGAGAAAGGCGGTTCTAGAAGACTTACTTCCTGTGTAATGGTGAACCCCAACCTTGGCAAGCATGGCGTAGTATTCAATCTCCGACTTCCTCAATGGAGGGCAGTTGTTAGAGATGATGATTAGTTTACCTGCCAAAAGTACCACCACAATCGCCAGATCAGGAAATGAGATTCAGCAAAATAACCTCAAAAGTAAAACAAAAGATAATAAAAACCCAAGGACCCTTCAACCGAAAGACAATACCTTTGGAGTTTCTCAGAGTGCGAAGGACGGTCTTGTACCCAAGGGTGTACTTCCCGCTCTTCATCACCAGGGCGAGCCTGTTGTTGATGCTCTCATGGGTCTTCTTCTGCAGAGAAGACAAATCGCAGAGAGGGAAAATCAGAACGCGAATGAATCATGGGTATCATTCGATTCCAGCTACAGAAGGACGGAAAAGGGAGAAAAGATGGCCAAAAGAAACTTACTGTCTTCTTGGCGGTCACCATTTTTTCACTCCGGTTGAGCTGGCTTTCCTGCGAAGGCTGCAAAAGAGGACCAAGCAGAGCTTAGATGATCATCTAAAGTGAAGATTGTTGCAGAATGCGGCGGGACAGGGGAAGGAACGCTTACGGCGAATAGGGTTTTCCGCAAGAGCTGCGATGGAGTGCTGACGGCTAGGAAGGATTGGGGGATTAGGGTTCTATTTATGTTGGCGAGGATTGAGAAGACGAGAGGGCTGAGGCTGTGGGCTGTGGCGCCAAATTGGGCCGGTATAAAATTGTTGGGCTTTGGAATTGTTATCAGCCCATAGTCGTAAAAAAGAAGCGCGAGACGCGAGTACTGTGCTGTTTTTGTTTTATAATCGAGAAACATCTCCACACGCATCACTTGAGGCCTTTAGATTTTTAACTAAGATTACTATTAGTGTCGTCGGAAATACCACGAAAGGGTCTTAAGGGAGATAGAGTTCAGGACCTCACACGTCCAGAACGAGCGTCCAACGAGGGTTCACCAATAAGGCTATGTGATCTTTGACAGTTGAGTAATGTTGTTAATCCGTTGAGTCGGCAGTTGAGTTTTGTCTTATTCAAGTTTGGTTCTTCCTTGGTTCGTTTATTAATGTGTTGACTCGAGGTGGAACTGAGTTGTTTATTAAATTTTTGGGGTAGATGCAACATTCGGTCGCTGAGATTACTAAATCATGTCATGTTTAGACACTAAAAAACATTAATATCAATTTTGGTCACTCGAATTACTGAAACAGGTCACATTTAGTCACTATTCGTTAGTCTTCGTCCAACTCCGTTAACAGAGTCCGTTATGTGCTAACATTGGCTAACGGAAGCGCCTAGTCAGTGTCGTTTTAGGCCGAAAATTGTCACACCCGACCGCCACGTCACTAAACCCGCCAAGTCATACACCCAACCCAACTCATGAACCCGACCCAGAATCAAACCGACCCCATCTAACAAACAAAACCGCCATCTCTCTCCTCCACCCTCATCTCCCAGTGCTCGAGCTTCATCAATAGCCTCTTCTCCAAACCAAACCAAACGATACCATTCAACCTCCACTCCATGATCTCTGATTGAATTACAGACTTTCTTTACACAGATCTTACTCATACAATTCCCATCCACTTCAAAATCAACTCCCGACACAAATGGAATCATCTCATTCCGACACTTCAAAATCCTTCTCCAAACCCATGAAACTGTGGTCATGGGCTTGATATTCAAAGTGACCTTTTGCTTTAGCCTGTAACGTTTAATCCAAGCCACCTAGAACAATCCACCAGATGCTAGAATGTCTCATACGTGACGAATCACAAGTGCTCTATTCCATATATAGAAACTCCTTGTGCATAACCCTCCCTCCTTCTTAGGCCGGATTAAGAACATTAACAACATACCCATAAATAAAATTGTAGTTTAGCCGCTGCTGCCAGTATTTACACACTAATTGCTATTAAAATCAATTTAAACTTCAGACTATTTAATATCCTTTTAATAAAGTTGAATGAATTGATATTGTTTCAGATGTTATACTTGTTTTTATGGTGCATATATCACACGTTTAATTGTCTAATTCGGGGTATAGCTTTATTGTAACATTAAAGTCAAGATGGCCGAGTTGGTCTAAGGCGCCAGTTTCAGGTACTGGTCCGAAAGGGCGTGGGTTCAAATCCCACTCTTGACATTATTTTGTCCATTTTTAAAACTCATCCAAATTCTTAGCTTTTCATTATCCTTGTATTGCATTTGATTGACCATTAACAACAAGCTCCAACATGGCTTCGATCAAGTTCTGATCCAGCAGCAGTTGTCCGTAAGATCTATGTTGAATGAATCGACTGGGAATAATGATTGATCAAATGGTGCCTACTGCCTACTAGATCAGTTTGAGACTGGGGGTAGTGATCTATCGCAGCTGTAGTTCTTCCTAACAGCAGCTACAAGCTAGACTTTCCACGTTACATGGTGCCTACTGATCCTGGAAAAAGCAACAGAAAACCCAGAACAAACACTCAGAAATGGCGAACCAGGCAAATGCTTGGCTGAACAGTTTATTATTCACTGAATTGGAGTTGGAATCAAAATAACTAGTGAGCTGAAATCCAAACAAAGAAGCTTCTTCGCCAGAGGAACAAACCAAACTTGTCTGGTTATTCCTCAAAAATGGCCGAGTAAGCAACAAAAAGAAAATTACAATACAACAAACACATACATTGTAGCATCAGCTAGCTAACAGCAGGGAAGCGTCCATGGAATGAAACAACAGTCGACCGTTCCCAACCAATAATACTATCCCCAAAAGAAAAGATGATTGAAGTGCCACTGAGAGAGAACTCGTATTGATTGATTGACTTATTTGGGCAGCCCAGTTTGCGGGTTCAGAAGCGCCTGAGTTGTGTCGGACAGCAACACAGGTCCTCTGCCGGGTCTCGTGCAGATGAAGTAGCTAACACCATCTTTGTGTCTCAGAGCATCCTTGTTTTCTTGAGGCGGTGGCAGAGCTTCGATGTCCTTAATCCCTTCAATTCCGGCATCTTTAAGAATCGATTTGTCCCCTATCACATAACTGAAAGAAGAGAAACATAAAGGATCGGATTTGATCAGAATGGAAGCACAAGCTTTCTATTGTGTTGGGATTTATTAGCGTAGTAGGTGTTCAAACTGGAAATGACAGACAGCATAATCAAAGATAAATTAATTACTTGTCCAAGTCTGCATCAGAGTTTGGAGGGAAGTAGAAAAGCAGCTTTTGCATAAGCTGAGCAGCAGCCTTTCTATTGCGTGCAATTAGGACAGCATTTGGACCAGCATCAAAGGTGTAAGCTACCTGGTACATGATCACAGTCAGTCATATTTGTTCCATTATTTACCCGTATCTCATCTAGAAATCTTTTCATCTTTGCATAAGTGGGTATACTTCAGCCAAATAAATTGGAATAGCTATTTTGAAGACTTGGGAAGGCACTACCGAAGTAGTCAAGGAATGTTTGTTCTAAATTGTATCAAGATAGGATATAGGACAGTTGACCAAACCTGAGGTGTTGCTTCGGATCTATTCCATTTCTCAACGCAGCTGATTAACCTGGAACAAATACTCTTTTCAATATCCAAAGCACACTTATTTTGAACAATAGCAACTAGTTTAATGATTGCCAGAACTCAATTTCCATGTTGGATGAAGTGAAGCAGCAGATTGTTTCCTACCTGTGGGATGTATCATTCATGTAGAATATCGGGGGAGAGGTGTCCAGGCAAGTTGCATGGAACTGATTGCTATCAGCACAGGTTAGTTCTGTGAAAGAGCCAAAATCCTTGGTTTTTAGGGCCTCCTCCATTCGGACAATCCTTTTTGGTACAATTTCCTATTAAAGAATTGGAGTGAGACAACATAAGCACACAAAGACAAGGGAAGTTCCACATCCAGAAACTGAAATCAAAGCGAGCTTCAAGTGCAAAAAAGCAATGCAAAATAAGAGTGGTGAATAACACGCATCACACCACTGTGCCATGCAACGGCGAAGGATATTCATTGATTAGTTTGAAAAATCACCTTAGCTCTATGCTCCAAAAGCAAACTAGTATTAACACTGTCTTGCATTCCTGAAGTGCTACTTGTTTCTTTCTGCCGTGAACTTACCTGCACTTGGAATCAATACCAAAATTACAAAAGCAATAGTAGTGCCAATCAATCAACTGTTATAAAGCAACCCATGCCATCTTTTTTTTTTTTTTTCAACAGTTGCCGTCATTCCCAAGGTGATACGAGATTAAATATCCCAGTTGTCAAATGTCAACTAACGTTCACAGAGATATATACAGTAAAGATACAATCAAAGTAGAAATTGAAAACCAGGTGATAGGTTTATAGCTATGAAGAAAATGTCGTAAGTGCTTCATTCCAAAACAAAAAAGAAAAAGAAAAAACGAGAATCACAGAGTCTAATGCACAGACAGAAATAGGCAAGAGAGGAACATACCACAGCAATAATGATAACAAGTTCATCCCAGTGCTTCTCATCTACAAGCTGAACAGCACGGCTATCATGCCCATCCTTAGCCTTAAATTATTCCAGTTAAGAAGAGTCAACGTCAGTACCTCCCTATTTTGTTTTTGCATCACAAGTAAACAAAAACAAAATTGGAAAAAGCAGTTCCACCTCTCCCATGATCCACTTCACAAATCCACCAAATAGACTGCGACAAGCACTCCCAGAACCTTGCCTGTGAAGTAAGGGATAAAAAATTATCAGAGATCAATGAAGTATTGTATTCTGGACATTTCCAAGTCTTATATACTGGATTTATTAAGTAAAAGAGATGTAACTCAAGTAATTGTACATCCAAACATAAAAACTGCTCCTATAAGGATTTCCTTCCATAGTATCACTAAAATGTTAATTAAGTTCAGGCTTCACTATAAGATATGTGCTAAACTTAGGGCACAACAGAACGTAACAACCAAACAAATATCAGATTATAAAGTCATATCGTCCATAAAAACATGAACAATTTATGAATGTTAAACATAATCACGTGAAACACAATCCTCAAACTATAAACAGAAAACTACCACCAAAAAGCTCCAGCAACAGTAAAAGTGACCGTCATAAAGGTTACAAGTGTTGTTACACCTAGCAGTTTGCAGCTCGAAACAAAAAGCAACCCTCAACTCTTACCTAGCAATCGCAGAAAGATCACTGTTATCTTCTTTAGCGTTCATTAGCTTTGCAAGGGAAAAAACTGCACATGAAGAAGACAGCATACTTATGGTTTTGTAGATGAACAAGGCCTACGAAATCTAATTTCTTGAAATATACCTCTGTTGTCGCCCAATTATGTTCAGAATGATATCTTGGAACCATGACTAAAATGGTTTGAAAGCATAACGAAAAGGGATAAAATAAGCTGATATTTACCAAGGCATGCAAAGCCAGCTGCTGATGAAGCTAGTCCAGCAGCAGTTGGGAAGTTGTTATAGGAAGCAATGTGCACATGCAAATTTTCCCAATCCTTCTTTGCTATTTTCACACCCTTTTCCTCATCCTCAACATCACAAGCCCGGGCACGAATTTCTCGCAAGCAGTTCTGATATCGAGCTCCGGCAAGGGAAACCTCCTACACTAACCAGGAAGCACAGAGAATGACATAATTTACAATCTAGTATCACCATCCGTGGGCAGAGAGAATCAGAGAGCTCGGATGGATGCAGAAGTAGTGAGACAATTATACCCTATCTTGAAACATTTGGATATATAACAAAATGCTTACTCAAACATGATTGAATCTACATACTGTATACATGCATCTATAGATTGCTTGCTCTGGACCCAATTCATTCCTTTGTTTTTGCTCACATTGGTAACCAAGTAACTTGGGATCAATCTTTTAGCTCTGCCCCACTTAAAACACTACAGCTCAATCATCTAAGTTCACTAACTGGCAGCCCAATTTCCAAACGGAGCATAAAACAAGATGAGCATTGTTCTGATCAAGGCTGCATCCAGAATAGCAATTCCACATTGGAATGATAAGTAGTAAGAGAACCAAAAAAAGGAGAAGTCTTAGAGTTCCTTCAGACATTTTATTCCCCCAGTCCCCCTATTCTCGAGAAATTAACACAAACCCAGATGAGAAAGCTTGGGAGCAGAGAAAGGGGAGTTTTTTTTCCTGCTTACCTTTCCATTGAGCCACATCCGATCCTGATCAAAGCTGGGGCTGACGGCAACAGTGGTGGTAGTACAGAGATGGGCCGGATCCAAAGTGACACTGATGCTGTCATTGACGGGCAATATCAAGTTCTCATCCCTCTTCCCCCAGTACTTGATCACAGCAATATTGGTGGGCGTTTGCGCCGTCACCATCCTCACCCACTTCTCCCCCGCCATGTATGTATCAATGACAGTGAAACAACAAGAAAGAAAATACCTCCCCGACCCAGAAACAATCTCCCAGTGTAGGCCTCAAAAAGATCCGAACAAGTTGGGGAAGAGAAAGAGCGAAGAAGAAGAAGAAGCACAGGTGCAGCTCAATGTACCGATGCAATCGGCTATAAGTAAGAAAAGAAATGTGGGGAATTAGAGCCCAAGACAGGAAGAAAGAAACGACAAGTCACGGCGGAATAATAATAAAGAAAACAAAGTAAAATTTGGGTAGCTGCGGTGGCGGGCGGAAGAAAAGGTTCACGGGGATCGATTTCTGCTGCAAAAATGTCGGGAGAAAGGACAAGAGACGAGGGGGAAAAGAGAAACTTACTGTGGCGGGCTGTAGACGGCGAAGCAGGAAAATTACAGCGAGGTCAGGTAGGTGAAGAAATCTTTTACGCGACTAAGGGTTTGGCCGCAAAAGAGCCGGCCGGAGACTGAGTTCTAAGTGTTGACGACGGCCAGGTTTTTGTATGTTGGTAGGAAAGAAGACTCAAAAGAGGCCGCTAACTGCTCAGGCTCGTGGCAATGGTTGGGCCGGGCCTAAAGAAAGGGGCGGGCTCGGGGAGTGGATTTTTGACAAAATTATATGGAATTTTTCAAAATTTCACATTGGTCTAAATGGTTAAGATTGGTAAAACCGTATCTTCTCTCCTATTGGTAGTTCAAAGCCCTCGTTTCTTTGGCTTACTTTCTATCGACTCTCTCGACCATATTCAGTAGCAACCGAGGATTCTAGATAGTAGATTTCTCTAACTATGCACGCCTAATTCCCCCCGCTCTATCTCCCAGAGAAGAATCAGAAGCTATCAACAGAGAAGATGAAGTGAGTAGATGAAAGATTCAAGATATTATCATGTATAGAGGTGAGATTGTAAAAATTCATGTAACATTAGAAAAGATTGTTTGGTTTACACAAATTGAAATATTGGTCTTTATGTAATTGATTGAACTATGCAATAGTTGGAGCAAATATTATATGATGCATAACTAACTAATATGGCCAATAGACTATAGCATGTGCTTATATGGAATAATGATAACAGAGCTTGGCAGTAATGGTTTCTTTTGGGATAAATTAATTAAAGCTTGATATAGTTGACTCACTGACAGTCAACATCAGGTGGCTACTCGATTTTCATTGTAATAAGATAAACAATTTTCATTGTATTATGATATATTAACACTCCAAGAAAGGGCACTAGAGAAGACAAGCTCATAGTTAGCTATTCTCAGTGATACAACTTGTCCTACTACTTCTGTACAATACTATTGTCGACAAAATTCATGTGCATATGTGGTACATTCTCGATTCGATGAATAGGAGTGTGCAACGGGTTGGTCTGAACCAGATCACACTAGACACAAACCGACATTGGACCATGTTCTGCATTCGGGAGGGCAACACGCCTTGGGATGCCGAGGAGCTATTATCGCCCCTCCCTAACCTAATGCATTTCTGGGTTCGACCCCGAGAAACCATAGCAATATTAGGGACGTCTGATTCTTTTTGCCTCAGCAAGGTTGGCTAATCGTACGCAGGAGGCTCGAAGACCCCTGGTTCTGGAAGGCACATGAGTCCGAGTGCTATGTTGGAGAGAGTCGCCCGGAAAGCACATAAAAGAGGGACGGGAGTTACGACCGGCGGTGATGTGGGGAGGAAAATCGAGGAATGGTGGGTGTGATCTTCGAGTTGATCTCATGAATTATACAGATGTTGAAGAAAACTAAACCGAATTGATATATGTAAGCATGACTAAACCGAACCAAATGCACGATAATCCGCGCAACCAAATCAACCCGTACCCGAAACCCTGCATCATATATTAATACGGAAGGCGAGCTGGCCTATAGCTCATGGAGTTTGACCACTTCCATTGTCTTCTTTTTTCTTTTTTTTTTTTTTTAATTCAGCTTTGTTATTATATCAATCATCATGCAAAAACTGTGTTACACGTTGTGCATACGTATGAGAGAACATCTCAAAACAATTTTTATTTAATTATGTGGTATTATTAAGTCAAGTCAGGTTTGTAACATAAAATAAGTATGGTTTGTAATGGAAAGTGTTATTAAAAACATATATAGTACTCTAGTTTGTCACATTGGTTTGTACATAATGTGGTTTTGATTTGTAAACTATGTCTGGTTTGTATACCATTTATGTGCTTTAGTTTGTAAAGAATGTGGTTAATGTTTGTAAAATATGTCATTACTATAAACTTATATGATATGGTTTTTATATTTTTGCATTATTTGTTATACTAATTTGTACTCTTCTTGTCATTGGCTGATATCTGGTTTGCATATATTACAATTATTGGTTTGTATATTTTGTAATATTAAGAGTTAAATGCACCGGCTGCCATTTAATTATAGCGTATTTCGGGAGTTCACCATCTAATTTTATTTTTGCTGCAACTAAACCATGTATGTCAAATTCCAGTTGCATCGTTACCATTTCTGTCCGCAAGTAAACAGACTACAAGTCATCTCGTCCATTTTTCCAACTTCATTTCCTTTTCGGCTGCCTACCAAACTAATACAGTTAAATACTAAAACTGTAGATCTTTCCAATTAATGACAACAAATCTGCGTTGACATCCTATAATTGCCAACCTGATTGCCCAATTACTGTTTAAGGATCCATGTTTAATACTACCGATTCCAAGCCTCACGGCAAGAATCTACAAAATCATTGATGTACCCTCTCAACTAGCTGGTTTTCATAATAAGTTCGAACTTTAATTTTCCGGCGAGTCTAGCTATACATTCCGGCAATCATCGTCGTCGTCCTCGATCATCAGATCAAGATGGCTCACGAGTCGCGTGGCAAAGTCACGGTGGATAGTTTAACCGGCGGGGTCATCAACGTATGCCTCAACGAGACCGTTCCAACGTTCCTCGACACATCGGGGTTCTGGAAACTGGCACGACCGGAGAACGAAAACGATCCCACGTTCATCCACAACGTTCCTTACTATATCGTACAACTGGCTGCCATCATGTTCGGCACCCAGATTGTTGCAGCCATCCTCAAACCGTTGCGCCTCCCCCGCTTCTCCGTGGAATTGCTGGTAAATTTTTTTTTTTATCATCATCGACTATAAAAACGTAACAACTCTACCCTTCTGTTAAATTTCCCGTACGTCAACAAATTGTTACTGGGGAGGAGAAATGTCTCATTTACCCCCTCTGTTAGAGGACATAAAGTTTAACAGAAGAGTAGAGTCGTCACGTTTTTCGAGGGGAAAATGGAATGTTGTTGACCTTTTTTTTTTGTTGTTGGTTGGTTGCAATTGTTTGTATAGAGTGGAATTTTGATTGGTCAGGGATTGCAAACATGGTGTAGAATTTATGCCATGCCTACCAATAGCCTCAAGGTGCTAGACACAGTTGGACACGCGAGCCTCATTTTCTACGTATTCCTAGTGGGGCTAGAGATCGACCTATTCAGGGTTCGACACGTGGGATGGGAGGCGGTGTACACGGGTCTAACCGGGACCGTACTTCCTCTCTTGATTGGGTTCGTCGAATTCTTCGTGATGGCGGCCGATCGAAGATACACGAATTTCTTCACCCCGGAGTTCTGGGAGAATCTGGATCCAGTCAAGCTGACTGGGCCCATCTTCTGGGGGGTCGCCCTCACGGTCACCAGCTTCCCTGATCTCGCCAGGATACTCTCAGACCTCAAGATCCTGCACACCGACATCGGGAGGCTGGCCCTGTCGTCCTCCATCGTCAGCGAGCTCACGACGTGGATCCTGCTCGTCGTCGCGCTGACGCTGAACAACGGCACCCTGAACCCTCTGTACCTCCTCCCGACGTTCGCCTTCTTCGTCGCCTCCTGGTCCCTCGTCCGCCCCGCGGTCACCTGGGTTCTCAGGCACGCGGACGAGACGGACAACAAGTTCCTCCTCCACTTCACCATCCTGGGCGGAATCCTGACCTCGTCGGTCGTCACCGAGGCCTGTGGGGCCAACTCCGTGATCGGCGCCTTCGTGTTCGGGCTCATCATCCCCAATGGGGACATGTCTGTGAGGCTCATGGAGAAATTCGAGGACTACATCAAGGGGGTTTTGATGCCTGGATTTTTCATGGATAATGGGGCTAGAACTAGTTTGATTACCATCTTCAACCCCATATATGAGACACATCCACTTACCATTTTCCTCCTCATAGTTTTAGCGTGGTCTACTAAGATCATCAATACTTTTGTTTTCTCCAAATCGGGAGGAATGACTACTCGTGAAGCCTTCACTCTTGGAGCCCTTATGAACACGAAAGGGGTTCTAGCTTTAATCGTCATCAACACCGGCCGTAACAACCAGGTATTTACATAAATCGTCCTGTTCAAATTTTTTTTTTTTACCGTAACGAGGTGATGATCATCATTCTCGTCAACTAAATCATGACGATATAAGTGATTCAAGACACACAACTTAGTTGTTTTCCTAATATGTACAGGGCTTCAACCAACTAATGTTCGTGGTGCTAATACTTTCAACGTTAGTGATGTCCGTAACTGTAATGCCCTTGGCCAAAGCAGCAAACAAGTCGAACCGAAAACCAAACCGGTTCAAGACCCGAACGGTCGAGTGCAACAAGCTAGAGTCTGAGCTCAGGGTACTAACATGTATCCACACTACACGTAACCTTTCAGGGATGATCTACCTCCTCGAGTGCTCCAATGGCGGAAAGCAGTACCCGATATCCGTTTTCGCCCTCCACTTGGTCCAGCTCACCGATCGACGTGCCACGGCGATGCTGATCATCCACGAAAACAACAACAACAAGAGAAATAAAAACAGTACTATTAGCAACTCCCACCACAGTATCGAAGGACCGGGTCAGAACCTGACCCGTCGAGAGGAGGAGTCGAATCACATCATCGCGACTTTCGAGAGCCTCGAGAATCGAGGCGCCTCGGTGTTTGCTCAGTCGCTCACCGTCGTGTCCCCCTACGCCACGATGCACGAGGACATCACCTGCCTAGGGGACGACAAGCAGGTGATAAAAACAAAGATGAGTTGTGAAAATGGAACCCTGGAACCCTTTGGGTTTTCTCATTTAACATTTTCGGTTTAAATAGTCCAAGGGTGGCACTACATGACAAATTAGGTGTGCCGCACCTTGCTTTTGGAGAAGAAAGATAAAACATAACTAAAATCTAAAATCTAAACACAACAATATTGACGAGGATAACTTCCTCTATAAACCTAGTCGATCCACTCTGACATTCATGGTCGCCGGTTTGAGTCTCCTGACGATATATAACTTGTAATATCTCCTGATATAGGTGACGCTGATATTGATCCCTTTCCACAAGCAAGCTGATGTCTACGGGAGGTTGCAGGAGGAGAACTCGAGCTGGCGGATGGTGAACAAGAACCTCATGGCGACGGCTACTTGCTCCGTAGGAATACTCGTGGACCGTGGACTAGGCTCCAAGGACGTAAAAACACATTCGAAATCGTCGTTCACTGTTGTCTTCATCGGAGGTCCGGATGATCGAGAGGCCCTTGCATTTGGTTGGAGGATGGCTAAATCGCCCGATGTCAACCTCACCGTCCTTCGACTCCTCCCCACCGACGACAACCACGACGACGACGACGATGACGTGGATTGTGACATCGAAGAAGTGACGGTCGAAGGGGGAGGCACAATGAGGAGCAAGAGAGGGGAAAAAGAGCTAGACAACGAGTATGTGAACGAGTTCAGGTTCAGGACCATGCACGACGAGAACATAAACTACATCGAGAAGCGAGTGAACGACGGGGACGAGGTGATCACGATGATCGGGCGAGTCGTGCCATCTTG
This sequence comes from Linum tenue, assembly GCA_946122785.1. Taxonomy (NCBI): domain Eukaryota; kingdom Viridiplantae; phylum Streptophyta; class Magnoliopsida; order Malpighiales; family Linaceae; genus Linum; species Linum tenue. The sequence goes on from CAMGYJ010000010.1 coordinate 45,658,647, forward strand.
CGATCTCTACATACTGGGCCAGAGCAAGAACGCGAGACGATCGTCCATCATGTCGGGGTTGTCGGAGTGGACCGAATGTGACGAGTTGGGTGTCTTGGCAGACACGTTACTGGCTTCCGAGTTCGCACAACGTTCTTCTCTTCTTGTTATCAAGCAACATTATGTGCCCGGGATGCGTATGTGGATCCGTCGCAACGGCAACAACAACAACGGAAACAATAGTGACAACAATAATCGGGTGCCATTAGGGTTTTCCAATAGTAGCGTCCACAATGTTTCTAATGATGTGGAGATCACCAACCGGCCGTCCACGGCTACAATGTTCCAACCCCAATGGAATTGATCTTAAGTCTTTCTTCCCGTGTTCTTCGAATTTAATATGTACTCATCTAAATTGAATGACATTCTAAGTGTTGTACATTGCGGTTGAAATTTGCATTCGAGTACAAATTGTTGTAGTACTCTACTAAGACACTCCATTAATCCAAAAACTAATCCTTCGATGAAAATGTAAAGGTCATCTGCAAAGCAAAGACGTGCGCGAGACTCATCCCTAAAGTGTAATTTTCCATCAATTTTTTAGGATTGAAATGTAAAAAAAAAAACTAATTTTAGGTACTAAATATTAATATCAATTAAGTTCAGGAACCAAAACTGCAATATGTTTAAACATAAAAAAACAACGTGAATGAAAGAGAGAGGACAAAGAGAAGGGAGAAGAGATAGTTACTATAATACTATTATTATAGTAAGTGTTAGTATGGTCTTAATACTTAACATATGATGATACGATTATATAACAGAGATTTTGCAGAGTGTTGCAGGGAAAGCGTTTTATAACGAAACCCCAAATAGTCATAACTCATAACACACAATCAAAATAATTTATAGTCAGAGAGTAATAAACTCCCCCCAAATACCAAATCCTGACTCCATCCCAACCAGTATTACAACGAGACTCCGCCACCGGCCATCTCAGTGTTCACATTAGACCTCATAAATTTGCCTCATAGTTTAAATCCAATCCAACATATGAAGGAATTGAAACTGTATTTGAATTTCCCAATTACTAATAAAAGCTTTCCAATTAAAGTAAGGACTATAAACTAAAGCCAACTCTATATATGCACCATAACAAACAAACCTGCAGAACATGAAAGCATGAGCGAATAACTGTTTAACCAATTACCGTTAAGGATCCATGTTTAATTCTGTCAACCAACACCATGGCGGCAAAAATTTACAGAATCAAATTCCCTCTCAACCAATTGGTTCATCATACGTTTGAAAGCTCTTCCATCATCATCATCATCATCATCAGATCAAGATGTCTCGTCAGTCGTCGTCCAAACCAACCGTGGAGGGTTGGACCAGCGGGGTCATCAACGTATGCGTCAACGAGTCGGTTCCGACGACAATCGACACGTCCGTGTTCTGGAAACTGACACGGCCCGAGAACGAAAACGATCCCACGTTCATCCATTACGCTCCTTACTACTGCGTGCAACTAGCTGCCATCTTGCTCGGCATCCACCTTGTTTCGGTCATCCTCAGACCGTTGCACCTCCCACGCTTCTCGATCGAATTGCTGGTACGTTACGGTAACTCTGCATTCATTCATTCATACCCTAAAATCCTTATAAAAAAATGTTTTGTTTTTGTGTACAGGCTGGAATTTTGATTGGTCAGGGATTGCAAACATGGACTAGGGTTTACGTTGTTCCTACCAGCAGCCTCAAGGTGCTAGACACCCTGGGACATTTGAGCCTCATTTACTACGTGTTCCTCGTGGGGCTAGAGATCGACCTGTCCACCGTCCGACACATAGGACGGGAGGCGGTGTACACGGGCCTCACGGGGACGATACTTCCTCTGTTCGTAGGGTTCGTCGAGTTCTTCGCACTGGCAGCGGATCCAAGACACACAAACTTCTTCACCCCGGAGTTCTGGGAGAATCTGGCTCCGGTCAAGCTGACCGGGCCCGTCTTCTGGGGGGTCGCCCTCACGGTCACCAGCTTCCCTGACCTCGCCAGGATACTCTCCGACATCAAGCTCCTCCACACCGACATGGGGAAGCTGGCCCTGTCCTCCTCCATCATCAGCGAGCTCACGACGTGGATCCTCCTCGTCGTCGCGCTCACCCTGAACAACGGCACCCTGAACCCTCTCTACCTCCTCCCCACGTTCGCCTTCTTCGCCGCGTCCTGGTTCCTGGTCCGCCCCGCGGTCACCAGGATCCTCAGGCACGCGGACGAGACGGACAACGAGCTGCTCCTCAACTTCACCATCTTCGGCGGGATCTTGACCTCCTCGGTCGTGACCGAGGCGTGTGGCGCCAATTCGATGATTGGCGCCTTCGTGTTCGGGCTCGTCATCCCCAGCGGGGATGTCATGTCCGTGAAGCTCTTGGAGGTGTTCGAGGACTACATCAGAGGGATCCTGATGCCCGCGTTTTTCATGGACAATGGGGTTCGAAGCAGCCTCTCCGTCATCCCTTACGCCCTAAACGATGTACCTCCCCACACCATATTCCTCCTCGTAGTTTTGGCCTGGTCGGCGAAGATCATCAGTACTTTCTTTTTCTCCAAACTCTCGGGGATGAAGACTCATGACGCGTTCACTCTCGGAGTCCTGATGAACACGAAAGGGGTTCTGGCTCTGATCGTCATCAACACGGGCCGCAACAACCAGGGATTCAACCAGCTGATGTTCCTGGTGCTGATATTTTCGATGTTCGTGATGTCCGTCACGATAATGCCCTTGGTCAAAGCAGGAAACAAGACCAACAGAAGATCTAGCCATTTCAAGAATAGAACCGTGGAGAGCAACAAGCTGGAGTCGGAGCTCAGGGTGCTGGCCTGTATCCATACTACGCGTAACCTCTCGGGGATGATCTACCTCCTGGAGTGCTCCAATGCGGGGAAGCAGTACCCGGTCTGTGTTTTCGGCCTCCATCTGGTCCAGCTCACCGATCGACGTGCCACGGCAATGCTAATCGTCCACGACAACAACAACAACAAGAATAAGATCAGCAACAACAACAACAACCACCACGACGACGACAACTCCCACCACAGTACGGGGCAGAACCCGACCAGTCGAGAGGAGGAGTCGAAGCACATCGTCACGATGTTCGAGAGCCTCGAGAATCGAGGCGCGTCGGTGTCCGCTCAGTCGCTCACCGTGGTGTCCCCTTACACCACGATGCACGAGGACATCACGTGCCTGGGAGAGGACAAGCGGGTGACCTTGATCCTTGTCCCTTTCCACAGGCAAGCCGATGTCTACGGGAGGTTTCAAGACGAGAACATGAACTGGAGGACGGTGAACCAGAACCTCATGGCCACGGCTACTTGCTCCATAGGTATACTCGTGGACCGTGGGCTTGGCGGCTCCTCCAAAGATGTAGCGATGCGATCACAATCGTCGTTTGTTGTTATCTTCATCGGAGGGCCGGATGATCGGGAGGCACTTGCTTACGGTTGGAGGATGGCTAAATCGCCTAACGTCAAGCTCACCGTCCTTCGACTCCTCCCTAACGACGACGACGATCACGACGACGACGATGGAGATGGTGAGATACATGAAGTGACCGTCGAAGGGGGAGGAGTCACAATGAGGAGCAAGAGAGACAAAAGGGACATGGACGACGAGTATGTGAACGAGTTCAGGTTCAGGACCATGCACGACGAGAGCATAAACTACGTCGAGAAGCAGGTGAGGACCGGGGACGAGGTGATCACGATGATCGGGCGAGTCGTGCCATCTTACGATCTCTACATACTAGGTCAGAGCAAAAACGCGGTGAGCTCCTCGATCATGTCAGGGTTGTCGGAGTGGACCGAGTGTGACGAGTTGGGTGTCTTGGGAGACACGTTACTGACTTCCGAATTCTCGCAACGATCCTCCCTCCTTGTTCTCAAGCAGCATTACGTTCCCGGGATGCGTATGTGGATCCGTCACAACAACGACGACAACAACAACAACAAAAACAATGACAATAGTAGGGTACCGCTAGGGTTTTCCAATAGTAACGCCCACATAATTTCTAATGGTACGAGTATCAACCGACAACCCATGTCGCGGCAATAACCAAAAAAAAAAAAAATTTTATTGTCTTCTTCCCGAGCTCTCCGAATTAAATTGTACTAAACTAATTGATCAATCGGTCAATTCCATCCTGATACAGTTCAATAAAATAAAAATGCTATTTGTAGAATTTTCCTGACATTCTATATATAAATCAGTCAAACCTAATTAAGTTAAAATATCCAATTACGGTTACTAGTTGGTTCATCATATTTGGCATTCCATGATTCGAAACCATGATCTTTGGATCGTACGCTTTAATATCATGTTAAAAATCAGTTGATATCAATAACTCGAGTTATTGAAAATGATTTGTTCAGTTTTTTAATCTCTTATACGTTACTCGCGTCCAAATTCTCGCAACGTTCCTCCGTGCTGGTTATCAAGCAACATTATTATGTCCCCGAGATGTGTATATGGATTCGTCATGACGATAACTACCAAAACAAGCGATGAGAGTAACTCGAGTTATTGAAAAGGATTTGTTAAGCCTTTTAATCTCTTATACGTTACTCGCTTCTGAATTCGCGCAACGTTCCTGCGTGCTGGTTATCAAGCAACATTATGTCCCCGAGATATGTATACATTAATTTTGCAATGTTTATATAATGATGTTATAGTAGTTATATGTGTGTATTGTTCGTATGTTATGTTAGTTATGAATTAATGTTGCTGTTAGTTAGTTGCGTTTGTTTATGAGATGGAGTAATATTATTTAAGTAGTCGTAAAATATGGTTTTGGTTAATTTTATTAGACTTAAGCTAATAGTTACTTATTGTAAATTGCATATATGGGTAAATTCTACAAGTTTCAGCTTATTATTCGGTGGAATGGCAGGGTGACAAACTCTGACATTGGGATTGATTATGAAGACGGTGAATCCACTATGTTGAAAATTGAGTCGCGATTCACGTGGCAAGAACTCTGTGACATTTGTGCAGACAGGGTTTGTACGGGCGGACAGACGAGAGTTGGTAAAATTACTTATCGGTATCCGGACATGAGTGCTGGCGGGGTTGTGTACCAAGAAGTTGTCATAAACAATGATGACGTGGTTACCATGATGTTACAGTTCCTCAGCGATAACGAGATGTGGCTTGTAGAGGTGTATGTTGAGATCGAGGCGGTCGGTGAAACTCATTCTCACCAGTATTCTTATGGCGATGGTTTTGCAGGAGGGTACAGATGGGGTGGTAGTTCAAGCAACTATACGAAGGAGGTGGTTATACAGGAGGGTACAGATTGGGTGGTAGTTCAAGCAACTAAGGAGAAGGTAGTTCTGCAAGAGGTGTGGCATGGGAAGAATACCCGCAACATGCTCAGCCTGCCCCATTTGTTGAGCCCGACGACGTTAAATGGCCTGCTTGAGGGCCAGAGTGGGCTGACATTGAGAACACCCTTCGATCTGGGTGTTAGTTCAAGCAATTACGGAGAAGGTAGTTCTGCAAGAGGTGTGGCATGGGAAGAATACCCGCAACATGCTCAGACTGCCCCATTTTTTGAGCCCGACGACGTTTAATGGCCTGCTTGAGGGCCAGAGTGGGCTGACATTGAGAACACCCTTCGATCTGGGCGTACTTCGCACGAGCGAGAAGACGATGCTGGTGATTCAGGTCACGATGATCATCCTGGGCCGAGCTATCCATTCTCCTCCACTGACGAGGAAAGTGAAGAAGATCTGAGATCAGTCAGCGAGGAGGAAGATACAAACGATATCGACGAAGACGAGGTGGCATCTGTGAGGCACCAACGCCATACTACATACAGGTTTCATCTCAATTTTTATATAGTCAGAATGATGCCCCCAACTTTGTCCATATGTCAGTGTATAATCCGACAACCAATTTGGAGGTGGGTATGGCGTTCACAACGAAAGACGATGTTCATGATGCTTTTAGCAAAGATGTCATGCGGCGCAATTTCGAGTGGGAGGTGAATCTGACGGTAAACAACTACATGTCATATGCAAGAATGCTGGAGAGGACTGTATGTGGCAACTGCGGGCTGCAAATATGAAGAGAAAGGGTGCCTGGGTGATTCGAAAAGCTGAGAATAACCACACCTGCTCATCGTCCACACTTTCCCAGGATCACCGCCAACTTAAAGCAAAGAAAGTGAGGATACTATTAAGCACTTGACCGAGGCACAACCAGATATCAATGTCAAAGCTATCATAGACGAGATGAAGGATCGACATTCCTATACAATCAGGTACAAAAAAGGCATGACATGGAAAGCAGAAGGCCATGGCTGAGGTGTATGGTGATTAGGACGACTCGTATGCTTTACTCCCTAGACTAATGGTCGCAATGGAGGATTCCAACCCTGGGACTGTCTTCGTGCCATGTTACAACAATGTATACACTGAGGATCAAGTTCGAGTACAAAATGAGTTGATGTTTCACCGGCTATTTTGGGCATTCAAACCATGCATTGACAAGTTTACGTTCTGCATTCCAGTTATCCAGGTATATTACTGTCTAATTACTGTTGTACAAGTTAATTTTTCTTGCTAAGTAAATTTTATACTAATTAAATCTTAATTTTTAATTAGGTTGATGGAAATTTCCTCACTGGGAATTACAGAGGAACTCTTCTCATTGCAACTGGCGTTGATGGAAATATGCGGATTTTCCCTCTTGCATTTGCATTAGTGGAAGGGGAGAACAACTTAAGTTGGGCATAGTTCTTTGACCAACTATACAACCACGTGACACAGCGGCAGGGTATTACGATTATATCCGATCGACATGCGGGGATTAGGAACGTCGTGGGTGGTTTTCCCGACGAATGGGGATGGACATGGCGCTGGTATATTCGACACTTTCTTGCCAATTTCTCCCACAAATTCGGGAAGAAGAAAGATGTAAGAGATCAATTGTGGGCTGCAGGTACTAATGTCTTTTTTATGATAGTTAATTACGCATAATGAATATTTTTTTATGACAAAAATTGCTAATAGCGTGTTGAATTTTTATGGGATGTTGCTGTAATATTGATAATTTAGAAATCATTAGAACTTATAATTCACTGATATTTTCAAGTGAATTGCCATAAAGAAATCTATACTGCTATGTATAAAAAAAATTGTGACGTACTTTAATTTTTTGGTATATTACCATGGTGACTATCGCTAATAAAAAAAATATAGTTCTCTCGTTGTGAATGATCAAACAAAACGTAAAAAATTGTAATTGGGAAGAAAGTTGGGAGTGGAACTGAAAACAGGGCAACATCATAGAAGAAACAACCTAACGTTATTAAGTTATAAACATATATTATGCACTAGATTAAACTAATCTAAAGTAAACTGAAAGAGTACTTTTTAGTGCCAGATCGGACGATGAAGTGATTGGAATTTGGATATATAGAAATCTCCCCACCTTTGAGTCTTTATAACATCTAGCCATGCTTTAAACTAATAAGTTCGATACCAACAATAAACTGTAGAATTTTCCAATAAAAAACGTCATATGTTAACATTTTAACATTTGCCAAACAAATTCATCATAATAAACTGTCGCAACTAATTGGTTCATATCATATGTAATGGACATTGGTTCATATCCCCAACCACTTCAAAACAAACATTAGTTGGACTACTATGGCCTATCTACAATGTCTTATTTCGTCAATATATTCGAGAGCCTCTCTTCGATTTTTCCCCCTCTTTGATAAGACGAACGATTTGATCTGCATTCGTACACAGATCAATAAGATGGTTACTCTCAACAACACAAAACATGGTTTGAGTCACGATTTAAGTCGACCCACCGAGGGCGTGACGAGCGGGGTCATCAATGTATGTCATTGGGAACTGCTTCCAGCAGTTCCCATCCACGACCATCAAGCGTTCTGGAAACTCGCAAAACCTAAAAACGAAATCGACCACCCTTTCTTCTATCACGTCCCCCATTTCTTCGTACAATTAGCTTCCGTCCTGCTGGGCATTCACCTTCTCTCGTTCGTCCTCAAACCGTTGCGCCTCCCTCGTTTCTCCGTCGAAATGATGGTAATGTGCGACTTGTTGCTCCTGGTGCGTGTGCGCGCATTCTCGATTTATGCATGTCATCCTGTATGTTTTGATTTTTTGAATTTGTCGTGTACAGGCAGGGATTCTGGTTGGTCAGGCATTGGAAACATGGAATCCGGAATTTTCAATTCCTCTCCCTACCATCAAGGTGCTAGACACCCTTGGACCCTCGGGCCTCATGTTCTACATTTTCCTAGTAGGGCTGGAGATCGACTTGTCCACTGTTCGACACGTGGGACGGGAGGCACTGTACACGGGACTAACTGGTATGGTGCTTCCTCTCTTTGTAGGGTTCGTCGAGTTCTTCGTAGTAGCTGCCGACCCGGGGTACCAGAACTTCTTCACCCCAGAGTTCTGGAACCACCTGGCACCGGTCAGGTTGACCGGACCGATCTACTGGGCAGTCGCCCTCGGCTTCACCAGCTTCCCCGATCTAGCCAGGGCTCTCTCCGACGTCAAGCTGCTCCACACCGACGTCGGAAGGCTGGCCCTGTCGTCATCCATCGTCTGCGAGCTCGCGACGTGGATCCTCTACGTCGTCGCGCTGATGCTGAGCAACGGCACGTTCGACCCCGTGTACGCCCTCCCTATGCTAGCCTTCGTGGTCGCGTCGTGGCTCCTCCGCCCCATGGTGGCCTACACCCTCAGGCATGCCTACGAGACGGAAAACAAGTTCCTCCTAAACTTTATCGTCTTCGGCGGGATCATGACCTCTGCAGGCATCACCAATGCCTGCGGCGCCAACTCGATGGTTGGCGCCTTCGTCTTCGGGCTCATCATCCCCACCAGGGATGATGTGTCCGTGAAGATCATGGAGAATATGGAGGACATTGTCAAAGGGGTTTTCATCCCCGTGTATTTCTTGGACAATGGGGTCAGGACCAGCTGGCGTATCGTCATCCACCCGGACTTCAAGACGCCTGTCCACACCGTTGTCCTGCTCGTGGTCGTGGCTTGGTCGGCTAAGCTCGTTTGTACTTTTGTTTTCTCCAAGCTCGCGGGGATGACTACTGGTGAAGCCTTCACTCTTGGAGTCCTCATGAACGCGAAAGGGCTTCTCGCTTTGATGATCATCAACAATGGCCGCAACAACCAGGTAACAGAAATGTGTGCATTTTTACAGACCAATGTTTGAAGGTATTTGATTGCAACAAACTGTGGTAGCCTCATAGGGATCACAATAGATCGAGTTGGGTCAGGTTTCTCTAAACCTGAACCCAATTCATTGGGTGCATTTATAATAAAAAAAAATCATGGTCAAAATATCCACTGGGTTTCACAAGACAAAACTCAACTCAATCTAACTGGTACCCACAGGTACATGGGTTTCACAACATAACCACACATAATTTCTCGGAACACCCATATCATAATATCGGGGGGTGGGGGTGGGGGTTCCGATAAATTCATTTCAATCAAGATTAATAACATCTATGAATTATCCATATTGTTAAGGTTACACACAAAACCGGTGTCGTTTTGCATACTGGGTGCGGGTTGGGTGGAAAGCAATGATGAATTTTGGCAAAGTCCAAACCAAACCCAATCAACCAATTTTAAAAAAACGAATAAAACTCACACCCGGCCTAGAATCTGTTAACACTGGTTTTATCTGCTTTGACCCGACTGAGCTGGCAATACCCATATATCCGGGTTCAATTGTCATTCCTAAATCCTAACTGTGACAATTGAATCGTGGCTTGGCGAAATTAAATACAACATCATCCATAGAGTTTCCTCTCACAAAGAAAATTCATGAAATTTTTTTGTATACAGGGCTTCAACCAGATGATGTTCATGGTGTTGATTCTCTCGATGTTCATGATGTCTGTCACTGTGATGCCCTTGGCCAAAGCGGCGACCAGGTCCAACCGACGGTCCAACCAATTCAACCGCAGAACAGTGGAGAGCACCAAGCTAGAGTCAGAGCTCAGGATTCTAACGTGCATCCACTCGACGCGTAATTTGTCAGGGATGATCAGCCTCCTAGAGCATTGCAATGCCAACAAGCACTACCCGATCTCCGTCTTCGCGGTCCATCTGGTCCAGCTCACAGATCGACGCGCCACAGCGATGCTGATCGTCCACGACAGCAACGAATCGCAGCAGCATGTACTCGAAGGCGGGTCGGGGCAGAACCCGAGCCGTCGGGAGGAAGAGTCGAAGCACATCACCGCGAGTTTCGAGAGCCTCGAGAGTCGAGGCACCTCGGTGTCTGCTCAGTCGCTCACCGTGGTGTCCCCCTACGCTACGATGCACGAGGACATCGGCTGCGTAGGGGAGGACAAACGTGTGGTGCTCATCCTGATGCCTTTCCACAGACAAGCCGATGTTTACGGGAAGTTGCAGGACGGGAATTTGAACTGGAGGACCGTGAATGGGAACCTGATGGCCGCGACTGCTTGCTCCGTAGGTATACTCGTGGACCGTGGGCTTGGCTCCAAGGACAGGACAGTACAACCACGGTCGTCATTTGCTGTGATCTTCGTAGGAGGACCGGATGATCGGGAGGCTCTTGCTTTTGGATGGAGGATGGCTAAATCGCCTAATGTCAATCTCACCGTCCTTCGACTCCTCCCCACTGACGATATTGATCGCGACGGTGATGGCAATGGCAAAGAAGAAGGATCAGTGGAAGGGGGAAAGGAAGGAGTCGAGATCGAGATCAGGAGCAGGAGACACGAAAAGAAGCTAGACGACGAGTATGTAAACGAGTTCAGGTTCAGGACTATGCACGACGAAAGCATAAATTACATCGAAAAACAAGCGAAGACAGAGGTAGAGGTGATCACGACTATAGCGCGAACGATCCCATCTCGCGATCTGTACATACTCGGACAGAATGAGAATGCGACGCCTTCCATCATGTCGGGGTTATCGGAATGGGTGGAGCACGACGAGTTGGGTGTCTTGGGGGACACGTTACTGACGTCTGAATTTGCCGAGCGGTCATCCCTTCTTATTATCAAGCAGCACTATGTTCCCAGGGCGCGCATGCGGATCAGTAACGATGATGATAACAAGGTGATCAACCGGCCACCAGGGTTGTGGCAACAGCCTTAACCCAGAAACTGCCTGTTCTTCTTGATTCTTGTAAAGGTGCTATAATCCAGCCCGAAATACATTCTAAGCATTCATAGATTCTATTGTCCCATCATAGCCTCAACCTCCATAAGTATGATGAAAATGCAGCAAATTCGTAACCCAAACCTCAAATTTAAACAAAAAATTTCACCGCAGTTCTGTACTGTTAAATCTATGTTTGTACTCGTTAGTAACACAACAACTCTTCCAGATTAGTGATTCCTAATGCAGGAGAAACACAAAAGCGAAAATATGTGATGTTACAACGAAGGGGAAGCATCATCATAGGAAAGTTGCGCGACTTCTGGATCTTAAAACGCTCCTAACTTGGCAAATAGTTCTCTGGAAGAGGGAATGAAATATGCAGAGTACAGATGCACTAGTGACATGACCTCACTCATAAAACAGAGTGCCCCTAATTCTCATTCCATTGTCTCTACTCTCTAGTGCTACAAAAAAGAGAAGGGGAAAAAACGATGAAAATGCAAATCTTCAGAGTACCCAAATCCATATCTCTGTCTCTGCTACAACCCAAACCTGCAGAACCTGCAAAGACTGAAACTTTATGATAGTGCAAACTTCCCTAGGGCCTGCCATTTCTACCCTGTTGCCCACGTCTCTTCTTCTCCGCCACTTGTTCGTCAGACAGCGGGAGGTAGTAAATTCGAGGGACTGCTTTGGTTTTCCTGAACAGGTCGTCTAGAGTCACAATCGGGGCCTCGGGTTTCTCAGGTAGTGGTGGAGGTGGTGGCGGCACGAGCCGTTCCTTAACCAGTGGAGGGTTCGACAGTGGCGGCGGTGGTGGAAGGGGAGGAGGTGGTGGCAGTTGCTGTCTAGTAGCCTGCTGGCGGGGTGAAGGCTGTGGCTGGCTAGATGGTGCAGGAACAGGAGTGGAAGCAGGCTTAGCAGCTGCAGGAGATGGCGGAGGTGCATCGACTTTTGACTTCACTTCCTGAGGATCAACAAATTCTGCAACCAGGAGGCGCCCGCCATTTGGAGGCCATTGGAGATTATACACAGCATTTCGAGTCTCCGTGGCTTCTTCCACTGAAGAGTACTGCAAAGAAACACAACAAAAAACTCATGCTTCTTAGCTTCAAACAACCAAGAACAGGAAGAATCTTAAGCTTTTCTGATGAAGATAAGTTGACCTAAAGCTGAAAAAATCAAATTTCTTCATATCTCATCAGTCATCATATCTACTTTTTCAGAAACCCAGCCAAATGCAAACTTTTCTTTCATCAACCAAAATTTAGAAATCAATTATCGTTTAGCAAAAGCTGAAACTAACTCGCCAAGTTAGGGAGCTCACTCACCGTGACAAAACAATGGGTTTTGATGTTGTCCATCCAGAAACTTTTCACAGTCCCAGTCTTTCCCAGAAGTTCTTGGACTGCTTTCAGAGTGAAAGGACGTAAAAAACGATCGATTTTCAAAGAAGTGGTTGGAGTTTTTTGCGATGGCGGAACTACAAACAAGTAGGTCGGTCAATAAGAGCTTATTAGATATTTCAGCAGAGATTTCAGCTGTAAGCAAAACAAAGATGAAGGATCTATAACTCACCAACACGCTCCTTTGGTGCTTCCTCACTGACCATTGAGTCTGATCGAGAGAAGTTTTGCTTGGAAGGCTGAAAAGAAGTATCCTTAGGTGTGGATACATGAGTAAGAGTAGAAGTCTGACTAGAATTTTGTATGTCAAGGGACTTGCTGCTATCAGAATTCCACTTTCGCTGCCTCTTCAACGGTTCAGTGCTCACAGCTTCCTGGTCTGGAAACAAATTCAGGGCACACGAAGAGAGTATATAAAACATAAAGTTAAGATGCAGAACAAGGAGTCATAATTGTTTCCATAACACTGTTCAAAAGATTTGACAAACAGATACGACACCTTCTACTCAACTGTAGAGAGCTAAATGGACCGAAAACATAATAATGAATGCAATAAGTATATACATCAAAGATGTAAATGCCAACGCATTACTAGACCAATGGTAAGATATATAGAGACCAATGTACATATAAAAACCAAAGAAAATTTTATATATATCAGACTCAAGAGCTATTGCAAGGGAAGAATACAAAAGCTCACCATTAAGCTTTCTCTTCTCAACACCTATATCTTGACTGCTCTTATTCTCAACAAGAGCTTCTGTTCGGCCCACAGATGGCTTATTTCCATCAAGCTTCACCGTATTGAGATCCATGTTCACAGGTACTTCATCTGTCTCATTTTTATTTCCAACTTCATCAGGATTATACTTCGAATCAATCTGCTTACTCTCCAAAGTATCTTCATCCATAGAATCATCACCAGAACTTCTATCTAGACTTAACTTCTCAGAATCACCCACATCTATGTTATCAATTTTCTTCTCCACATCTCCGATGTACGCATCGCCTCCATCTTTCTCCTTAACCAATGCCTTCTCTTGTGGCTCTTCAACATCCATAGGATGTGATTCACCACCAACCGGGACAACATTACTTGATGATGATAGTTCCACCATCTCTGGTTTAACATCATCTAGTTCTAATTTGACATTATCAGCAATTATATTATCCTTTAGTTCATTCTTTTCATTAATTGACACAGAATCAGTAGAAAGTGAATCAGATTTTGTTTGAAACCCTAAACTAGGGCTAACCTCAGATACCTGGTTAATTGGTGCAGATGGGTCATGCTTGACAACCTCGTGTGGAGGCTTCAAATCCTCATTGTCCAGCTCGGACTTTGGATTCTCAGTCTCCAGCCGAGGCTTTGAATCCTCACTTTCCAGCTCAGAATTTCGATTCTCACTCTCCAGCTGAGGCTTTGAATCCTCATTCTGCAGCTGTGTTTTCTTATCCTCCTGCTCCAGCTGGGGCTTTGGATCCTCATTATCCAACTGAAGTACTGGAGTATCATGTTCATGCAGTGGTTTTGGATCCCCATTATCCAGCTGATCATTTCCATTATCCTCAATCTCCTTTGTACCAGAATTTCCCTCATCTTTTCCACTGTCAGCCAAATCATGAGCCACATTCTCAGTAACAGCAACAGTTTCAATGACTTCCCTTTCAGCCTCAAGAGGCTCTATATGACCATCAAGAGGTGGCCCTCCCTTTGAAAGATCAGCATTTCCTGTCACTTCATCATCTTTCGTTTTCTCTTCGCCCATGGCCTCCGGACTACCATTTGTACCAACTTTGGCAGCATCAGAACTCTTAATGTTGGAACCATCAACCAATGGGTCATGCTTCTCTGTCTCTGAAACCCCTACGTCTTCTACATCTTTCTTATCACCAGCTGGATGACTCGAATGGACATCCACCTCAACCTCTGCATTTGCACTCTCGCTACGAATTGCTTCTGCCAAACGCTTAATCAAATCGTCCTTCAAACCCCGGATTGCCAACTTCCGCTTCTTGAGCTCCTCCTTCAGCTCCACGACCTTCCACTGATCTATAGGTCTATTATCAAGGATCGGGTATTCAGATGGCATTTTTGCCAGTCAGATACAGAAACGCCCTGGCGCCAACAATAACGAAGATAAGAACCACAATTGAGTGAAGAACAAATGACCAATCTTAAGAACCAGAAACAAATAGTATATATAAAGGGAAAATCCCAACATAACGAATCATTAGAAGTTGAATAATCTTTGAAAGGCACACACAAAAAAAATTCTCTTAAAAGAACGCATATGACTAGCTAAAAGCGCCAAACATGACCAACAACTAACAAGTAACCACCTTTAGCCCGAATGAGAATCCCATAACCACATTCCAGTGACAAGTGCCAGCAGTAAAACCCACAGTCCACACTCCACAGGAAAGGAAATGACAGAAGCACAGAACGAAAACCACAGTGCAAAAACAAAACAAAAACAACAGAAAGACGAGCACCAAGCTCTTGGACGGGCGTACTCACAGGAAATCGCTTCGGGCAGCTCCAAGCACAAAAAAAAAACCCAACTCAACGAACAGCAGAGGAGAGTCCGGAATTTTCTAGAAGTTACGCGGAAACCCTAAAATTTCCACAGCACGAAGCAACCACCATTAACGACCCGATCGAGACAAACCCGACCAGACCCCCGAGCCAAAAACTGGCGATTATCCACAATGTCTCCGACGAACGCTAAACGTAAAGCACCGGAACCCCGCCGTCAACCCCCTGAAAAAAACAACACAGACGAGAGAAAGCAAAAGCAAGCTAAAACCGGAGGCGTTACGAGATAAAAAAAAATTACGCGGAACTAAAATGCAAACGGGGCAAAGAAAAATCTGCCCTTTGCAGGGTTTTGATTTTCAGTCGCGATGTCGAGAGGATAGGGAAGGTTGAAAAACAATGGGATTACGATGGAAATTAGGGTTTATGGTTCGTCAGCTCACGGGTCTGTGCGTTTGTGAGAGAGTTGGTGATGTGGTTGAATTATCTGTCGGGGAAATTAAAAAGAAAAAGAAAATGGGATAATAAAAAAAAGAACATGGAAAAATGGGACGGGGAAGTTGAGTTGTCAGTTATTGCGTGCTGCTCCCGGACTTTCCGAAATTTTTCCTGGGCTGGGCCAGATTGACTATGAGACGTTGGGCCTAAATTGGGTCTCCGTAGTGAGCTTTTGGGCTGTTCTATGTGAATTTAAACCGAATCAGACTTGGTTTGGCCTTTGGGAATTTCCTTGATACCCGGTCCGGTTTCAATTAAACCGAGAATAACCTGAAACGACAACGTTTCAGTTGTGTCCCTTCTTACTAGCTGTCTCTCTCCGCCCGCTCACCACTAGACATCGATTCAGAAAAGAAAGTCAGAAACTTCCACCGGAGCTCCTCCGCCGTCCCGCCGAAGGGGGAATTTCCAACCTTCAGAAACGATGTTTCGAAGGTACTACTGAGTACTGAGCCTTCCTCCAATCTCCGAACCTTCGCTATTCTCGTTTGTCATTTTTTTGTCCGTCTTCGAGCTTGATCCCTCAAGGTTCGCAATGGTGAATTATTGCTGTGCAGGTCGATTTTGGCATTGGCGTCTCGCCGATCAATTCATCCGAGGCAGATTACTACCCCTGTACGTAGTATCCAACAGTACTATTTGAATTTCGTTTCGCTTTTCCACATCGTTGTATTGTTTGTTGGAGTTTAGAATTATGGTTCCTTATTAGTATTTTGACAATGGGGGGGTTATGAGCGACTTGTTCATGGAGCTTTTTAGGCGTTTTTATGTAATGATTTGCTTACAGAACTGCTGAAAGTTTAAAACTTTAGGGCGAAAACGAAAGGTTTGGCTGTATATTATGTCCATGTGCTTGTATTTCCCAATAGCTTAGCTTGTGGTTTATGGATTTTGGCACTATTTTTCAGCGAGTACCTTCTTTGAGGAAGGGCTTCTCGACGAAACCCCACCAAGATGTGCCTCCAAACCCTGGGGCTGCTGGTCAACCGCCTAAACCGAAGAGTAGTTTATCAAGAGTTATCTTGGGAAGCACTGCTGTGGCTGGTGCTGCTTTTTTGGCATACCAATCAGGTTATTTGGATCAATTCATTGGTGAAAGAGAGCAGGCGGGACACGTCGAAGTGAAAGGAACACATATTAGGAAGGAAGTGGTACCCATTGTTGCTGAAGAGCCTGTAAAATCAGCTGAGGATGTGGCGCTGTTTGCTCAAAAGGTTGAACCAGAGGATGATGTTGCTCGTGTTGAAGATGGCGAGAAGGTTGAAACTCTGACTGCTGGGATTGAAGATGATAAGAAGGTGGAAAACCTTACAGATCTTCCTCAACCCGAATCGGGAAAGAAGATTGAAGATCATGTGGATCTTGCCCATGATAACGTTGAGCAGAAGGATGAAACTCAAACTGTGATTCCTCGTCATGAAGATGTAAGCAGTACAACAAGTGAAATCCCATCTCAAGCTGCAGAAGTAGTGAAACCGATAGTAGAAGATGATGCTGCAATTGCTCCCAAGGAAAAGCATGTACCACAATTCTCTGCATCAATAAGTCCTGAAACTGTTCCTAGCATAAATCCAGAGCCAACAATTAGTGGGGAGAGGAATGAGGAAGTTAAAGTTTCAGTAATGCCGAAAGAGGATGATATAAAGACTGTGCTCTCTGATCATCCAGCTGTCGTACAAAAATCTGAGGTACTCACCCAGTGCTTTGCAGTGATTTTTTGCCTGTAATATGCTTGCATATGTTCTATGTAGAAGCATGCTTAGATTTGTGAACTAAACCAGCTTTCCTTACCATACTGTTGCTTTGTCGCCTCAAGATATGAGTGCGGATCTGGTGACTAAGGGGGGGTGCTTAGTCACTTGACTAAGCCCCTCCTAGCCATTAGATCTGGACACTTCAATCCAATGGTTAAAAAGTGGGAAGGGCTATTTAATTAATAGCAGGGGTAGTTTGGGTATTATGAAAAATTACAAAGTATACAAACCGGATTTACAATCAGTACAAACCATACAAACATACGAACAGTACAAACTAGAGCAACAAAACATACAAACATTACAAACGTATGAACTGTACAAACAATACAAACTAGACTGACAAAAAATACAAACCATACAAACATACGAACAGTACAAACTAGAGCGACAAAACATACAAACATTACAAACGTATGAACTGTACAAACAATACAAACTAGACCGACAAACAATACAAACCATACAAAAGGAAAAAACACCCGGGTTGACTTTTGAGGCTCCATCCCTATATAGAGGGGCTCCTTCCCAAAGTCAACCCGGGTGTTTTTTAGACATACAAACAGTACGAACATGGTGGACAAAAATGACAAACTAGACCGACAATCCATACGAACGGGAAAAAACACCCGGGTTGACTTTGGAGGCTCCATCCCTATTTAGAGGGGCTCCTTCCCAAAGTCAACCCGGGTGTTTTTTAGACATAAAAAACATTACGAACATGGTGCACAAAAATAACAAAGTTTACAAACATGGTTAACAAAAATAACAAAGTTTACAAACATTACAAAAAAACCGACAAACGTTACAAAATAACAAAGCATACAAACATTACAAAATATGTCAACAAACATCACAAAATTAACACTGTCGCCGGGAAATTCTTCTCCGGCGACGATGTTCGCCGGAAAAAAATTTCCGATCAAAATATTTGTCCGACCAAAAAAAAAAACTCTCTCTCTCTCTCTCTCTCTCTCTCTCTCTCGTTGCACCTAGTGGAAAGAAGAATTCCCAGAACTCTCAAACTTGGGGAATAAATTCCCACGCACTGTGGAATTCCCGATCCCGGCGGAAAAAAACGAGGCGGCCGGCCGGGGAAAAAAAAGAGGCGGACGGCAGGTAGAGTGAGCCGGAAAAAAAAATAATTAATAATTGAAAATAAAAATAATCATGAACTTACAATTTTGTCCTTCATTAAAGTAGATTAATTGTAGCCATTAGATTTTAATGAGATGGAAGGGCTGAGATTTACTTAGTCATGTGACTAAGGGACCCCCCCTTAGTCACCTGATCTTAGCCCTCAAGATATTGTATTATAGGTTTCTCTGTTATGTTCCTGATGCCTATCATAAGGTATCATCTTGTAGTAAAACAATGGAATAGAATGACAGGGAGAAAGAAATGAAGACTAAAATAATATTATGGTACAAGTTGAAAATCTAAAACCACCTTTGAGGAAAGTATCTGTCATTTCTAAACGTGCTAACTGAGATGGTTCAACTTGTAGATATTTTTTCCCCTCTATGCCTTGTTGATGAATGCTGGACCTGCTTCTTGTTAATATGGTGTTTTGAGGCTTTGCACGTGGTAGCTAAGTTTATCTTCATGATCTTGATATTCAGGCGGAACTAAACAAAGTTGCTGATGCTTCAAATCTACTTGACACTTACCGTCTCAAGGAAAAGACTGAGGAAATGCTGTCAACTGAGGCTCCAGTGGAAGAGGTTAATATCAGCACCCGTTGGGCTATCATTTAACATGCTTGTGTCATTGTGTTTAAAAGTGTCATTGTTAGTACAATGAGAAACCACAAACTCTTGGTCCCTTGGAATTGCAGCGTACCACAGGGGAAGTGAGTGAAGGTTATGTAACAAAAGATGGAAAGCTGGTTATGGATTTTCTTCAAGCCATTCATGCTGCTGAAAAGAGGCAAGCTGAGCTAGATGCCCAAGTTTTTACTCAAGAAAAAAGAGCACTGAAGGTATGACCACAGAATGCTTTCTGGTGGGAAGAGTTACATATGTCTGCATGATCTGCATCTTTGATCCTGATAATCTGTTGTAATAATGTAGAATTTTGGATACAGTTTTATCTCTTATATATATCTTTTTGGTCTTGCCTAATATCAGGAGAAGTATGAAAAGCAATTGAGAGATTCAAGGGCAAGAGAACTTATGCGTGCAGAAGAGGCTGCTATATTGGATAAGGTTGTATAAGTTTCTTTATCTAATTAATGAACCATTCTTGGCCTTCATTCTGTAGAACCTGAACATAGATGTGCAATACTTATACTACATGCTCAATTTCAGGAAATCAAAAGAGAGAGGGCAAAAGCAGCAGCTGCAGTCAGATCAGTCGAAGAGAAAATGGAAGAGAAGCTCAAGATGGAACTTGAGCAAAAGGTTTGCAGTGTGTCTATCCTTTGTCCAGTATAATGGTGTCTCTTATAACAGATTTGCACAATTTGGTTATTCAAGTTGCTATTCTTGGGAAATTTAGGAAGCTGAAGCAGAAGCCGAGGTTAAAAGGATCCAGGAGTTGGCAAAAGCAGAATTGACTGCAGCAATTGCAAGTGAGAAGGCTACACAAATTGAAAAAATTGCAGAGGCTAATCTTAATGTAAGATCTCCTTTTATGCAAGCTTCAGAGTTCTACGTCAAGCAATAATTGGCAATTAGTTCTTAGATGTCAAGTACTATCATAACTAAGGGAAAAGCTGAGATCTTACTTCGATTCTGTTTGATTATTATATTGCCTCATGGAATAGTGGTTTATGAGAGACTCTACTTCACTAAATTGGTTGCTTGTTAAATGCACATAACTTTAGTAAGATGGAAGCATTTAAGTACTATATTCCACAATCTGATGTGATACTTTCTGACTTTATTTGGTGAAAATGTCATCAAGTCACTTGGATGAATACATCCATGCTTACACTTGTTGCTAGAGCATTGTTCACAACCTTTGACGTTCTTGTTAATTTTGCTCTCATAGTTTGACAAACAGTTTAACTTGTTTGTCATTCAACTTCTGATTACGAAGCCATACGCCTGAAACTGACTAGTCTGAGGCTTCGTGGTTTTTCTAGATAGATGCCTTGTGCATGGCGTTCTTTGCACGATCAGAAGAGGCCCGCCAGATTCACTCAGTTCACAAGCTTGCGTTGGTAACTTCTCTCCCCAATGCTTTATAGAGGCTTCTTCACATTTATTTCCACCTACCCACTATTTTGCTTCCAAATGTACGGCTTGCAGGGTGCACTTGCTTTAGAAGACGCACTTTCTCAAGGTCTCCCGATTCAAAAAGAACTAGAAGATTTAAGTGCCTATCTAGAAGACACTGATAAGGATTCGCTGGTTCAACTGGTCCTATCAACTCTTCCTGAAGAAACACGCCAATCTGGCACGGACACTGTGTTGCAGTTGAATCAAAAGGCATGTTCATTTTCTTTGAATCATTTTATTTTGGTGCATATAAAAACGTTTACCTCATTTTCCCCTTTTGATAGTGATTTACTGGCCCGGTCTGAACTAAGATTAGAAGATACAACTGCACTTTGATGTCTCCTTCTTTGGGTCTACTGAGTAAATGTCTGTTGGGTTCTTCTTTTCCACTTCCTAGGACTGATTGTTTCCATAGGGAAGGTGAGTGCACTGTCCATGCTTTTTCAAGAACAAAAAAAAATGAAGCCTTGCCTTCTCTTTAGCAATCATCACTTGTTACCCTGATTTCATGACAGTGTACCATGTGCTTCCGTTGCATATTGTACAAATGACAGTACCGTAGTGTAGATATTAAGAACAGTCCTTTTATATGGGGTCTCTCACCAACCTTCTCTCCATTTCATTCTACAGTTCAATGCCCTGAAAGGTAAGCTCCGACATCACATTCTCATCCCTCCAGGTGGCGGTGGCATCCTAGCACACGCTATGGCCCAGATAGCATCGTGGTTGAGGGTACTCTCACATACTATAAACTCAATTCTTTCCAACTCTCATTTAGCTTAACCCATTACTGCATCCACAACAACTAACTTCCTTTTTCTGCTACAGTTGAAGGAAGTGGATCCATCTGGAGATGGGATTGAATCCGTAATCAGTAGAGTCCAAACTCTCTTATCCGAAGGCAAGCTCGCTGAAGCAGCGGATGCTCTTCAAGACGGCGTGAGAGGCAGCCAAGCCGAGCAGATGGCAGGTGATTGGGTGAGACGTGCTAAGAACAGGGCCATCACAGAACAAGCTTTGACCGTGCTTCAATCCTACGCCACCTGCATCAGTCTCACTCGATCGTAAGGTCTGTCTAAGATTTTGATTCTTTTCTTGCCAACCCGACTTAGATGTTTAGCCAAAGACGGTTTTCAACTCACAAAAATTGTGTAGAGTAATACGAACGAAACGCCCCTAGCAATAAAGATTCTGTGCTGATGTTCCGAGGTGGGGAATTTTTTGCCTCTGAATAGGACTGGACAAAGAGTCATGTGAGCTTTGTTTTAGTACAAGAACGACCTGTTTATGATCCGAACATGTAGAGCATATTACGATGGCGACCTGCTGATTTACACCTTCTGTGGACTTCTTTTCCCAGCTGATTGATGGCTCACTTGCTTATGATTGGTTTGTTTGGGAATGGAGGTGGTGAAAATAGTGTTAGTAAAGTATTAAACAAGAAGTCCACTGAAATAAATGATAGGAACAGAGGGGAACAGCAAAGATGTCAAACGCCAGACACACTCAGTTGCCTTGGCCAGAGATTGCACATGAAGAAGAACATGCTCAAACTTGTGAATTATTGTTTTTTTTTTTTTTTTTTTTTTTTTGCGGTTGAGCAACACCATGAATTATTGTTTTGTCAATTATTAAATTTGAATACTTTTTTTTTAGTTGAATGAGAGTTTAATTTATGAAATGAAGGATCGTATGGAGTAAATCAAAAGTAAATTCTGTCAAGTGGAAATAAGAAGTCGAATTCACCTCGCTCGTGCATCGTTGGACATACTCGCAATGTACTTGCCCAAACCCTAACCTCATTTACTAGGTTTGCAATTGTTTTAGTTGTTGCAAACAAACTAAACCAAAATCGAGGATCACAAAATTCGGTTTTGGTCCTTTGTATTCTAATCAGTAATCAGTAGTATTTTACAGGATTTCTTAGAGTTAGAATTATTTTGCTTGGTATATTTGGCTCGTGGCTTTGATCCAACGTCACTGATTTCAATATAGTCAACAAAAGTTTATAACATTTTGTGACCACAAATCAGATCAATACATCTAGAATGTCGAAAGACTTTCTACCATCAACTTACGCACCATTAAAATACAATTTCCGACGATTGGAAGATAGAGTTCTCGCAACTCCATGTGTATAATTCTTCTCTCCTCCCTTGCAATTTATAATGTCTGCTAAGTGCTAACACACAATTCAATAGCTTTCATTGCCAATCACCAAACTGTTACTTGTACTTTAAGTTTTGATGTGATGAGAGAACTTGATTGGATGTGATGAGCTCTTATTCTCTCTCTCTGCATATTTCTTTAGTTGCAAAGAGAGATTTTGGGGGGTTGAGACTGAAATTCTGATGGGGTGGTTAAGTATATTAAGTGAGGGAAAATGACATTTTGAGAGCATGTTAATTATTTAAAAAAAAATGATTAAGCAATTGCAATGTTGATTAGTTGGTTAGTAGTACTCTGCTGCTGGGTCTGGTGTAGAGCGCTAATCGCTTTCATTCCACCAGTGAGTGACAGAGAGATTGTTAAGATTTTAATTAATTAGTATTAGTGCCAACTATAATACAACTGGTGACCTGGTGGGGATCTTCAGAAGAGAAAAACAGCTTGGCTTCTCGCTGTCTTTATTCGTCTCTTCATCCACCACCAACTTGGCTCGGCTTGGTTTGGTTATCGAGTTAGATGGTTGGTCGTCTTTTTCGAAAAATAAAAAAAATAGTGAGATGAACATCATAATCGAAAGATAGTAACCAACGAATGGTTGTAGCGTAGATGAAGTTTGAATGTGAGTGGGGTGGAATGCTGAGTCTGAATCAGACGGAGCGACGCGAAATAACCTATTTGTATAACCACCTTCCTAAACCCTAACTCTCCATACCAGTTTGAAATGGTATAGAGTTTCCATAAGTTTCGCTTTAGTGATGGCTTCGCCTCCAAGATTAACCCTAAATGCCTTGAAGAATCGGTCCATCCTCCCATTTAACTATGTTGCATGCAGAGTTCGAGTTCTTGAGAGCAGTAAACGAAGTCATTGGTGTTCGCACTTCATTTGATCGATGTGATTGAGAGCTACCACACGGAGAACGAGAGCTCTCATGTTTATTATTGATGATTCTTCTCTTAGCATTGATGACTTAAAAATAATATCGTATTAGTCGGTCGGACCGGAAATACTGGGTACTGAATCACAAATTGATAGGCAATGATAGTAATATGGAATAATTAAACCACAGCTAAATTACAATTTAATACAAAATATCGTATTACTGACTCTTTCAATACGGTGCCGTTTTAACTTGCAACCCCTTACAAAATAATGCGACTTCAGCCGAGTTGACTTGTAACCCAGCCGCAGCCGAGCTCAGCCGGGCCAAAAATCTGGCGCCGTCGAAGATGGCCGCCGCCGCTGATCGCCATGACTGATTGTCGGTGTATTTACAGAAAAGAGAAACAGCTCTACCACTAGTCTGTGAAGTGAAGAAGACACACTACCAGTCGGTTCTTATTTACCTTACCCTAATCGCCGACTGTAATAAAACTCCAATCAAATCTACATTTCTTCCTTTTCCCTCTTTTTATCGTCCTCCATTTCTGCTACTCGTCCCATTTATTGCTGCCCTTTTGTTTCTTCTTTCCCTCATTTCCCCCTTCTCTTCTCTTCTACGTCATCCCCATCTTTCTCCCACCTCCCACAACCCACATGCCCCTCTTCCTCCTTCGCTCTCTTCTTCAGGTAAAAACTTTCACCCATCGCATCGGGTTTGCAATCGCTCGATCCGCTTTCGGTTTTGCTCCCCTTGCATTTCGATTCCAGTGTCAATGGCGGCGGAATGTTTGTTTCTGGGTTGCTTCAGGTTGATTGAGTGAGTGAGTAGGTGGAGTAGAGTTGGGTCGGATCCGTGTTGGTTTCAGTACTCTTTGAGTGATGAGTTAGTGGCGGCAATTCAAAGTTTCTACATTGGTTTCTATAATTGCTAGGAGTGTGTGGAGGCGAAAAATTTGAGCGGAGTTCATCTCGATCTGATCTAAGCATCTTCCATTGAATTTCATTTTTTTTTTGCTTCAGGTTTGGGTTTTGTCTCTTAGCGCTTGTTCGGTTGTGGTTTTCGCAGGGGGAATTGATGCTTTGACGAGCTTGGCCAGCGGATCTGGAGAGGAGACGAGGTTCTTCTGTGTTTATATCTTTGACTGACTGAGGGGGGAATCTTGGAGTCGGGCAAAAATGGCGGCCGCACTGGCTTGGAGGTTCGGTACCAGCAATGGCAGCAGCTATTCACCGAATGATATGGTGAGAATTGATAAGTTGTTTTTCTCTCTGCTGTCTTTATTCGACTCAATTATCAGAAATAGTTTGTTTGTATAATTGGGAATCCTCTTGGGAAAGAGTGTGGAGCTGGGCTCAGATCTTGATACTAGTACTGTTGCTCTCACTTCCTCTTCTTGGGTTCTCTGTTTGGATGCGTTTCTCGATCACATTTACATTTTAGGAAAGATGCATAATTTGACGTAAACAGTAAAAATGTAGACACATCAGAAGCAGCTTAACATAGATCAGGATTGTGATAGTGATACTTCACATCTTTGCAGTTGCCTTGATATGATTGTTCTCATCTAAAGTCTTTTTGTTGAAGATAATCTGAATTGCCTTCTTATTCGCTTGAAAAGTGACAGCCTTTACTCATGCAAATGCCCTCTCTGCCTTGCTTCTTTCAGGATAAAAATGGCGATACTAAACTTCAAGATTCAGAGCCCCCAACTCCACATTCAGTTATGAAGATGAGCTTAAGGTTGGTCCTTTTATTTTTTACTGGTTGCTTCTTTATCTTCATTGGTGTGAACTTCCCTTAGGGTGATTGTAGCATTGTCAACTCTGCTGTCCATTTGGAGGAAACTTCAATTGGTAAAATCAATTTCTCGGGTTGTGTTTCAGGTTTTCCCTGATACTATGAGATTGAAGATAACATATTGAGTCCTTTTTCTGTTGCATTGTCATTTCTATGATATTTATTTTTGCTGCAATTTAGAGAATGTGATTTCTGGATATCAATAGAGAAGAACCATGTGGCTGTAATCCATTTATAGGGGTTTGACCAATAAGGAGTCTGGACCTAGTCCGCTTCGTTCGTATTGCTGTCAGTACCTTACTCCACCTAATACCCTAAAAGTTCATTTGAAAAGCCTTTAGTAAGGATTTCTGGAGAAGCTGATGACTTTACTGCTTCAGATGCCTGCTGAATTTGGATCTCGTAATCTTGTTCACCAGCTTCAGTGTATGCTTTAAATTCAATATTCTACTTGCTGCAGTTTTGGACACTTAGTACTGATCCTTTTAACCCCTTCTTCCTTTTTTGTTGGTTTTTGGAAAGTCTATTTCTACCACTCCTAGTTATTCATCAATGTTGTCCTCAAGCTATTATAAACCTAGGAGTAAGTTCTCTGTGATGGATGTAGATATTACAACTTTTGCACTGCTGCTATTTACAGAGACCGCACCAGTAGCATGGAAGACCCAGATGGCACATTAGCCAGTGTTGCACAATGCATCGAGCAATTGCGGCAAAGTTCCTTATCAGTACAGGACAGAGAATATTCTTTGAGGCAGTTGCTAGAACTTATCGAGACACGGGAAAATGCTTTCAGTGCTGTTGGTTCTCACTCTCAAGCTGTGCCAGTGCTGGTTTCTCTTCTCCGATCCGGATCACTTGGAGTCAAGATACAAGCTGCGACAGTTTTAGGCTCTCTGTGTAAGGAGAATGAACTAAGAGTAAAAGTACTGCTTGGAGGCTGCATCCCACCACTACTTGGCCTTCTGAAATCAAGCTCTGCAGAGGGTCAAATTGCTGCTGCAAAAACGATTTATGCTGTTTCTCAAGGTGGCGTGAAGGATCATGTGGGTTCAAAGATTTTTTCAACTGAAGGAGTTGTACCAGTGCTCTGGGAGCTGCTTCGGAAAGGGCTCAAATCTGGCAACTTAGTTGATAACCTTTTGACTGGTGCATTAAAGAATCTTTCTAGCAGCACTGAAGGTTTCTGGACCGCAACAGTGCAAGCTGGTGGAGTGGATATACTTGTGAAGTTGCTTACAACAGGACAACCTGGCACCCAAGCAAATGTATGCTATCTTCTTGGTTGCATGATGATGGAAGATTCATCTATTTGCTCCAAGGTTTTAGCTGCGGAAGCCACTAAACAACTGCTAAAGCTAATAGGCCCTGGAAATGAGGCCCCGGTGAGAGCAGAAGCTGCAGGTGCACTTAAGTCACTGTCAGCCCAGTGTAAAGAAGCAAGACGAGAAATAGCCAGTGCCAATGGAATTCCTGTTTTGATCAATGCCACGATAGCTCCCTCGAAAGAATTCATGCAGGGTGAGCATGCCCAAGCATTGCAGGAGAATGCTATGTGTGCTCTTGCAAATATTTCTGGTGGTTTGTCTTTCGTCATTTCAAGCCTTGGGCAAAGCCTTGAATCATGCTCTTCTCCCGCACAAACTGCTGATACTTTAGGTGCTTTGGCATCCGCTTTAATGATATACGACAGCAAAGCTGAATCTACGCGGGAATCAGATGCTGAAGCTGTAGAGCAAACTTTGGTTAAACAGTTTAAGCCAAAGTTACCATTTCTTGTCCAGGAGCGGACAATAGAGGCCTTGGCCAGTTTGTATGGTAACCCTATTCTCTCTCTTAAACTTGAAAACTCTGAAGCAAAACGTCTGCTTGTTGGCTTGATCACAATGGCAACCAATGAAGTACAGGATGAGCTTGTGAGAGCCCTTCTCACTCTTTGCAACAATGAAGGCAGCTTGTGGCGTGCACTTCAAGGCCGTGAAGGGGTTCAGCTATTGATATCTCTTCTGGGTCTCTCCTCAGAACAACAACAAGAATGTGCAGTTGCTTTGCTTTGTCTTTTATCGCATGAAAATGATGAAAGCAAGTGGGCTATCACTGCTGCTGGTGGAATACCACCACTAGTTCAAATTCTTGAGACAGGTTCTGCCAAAGCTAAAGAAGATTCTGCAACAATCCTCAGGAACCTATGCAATCACAGTGAGGATATACGTGAATGTGTCGAAAGTGCTGACGCTGTCCCTGCATTGCTATGGCTTCTGAAGAATGGAAGTGCAAATGGTAAAGAGATTGCAGCTAAGACATTGAATCATTTGATCCACAAATCTGATACAGCTACCATCAGTCAGCTAACTGCACTGCTGACCAGCGAGCTTCCAGAATCAAAAGTCCATGTTCTTGATGCCCTGAAAAGTATGCTCTCCATGGTTTCGTTGAATGACATATTGCGTGAGGGTAGTGCTGCAAATGATGCCATTGAGACCATGATAAAGATACTCAACTCTTCTAAGGAAGAGACTCAGGCAAAGTCAGCTTTCGCTTTAGCTGGAATCTTCGAGACCAGGAAGGACTTGCGTGAGAGTAGCATTGCGGTTAAGGCTCAGTTGTCAGTCATGAAATTGCTGAACGTTGAATCTGAAAGCATTTTGGCTGAGTCATCTCATTGCCTTGCTGCAATATTTCTTTCAGTTAAGGAAAACAGAGATGTGGCAGCAGTTGCTCGTGATGTGTTGTCTCCCTTGGTAGCACACGCTAACTCTTCTTCTGCTTTGGAGGTCACTGAACAGGCGACATGTGCTTTGGCAAACCTTCTTCTGGATGGTGAAGTTTCGGAGAAAGCAGTTTCCGAAGAAATCATTCTACCTGCGACAAGGGTCTTGCGTGAAGGCACCATTTCTGGGAAGACCCACGCAGCTGCTGCAATTGCTCGCTTATTGCATTCTCGTCAAATCGATTATGCTGTAACTGATTGCGTCAATCGTGCTGGGACTGTCCTAGCATTAGTTTCCTTTCTTGAATCTGCTAATGGGGGACCTTCTGCTGTGGCCGAGGCGTTAGAAGCACTTGCTATATTGTCGAGGTCAAACGAGACAGCAGGTGGACAGATTAGACCTGCATGGGCTGTTTTAGCAGAGTTTCCCGAGAGCATAACTCCGATAGTCTCGTCTATAGCAGATGCCACACCGTTGTTACAGGACAAAGCTATTGAGATTTTGTCCCGCCTTTGCAGAGATCAGTCTGTTGTTTTAGGCGAGACGGTGGCTACTGCCTCCGGATGTATAGCCTCCGTTGCTAAAAGAGTGATCAATTCCAAGAGTGGTAAAGTGAAAATTGGAGGAGCTGCACTACTTATTTGTGCTGCCAAATATAGTCACCAGAGGGTGGTGGAAGATCTCAATCAATCCAATTCTTGTATCTACCTCATTCAGTCACTTGTTGCGATGGTTACTTCTGCGGAGGCTTCTCCGAGCCAAAATGATGACGATGAGAACGAGTGCATCAGCATCTGCAGAACTTCTAAAGTAGAGGGTGAAAATGGAGGGTCTACTTCACAGACATGTATGATTCATGGTTATAACTTAGCTATTTGGTTGCTCTCAGTTCTTGCTTGTCATGATGAGAAGAGCAAGATTGTTATACTGGAGGCTGGGGCCGTTGAAGCCGTGACTGACAGAATCTCAAATTGCTACTTGCTGTACAATCAGGTATACTCTGTTCTCACTTCCTCCCATTTCACATTTTCAATTGATAGTAATGCTAACTTGCTTTATTGTGCTTGTCTCATTTGTATATGCAGAGTGAGCTTAGTGAGGATAGAAGCATATGGATATGTTCCTTACTACTTGCAATTCTATTCCAAGATAGAGACATCATCCGAGCACACGCAACCATGAAATCCATACCAGTACTTGCAAATTTACTAAAAACAGACGAGTTTGCAAACAAGTACTTTGCTGCTCAAGCAATAGCAAGTTTGGTCTGCAATGGTAGCAGGGGCACTCTTCTCTCAGTTGCCAATTCTGGTGCTGCTGGTGGACTCATTTCCTTACTGGGTTGTGCTGACGCTGATATCTCCGACCTTCTGCAACTCTCAGAAGAGTTCGGTTTGGTTCAGTACCCCGACCAAGTGGCTCTTGAGAGATTGTTCAGAGTCGAAGACATAAGAGTCGGTGCTACTTCAAGGAAATCCATACCCGCCCTCGTCGATCTACTCAAGCCAATTCCTGATCGCCCTGGAGCACCTTTCCTAGCACTTGGCCTCTTGACTCAGCTCTCAATAGACTGTCCATCAAACAAGACCGTGATGGTCGAATCAGGCGCCTTGGAAGCGTTAACAAAGTATCTCTCCCTCGGCCCACAAGATGCAACTGAGGAAGCCGCAACTGACCTTCTGGGAATTCTATTCAGCAGTGCCGAGATCAGGCGACACGAGTCAGCTTTCGGTGCTGTGAGTCAACTCGTTGCAGTCTTGCGCTTGGGAGGAAGAGGTGCTAGATACAGCGCTGCCAAAGCACTGGAAAGTCTATTCTCTGCCGATCATATAAGAAATGCCGACACAGCCAGACAAGCCGTTCAACCTCTAGTCGAGATTCTCAACACTGGACTTGAGAAAGAGCAGCACGCAGCTATTGCCGCGCTGGTTAGATTACTCAGCGAAAACCCATCGAGAGCTCTGGCAGTTGCAGATGTCGAAATGAATGCAGTCGACGTCCTCTGCAGAATCCTTTCTTCAAACTGTTCAATGGAGCTGAAGGGAAATGCAGCCGAGTTGTGCGGAGTCCTTTTTGGCAACACCAAAATAAGGTCGACAATGGGTGCAGCACGTTGCGTGGAGCCCCTGGTTGCTCTCCTCGTCTCTGAATTTAGCCCTGCACAGCATTCTGTTGTCCGCGCGCTCGATAAGCTCGTTGATGATGAGCAGCTAGCCGAGCTAGTTGCTGCACACGGCGCAGTAGTCCCTCTAGTTGGACTTCTCTACGGAAAGAACTACATGCTCCATGAAGCCATCTCGAGAGCGCTAGTGAAGTTGGGGAAAGATCGACCTGCTTGCAAAATGGAGATGGTGAAAGCTGGAGTCATCGAAAGCATTCTGGATATCCTCCATGAAGCCCCTGATTTTCTCTCTTCAGCTTTCGCCGAACTCCTCAGGATACTGACGAATAACGCCAGCATTGCCAAGGGACCATCTGCAGCCAAAGTGGTGGAGCCTCTTTTCCTACTGTTGACCCGAACTGAGTTTGGGCCTGACGGTCAGCACAGCGCATTGCAGGTGCTGGTCAATATCTTGGAGCATCCACAGTGTCGTGCTGACTACAGCCTCAATTCTCACCAAGCTATCGAACCCCTCATCCCGCTGCTCGATTCCCCGGCTCCAGCAGTGCAACAACTGGCAGCCGAGCTTCTGTCACATTTATTGTTGGAAGAACATCTTCAAAAGGATCCCCTGACTCAGCAGGTCATTGGACCACTCCTTCATGTCCTCGGTTCAGGAATACATATTCTCCAGCAGAGAGCGGTGAAAGCGCTGGTCGGCATTGCTTTGACGTGGCCGAATGAAATCGCGAAGGAAGGTGGCGTTGCCGAGCTGTCCAAAGTGATACTGCAAGCCGATCCTTCTCTTCCTCATGCTTTATGGGAATCTGCAGCCGCTGTTTTGGCCAGCATTCTGCAGTTCAGCTCCGAATTCTATCTCGAAGTTCCAGTCGCCGTGTTAGTAAGGTTGCTCCGTTCGGGAACCGAAGGCACGGTAGTCGGTGCATTAAATGCTTTGTTGGTTTTGGAAAGCGACGATGGAACTAGTGCTGAAGCAATGGCGGAAAGTGGTGCCATTGAAGCTCTGTTGGAGCTTCTAAGGTATAATACTGCACACACTAACATGGTTGATATAGATTGACATAATTAATAGAGCTCTAGTATAGCTGTAGTTAACGTGAATCCCTTACAGGTCCCATCAGTGCGAGGAAACAGCTGCAAGGCTACTTGAGGTGTTACTCAACAATGTGAAGATTCGAGAAGCTAAAGCAGCGAAAACTGCAATATTGCCATTGTCGCAGTACTTGTTGGACCCTCAAACACAAGGCCAGCAGGCAAGGTTGCTGTCAACTTTGGCTCTTGGTGACCTGTTCCAGAATGAAGGGCTTGCGAGAAGTAGTGATGCTGCTTCGGCTTGTCGTGCTCTGGTAAATGTGCTTGAAGAGCAACCGACCGAGGAAATGAAAGTTGTGGCTATCTGTGCACTTCAGAATCTCGTGATGTATAGCAGATCAAATAAGCGAGCAGTTGCAGAGGCCGGTGGGGTTCAGGTGGTTTTGGATCTTATTGGATCGAGTGATCCTGATACCTCTGTTCAGGCTGCAATGTTCGTCAAGCTTCTGTTCTCGAATCACACCATTCAAGAATATGCTTCCAGCGAGACGGTCAGAGCTATAACTGGTAAGTTCTCGAAATTAGCTAACCTACTCTCCTCCAAGCTCTTCCACCTGCTCCTACAATTTGCTCCCTACTATTCTATGGGTTAAGTGGTTCTGAGTTGTCCAATAACTCCATTCTTTTTGCAGCTGCTATTGAAAAGGATTTATGGGCAACGGGAACTGTTAACGAAGAATATTTGAAAGCTCTAAATGCACTCTTCAGCAACTTCCCACGATTGAGAGCCACAGAACCTGCAACACTCAGCATCCCTCATCTTGTCACGTCCCTGAAGACAGGGTCAGAAGCGACGCAAGAGGCTGCACTAGACGCACTTTTCCTTCTCCGGCAAGCTTGGTCAGCATGCCCAGCAGAGGTCTCGAGGGCTCAATCCATTGCTGCTGCAGATGCCATTCCTTTGTTACAATACTTGATACAGTCTGGGCCACCCAGATTTCAGGAGAAGGCAGAGTTTCTTCTGCAGTGTTTGCCGGGTACCCTGGTGGTCATCATCAAGCGTGGTAACAATATGAAGCAGTCGGTTGGCAATCCAAGTGTCTTCTGCAAGCTTACTTTGGGGAACACGCCGCCAAAACAAACAAAGGTGAGAGATCTTGGACTTCCTTGCTGATCATTCTGTCACTATTCTCTTACTTCTTGGTTATTAACGTTAATACTAGGGGTAGGCAATCGAGTGGGGTGCATACTGGACTTAATCGGACTGGACTGAACATAATTTGATTGTCAATTTTAAGTCTTTTTTTAGTTTCAGTTCCGCAGATTCTCTTAAAAACAAAGGAAGAATATTCAAGAGCTAGATTGGGCCAAGTTGGATCGAATTCTCTCATTCCGATTTTGATCCTATTCCGATTCGATATGTTTCTCGACCGGATGTGATTGTGGCTATCCTTGACAAATGTAGTATTGGTCATTCACTCATGGGAGCACTGTTTTTCTTCACTGTCAGGTTGTTTCGACGGGGCCTAATCCGGACTGGGACGAGAGCTTCTCCTGGACATTCGAAAGTCCTCCGAAGGGGCAGAAGCTTCACATCTCATGCAAAAACAAGAGCAAAATGGGCAAGGTAATTGAAGTCTCAAACCTTTTCTCTTCCCCCATCCTGAAATATATAAATCCAGTTTGTCACTTAACCAACTTCTTGGTTCCTTTCTGATCCCCTCCCCCAATACAAAAACAGAGTTCATTCGGGAAAGTGACGATCCAGATCGACCGGGTAGTGATGCTGGGAGCAGTCGCCGGAGAATACACACTGTTGCCGGAGAGCAAAAGCGGACCCTCGAGAAATCTGGAAATAGAATTCCAGTGGTCCAACAAGTAGTTACCAACCAAGCGGTTCAGCTGCACAACTGTGCTGTTAATCTGTTAATGTACCATTCCCGTTCTTTCATTTTCCCCCCTTACTGTACAACTTTGAACTTTATTTGTGTGTAAATAGCTTGGAAGAAGAAGAGGTTATTGATTTTGGTAGGTTTGTCGACTGCCGACAGGAGAAGCCATGAGAGAAGCAAATCAACTGTAGAATTTTTGGGTCATTTTGGTCTGTCATAATTCATTAAGTGTATCATTTTATCATTCTTTTTGTAGCTTATCATGTTTTCTGGATAATCAAAAGACAGGAAGTGAAACCTGCTGGCTTGTAATAGTTGCAAATGTTATCTGCTCTGTACACTTGAATATATAACCATGTTTCATACTCTATGTGGCATTGCAGTCAAATCTGAAGAGTATTAATGCTGTCTGATTCTATGCTTCCTGGAGTTTCGCAATCAATCATTTTCTAGTCCACTGAATTAAAACTTAGAAACTAGTTCATCAAACAATTTACAGCTGCATAGAGAGACGATCATGCGGGTATCAGCTCACACGAACTCAACGCTCTAGATTACACGTAACTCCGTCTCTGTCACCCCCCAACGGGCCGCGGATAAGCACCTTAGCCAAGTTGGTGTTGTGAAAGCTGTAGACAAGTTGCAGAACATTGAAGGGGAAGAAAAAAAAGGTGCAAATCCCACTTGCTCTGTTTCTTGGCCTTTTCTTTTTGGAAACGGTAATGATTTCACACCAAGTTATCATCATTGATCATTCACAGCCCATGACTGGCTGGAATACGTCCAAACTGCAGAAAAAAGGGGTAATGAAAACAGAGAATGAAGGCGGCATATCGACGACGACCTGCAATTCTTTCTCTGTACCAGACATTGAATCCGATAGTGGAAAGGAATAGCATTATGGGAAAAGAGTTAACGGCAGATGAATGAGACCAAAGCAGAGCCGGTTTCTTTTTTTTCCTGACACGTAAATGGACATTTTTGGAAAAAGGTCTCTCTGGACTGGCCCACTACGGGTCGCTCGCCTTTATGGGCCCACGCTACACTGAGGCCCAATTATGAACTCATGTGGCCTTTCTCCGGTACGCTCCTCCGGCGTCTTAGTGGCCGGCAGGGTGGTGGTCCGGTCCGATTTTAAAAGCAAATTTTTTTTTTGACAAATTAAAAGCAAATTAGATTGATATAATATAAGCTTATCATCGAATAAACATATAAAAAATATATATATGTTTACAATTATCATAACTAATCGACCATGTCTGTTGGTTTAATTTTAATTGATTTGAGTGTCGATGTTCTCCTTGTTGATTTCCCCCTCTTAGTGTTGAAAATCAATTCGCTCTGATTATATCATTATATTACAAATCCACACAGACACAACATTTTAACTTTGAGTCTGGAGTTTGCACCACATCCTCATTTATTTTTGGTTAAAGCAAGTGTTTACATCGAGAGTCCTAAAAATTCAGCCAAATAGAATTCGTCAGTTCTGATGGATGGCGAGCCACGAGCGTTTTTGCTCACCAACGCCGAGAGAAAGGAGATGAAAGATAGGCACAAGTGACCATTGCCATCGTTGCTACGGGTGGTGTTCGAAACATTGGATTACTGCCTTCTCTTCTGTCCCTCTACCCAGGAGGCGTAGTAGCATGACATTTTTTCACCACTGGCGCGAAGCTCAGAGGGGTCACTGGGGGGGTCTCCAGTTGGTCTGGAAACTTGCACATTAAAGGGTGGCCTTGCAAAATGGATTCGACTATGACATTACCTATTATGTCCAGCGATGAGTGATCCGTCTCATCTGCACGCGAGCTTAGTGCTTCAGTTATGAAGTTTCCTTTCAAAAGAGTGAAATCTTAAACTTTCTCTTGTTTTTAGATAAACGAACTTCTTAGTCTTACGGTTTACCTCACAGGAGATTGTCTATTCCTTTTGACACTCGTTGTGTTCCCAAACCTTATGAGATCCATAAGTGAATTTTGTATGATCCTCGAAATTTTTATGTTACGAGCTAGTGGGGTTTCCTTTTCATATAAAAAATCTTATATCCAAATAAACAAACAGAAAAAGCAAAGTAGAAAAGATGGCGAAAAGAGAAAAGTAGCATTTTCTTTCCCACAAAGCTCCAAAGGAGAGGAAGGGAGCCGAGGCGAGGCGAGGAAGAACAGAAAAGAAAGAAGAAAGAAATGGTTTTTCTTTTTGGGGTATTGCGTGGCGTTTGTGAAGTGAAGAATATGCAGAGCAGCACATCACATGATCTCTTCTTCTTTCTTCCCGCTTTCTCTCTCTAGAACTCTTCACACTCTCCCACCCAACTTTACCTTTTCACCCCTCTCCACCAGCTCTTCCACCGGCCCCACACCACCACCGCCGCTCCCCCACCCACCGCCATCAAAACCCTAGATCTCCGCTTCCATTCCCCACATCCCAATCTTGAACCCGGCGAGTCGCCATGCCGGCGGCTCGATCTCTGTTCCTCCTCCTCCTCCTCCTCGCGGCGGCTCTGCTGGCCGGCACAGAGGCGGCGCAGAAGGGGATCACCCTGTCGACCAAGCTGATCCACCGCTTCTCCGACGAGGTCAAGGCGCTGAGGGTTCGTCGGAATGTCACCGGGAGCGTCTACTGGCCGGAGAAGAGGAGCATGGAGTACTACAGCTTGCTGCTCGACAGCGACCTCCAGAGGCAGAAGATGAAGCTCGGCCCTCGCTATGAGCTTCTTTTCCCTGCTGAAGGGAGCAATACTGTCTCCTTGGGGAATGACTTCGGATGGTACATTTCCTTCCTTTCGACTTGGTTAAGAATTGATTTTTTTTTCTCGGTGAGGGGGGCTTTGCCGTAGTGTTTTAGCTGGGAGTTGGCTTTTGTTGCTTTGTGTGTGTGTGTGTGTCCGTCTAGTTGTTGTTTGGACTCTGTTGTTGACTGTTAGGAAGAAGAAAGGAGGGGAATTTTTGGGGAACTTTGGGAGGAAGTTAAAGGGTTTGTCTTTTTGTTTCCTCTTTTGTTGCTTCTATGTTAATCTTTTGGGTTCCGGCTAAGGGAAGGGAGCGATTTGGGGAGTTCTTTCTCTTCTGCTGTGTGTGTATGTCTGTGGGTTGATGGTTCTGCGATTTAGTTGACAAATGTGAAGACTTTGCCTTGGATTTTCTGCCATTCTTTTTGCTCTTTGACTTGGACAAGTAGAGAAAAGGTTGAGTATTTTGTTTGACTAATCACTAGACGATATATGCGAAGCTAGGAGTCAGTCGCTCTATCACAGGATATTTTGGAAGAAGATAAGGTGGGGGCTTTGATGGGTTGGGTTGAGATGGAAATATTTGCTTTATAAAACTTGGCTTTTCGTGGGGAAATGATGTGTTTATGAGACAAAACTACAGTTGTAATTGTGTTGAGCAAGCTGGGTCATCTGCAACTTGGTCTTTTTCCAAGTGTTTGTTAGAAAACTGATGCAACCAGGGAAGAAAGATGCTAACTTGTTTGTGAAGCTGGATTAAGTAGTTATAGCTGATTATTCAGCTCTTGTACTCGTGTATGTGTTTTCAAGTTTTCTTATCACTAGTTTTGTCACAAGTTGAGAAGCTGAATGGTTAGTGTTAGTACAAAAACTACTGGTGCTACTGAAGCTTGTTTGACTGCACTGGTACTACGAAGGTATTATCTTTATGTCTGCAACCTGCTTGACCTTTATCTGATATCATCAATTCTACCATTTGCAGGCTGCACTACACTTTTATAGATGTGGGGACTCCTCATGTCTCCTTTCTTGTCGCAGTAGATACTGGGAGTGATTTGCTTTGGGTGCCCTGTGATTGCTTGCAGTGTGCCCCATTGTCAGCCAGTTCCTATGCCAGTCTGGTAAACCATCCTTCCCTTTTTTAGCGTTGTTTCTCGTTTGCTTCAACTCATCACCTCACTACTATGGGTGTCTGGGTTGTGTGGTGCGGAGTTCTTGATTGTTGTTTTCACATGTTCTTAAGTGATTAGTTCTTGCCTGGGCTGAAATAGAGAACAAAAGTTCTATTGCATTTTCCTATTCATTTTTGCAATCTACAGGAGATCTAGCATCCTGAGTTCGGGTACCATATTTTCTAAGAGTCTTTTATTCCTAAAATTCTTTAGACTGTCTATGGTTTCTCTAAATCTCATCTGTTTTAAGTGTTCTTCTCTCCCGATTATGATTGGCTCTAAAAAAATTAGAGCTAGGCACAAAAAGGTATTAAGAATGGGAGCTGTGATTTCTCTGCTAAGCTATGGGTAACCGGTTTAGCACTTATTTCCAATGATTGATTGGCAGGTGCTCCCTTGTATTTGGAGCATCTAATTGTGCAGGGCCAAGATCTCAATGAATATAGTCCATCGCAATCAAGTAGTAGCAAGCTCCTCACGTGCAGCCACCAGTTATGTGAACACAGTTCAAAATGCAAAAGCCCAAGTCAGCAGTGCCCATACTCTGTGGAGTATTACTCGGAGAATACATCCAGTTCCGGCTTGCTGATTGAGGATGTATTATATTTTGCATCAAATGATGATCTTGGTGCATCAAATGCTTCTGTGAAGGCTCCGGTGCTCATGGGGTGGGTTTCATTTGTTGTTCTTTCAGTTTCCTGTTCACGTAGTCAATTGTTATGCTGATCTTTATAATTTTTGTGCAGATGTGGCATGAAGCAAAGTGGTGGTTACTTGGAAGGAATTGCCCCTGATGGTCTCATGGGTTTGGGGCCCGGAAAAATCTCTGTTCCAAGCTTTCTTGCAAAAGCAGGTTTCATTCAGGATTCCTTCTCGTTGTGTTTCGATGAGGAAGATTCAGGGAAAATTTATTTCGGTGATCAGGGCCCGCATGCTCAACAGTCTACTCCCTTCCTAACTTCAAATGGAAATTAGTATGAATCATCTTTGCGCTGAGTAGGATGAAAACTTTCTTTCCTCTTAAATCTGTTTGTAGTATCAAGTATTTGCCAATTCTTATAGATTAATGGCTTGACTCAGCACAACTTACATGGTTGGAGTGGAGGGGTGTTGCATTGGTGGCTCTTGCCTCAAGCAGACAAGATTCAAAGCACTGGTTGATAGTGGTACATCTTTTACATTTCTTCCAGAGGATGTATATGAGGAGACTGTTAATGAGGTAGTTATTTGTTATTTTCTATTCAAGTATCTTAGGGGCTGTTTGGTACCATGCCTTGTGGAATACATTCATGTTAAGAAATCTTGTATCTTGAGAATGGAAGAGTAAGAATGTGCGTACTATCAAAATACAGTGTTGGTTTTGGTAATTTTAATGTGGACCGCATAATTGTATGTATAGTTAAAATCTTTAGGTGGAATGCATGATATCATGTACGTAAGAAATGCATGTGATACATGGTTTTCCTACCAGATTCAGACAATGAAAACGATGAATTGTAAGAAATCTTGTATTCTCAGAATGTTTGGGAGCAATCCCTAGTTACCGGGAGACCCCTAGCTTAATTAAATTTTGGCTCTCTAATATTATTTCCTGGTTTTGTTTGTTAGTTTCACAGGCAGGTAAATTCTACTATATCAAGCTTTAAAGGGTATCCTTGGAAGTACTGCTACGAGTCCAGGTAATTAATTTGCTTAGATTAAAGAGCATTTGACAACTTGTATGTCTGCTTTCTCTCTAAATGTTGGGTTTTATGTGGACAGCTCACAGGACTTGCCAAAAATACCATCAATGAAGCTCCTGTTTGCAATGAACAATAGCTTTTTGGTCCATAATCCTGTTTTTAAGGTATATAGCACTCAGGTAAGACATTATCTAGGAAATATATGGAGCCTCATATTATGCATGAGGCTCGTTTTTATTTTCTGTCCGCAACCAATTGATGCAAGTCCGGTTGAACTTGGTTTGTGTAGGGGTATGGTGGATTTTGTTTAGCAATTCAACCTGCGGATGGGGATATTGGAATTATTGGACGTAAGTTTGTTCAGTGTAAACTTCTGCTTCTATCTGATTTTGGTTCAGTTCCTAGCTTCAACTCACACTAAACTCTATGCAGTGAATTTCATGAGTGGATATCGGATGGTGTTTGATAGGGAAAATCTAAAGCTGGGCTGGTCTCGCTCTAAATGTGAGTTCTTACACACCACACCTCACTTAAACAACTGTTTCCCTACTCCCAGCTGTAGCCCGTGCACTTAAATTTCCAACCTGTGCACTTAAATTTCCAAACCACGTAATATGCAGGTGAAGATGAGATCATTTGGGTACCAGGCAATCCATTGGGAACTGCAAACCCACTCCCAACGAACGAGGAACAGAGAATTCCAGGTCAGCATGCTGTTTCACCAGCTGTTGCAGGTAGAGCTCCCTTGCGACCATCAGCAGCTCCTCCCTCGCCCCTACGAGCATCACATTTGATTAAGTTGTTACTGTTGTTGCTAGTGCTTTTCGCATCTAGGACGTTGTGAATAGGAAGGAAAGACTTGGATGCAGTACTCCCTACTATGCTAACTTCGGCTTTTGTTTTAGATTAGGCCTCTCGACTTGTAAATTATGTATCGAAGCTCTCCTAAGCTCTCCTATATGTATACGTGTATGTGAGTATCAAAGGCGTGTCTTGTGACTTCCCATGCTGCCCTAGGCTAGCTGGTTTCTTCAATTTTGTTTCATCGGTCTCATCTTCCACTCTCCAGTGCTATTATTCCCAGTATTTCCGCTTGATGTTCCTATTCATT
The DNA here is from genome assembly GCA_946122785.1 of Linum tenue. Lineage (NCBI taxonomy): Eukaryota > Viridiplantae > Streptophyta > Magnoliopsida > Malpighiales > Linaceae > Linum > Linum tenue. The sequence goes on from CAMGYJ010000010.1 coordinate 45,698,560, forward strand.
TATTGTCATTTGTTTTGATTGATTGTCTTCCTGTTTTTCGTGCTTTCGCATGTATGCTTCTTTCAGCCTCTTTTTGCAATCCAAACATTATTTACTGATTTGTACTGGTTCACCTCAGGCTTTCAAACTCAGTGAAGTTGATGTATGAATAAAGTGGCCGTCTTTATCATGGCAAACTCCTTATTGGACATCCTCATTGTATATTGTGAAGGTTCAATCTTTGAATCATTATTATACGTAACTCACCATTATTTTTGGACGAAAGTCTAATGTATCGGTACACAATGGAATCTGTATCATTCTAGGCAATCCTAAAAGCAGAAACACAACAGAATGAGAGCTCAACATCCGCAAGGAAAAATGGCATTCAAGATCTAGGATCTCGTTATCCAGGTGAACTAAAAGTCTATAACAAAGGTAACAAACAAATTGATGATTGATCAAAACTACACCCGAGTCCTCCGGTGCTTCGACCCATGTATGTGTGTGTTCGTATCAAGAAAGCAATCAAATAGGGTTGAGATTTTAGATAAGAGCTTGGACACCAAGCTGGTGCATTTCCCTTAACCTCCATATTGGGTAGATAGCACCTTCTCCCAATTCTTGTGGCTCTACTTGTTGCATTGCCCATGCATAATACACAGTGTGGATTGTGTCCTGACAACCATAAAAAGAGAAAGGACACAAGTATCAGTGCTCTACATTATTATCATAGACTGGAAACCTACTTGAAGCACGTGAATCAAGGTGATAACATTACGGCCATCAGAAAAAGTTTACCTGGCCTCCTTCAGTTATTTCACCATTACGATCCCGTATGCAATGGATCTGCTGCGTTTGAAACTGCAAATTTTTGCCATGATATGTAAGAAAGGCAGAAGCAATCTATGGGGTACTCAATTGTGGTAAGAAATGGAATTTGCAAGCATACCGCTACAATTATTATCGGAGATGTTCCCATCATTTTGGTCTCTCGTACTTCCACCTCAGATACATGAAGAAGCTGCAGCACAAAAGTGATCGTGTAAATCATCAGAGAGTCCATGATTAGCACCAACTCTTACAACTACAGTTCAAAAGTAACCAAAAGCTTATGGGAATGAGATGGAGTGAGATTCCATACCCTATTATCGAAGAAGATGCCATTGCTCGTGAAAGCTTTACGCTCTCCTTCGCACCTAGCAATTACTTCTGGGCTGCAATACTTCTTCAAAGCTTCAGTGTCTCCCTGCACATATATTATATAAAGACAAGTTTACATTTTCATTGAATTCTCTGAATTACGTAAACAAAATGATTACAGAAAGAGATGCAGTGGGACAAGCAGATATCAGACACCAGTACCAACCTTCATGTAAGCTGTAAGGACAGGTCTTATGGCATCTTGAACCTCCGACACAAAGTCTGGCAAAGAGAATGATCTGGCATGTAGCAATACAGAAGGACAAGAATAGGATTAGAGTGTGGTCCAATATCATCAGGAGAATAAATACAAAGAGACAAACTGCAAGGTGTCTATCAGTTCACGTACGGATCACGCCGGCGTATTTCCTTGATAGATGCTGCAGCATCTGTTTCATGAAAGATGGTATCACCAACACTGAGACAAGGAGAAAAGGTTATGTTGTGAATATAATGGCCTACCCAAATGTCCATACAAAAAGGGCACATGAATAATAGTGTCAAGCATACTCTTGGATTTTGTGAACAATGGGATTATCACTTGTCTCCCATCTTTCCCGCATGTCTTCTGCAAGCTGTTAATTAAAACAACAAAGGACTTTATATGACAAAAGCAAAATAAACAAAGACGACAACAAAGACCAAGAAAGAAGTTAAGGAACTACAGACTGAGAAAAAAATACAGAACCACAGATGGGATGACGATTATACCTCTTGACTCTTCGTCACAACAGGTTCACTAATCCCAGAGAAACGCTTGAAAACAGGATTGCCTTGCATCTGCCAATTGGAGAGGGGAAAAGTAATTAGCTGACATTAGAATGTGGATCCAGATACAAGCAGGTTTGGTACTGTGGAAATAAGATGAAATGCTAGAATAAAGAGTACCACACCTTTTTTCTGAAAGCCTGCCACTTTTCATTCAAGCGAGACTGCTTTGGGCTCGACATTGGAACAACATCAGTTTTTGTGCTTATTTCTCCTTTAAAAGGGGTAAACTCGAGGTGCTTTCTTGCATTTGGATTACCATTTAACTCATCCTTCACAATGTCATATCCCTTCTTCATTATTTCAGTGACCTTTGCCTCCTTCAATTTTTGGAAAGCCGATGAAAAAGCAGGGATTCTTGACTTAAATTTTCCAAACAATGTTTCTGCCGATCCCTTTGTCTCAGAACCTTTGTTTGTTTCTCCACCAGTTTCACCGGTAGTGTTTTCTTTTGTATCAGGACCATCTTTAGACGAAGTGCCGGTGGACTCAGCAGACTCTTGCTTCCCCATCTTGAAAGCTCCTTTCACCTAAATTTAAAAGATGATATTAATTCATCAAGACACAGAAGAACTGATTTCAACCCCACAGAAACATTCACTAATGACTTATCCAAATTACAGGGCATACCTCATCCGTAGCAGCAGAAATCTTTTCCTTGACGCTTGAGGAAACCTGAAACAGCAATAGATTAACAATGACCAGTAAGTGTCATTCACAATAAGCAAGAACGTGCACAACTTATTACCAAAATCCCAACCATACCTTCTTAGCAGTTGCTTCAGCCTCTGTCCAGACGCCGTCAACATGCTTGTACAGCTTCTCAGTGGTCTGCTTCGTTCTGCATTCGCCATTTCACCATCTCAGGCCCTCCCTTGACACACAAAGGTATGTCTCAGCCTATGAACTATCAATACCAAAATGACATCCCCACAAACACTAGTCTACTAGATTACCTAACTCTCAGGTCATCTTTAACGCCTTTAAGTTCCCCAGCTTTCTCCTTCAATTCCTTAGCTTTCTCCTTCAATTCCTTAACTGACTTCTGAAGCTCTGGATTTCTGAACCAGCAGAATGGCGGCAAATTTACTCTCCTCACGTAACCATCAAAATGTGTTCAAAACTATAGGCGAGGATGGAACGAAGCTAAACCGCTCACATCAACACGGCAGAAAACAACAAAGTTTCTGTCTTTGCCAGATACCCATCTCGGAAAAGAATGATAACTTATCATACCATGTAGCCCAGCAAAGCAGAGAGCCCCGAGTGAAAAGTACAGTTAAGAGGGATAATGAAAATACCTATTAACTTCTTCTTTAACATTATTGAAGACACCAAACCTCCGGTAACCTGACCACCTACTGTCCACCAGCAACCTTGACGTCGTATATAAACCCTAAACCACAAATGGAAAACAATTGCAAGCTATACCCCTGAAGACGAACAAAACCCAGAATAAAACAGCCAAAACGAATACCAAGCAGCGGCAGAAAAGCAAAAAGGAAAAACCTCAGCGGGCTTGCGTTGGACGAGGAGTGGCTGCCTGGCCAGGAGCAGGTCGCGGACAAGCTTTCTAGCTGCCATCTGAATATGGCGAAGAAAAGTTCCTACCGGCGGCAGAGTTGGAGATCAATTCAGAATGAACCGACGAGAGGGATTGGAGAATCGGGACGGAAGAGCACTGTTGTGATTGTAACCCTAAGGCCGAAGCTGTGCTGAACTGCTGGTCGTATTGTTCTTTCTCTTTTGCGTTTTCCGTTTCTATTTGTGAAGTGGAGAGCGGGCAGAGAGGAAAAGCTTGTTTGGGCAACGGGACAGAGTGTTCTCCTGCTGGCCTGCTTTGGGGTTAGGACTTTGGAGTAGTGATCACGGCGGTGCGACCGGTTTAGCCATTCACCGGGTCGTCAAATAAGTGGATTGAGCGTTAATGGTCCAATTGTTTTAGCCCGATATAGTTTGGATATATAAAAAAAGTCATTTGTCGTTCATGTATTTAAAAATTGGGTAAATTGTAAGTTTGGTCTACTCATGATTATTAGAAAACAAATTTGAATATTAGATGTGTTATATAAAGTTGTACCGAACCCTAGACAAATTTCCACATGAACAAGGGGAAGCCATTTACTGAACCAAGCCGCTAATGAACTACTCAGCGTCATACTCGAGAAGAACTCGTTCGACACTCGATTCGTCTTTAATCAAGCCGACTCGCGAACAATCTCGTTAACTAAACGAGCCGAACTCGAACCATACCATGTTCAGTTCGAAAGCTCGCGAACAAGCTCATTTAACGGTTTAAATAAGAAATGATTAGCATTCATTGATTTTATGTATTGAAATCGGGATAAACATGCAGTGTTTTATTTTGCTAGACTTTTGCTACAAGTTTGAATGTAATTTTGTGCCCAATTCTAGGTCAATCTTGAGCTACTACGAACATTTTACGAGCTTAACTCGATCTTGGGTTCGTTAAACTTATTTGACGAGCCGAGCTCGAACTTTCATTTTCATAAACGACCCGAGTTCAAACTTGTACGATAAAGCTCGTGACGAACACGAACAGAGCTCAAGCCGAGCCCGAACTATGACAAAGCTTGACTCGACTCGGATCATTAACAACCCTAAACCATCCAGTCTTGGCTCTTGGAATATAATAATGTATACACGTTGCTTTGCTTGAAGTACAAGCTGGGGAAAGAATGGGTCAGAGATCGATCGATGGAAGTGGAACCCTTTTTTGTGTGGAAACTTAAATTAGCTTTAACGAAAAATGAATCCACACCACACATATAAACAAACTTCCACAAAACAGAAAAGTCATATGACATGATCACCTCATTTGACTTAAGTCTGTTGGACAGTACTAGTGGAAGCTTAGTTATGGTGTCTGTTATGAACTGATCTCCATGGTCCTAGCTATATATTCTCCTCCGCAAGCAGCTCACTGTGATCAAGTAAAACCCACCAATTACCCAGAGCGCAATTCATAGAGAGCTGAGAGCACATATTGAACTCCATCCATGTCAAAACTAGCAGCAGCAGCAGCGGCAGCAGCAGCTATTTCCCTCTTACTAGCGCTGCAGCTATGTTGCGATGCATCCATCTCTTCAGAACACTGTCGTCCTGACGAGAGCATTGCCCTGCTGCAGTTCAAGAACTCCTTCGTCGGAGGAGTTCTCAACGACGACAGGATGGCGACGTGGAAGGAAGGATCGGACTGTTGCTTGTGGGAAGGTGTTACTTGCGACCACTTCACTAGTCATGTCGTCGGCCTCCACCTCGACTGTCCTTTTGACGGTGTCGACTATACCCCTTGTCGATGGCTTCGAGAGACGACGACTCTGCATCCAGACAGCTCTCTTTTCCACTTGCGGCACCTCCGGAGCCTCGACCTGTCACGCAACGGCTTCCAAGGCTCCACAATCCCATCAAACTTCACCCAGTTGACCAACCTGGCTCACCTCAACCTCTCCAGATCAAGGTTTTCGGGTCACATCCCACTCGGGTTCAGCCATCTCAACAAACTTGTCTCACTTGATCTTTCCTTTAATGGACCAAATGGTGGTGATCAAGAAAAAGCACTCTCCTTTGCAGACAACCACGATTTCTCCAACCTGCTGCTCAACGCCACGGGATTAAGCAAGCTTGTCCTTCACTATATGGACATGTCAAACATCAAACCTTCCTCCTTCTCCAACTTATCGCGCTCCTTGACGTATATCGACCTTTCCGAATGTGGACTAGCAGGAAATTTTCCAGAGAGCGTCTTCCGCTTGCCAAACCTGCAAGTGTTTCTTCTCGGATACAACCCACTGCTCTCCGTTCAATTTCCATCATCAAATTGGACTGCTGGCCGCCTCAAGGTATTATCACTCTCCTCTGTCAATGTGTTCCGGCAACTGACTATCCCTGCTTCAATCGGGAATTTGAAGTCCTTGGATACTCTGCTCCTTGAGAACTGCTCATTGTTGGGATCAATCCCAGCTTCCATAGGAAACCTCACATCATTGACTTACTTAGACCTCCGAGACAATTCGTTGTCTGGAAAATTTCCTGATATTCTCTCCAACCTAGTTCGGCTACAACACTTGTCTTTACGCTGCAACAAGATTTCTGGCTGGTTTCCCGACGTTTTTGGCAACCTTTCTCAAGAACTCACACTCCTAGACGTTTCCAGTAACAATTTCACAGGTCCTATTCCATCTCTCATCTTCAACCTTCCACAACTTCAGTATTTGCATCTCCATCACAACTTTTTGACCTCCATGGCTATCCTGCTACCTTCACACACGGAGAAGCTTGAGTTTCTTGACATAAGCTACAACATGATTGAAGGCCCACTTTCTATCCCATGGAGTCCAAGCCTTTCATATTTGTCAGTGGCCAATAATAAGTTTGCAGGGAGGATTCCGTACCGCATGATCTGCAACCTCACAATCCTTAGCGTCATCAACTTGTCTAACAACAACTTGAGTGGCGAAATTCCAGCGTGCTTGACCAACCTTATCCAACTGTCAACCCTGCAGTTGAGGATGAACAACCTCCACGGTTCATTTCCGTCGGTGTTTGGCAATATGAGCTCCTTGGAAAATCTGGACTTGAATGGCAACACATTGGGAGGTTCATTGTCGCAAAGCTTAACAGCGTGCAAGAAGCTTGAAGTATTGGATGTTGGGAATAATGAAATCAGTGGTGTTTTCCCACATTGGTTGTCATCTCTTCCTGTACTGAAAGTTCTCATCTTGCACTCCAACAGTTTCCATGGTCCTATCACGACCGAATCTATGAATCCCGTGGACGGCTTCTCCATGTTGCGGATACTGGACATTTCCCACAACTACTTCGATGGTCTTCTTCCTGCAACGCTGTTTCACAAGTTCCCGAGCATGATGATGCTGGAAGAGTTTGAGAAAACTGGAGTGGAATACCTTGAAACGTCGTCAATTTATAATGAGTACTACACTGTTGTTCTGACAGTGAAAGGTCAAGAGATGATGATAACCAGAATCCTCACCATATTCACCACCATGGATTTGTCGAACAACGATTTTCGTGGCAGTATTCCAGAAGCAATTGGAGAGCTCGAATCGCTCAAGCACCTTAATCTCTCACACAACAGCCTCAGTGGCCCAATCCCATCTTCCCTGGTGAACTTGACCGAACTCGAAGCCTTGGATCTCTCCTTCAACCAACTTACAGGAGTGATCCCACCACAACTGGCAAGTTTAACATCTCTTGAAAAACTCAACTTGTCGCAAAATTTACTCCGAGGGCCAATACCCCAAGGCAATCAGATCCAGACATTTGATAATGCTTCTTACATTGGAAACCAAGAGTTGTGCGGGCCTCCTCTGTCCAAGAAGTGCAATGGTGATGACGGTGATGGTAACGACCATCATGACGATTCTGAACCCGAGTTCGATGGAGCATTATTCGATTGGGCATTTGCAGGGGCAGGGTATGGATGCGGCCTGGTGATTGGGATATCGGCTGCCTACATTATGTTCACAATCAGGAAGCCAAGATGGCTGGTGGATATGATAGATAAATGGATTCGTTGGCAACAACAGAATAGGCGTTGGAGGCCGGCGATAACCTTTTAAGTGCAAGTTACCTCTTTGCTTTTCGTGTTATCTGTTTAGTCATTCTGTGGTTGTTCAACTAACATTGGCTTCAAAAGCTAAGTTAATTGGGCAAATGAGAAGTATTTTCTTTGGGAATGGCCTGTCCTTTCAATCCCACTTTCTCTTCCCCACATTTCTTTGCTCTCCAAGTGCACCAAACACATTTGCAGAAACATAACCATCCACATCGAGACCTTCCTCCTCCATCCTGTACATGAGCCTCAGCGCCTGTTCGAAGAGGCCGTTCTCAGTATAACCCGTGATCATCGACTTCCACGAGACCAGATTCCGCTCGGGCATTCCATCGAACACCTGAATCGCGTCCGGCAAGTACCCACACTTGGCATACATATGAACCAACGCAGTGGCCACATACACGTTGTGCATCCCCTGGCTCTTGTTGGCAAAAGAATGTATCGATCTCCCCTGCAGAACAGCTTCCAGCCCCGCACATGCCTTCAGGGCCGACGAGTAAGTGAACGAATTCGGCTCCACGCCTGCCTCCATCATCTCCTTCAGCAGCTCCAGAGCCTCGGCCTCGTGGCCCAGATCGGCGAAACCTGAGATCATGGCGGTCCAGGAAACAACGCTGTGGAGGGACATTTGCTGGAAGACCTCCGACGCTGCGTGCCAGTCGCCACACCTGCAGTAGAACCACACGAGGCTGCTTCCGATGTACTCGTTCGATTGGAACGAGTCCTTGATGATTCGGGCATGAACTTCTTTCCCTGTCATCAAGGCACCAATCGAACCGCAGGCTTTGAGAATGCTGACAGTGGTTAGGTTGTTTGTACCTACATTACGCCTCTGCATCAGTCGAAACAGGCTTATGGCTTCCTCGCCGAGCCCTTCCCTCGCATACCCAGCAATGATGGCGGTCCAACTAACCGTGTTCTTCCTCCTCATTGCACTGAATACTTTACTGGAATCCAAGATCTCCCCACATTTTGCATACATATCGACCAGGGACGATCCTGTATAGACGTCGTCCTGCCACATTTTCTTCACGATGGCACCGTGTAACTGCCTCCCGAGCTTCAGTGTTCTTTCCTCCCCACAAGCCTTTAGAACACTACATACAGTGAACTCGTTGGGCGACAATCCGCTCTTCAGCATTCGCGACAGCAGCACGAAAGCCTCCGTTCCATGCCCTCGCTGCGAGCAAGCTGCAATCATCGTCGTCCAACAGACCACATCTCGATCCACCATCCCCTCGAATGCGGCAAAAGCAGAATCCATGTCACCCAATTTGGCATAGAAATGGACAATGGCGCTATCCACGATCAAGTTCCTCCAATTGCCCTTCAAGATGCTAGCATGAACTTGCCTACCCAGATCGAAATCCAACCTCCGAATGCACAGATTCAGCCCGCAAACGAAGGTCTTGCCGTTGGCTCTGGTTCCATTCTCTATGCACTTGATCAGCAAGCCCAACGCTTCGTCGTCCAAGCCGGCATTGACGTACCCATCAATCATTGCCGTCCAGCTAACTACGTTCCTCTGCGGCATTTCATCGAACGTCTGGCGCGCATGATCCAGCCCGCCCAATTTCGCGTAGGCTGTTATCAAATTGTTGTTTACGTACACGAAGGAACTCCTCGAACATCTGAAGGAAACAGCGTGTACCGTCTTGACTTCTTCTACTGTACGACATGATTGAAGCCAAAGTCCCAGCAGAACGGAGTTCACGAACTGATTCGCGGGCTGCGTGAAGCAGAAACGCGGGGCATCGGCTTCTTCCCGGCTAAGAACTTCAGGGACCCAACTGCCGGAATCAGGGCCAAACGCGTATTTGCAAGAGAAGCGCCGGAGGAGATTCCCGGAATCTGATTCTGCTGGGCGGTTTCTTATTGTTTTTGAAATGAGATTAGAGGGGAAGTCGGGGGACCGAAGTGGGTGAGCTTGAGGTGCTAAAAGCTCTAGCTGTTGGAAAGGAGAGGTAGATGATGAGGCGCAGGTTGAGAGAATCATTGCCGCCGGGGGAAATAGCGGTTGCTTGGTTGTGCCGTTATGCAGCAGAGAGCCGTCGGCCTTTCGTCGGAGGAAAGTGGAATAGCCTTTCCTTTGTCCGAACTAGCAGGCATTTTGAGGATTATATAGAACATGAAAGCTGGGTACGCTTTTTCACCCATTTTTGTTACCACTGTTTCAATTCTTGGCTTCTTGTGGGAGGCGAGTAGAAGAGCTTCCCCACACACTTCCTTCTCTAACGCCCAAATGCCATACCTCCTCTTTCCTGCCTTCTCTTTGACCTTACCCTAGAATTAGTGACCGCAAGTTACTGCCCATACCTTGCAGCCAGCAATATAGTGATTGTACCATTCCTAGCTGCTTTGGCCCCGAAATCAGCATTCAGTCAGCAGTGTTTCAGACTTTCAGTCATGTCAGTCCTTTTACCATTCTACTATGCTTTTCAAGATTTTCCAATCCCTTCACAACTGCTTGAACACGCCACCGCCCATCAATTCGGCAGCTCTCGCTTTGGGGAAGATTGATGTCCTATGCCTAACCCCGTCCAGTTTCTTTCTCCCTCATATTTGATTCTTTTGCTGCTCTGTTCCCATTTTCACCCAAACGCTTCGGCCAATCCTCTAATCCACTCTTGCCTCTTCTGCTTCCAGGCATGAATCACTCAGTCCTTTCGAAGTTGGCATGGACGGACAAAGCTCCTGCGCATTCTAATTTCGGTGTTTCCTCTTCTTTTCCTAGGGGGTGCTGGGACTGACATTGAGGCATCTCGCGGCCCAGCTCAAAGAAGTTCTTGCTGTTCAGAATCAGACAGTTCTCCCAGTGTGAGTCCAGAAAAGGTTCGACACCCTGCTCCAGTGACATTTCCTCCATTTTACTTCAAACACTTCCTTTGTCCCCTCGGATGATGAGGACTCGAGCTATTGTCCTGATAGCTTTCAGTTCCGCCAGTTGAGGACCTACCCGACATTGCCTCTCGACTTGACAGTTAGTTGGTTTGTCTTCGGTCCTTTCCTTTGAGCTTATTCGAGTTTGGAATTGCCTACTAAACCAAATCCTCTTCATAGATGTTCTTGGTAGGTTGGTATCTGCAACGCCTGTCACCTGTTTCCAGAAACAACGGATAGCGAGTCACTCCTACTGATTCAACACACAGAAAGCTCAAGCCAAAATTCAGGTTGGTTCCTTTCACTCACAAAGTTATGTAAGCCTAACTTAGTCACCTGTTACTGAGCCTTATGCAAAAGGAAGCAGTACACTGAAATGTGTTCTTGCTGCCAATCCTTTTATTAGCCTTTCATTGATCACATTGTGCTGAGAGGTAAGATGGTATTATGAGTAATCACTGTCCATACACAACATAACATTTGTTGATTATCGATTATGTTGATTATCGATTGTCCAACGTCGCTACTTCACAGCTTTTTTGTGCTTACAAAATGTAGTTATAGTATTCTTTGATTGAAATAACTGATGCATTCATTTGAAGAAAAGGAATCCAAAAGAAAAAGACACTTAAAGCTGCTGCAAATGACATTGAAATCTTCACCTTTAGTGAACTGAGTCTCTTATTTTCCATATAAAACGTTGCATTTGGGAAGGAGTACACTCTTGCCATATCCGAAGTTCTTAGATTTTAAAATTGCCCTCAATATGACACTCTTAGTTCGCGGAGTAGTCTGTGATCATGCTTGCATATTGTTGTACATGATAGTTGATTAGAGTTAATTTGTTAGCTGAATGCATTAAGAACTTGGCTCTCAAGAACAATGAAATGCAGTCTCTGCAGCAGGCATTGGGGATGCTCTGAGACAATAATAATGGACTTCATGGTATATGCTCATCAGAGGAAGAGATCCAAGATCCTGTATATCATTTATTAAGTAACCATTTTCATGGGTTTCATAAATTTTTTTTTTGCTTTTCATTGCTTCTTTTTCTTAATGATTTATACTGTATGTTCATTCTAGGGCGTGCTGGTGCAGGAAGTGGCATCCTTGCAGGTCACTAAACAGGTTCTCAACATTTTATGGCTGCGACTCTACCAAATTTTCATGCTCATTCTCTCTCAATGTCAGTTTCTTTTTCACTTTCGCAGCAGGGAGATACTGACTGGTTGCTAGCATACTGGTTTAGCCTGGGGATGATATTTCTATTATGGTTTTGACAAGGAGGCCACAAGTGTTGAAGAACATGTTGATCTTGGACCTTGGTGGTGGTGCTTTTGATGTTTTCCTGGTAACAGTTGAAGAGGGTATTTTTAAAGTGAAGCGAGTTGCTTGAGACACTCACCTTGGTGAGTGGATTTTGACAGCAGATTGGTCAACCACTTCATCTAGGAGTTCACGAGGAAGAACAAGGAGAGTGTTCCTATAATCTCTTTGTTTTTTTCTTGACTCAGATGTCATCCAATTTTGGATTAACTTATTGAATTGTACATAGCTTTATGCTTTGATTATTCACCTGTGCTTGCAGTGTATATATACATACATACATAACATGATTCAAGCAATTAGGATATCAGGTTGGAAGTTGGGTTTGTTTTGCCCCTCCATCCTGGTTGCACTATTTTCTGTTCTATTCCTATCAAGTGTGTCTAAAAACAAAAACTTATGAAATAGCCTATATTCTTCCAATTTGTACTCTTCATTCTTTCCTGAGGACTTCAAAAAATGCATGATACACCAGCGTTGTATGCCGTGGAATAAGTAATATTATTTATATTTTTTTGTTTGTGCCGTACATTGCATAGATTTATTGGATGCTATTGTTTTAACCTATAAAACTATTTTTTGCTAAATTGATTGCTTGATACCCTTGCCAGCTGCCCCCGTTCTCACCAAAATCCATCGCTGACTGATAGTATACAAAAACCCAGTGACTGTCAAAAGGAAAGGAAAAGAAAAGAATTAGACTTCCCACAAGGTCCAGTGTACATCCTTCACCTTCCCTTTGACTTCTTAGAGCATGAAATACGATTTTTAACTTTCCCTCTCCCTGTCGAATCCTTTTCCCATGCTATTCCCTATCCAGTCACATCCATCCCAAATTTCTACCATCCAAAATCGTCTCTCCATCACTCTTACGCCATCAACTTCTTCTTTTCTTTCTGATAAGCCAAATTTCCATTCTCTCATCACTAAGTGTTGGATGTTGTAGTAGTGGTGGATTGGTTTCAAACTTTGAAGCACAATATAATAATAAATGTCTTAATCTCAACCTATACTACTCATTCTCAAGTCTCAACTACCATGTGATCTCTTATTTGGTAGTTGGAAGTTGTAGCGTGAGTTTTTGTTGTCTTTTGATGTTCACTTGCTGTTTCTTCGCATGAGATGTTTAGAGTGCATTATGAATGATGGATGATTACTGCCTTCTTAGACAATTTTTTTTACAAATTGAAAGAAGATAGTCGGGGAAGGGTAAGAGGACAAGGAAAAGAGAAGCTTTAACATCCTTCTTTTCAACTTTCGTCTTGAAGCATGGGCAACTAATTTGGGGGTTGAGAATTTGAGCCAATCTTTTTGGTTCCTTTTTAATGGACTATTAACTAACTTTACTAAGATGGGTATGGACTGATTTAACATGCGATATTAATGAATTTGATTTGTAAAATATATTTCCTCGGGGTGGTCTCAGTATGGAACTTAATAATCTAATATTGAGTAGAGTAAATGCATAAGATTTGTTTTAAGTTTAAAATAACGCTATTGACAGAGTTTAATATGTCCTGATTTATGCTTTGTGAATAATTTTTTTGACATACTTCGTGTACATAGTTTGTAACTATTTCATGTTACTATTATTGTATTTCTAAAAATTACTACACTGCTCTAATCAAATCCTGTGGCGTAGCCACGGGTATTGATTTTAGTACAAATTAACAAAGAAGCTTTCATTTTCATATTTTGTCTGATTTAATGTTAGCATTTTTCTTGTGCTGAAACTTTATTGAAATAATAATAAAATACCATAATTTTAAAAAGATACTAAATATAGCCACATAAAAACTTATAGATTTCCTGTCTAAAATAAATAAATAAACCCTTATAAATTTCATAAGTAACTCCCACTAAATATCAATAACAAAGCAATTTTTTTTCTTAAGTATAGATACGAGAATATATAATAATACAAAATATATTATTTACAATGAAAGTTCAAACACATATAAAATTATTTGCCTCAAGATATAATTATTAGAGACAGATATGTACGCCTATGTAAATATATTTAAAATGTATATAGTTGTTTCAATAAATATTATCACAAGTATTCAATAATGCGAAAAATAGGTCAAGATAGTAGATTTATCATCAAATAAGCTTTTTTTAATAGATATAGCAGTTACAATATACAATAATATACATGATCTTTGAAGGTAAAATCACAAATAAAGAAAAGAAATTTACAGACGATAAGATAATAGAGCTTTGGTGAGTGATGCCATGACATGGTACCCTATAATTTACTTTTTGGAAATAAGCAGAATCCATGACTTAATATCATCAAATAAGCTTAAACTGTACAATATGTTCATTTCATATGTTCACCAGTACACATACCTATCTCATCAGAACTTGCTCTATCCAAAGGCTGAAACTGTACAATATGCATCCCCTGCAAACTGAGGTCCGTTTAGTTTACCTTCTCAATGAACTTGATGCCAACTGCTTGTAAGATCTCCAGTGCTGGGAAACCGCAAACAGAAGTAATATGAAAAACAAGAATCTTGATGTACATTCAGTGCAGCAAGCAGCTTGTTTACAGACTTACCTGGCTCATAAACTTCCGGTTCAATTGGCCGGAGCACACCTCTGCTCTTGATCTTGTTCTCTAACAACAGCTGCAGAGGGGGAGGAAATCGTGAAGGTGACTAAAAGGTACAAGAAGTTAACCTTTGATGGAACCTGACTAAAGGGAAAACTGTTCATAATGAATTACCAGAGCTCCAATGGCTACTGGAACACCAACAGTGAGAGCCATGGCTGTGGTGGTTCTCCCATCTTTGGTACTCCCGAATTCCAGCAACGTGCCTCTGTGACTCTCTGCAGGCTGCCCATCAGGGAATTCCACCTCCAACTCGTGATGCAAAAGCACCATATCCTTGTCAAAGTGAAAGCAGATTAAGAAATTACATCAAGCTGTGGCTTGTGTGGTGCACAACTCAAGTGAAGTGAACTATTAAGGGAAAATACCTGTTCACTGCCCGAATAGGCCAACCTTTCTTCCATTCGGGAACAAGCAACATCAAATGCAGTCTTGCATGTACTAGGCACTTCAGTTTCCTCATGAAGTCCTAAACACCTGATCCAAAAAATAGGAATATGCTCAATGTCACCCTCCAGAACAAAAAGAATTTTGGACTAGCTTTGCAAAGATTGTTTTTTTCCCATCGTTTTCATCAACAACTGGAATGAGTTGTACATACATTAATGTTTTTGCTACCATGGCTGCAGTTCCTGGGTCCTTGGAATGTCCCAGTTTGGTAAGTCTTTCAACAATTTCTTGCTCCCCAACTGGCTTTTCCCTCTCCAGTCCAAAAAGATCACACAGAAACGTCTTGTAGGTTGCACTTCCTCCGTCGACAAGGAGGGGATGAGGTTCAGTGCCGAAAAGGCCGATTTTGGCTAGGGTTGCCATTATCTTGCCAAACCCTAGGAAGAAAAAAGGACTAAATGAGCAACTTCCACAAAGTGTTTCAAGGTAGTTAAAGCATTTGAAAGGTCCATCCATATAATGTAGTATTTCTTCCATGCAACCATTCTAGAATTCCAATCAATATATCTCTTACCTTGGTAGCGGAGCGTTCCACGGAAGATGGTTGCAGCTTCATCTTGTATCCTATATAGCTTCCCATAAACCAACGAGTCACGGTTTGGAAGACATTCCAAGGAGAAAGCTGGAAGGTCTGGGATCCTGAAAGTGGCAGCTGAATCGTACAGGTCGTCACCTGCAAGATTGATTTCACCTTAAGTAGAGATTCGTGGTGAATAATGCATTGTATCAGCAATAACCTACAGTACATGCTCGTGCGTGATTGTGATGAGGAAAGGAACAAGTGGTTGTTTTGGCTTTAAGAGGGTCATCTAAAACAAAATTGGATCAAAATCCAACACTCTTTTCCAATCTAAATGAGTTTATAATTCTTTTAGCAAAAGCGAAAACAGTCATTTTATCCATATGCAATGACTACTTTGCATCCTCCATTTCCTTTTTTTTTCTATGTACTGAACCTCTCAGCAAAAACTCACCATCAACATGCACGATTTGACCATTATATCTGTAGGTGGCTGGATTGCGCCCAGCTCGGATGGCTCCTGCAGGACTCCAGCTGAAAGATTAAAAGGAACAACATCATTAGTGCAAAAATACTTAAAAACAAGACCTTCTTTCACATAGTTTGGTTTAATAAGTTTCACAATTTCACCACAACAAAAAGAAAGTTTCACAAAAGTACCTAAACTTGTAGGCCAAAGGGTTGTTTGCCGCGGCCGGTGATGGAAGTCCTCCACAATAAGAAGTGAAGGATTTGATTCTCCCATTGCGCATACGAGCTTCGTTTATCATCTTCATGGCCATCATATGATCTGTAAATTTGTATGTTACTGGAATCAACAACCCAAGTTTCAAGAAGTCCAACACTGACAGTTATTGAATGATTGCATTGGGCTTTGTTGGGACAAGCACACATTTGAGCAGAGGCTGGGTTAGGCTTCAGTTTCAAAAAACGTTACCCGGTTAGTGTTCTACAGTTAAAAAATTACCGATTCCAGGATCCAATCCCATTTCCCCAAGGATGGTGATATCAGCCGCTTTCGCATTTGTATCCAATGCTAACATACGATCATCAACGTAGCTAGCAGTGACAAGGTGCTTCTTAAGCTGAATCAGTAGATGGAAAATATTCACAACTTTAGAAGAGATTAGAACGATGAGGATATGCTTGAAACGGACTCATGAGCCACAAAACATCAAGTCTAGGTTTAAGGGACAAGGGTAGAAATGATTGGGATCAGTAAGGGTGGTGAACTAGGTTTGCCTAGAACAGAGAATTACCTTTATGCACTCATTAGCAACAATGACATGACAACTAGCAGGCAGTAAGCTAATTACAACCCCAACCTGCACAAAAACATGTGAAAATGCCACCCCAGACAGATCATATGTTAGCGATTTCTGATGTTTGTTCGTTGCATACTTGTTTAAAGGGCAGTCTTGATCACAATGACAATATACCTGTGAAATAAGCTTGCACAGGCTTTCCTGATCTGAGACATCTAGCTGAACTGCTGTGGCATTTGGGATACCTTCTGTGATCTGCACAATATTTGTTTCTATTGTTGCTAAAAGCCCTCAAATTACACAAGAACATGACAACTCCTGAAATCCTGATAATAGCAAAAATGGTAAGGTTTTCCCCTAGAATTACCTCTTGTGCATCTTTGACGAAGAGGGATGCAACAATAACTTCAATATCTTTCTGTTCATCAACATCCAGACATGCTTCATACCACTCGGAGGCTGCATCACTCCCAACTGATGCTAGGAATTCAACAGCAGGTCGACATACTCGGCCAGCGCCAATAAGAAGAACAGAAGCTTTCCTTTTCCCATCACATTCTTTTTTCATGTCATTTTCTTGGATTTTACTGACTTTGACAGAAATATTGTTCTCTTGTTTGCCAAAATGTCCTTGATGTTTATCGTGATTGGCTAGAGAATTCAAAGAGTCTATGATCTGATCCAAAACTTCCTTGTCATCTGCCTCAACCTGTACACGTGTCAAATATGAAACAATAGTAATAAAGAAGAGTTCCTCTTTAATCATATGAGTTCTATGCTTAATCTTTGGCATAGTCACATTTAAAATAAGCTTCAGTTATCAAGAGAATCATGATTGAATTTCATTATCAGCATCATATTCATCTTGTAATCCAAAAGAAAAAATTAGAGGTCCACGTACTAGCACTTCGGACAAGGATGTTTCATTAGCACTTTGACCGACTTGACACTTCACCAAGTGAAAGGAGCCTCCTTTTTCTTCAATAATATCGAGTGCATCATTTATGAGAAACTTATCGAATAAGTGACCACTAAGAGAGACCTGTTAATCGAACAGAAGACATTAGTAGCAAATAACACGGGCTTGAAAGTAGTTTAATAACCAAAATTAATCACAAACTCCTATAAGAGTTATCAGATACAGCAGTTATCAGCCTTACCGTTATATTGAATTTCTTCCTGCTAGAGTTTGAATTCACTGCATTATCTTGTACATCTCTGCAGCAACAAAAAATTTCCACGTTTGTCATCATCAGATAACTCAAACTGGAGCTCTTACTGAGACTAATCAGGATTCCATCTGCCTCGGTATAAACTGCCAGATTCAGAATGCATTTTATAACCAACCAATAAATAATTTTTCTACCAAACCTAGTAGGCAATGAATTATTTTTTATTCAACAGTTGTAATCATAAAGGAAAGCAAACAGGGTAATGCCAGGCTTTGAAGAACATACCCAGATTCAGATTTTCTGATACGAGGAATATATTCGTATAATGAAGTGAGTTTTCCTCCATGGGCTATGCAAGCTCTCCTCAAATCTGCGGGTAAGTTCTGAATGTTGGTGGTATAGGCCAAACTGCGAACAAATTGTGACAGTATATTTCCAAAATGTTGGGATGCCTGTTGTACATTGACAGCATGATACAAAATCCATCATAACCAATTACATTGAGGACAGAAACCCGAATAAATTTGAATACTATGGTAGATGAAATCAGAGTAACTCAAACCTCTTTCGCGAACTCTGTAGGAAGGATGTCAACAGAAGAACAGATGACTCCACTACCCTCCATATCATGATAGTAAGAATCATTCTCCGGGTCATATCTGAAAATCGTAAATAATGCAGCACATTAAAAACTCGGAGATATAGGTGGAGTGTCAATGCTAGTAGTAAAGGATAACTCGGTACCTGAAGAATGGTGAATCAATGGTTGTTGTTTGGTTTACAAACTCTAAGGAGCCATTAATATCGCAGGTTATATCAGCAATGCCAACTAGTGGACATTGCTTCCTCATTAGATCTTGAAGCTGTTGAGTACTCAGCAACCGATGAAACCTTTTCTCCCAGTACATGCAATTGACTGCAACAAAGTGAAGTCAGCAAGTTCTAACAAGAAGAAGCTCCAGAAAATGAGTTGAACAGAGAATGTATGATTAGGTATTAAGATTTTAGAACCAAGAACAAATTCTACATATAAAGATGCTCAATCAAAGAAACACTTTTTTCTCATAAATTCACAGTTGAAATGTCAATTTAACCATCATATATGACAAAATAAAGAACAAGCGGTTCCAAGATGATTTAACATGAACTATAGTAGCAAGTAGAGAACTGATTGACGCACCAATCACAGATGCATATGGGGCTATACGCTCATGAAAAATCGGTTTATAATGCTCTGGATGAGCATAATAGTCTGCCTGAAAAAAAAAAAGCAAAAATTTATGTTTGTCAAAATATGCATCACTTGGTACTCTAAAGAAAACATTGAGGCATTTTGCAGTCACTAACTTTGTCAAATGGTTTCGAAGAATCAATGTGTTGGACCATGTCTTGGGGAGTAACAACACAACCATAGACTTTGAAAATTCTCTTTGTTGTCTTCATTGATGATGGAGCATCCTTTGCCTAATCAGAAAAAGAACATTAGTTAGAACATCACCATATGCAGTAGCATCATAACTAAGAGCCATTACTGAATAAACTGAGGACACAATCACTAGTTCTCCTGAAACTTACTAGGGAAAATAGTTCTGGGAGTTTGCTTGGCTCAACAAATGTGTGGGGAAGTAGCCTAAATATTTCTTGTGCTCCTTGCGAAACTATTGTTTTGATAACAGTCAAGACAAAAAAAACCAGCATAAAAAGGAATGATGTCTAAGTAATACATGATCCATCTCTTTTCAAATAGATGCAATGAGACAAATGCCATACCATTTCCCGAACCAGTGAAAATGAATACCAAAGGACAGATTCCTGAAGGCAATCCAAGACTTGCTATCTCTTCACCAACAGAAATCACAGCAGCTTTAGCAGCAGCCAGTGAAGAGTACATGTACGACGCGCCCAACGAAAGGAACGGAGTGGAGTAGCCAAGGCTCAGATATCCTGATGAACAAACAAACAAACATCAAAACAGCCCACATTTAACAACTTCTGTAGCAAGAAAACCATGAAAAACAACAATCCGCTGAGAACTGAAACTTCTGCTTACTCTGGCCTAAACCATGCAAGAAATCGACCAATCCAGCTCTGCCAGCATAATTCCCAAAGGCAAGCTTCCTTTTCCCAGTTTCAGGCTTGACGATGAGCTCGTAATCGTACAACGTTACCCTTTCAGCTAGAACCTAACATCAACAGCATCAAAGTACCATCATCCAATGATCCATCATGATTCATGAACAACCCAACTCAATTGACAAGCAAAAAAGCAACCATTTTGTAGTGGATAGTGGCAAAAATCCACTTACCTTGTCCAACAAAGGCATGTTCTCTTTCTGAGCCTTGTGAGTGTGAGAAAAGAAGGCATAAGCTCTATCAGGCAGGATCATCTCCAGCTGCCAACCATAAACCAGACCACCCTTCAAGTCCAAGCTCTAGCAGAACAAAGTTATATGCAAAGAAGAGAAATTTCAGTTTTATGCACCTTGGGTTGTTTAATGCCGACGACGAGACCGCACTGGGAGAGATCTTCTGAAATCTGGCAGCCAACTTCTTCATACATAGCATCGTGATGGATCCGCCTCGTGGATGGCTGCACGATTATGCGAGCCACTCCATTTGCATCCCCGCCGTGAAGAAGCCGAGCGCAGTGCGCTGGTGTCAGTGGCGCCCTTCTCTCCCACTTGTTCACTGACTCTGCCAGTATCCCTATCACTCCATTCCCCAGCATTTTTTTTTTTTTGCTCACAATCTGTTCGATGAAATTCCTCAATGGGACTCGATGATCAAGTCGGAAAACGTAAAGAAACGGACTAGTTGATCAGTGACAGTGCCGTCCTACGGCGTGTACGTTCATATAGATGTATGGGTCTGATAGGGGGATAAGAATTACAGCACATACCCAGAAAAATTAAATAAGGGAAGGAATTGAGGAGGAAGGAAGAGCACGCAACTCCAATTCACTGGATCGTCTTGGAAGAAAACAAAAAACAGAGTACTCTGTTCCGACTAAAAAAGAAAAGGGAAATTAGGGGGGGAGAGAAAGGGACGTGAAACCAACCAAGCCAATCAATCAATAAACCCGGCCATGGCAGCAAATTGTTTGTATTAGGTGAAGCTCAATGCAATAATTGGAAGTACGATTAGAAAGAAAGGAACTGCATTTGCATGGATTTGGAGAGTATAGGGATGGTGGGTCGGGTCTCTGAGATCAGCAATTGCAGAACCCTTTTAACTAAAACCTCTGTTTTGTGATTCACATGCAAAAGCAATGCAGGAGAAATGGAAAAGGGAGATGGCGTGGCGGAAGTTTGCGGTAATCAGCTTTGCTCTCTGCCTGGCCTTTTCCTCTGTATAATGCAATCAAGTTGTCGTATTCAGCCAGAAAAGGACGGAACTTTTTCTTTCCTTTCCTAGTCAAATTTTTACAGTACAGATGACAATCGTGGATATGCTTAAATGAGGGACAGCCAAATTGGCGGGTGAAACGGCAAGATCCGTATCAGCTGGTGATGAATCAATGAAACCGAGAAAAAGGTGAGAAGCTGCCAGCCATGCCGCACAAGTTTTCAGTGAATCATCAACTACGTCTACGACTGATCTGGTCAAGTGTGGTCCACGGTTCACGTGGTAAACCGCCATGGCTTGGGTCGACTCGTGACATAAACCCTGCGGCTGGGTTTTGGGTTTAGGTTTGTGTTATTCATCCACCCGTTCTCGGCGTTTGTATTAGCACAACTGCGGGAACTGTTTCCGATGGCTGCAGGAGCTCAGGAAGAAGAAAAGCTCCGAACTTTCCTGAAATGGCTGCTAGTACGCTCTCGCTCTTCCTATTTCACTCCGCTAATTTCCCCAAGCTTTCAGAACGTGTCGTCTTGCTTATATTTGAAATGGTCGAGTACTTGAGATTAAGTACTTGAGCCAAAATAAAGGGTTCGGCTTATTTTTCTCCGGCGACGTCTCCGATGATGGTAATACATCAATTCCTTTCTGTTGGATAGATTCTGAAAGATAATTTGTTATTTTGTTGAAGTTGGTTAATGTTTTTAAGTTTTGCAATATGTTCCAGGGTTATGTAAGCTTCCATGAATGTTTTGGCTTTGGATTTGGATTGAAGATGTTTGATTCTCTGAAATGGCAGAAAGTGTAACTATCAATTGGATTGGAGTTTGGATTGAATTTCACATTTGGATCAAGTGATTGGTTGTGTGATTGCTGAATAGATTCTCGATTCGAATTGTTTTTGCAGGAGTTGTTCTGGCTGTTCCATTGGATTTAGCAATAACTCCAATGAGGGTATTGCAAGATTCCCTCATTGGACCGGATTGTGGAGCGATGCTTGAAGAAGGAGAAGTGGATGACAAGTTCTTGATGATTCTGTTCCTTGTGGTGGAGCGCTTAAGCGAAAAGAACTCTTCTTGGAAGCCTCGAGTACGCACAGCTAATTCTGTTTTGTATACAAGTTTGAGTCCTGGTCCTTCTTTGGCGGCTGAATATGTTCAATATGTTTACACTAGGTACCTCGACATGCTTCCAACTACATTTTGGGAACCCACTTTGGTTTACTGACGATGAGCTTTTAAAGCTCGAAGGCACAGCACTGTATCAGGCAACCCAATTACAGGTAAACCATGCCCTTTGGCTGTTCACTAATCACTATAATGTAGGGTCCTAGAATTGTGGATTGTGAATGCCATTGTATTAGTTTTCCCAGAGGGCTATAACTGAATGAGGAAAGAAATGTTTATACAGAAGAAGCCTTTGATGATGTCTCTCTTCAAAGACAAAGTGAAGGGTCTGGTGAGGAAACTTCTTGTTCTTGACGGGAATACCGAAAGGTGAATTCCTTTATGCGAATTTTCACAAATTCATCTCAGCAACACTCGATATGAATGCATCTTTCTGGTGTCCATCAGTAGTTGAGTTGTTGCAATGCACATCATCAATTGCATATATCAACCCGAAAGAACGTTAAATAGTTGTTCTTGTTTCTCTTGACAGGGGCGCCTCGTTTGAAGACTTCATCTGGTGTGTATTTGCTAAATCAAACTATGATATTTTGCAAATCTTAAATTTGGTTTCTCCATTTTTTTCCTTCGTTGTTGAATGGTTGAAGAATCCCAGTGTTGTTTGATCTACTGCTGGGGTTTTGCCGCTGTTCTTGCTGCCTGTGCTCGCCACGAACACTTACATTTCCGAAAATGCACTCATGCCAGGTCTGCTCTGAACTGCCCTTCACCACTCAATTTAGCTTGAATGTAATTGGGTTTCCATGGTAGTAATGTAATTCGTCTGGAATTGTATCTTCCTGATGAAATTGAAGGTTCTGCGAGTAGTATCCTGTCACTTTCATGGCTGTAGTGTAGACTTGCTTCCTAAGCACAACCCTAAAAAACCCACACTTCTTCCATTTATTATTTTGGCCAACAAGAAACCTTTTATCACAATAGTATGCTTTGATAAAATAGAATGACCTAGTGTTATAGGGATGGTTTGTGAAATTGTAGTCGAGATTGAACCGAACAAGTTAGGGGAATCCGATGTTCAGTAGTACATTTGTAATTTAATTGGTTGCATATTGATAGGATACAATTGTTAAAACAGCATCAAAATAAGATAATATTCTGCCGATAATATACCGACATATGATACGACCGATCAAATTCGGTAAAATTGACCGGTATATTGTTGGTAGTATGTTTGACAGTCATACTGGTCTGCTGTCAATGAACGATTTTCCTAGTCATATGGTCGATATCCTACAATTCTAAAATTCATGTTTTTATAGTCCGACCCTCGATACGTTATAATTTCATAAACCATACTTATAGGTTTACCGTATATTCATGAGGTAGTTTCAGACATCATAAAGAAGAAAAAGGGTAGTCTTTAGTCTTTACTGATTAAGAAGTGAAGCAGGAAGGGCTCTTAAGCTGGGGGTAGGGGGTTCAGTGCCCTTTTTCCTTTTTATATTCTGTTGTATGAAATGAAATCAGAGGACTGATGAGAGCCAAAAAGGCCTATTTAAGGAGTAGACCTTCTGCAAAACCATACTTGTAAACATCTCAAACCACCCCCAAAAGAAAAAAGCATATAAGGAGCTGCCAGCCTGCCACTCAGCTTCCCTCTCCCCTGCCTTAAACCTCTGTTCTTCTTCCCCTTTCCTTCCCCTGCCTTGCCAAGTAAAGAATCATTCCCTTAGAATAGTTTTTTCCTGTTGCCAACCAACAAGAAGCTCCCCTCCCACTTTCTTCCTTCTTTCTTATATAAATCTTCCTTCCCTTTCCTTCCCTTCCCCTCAAATCAAAATCCTTCTTTTTGCTGCTTGCCATAAATACATGCAAAACTCTAATAAAGCTAGCTACTTTAAGCCAGTTCCGTGTTGTGTATTGTTCACCTTTTGTTTTCATCCCCTTTTTCCTTTTCCCCCAACCTTCAAAGATCTTTGTGCTTCTTTCCTGTTTATTGCTCAAGTTCTCTAGCTCATTTGTGGGTGACTTTCTTTTGAGAAGCTCTTCAAAGTTGAGAACTTGGCATTGGACAAGAGAGAGAGAATCAGAAGATGGGTATTGGAGGGACTTTGGAGTACCTGTCAGACTTGATGGCAAGTTCAGGCCATAAACACAAGAAGAGGAAGCAAATGCAGACTGTAGAGCTCAAAGTCAGAATGGATTGTGATGGGTGTGAGCTTAAGGTCAAGAATGCCCTTTCCTCATTAAGTGGTAATAAACTTCTTCTTCTTTACTATACTTTTTCTTGCCCCCTCTCTGATAATACTGATTAGCTCATAGTTATGTAGCTTCCAAGTGACTGATAAAAGTTTGTGGGTTCTTCTTTCCTCTTCTTTGTTTTAGGAGTGAAGAGTGTGGAGATAAATAGGAAGCAGCAGAAGGTGACAGTAACTGGGTTTGTAGAGCCACACAAGGTGCTGAAGAAGGCCAAATCGACAGGAAAAAGGACAGAGATCTGGCCATATGTGCCCTACAATGTAGTGGCACAGCCATACGTTGCTGGTACTTATGACAAGAAAGCCCCTCCTGGTTATGTGAGGAAGGTTGATCAACCTGCTGCTGTCTCAACCGTCGCCAGATATGAAGACCCTTACACATCCATGTTCAGTGATGACAACCCAAATGCTTGCTCCATCATGTAACAGTCAACTAACACCAATACTACTGATCTCTACTTTTGTGAATGGTTTCCAACCAAGCAGTAAGTTTTGCAGTAGAGAGAGAGGGAGGAAAAGTCTTTTTGTTTTTTCTTGCTCAGTGTGGTTTAGGAAGTACTGTGATGGAGACAATTTGATTTTGATGTTCTATGTGAGTCATTATTATTATATATATATATCAAGAGGGTTCTTGTTTCTTTCTTTCCTGCAAATTTTATGGTGTCATGAGTTAATATATTTTTCTGGGAGGTCTCTGTTCAACAGCTGGAGTTAGCATTGAATTGGGAAAAGGGGGAAGAAAGAAAAGGAAACAGTGGTTTGATTTCTGGGATGTTGGAAATGAAAACATGAACAGAAGATAAAACTGACATCACCAGAGGGAAATAGTTTTTCTTTCACAGTTTTAGTGTAGGGTTTCTGTTATCAAAGAGAATGGGAAAACATGACCAATATAAGAAAGATTGCAGTGAGCAAATGATACAAACCAAGAGATTTTGTGAAGATCCCAAGCGAGGGAATATATAATACATTTGAATGGGTCAATCATGATATATGTTTTGCATATTTGCTTCAAGGTTGGAGGAGGAGCCTTTGCCATGTTCAGAAAAAGGTCGTTTTGTGCTCTTCTTTTATAATATCAGAGCACCATTTGGTTGAATTTGAATGAAAATGATGCATGATATGACAATGCCCTGCCTAGCAATACAATTCCATGACTGCTGTTTTTCATCACTGAATTTGAGGATTTGAGCTATTTAATGGTTAAAGTAGATTTGGTAGATATATGCTTGACATCATATTGCATGTGAATGTGTTGGTGAGATACTCTTTTGGTTTAATCATGATCTAGCGTTTTATATTAATTCAAGAATGAAACTAAACTTAGTAATGAAGAGTAAGGTATTCTAGTAATTTATACTCAACTCGAACTAGATTAAATTAATCATTAGAAAGGGAGAACCAGGAGTATAGTTATAGGTATGATGGAGATTGAGATTGGATCGAGCAACCAGTCTGGTGAGGATCAGGTATGGATTAAGTACTCAAGGCGACATGTTCGAGTCATACGAGTTGAACATTAATTTGAACAAGTCCAACAGAAGACTTCAACTAAAATGAACGAAGTGACTATCGTGTTAGTTATTTCAAACTTTGACTGACAATTTTAGTGGTTGATTTATAAAGAACCCCATAGTTAGGTGACCATATCTGTAATTGACCACCAAACGAAACTCCAGAAGACAGAATCTTTCTTTTCCCTTTTCAACTTTCCTTTTCCCCCCTCACCCTCTCCTCGTGTGATCAAAAGGGAAGCGTAAAGGCAAATGCAACACTGCTCCTGTAAAAGATGATGATAATCTAATAAGATTCATTAGCAGAAATCAACTCAGTGCTTCCTTCCCACCTTTAATTTCTCATTCGAACTTGTGAAGGTGAAGCATTTCTTCATACAGTAGAAAAGGAATGAGACCTAAAAAGAACACATTAGGAATTTAAAAAGAAAAACCCTTCTAATTCCACGTAAAAAATATAAACTTCAGCATTTTCCCCATAATACTCATCGTAGAAATGTTCCCTCCCCTTCACTTCCTGCCATCTAGATGCTAAGGAGCAAACTGCTATGGCTGCAAACTGTCACCGAACTCGGCATGAGAGCAAGTGTCCACAAGTATGGATACTTTTCTGTATTCAATATGCAGATGCTAGACTCTTGGGATTTTGAATGTGAATCAAGGTGTAAACAAGGAAAGGAAGCACCAACTGGAATGAGGATTTAGTGATTTACACTGTGGAGACTCACTTGGTTCTTTCACCTTTAGTTATCTTCCTATATATATGTCATTGTCGTCGGACTTTAGGGATTGCTTAACTTTCTGTTCCCTGAGTAAATCTCAACGAATTTGATGTCGTAGACAAGAGTTGCATTGGCAGGGATGTTGCAGTCGCCTGCATCATTGAACAAGATAGTCAAAATGGTCGTTAGTAGAGAATGCAGGTCGCTTCTCGTTGTTGTCATTTCATCCTAATGAGCAAATGATAGTCCATTTCAATGCTTTGGCACTGGTAAGAATCACCTGAGAAGCAGCCTGCAGGTTCTGGTCCATATGCTAACTTTGGAGGAATGAAAAGCCTACGCTTCCCACCTGTGTGGAGTGTGACAATACTGCTTTTAGGCCAATTCAACGAACATTTGCATACAACAAACAGAAGGGATCAAAAGAACATTCTCCAATCTGCCATCTTTCATGATCTTGGTTATCATTACCTATGTGCATTGGAGGTACTCCATCACCCCCGAAAATCCCCTGATCCAGACCCTTAATCACCTGTATAGAAACACCAATCACAAGAACGAACAAATGCACTCGGGTCTTAGACCTCATACTTTTAGATTTCAAGCATAGCTTTGAGACTTCTTATACGCAAGAACAATTCTTTTTTATCAAATGTAGGCTTTAAGATTATCTTGTTAAGCCAACAATGTTGCAATGGGTACAAACCATTTAACTCAACTTAAGCATCTTTCTTCTCGTTACTGAAGTTTCAACAGTCTTAAGGAGCAGGTAATCAAACAAGCTGCAAGCCATTAATCTCTCACCTTACCGACTCCAATCCGCATAGTAAGCGGTCTAGCCCGTTTATAACTGCTATCGAAAACAGTCCCATCACCAAATCGAGCAGTGTAATGTATCTACAAGTAGCCATATAAAAAACCATCATCCATGAGAGATACAGGACATCCACCAAGTGTATGAGAAAATGACCCACTGAAACCCAACAAAATTATGACAAATCGAGACACTCCAAACCCCAAACTCGGGCTTACAAATCCAGCTAACAGAGTAAAACTACAAAAAGCGAACCCTAATCCTTACAATGCTGTTCATGAATCAACTCACATTGATCAACTCAGCATAAGGCGCCTCTTCACCGGGACCTTCAATGACGTCACAGTAGCCGAGCCCAGACCGGACGAAATTGAACTCGCACATAGGCTCTCC
This sequence comes from Linum tenue, assembly GCA_946122785.1. Classification (NCBI taxonomy): domain Eukaryota; kingdom Viridiplantae; phylum Streptophyta; class Magnoliopsida; order Malpighiales; family Linaceae; genus Linum; species Linum tenue. The sequence goes on from CAMGYJ010000010.1 coordinate 45,726,506, forward strand.
CACCGTGGCGTAGTACTCGATCCTGGTGGCGTCGGCGTCCATCGGAGAAAGAGCGAGAATCGAAGCCGACAACAGCCCGATGCCCACATCAACTATGCGATTCTTCCGCTTGGGAACAGAGTTCGAAGAGGGGTTGCTATTGGCATTTCTGTCGAATTGAGGTTGCCAAGAGGAGAAGCAAGAAAACGAGCAAGTGGGTTTTGAAATGGAGGGAAGGGCTTGAGCGCGGAAGAGGGATTTGGGGCTTGCGATGGCGGCGGAAGCAGAGAGCGCCATTTTTGTGTTCTTGAGCTTTCTGAGAGTGAAGTGAGTGGCTTTGAAAAGTAGTTAATGCCCCGGGGGAAGAATTTTTTTTGAGGAATTCAGAACCGTTGGAAGTGGATAAGAAGTAACGTCTGGGTTTTTTTTTTCATTTCAGTTCGGGCTTCTGCTATCATTCATTGGCCCAAATTGATTCCATGTCTTCAAATTGGGCCAAGTTGAGGCTTGGAGCAGAAAGACGGGCCAAACTAGCTTGAGGTTTTCCCCGTTTTCCCTGGACTTGCAGGGAATACTGTCTAACCAAAACATGTGGAATACTTCTACCCAAATTTTTTTGGAAATTGGATTACAAATTTTTCAAGAAATGATGTATTTTGCAAGTTATTATGGCAAGAATTCGTGGAATCTTACAAATGTATGATTTGTAAAGATTGTGATGAATCTTTGGAACTTTTGAGTGCGTGCAAAGAGTATTATTAGGGTATGTTGAGTGATCCTTATAATAACCCACAGATTTATATGAATTCCACGTCGATGTAAACAAAATTTGATTTAGATTTTTAGTAATGACCATATATATATCAAAATTTATAAATCATCAAGCACAACACCACTACATCGTATTGTTGCTTTGATATCACTGTATTACAACTTTGTTGAATAGAACTGAAAAGAAATTAAACCTAACTCGAAACTATTTACGATATCTCGCGCGTATTGGTTAACTCGAAATTTTACCTGAATAAACTTCCCATCCATTTCACCATAAAATTCTCTTCTTCCCCATCCATCTTTCAAACACAAACTAACATCCACTCTTCAAGGCAGAGGGAAATCAACAACAACCTTCAATGACGACCCTTTCCTTCCCGCCTTTCTTCTCACCGTTCCCTTCTTTTTCTCAACCCAAACCATTTGTCTCCTCCCTCCTTTCTCGCCATTCCTTTTGCCGACCCCTCCTCCTCCTGCAAACCCCAACACCCTCCGCCATTGACGATCACCAAACGAACAAACATTAGAAAAATTTAAATACCTTCAGTGAACCATAAACACAAAGCCAAACGCAATATCAAGAAGAAGGAGGAAAAAAGAAATGGGTCGTGTAAAGCTTCAGATCAAGAGGATAGAGAACATCACGAATCGGCAGGTCACGTTCTCCAAGCGACGAAATGGCCTCATCAAGAAAGCTTACGAGCTCGCCATTCTGTGCGACATCGACATCGCTCTCATCATGTTCTCCCCTTCCGGCCGCCTCAGCCATTTCTCTGGCAAGCGAAGGTTCGCTCCTTTCGTTTCGTTGTTGCAAACTCTTTTTATACCTCGTGTCATAGTTAAATCATTTTGTTTCAATAAATCGAATGTCTAACTCACAGAATCGAAGATGTGGTTGCTCGCTACATAAACCTCCCGGACCATGATCGAGAATGGTAACATCTTTCAATTTTTTTTTTTTCCAAATCTCTTTATTTTCTATATTAAGAATGAGCATCCAACTAGCTAACTCACTCCTGCCAATTTGCATTTCCATAAGCAGTGAAGTGATGGATCGTGAGGTAAGCCATGCAAAAAAAAGAAATCCCTAATTTGTAATTTGATAATTACTGTGAATGAGTTTTGATTGATTCTCAGTTATCATATATTAATCTCCCCATTTTATGCTATTCGTTAAACAGCATTTGCTCAAAATTCTCAAGAAGCTCAGGACCGACAACGACATGGCCCTTCAAGCTACAAAGTAAGGATACCAATTTTTCTATTAAAAAAAATACATATAGTGATCTTTCTCGACGAACTGAACTCTAAATTTCGATGCACGAGTCTGTAAATCTTATCAAACATTTGTTGTTGTTTACGAACTCGTTTCTCGATAATATTTAGAGAATTCCTTTTCTTTTTTCCGCTCTAATATATTTTTCATGGCCAACCTGCAGCCCAGAGGCAACAAACTCAAACATTGAGGTAAAAAAAAAACAGATTGAAACTTGTTATCTAATTAATGAATTTTAAAAAATGAGATGTGAAAAAGAATCTGAAATGTTTTTCAATAATAGGAGCTGCAGCAAGAAGTCTGCAATTTACAGCACCAGATACGAGCAGCAGAGGACGAATTGAACCTATACGAGCCAGACCTTACGAAGTTCTCGTCGATCGGGGAGCTAGAGTCCTGCGAGAAGAACCTCTTGGAGAAAATGGCCCTTCTAGAGGAGCGCAAGGTATGCTTGCAATGGGATTCAAAAGCAATGGAAGATCGAGATTTTGATATGGTATCTGAATATGATGTGTTTGCATTTGTTGCAGAAGTATCTGCTGAGCAACCATGTCTCCACTTACGACCCTGCAAGCATGCAGATCTACTTAGATGCGCAAGAGGGTCTACCGAATTTCGACAACGACCTCGCGAATTGGCTGCCAGCTGACAATGGTGGGCACAACCAGCAGAACTCTGTTCATCATGTAGTCTCAGAGTCATCCTGCATTCCTGTCAGGTTGGTGACAAGAGAAAAGAAGAACTCAACTTTTTTTTTTGGGCTAATCCTAATGCAATAAGGATTCGACTTTTCGCGGTGTTTGGCCAGCAACCAGTCATCCACCTCGATATTTGAAGCACTGTCACAAGGGAATGCAAATGTTGGGGATCCTTGTAACAACATTGGAGGAGGAGGAGAGAACCATATGAACAACAACAACAACAATAACAGTAATAACAACAATGAGAGCATCTCATCATGGCAGCAAGCTTTCTCATCGATTTCGCCGACGGAGCTTCTTGCTGGCTTCTTGCCTCCTACTTCTTTTGCTCCCACTATTAAGGTTACTCTCTCCCCCTCTTTCTTCTTTGTGCTTTGTTCTTGGTGCTTTGTTCTAACTCTGGTTTTGGTGTTAAATGAGTAGCAGCAAGAGGTGGAAGGGCCGAGCTACACATCAATGCTGCATCAGCAGCAAGCTCATGAGGCTCAATCAAACTGCCAACAACAGCAGCATCATCAAATGCAATCATCGAACAACGGGGAAGGGTCGGATTATCATGATCATGATCAGAAGTTTATCACACAGCTTCAGGTTGATTGATTGACAGTGATTGACCAATTTTTGTGCCACAATTGTTTGAGTGAAGCTCTTCTTGAATTCAGTAAAGAGGTTCCCTTCTTCTTCTCTTTTTTTTTCCAGTTTCTCCAGTTTTTGTGTTTCTATTCAATTATTTTCTTGTTGTAAACGAATGAGCATTCAACTGCCTGAGCGACAAGAAACCGCAAATAGTATGATTCGAAATCCTGCTTTTCTGAATAGCGGTTGTCACATCTGCACATAATTTGTTTAATCAAAACTCACATAAGATTGGATTTTCAGCATGCTCTTTTCACAATTCTGATAAATTTGATTCACTGGAGACGTAAGGGTGTAAGACTAAAATCATCAGATTACCTCAAAGAGAAGGCCACTATGAGAGTTAAACGTTTTGGTAATTCTGAAACATCACTGAAATATTGATGATTGACCTAAGTGATTCGATCGAAGACACTCATGTTCTTCTCACAGAAAAGAGTTCAATTTTCATTACAATCTAACAAGGAAAAGTAAAGTATTCAACCAAAAATGTTTACACAGTGTCGCATACCATGGGATGTACAGAGGAAATGAAGTTGTGGATTCCCCAGATTTTCTACTACCATTTCCATTACAAACTTTTTTAGATCTTATGCTAACGAGTCATGATTATTGGTTGATCTCACTGCAAAAATGGAAGCTTGGTGGGTGTAAGGAGAAAGAAAGTACCTGTAAGGAGACAGTATGGCCTTCCATCTATTTCAAGCACAACCCTCCTCTGGAAATGTACTACCGATTGAGACAAACATTTCAATGCTTCACTCTCATCCTTTTCTCCATTCCCAGTGGAGTAGTATTGGCTGCCAATTGCCATCACCAGCTGCTAAAAATCCCCATCGTGGGCATGAAGCGTGCAGCTAGTCCCTTGCCATATCTCGCAGCCGACTTCACCCAATGCTTCAGTCTCATCCTTTTGTCCATTCCCAGGATCAATAACCCGTCCAGCTCCTCGATTCCGCTCACCTTGGTCAATTTGGTGCACCCCTCAATTTGAAGCTCCTTCAACTTCCTGAGACCAGACAGATTTCCCAACTTCTTCACTGAGCTGCAATCAAACATGAACAGCATTGTTAATGACCCCAACCCCTCCACGCCCTTGACCTCAGTCAAGCCTTCGCAATAGCTGAGGTCCAGAATCTCCAGATTGTTGAGGCCGGATAAGTCTGGCATCTCTGTAATCAAACAACAACCAAACAACCGCAGCTGTGTTAATGACTCCAATCCCTCCATCCCCTTGACCTCAACCAACCCTGTGCACTCCTCAAGGTTCAGTTCCTCCAAATTATTGAGGCCGGATAAGTCTGGCAGCTTCGTAATCGAATAGCAATCGCACATCACCAGCTGCCGCAGCGATTCCAATCTTTCGAACCCAGTTGGGAGATCAATCAAGCTTTCGCAATGTGTGAGGTCTAACCTCTTGAGGTTCCTTAGCGCAGACAGATCCGGCAGCTGTCGAATCGAAGTGCAACCCTCCATACCCAGAGACTCCAATGACACCAACCTCTCCAACCCGTTAACCTCACTCAACTCTGGACACCGGATGATGTCCAACCGTTTCAGATTGACGAGACTGGAGAGCTCGGGAAATGGTTTCTCTCCAAACGATTGTTCCGTCAGAGTCAGAGCCTCCAACGACCCTAGAAGTCCAAGTCCATCCAAGCTAGCAAAGTTGGGACAATTTTCTATTTCCATACGGGATAGAGTCTCCCCGAGATCACCCAGGCCTTGTATCTCTACGAGAAACGGGCACTGGCAAACCGTCAAGTCCTTCAGTTTGATCAAATTCGCTACACTCGGCAGTCTCTCCAGCTTCTCGCACCTTCCCACGAAAAGGGTATGGAGGAGGAGCAGATTCTCAAGTCCAACGAGGCTTTTCAGGCTCGGGTAATCGGATATCCACATTGTCTCCAGCGCCCTCAGCTCTCCCAGGCCCGAAATCTCAACCACCCCAATATGCGTGAGTTTGAGTTGGGTCAGATTTTGCAGATTCGCTAGATTGGGGAGATCATTCAAAGGGCCGCATTCCTCCACATGAAGGCTAGTTAAAGATGGCGGCAGAGCAGCAGCAGAGGAAGTTGCCTCCTGATCCTGCTGCAGTAGTGGACCACAGACGCTGCATTGCTTTAAAATCAGTTCCTTCAAATTGGGCAGCCGCCATAAGTCTCCTGGGATCCACGGATTACTAGCATTTAGGTAGCTCAGTGACTCCAACTCCTTGAGATCGAGCAGATTTGGGACCCCTGATGGAGATGAGATGGATAGCCTCTTCAAACTACCCGGGAGCTTGGGTATCTTCATCTTGTAGTTATTCACCCTGCTGAGTTCTGATTCCAACAACAGGATTCTGAGAGAGGATAGTTTTTCCATCCCAACGGGCAATTCTCTCAAATGTGTCAACCTCATATCCATTTCCTCCAACAGTTGAAGCTTTCCTATGTTACCACCGCCGCCCGGGACGATCAACTCTGTTATCTTGGTGGAGGAGAGCCTCAATGTTTTCAGATTCTTGAAATTGCGGATGTGCAGTCCTCCTTCCATTTCTTTACAAAGCTCAAAATTTATCAACTCCAGGCTTGCGCACATGGACAAGTCGGGAGTTCTTGTCAGTTTGGAGCACTTGAATAAGTTTATAGCTTTCAGCTTCCCTGCCGCCTGTATTCTGCTCCAGCACTTCCAGTTATCTTTCACACTGGAACGCTCCAAATCAAGAACAATCAATTTCTTGGTGTTGATATCAGTTGGGATAGATCCACAACGTCGAAGTCGAAGGCAACACAGATTTGGAAGAACATGGCTGAAATCCCCCTTCACATCTCCACCATGCACCTCTAAATATCGTAATCTCGGTAAGTTCTTGAATCCCTTGTTGTTGAGCAGTTTTTCATGATCATCTCTGAATCTCACGTTTATCCGAAGAACTTCAACCCGTTCACTTCCCTGCAAATGTACATGACTGGCAACTAGTTATTACACTTTGAGCATATATAAGTACAATCCAAAGAATGACAGAAGAAATTCTACCTCTCCGTTTCTTAACATGTTGAGTGCATCGTCGGTAGACCATATCCTGCTACAGTTATATGGATGTTCAACATCTTCCATTTTAATAATGGCTCTCCCAAGATCTTTGATGTGATCGTGCATCCAAAATTGGTTTCTTTTGTCAACCTTAATCAAAGATCTATTGATAAGAGTGGTGATGCTACTTTCTGGATAGAAATCACAGCCACTCCACATATAGTAAGGTAAATCTTTGGGGCTGCCTGTGAAATGAGAAGCAATATCAAGAAAGATTTGCATTTCATTGTGTGTCAGCTCGTTGCAGCTAATCTTCAATCTCTCATGCAACTTATTCTCAGTAGTAGAAGGTATGTTTTGTAATTCTATCAACTTTTCTTTCCAAAATTTCCTCTCTCTACGAAACAAAAGTGACCCTATCACCTTGAGAGCTAAAGGAAGTCCAGTAGCAACTTTTACGAAGTCATCAGATATTCTTGCATCTTCCTCTGGTGGACTGTCCATCCCAAAAGCATGTTTGCTAAATAGTTGCAAGGAAAGATGATAACTCAGTTCTCCTGGTTCATAAAACTTGCATTCTGGAAGAAACTCTAGAGCTCTCTTATTTCTTGTTGTAAAGATAAATCTACTATCTCCGGAAAAATCATCTGGCTTCCCCAAAATTTTATCAAATTCAAAATTGTCATCGATGTCATCAACAACAACAAGCACTTTGTGCTTGCAAACTCTCTGTTTTATCATGTTGATCCCTTCGCTAACACTTTTAACTTGACGATCATCCTTCAAAACAGCAGATAAAATCTTATTTTGTAGAGATACGGCTCCGTTGCTCACTACTAGAGCTTCCCGTACATCTTCCAAATAACAACAACGATCAAACTGGGCAAAAATCTTGTTATAGACAGCTTTGGATAACGTTGTTTTACCTAGACCGCCCATACCATGAATGCCAACGATGACTTTCTCGTTGGATAACCCTAAATTCAACAATTTCATCACTTCTCCCACATGTGTATCGATTCCCACCAGCTCATCGGTTACTAATGTATACATACTCCTCAAATGTGACTCAACATTAGAAAGGACCTCGCCTATAATAGCACCTTGACTGTGGCATAAACCGATGATTCATCAACATACATCACAAAGTAAGCAAGTGGTAAAATAATCTAAGAGACAGGTACATACTACTTACCCGTGAGATTCGATAACGTGCCATCCTTTCATCTCCCCTGCAATTTGGAGGGCTTCCTTCCATTCATTCACAACTTCTGAGCTGTGTTTATGAGAGTGTTGTTCAAAGGCTTGTTGATAAGGACCCTGTTGATTCCTCACATCTCTCGGGTCCACGAAGTAGAAAATTGGGAGGATGAGGTGTCTCTCATCTTGCTTCCAGCACTCCACCATTCGAGCCAATTCCAGAAGGCACCATTTGCTGGAAGCGTACTGTTCGGTGAAAATCGGGATGTAGATCTTGGACTCGGGGATGGCCCGAACAAGGGAAGGGCGCGGTCCCTTCTCCCTTTCGGAGCTCTTCCTCGTCCCTAAACGTGCGGATTTCGGCGCGCACTAGCGAGGTGTACAGATGATCGGCAAACGTGTTGCGGACGTCGGGGCCTCTGAAGCTCAGGAAAACTTCGTACTCGCCTGCTGGGAGAAGAGGCGAGGAAGCAGCAGCAGCACCACCGGGAGAAGTGGCGCATTCCATTGTTTCGATCTTCGCTGCGGATCGACGAGCAGCCGATTCTCGCCGGAGGAGCTCGGCGCACTCAGCCTGGATGTTTGGATTTTTTGGCCGGGATGTCTCAAGTCAACGCAAAGGGGGGAGAAGTTGCCCAGAACTTGGCAGCCGACATTGCTAGATTCACAGATAGCTGGCTGGCGCCAGGGGGCGGTGAATTTAAAATTACTAAATTAGCCATGCGCCGAAAATAGGTTCCTTGGGCTGAACTCTTACAAATTGGGCTCGTGTGTTTGAACCCATTATGCAAGATATTTCTTTAAAAAAAAATATTTCAAAATTTATATCCATAATAATTGTTATTTGGAACAATTCACTATTTGTTATTTAATTAAAAAATTATTTCATTCACTAGTAGGGTTTTCAACAGTTTGCTTTGCACCAAATCGCACTCGATCATACTGACATTAGAAGCGGACTGAATATAGTGTGGTTTGATCGTTGTCCTCATAATACAACACCAGTCTGATCCTTGGCCCTAAAATTTGTTTTACTATTGGACCGCAGTTTTCATTGAGTGTGCAACGGTTTGATATGCACTAGCTCGTACTGGAACGCACCGACATTAAGACCAAACCGAATGTAACGCGGTTCGATTCTTGACCCCATAAATTTTACAAATACTGCAAAAATATGAACCAAATTATTATTATTTGAAAGAACCAAACCAAACGAGATGCAATGATGGTCCAATCCTAGATCTGGTCCGCACCGTTGCACAACCCAACTTTTGCAATTTGCACTTTTGTAAATGGATGAATGAGCATTCAATTGCTTGAGGTGCAAGAACCCAAAAGGAGCATGATTCAAAACCTTGCCTTTTTTTCTTCTAAATAGAGATTTAAATCTGCCCATAATTTTTCCTACCACAGTACATGAACATCTGTTTTTAGGTTTGGTGGTTGTCTCATATTATGATATCAAGATCATCCAAGTTAAGATTCTCAGCCAGAGGGAACCCATCCCACTCCAAGAAGCCATCCTCCTCCTTCTCTTGGTTGGCTGTAGTACTGCAAAACCCTTCCCTTCCCATCTCAGCCTGTTCAAGGTAAAACTCACAGCAAGATGAAATCTCAACATGTTGGTTCTTTCACAATCCTGAACAATTGAAGGCAGAAGGGTGTAAAACTAAAATGATGAAACTACCTCAAAGCGAATGCCATGATGATGATGATGATGATGGGGAGATGGATCTGTTGATAATTCTGAAACATCACTTGAATGTTGAGCAATGGGAATAAATCCAGGGCTTAGATTGAAATCAGGCATGTTCTTCTCCTAGAAAAGAGTCAGATTCTTCATCACAACTTGACAATGAAAAAGGTGTATAGTATAGTATTGAAGCAGAAGTCAATTGTTTCACCTACCATGGAATGAACAGTAGAGGAAATGAAGCTGGATTCCCCAAACTGTCTAGTGCCATTTCCAGCAGGGTGGAAGCCATTGATTATGTCGCGAAGCATCGAGTTACGAACTTTCGAACTAGCACGAAGAGATGACAGGTTAATCTTAAAGCTTTTAGATCTTATTCTAACTGTGGATCAGCTATGGCTTCATTGCACTGCAAAAAGGGTGCTTAGAGAAAGAGAGAAGAAGACCTGTAAGGACTAATCCAAGGATCCAGTTTTAATATCAGCTGGCTGGGATTCGGACACTGGCTGGCTGCCCTATTGATGAACCCATTTCCACGAAAACCGAGAGAGGACAGTGAATCCAGCTCTGGCCTTCCGTCCATTTCAAGAACTGCCCTCCTCTGGAAATGTTTCATCGAGTGAGATAAATTAGCAAAAACCCAGAAAACATTGAATACTAACAAGATACATTTTCCATCGAGATTCTGAATCTGGCCCTTTACCAACCTGAGGAATGAAGGGGGGACGAGCATTGTAAGGAGCTGCTGAGCAGTTGCCAAGAAGCAAGTTCTGTTTGGAGAAACAACCCAAAAGAAACAGGGTAAAGCTTGAGATAAGACTGAAAACAAAAACAAAAAAGGTCCTGAGATGGGTTCAAGTCTTGAGCCGAACCTTTCTGTGGATGACCCGCTGCAACGCCTGGTTCAGGTTTCTCTCACACCATAACAGCTGAGGCAGAGTATAGCTGCTGGGCTGTTCTGGATCGACCTCGTAGTCCCTTTTTTTTTGCATGAATCAAACGACAGAATGCGTCAAATGCTAGTGCTAGCTACTTGACAGAACCCTATTTAGAAAAGAAAAAACACACACACACACAGTTACCTGAGATTGGCATCGAGGATTTCAATCTCTACTTCTGATTTCTTGATCTGCAGCTCCAAATGCTACGAATCGAGCGCGACGTGGAAAATTTAGAGTGGCAGCTTCAGGTGAAATAATGCAGGGGAAGATGAATGAATGACAGTAACACTTACGTGGATCCTGCATTGCATCGGGAAGGATACAGAAAAGTGCAATGTCAGTGTTGTAGTTGATGGATAAAGAGGAAATGGAGCAATTTTGGAGGAAGGAGAGAAAGAAAGAAACATACT